>CM063184.1:95960595-96560595 GCA_031835075.1 Saguinus oedipus | reverse complement strand
CTAAATGTAACAGAAAATTTAATTAAATGAGTGAAAATGTTTTAACAGTTTTACAGAATGAAAACATAATTTGCTGCAGATGAAATTCTAAATTAACATTTGGATATTTATATTTCATGCTTAGCTGCAGCATATGACCTAAGTAAACTGTACACTATACTGAATCCCATTTAGATGCAGGGTAATTTAGGAACTCAGACACCAAATATTAACTACAGGCATCATAGGATAGAAAGAACCAGGAGATTTGCATTCTAGTCCCATTTCAGTCACTTATTCTGTGACTTTGGGCTGTTTTTTTCCGAGTAAAATTGAAGAAACCAAAATATATGCTCTGATATTTCTTTCTTTTTTTTTTTCCTTCTCTTTATGCTCCGATACTTCTTTTGGCTCAACATGAACTTGCAAAATCAAGAAAAGTGAAAACCTTCATATTTCCAGTTTTTAAATCATGAATTTGTGACCAACCAGTCCACGCTCTGAGAGGTAACTGAACAGGTGACGCTGGTGGAGAAGGGTTCAAACCAACAAGTTTCTGCTGCTCTATCAACTGCAGCAGTTTTCCACGAGCCTCCATACTTTGCCGATTCAATTCCGCAATCCGTTCCTCCATACTACCTGATGCTAGAGACTGTGCTGCTGGAAAAGTCTTTGGGAGAAAAGAGAAGCACAAATTCAATACTGAAAAATCTCTCACACAATTGTGACTTTTCTACTAAGTGCCAGCAAGTTAGTATTCATAGCCCTTATACACAAATGTGAATAGTGAGTTCACAGTAGAATTTACAGTCCCTTTGTCTAAGCACATATTCCGGGAAAAGCTTTCCTGTATCTCTTAGTATCTGCAGACCTGCACAAAAGATCACATGAGCAAAGAGACTACTCCTAGTGAGCTGGTCTCTAAGTAAATACCACACGTCTTTGAAGACAGATCTGGGGTTTGACAGATTACAAAACAGGATCTGCTATCTTTGAAAGAGAAGTTTCTATAATTACAATCTTCAAACATGCATCATTTGACAAAGATTCTGGGAATCTGTCACTCCTTCTAACCATATGCCAGCCTCCCCAGGCCACTTTTGGCCTAAGGTATCTGATTCAAGAATAGCTGGTGGCCGGGCGCGGTGGCTCATGCCTGTAATCCTAGCACTTTGGGAGGCCGAGGCGGGTGGATCACGAGGTCAAGAGATCGAGACCAGCCTGGTCAACATGGTGAAACCCCGTCTCTACTAAAAATACAAAAAATTAGCTGGGCATGGTGGCGCGTGCCTGTAATCCCAGCTACTCAGGAGGCTGAGGCAGGAGAATTGCCTGAACCCCGGAGGTGGAGGTTGCGGTGAGCCGAGATCGCGCCATTGCACTCCAGCCTGGGTAACAAGAGCGAAACTCCGTCTCAAAAAAAAAAAAGAAAAGAATAGCTGGTGATTAGAAATAAATATGAGACATAGGGTAAAAAACAGCCACCCAAAAAATATAGCATAAGATTAATGTGCTTATGTCATTCTTATTTCATTATTCCTAATTATTTCGTTGTTTCATTCCTAAATATTTCATTTCTCTTTGGGAAAAAACAATCCCTAATAAAAATCACTGACTTTTAGCTTATGTCTATTAGAAATGAATAAATAAATAAGAAAAACAGTATGAAATAAAGATCATTTAATTGTATTTCCAATTAAAACAAAAGAGGGATCCAAGATGGCTGATCGCTAACATCTCGGGATTGCAGCTCCCAGTGAAAGTGCAGAGAACGAGAGGACGCCACATTTTCAGACAAATTTTTGTCTCTCATGAACCAAAAGATTCCCAGTGGAGGAGCCCCACGGGTCGCCAGCACGACTCTTGTGGCCGGCGCAGCAGTTTTGCCGGCGCCTCGGCGCGGCAGCTCTTGGTGCAGAGTAAACGGGACTGGTTCCCCTTCTGACTGACGTTTGGAGCTCCGGGAAGGCAGAGTTGCCTATTACCGACTCAAGAAGGAAGCCAGACTGGAGATTCCCAGGCAGAAAAGCACCATCAGTCTAAACACTGCTGTTTTGGCCGGCTCAGCGGGTTGCTCAGATTTCGGCCTTGGGAATTAACAACTTGGATGTCCACTGAGAGACCTAATTTGAAAGTTGGTAATTACAAAGACGACAGGTGGATAAATTTACAATGATGGGAAGAAACCAGCGTAAAAAGGCTGAGAATACTCAAAATCAGAATGCCTCTCCCTCTACAGAGGATCACAGTTCCTCATCAACAAGGGAACAAGGCTTGATGGAGAACGAGTACATTCCACTAACAGAATCAGGCTTCAGAAGGTGGATAATAAGAAACTTCTGTGAGTTAAAAGAACACGTTGTAGCCCAACATAAAGAAACTAAGAACTTTGAAAAAAGGTTTGACAAAATCCTAATAAGAATAGACAATTTAGAGAGGAATATAAGTGAATTAATGGAACTGAAGAATACAATACGGGAACTCCGAGAAGTATGCACAGGTCTTAACACTCAAATTGAACAAGCAGAAGAAAAGAAATCAGAGGTCTTAGATCAACTTAATGAAATAAAACAAGAAGACAAGAATAGAGAAAAAAGGATAAAAAGGAATGAACAAAGTCTCCAAGAAATATAGGACTATGTGAAAAGACCTAACCTACGTTTGATAGGTGTACCTGAATGCGACGGAGAGAATGAATCCAAGCTGGAAAAGACTCTTCAGGATATTATTCAGGAAAACTTTCCCAACCTAGCAAAGCAGGACAATATTCAACCCCAGGTAATACAGAGAACACCACAAAGACATTCCTCAAGAAGAGCAACCCCAAGGCACATAATCGTTTCACCAGGGTTGAAACAAAGGAGAAAATACTAAGGGCAGCCAGAGAGAAAGGTCAGGTTACCCACAAAGGGAAGCCCATCAGACTTACAGCAGATCTCTCAGCAGAAAACCTACAAGCCAAAGAGAGTGGGGGCCAATATTCAACATTCTTAAAGAAAAGAACTTTCAGCCCAGAATTTCATATTCAGCCAAACTAAGCTTCACAACTGAAGGAAAAATAAAATCTTTTATGAACAAGCAAGTACTCAGAGATTTTATTACCACCAGGTCTGCTTTACAAGAGCTTCTGAAAGAAGCATTACACACAGAAAAAAACAGCCAGTATTAGCCTTTCTAAAAATATAACGAAAAGTAAAGGGAATCAACATGAAGAATTCACATCAACGAATGGATAAAACAGCCAGTTAACATCAAATGGCAGTAATCCTAAATTTAAATCGACTAAATCCCTTAATCAAAAGATACAGCCAAACCCAACAGTGTGCTGGATCCAGACCCATCTCATATGCAAGGATACACAAAGACTCAAAACAAAGGGATGGAGAAAGATTTACCAAATGGAGAGCAAAAATAAATCAATAAATAAAAACAATTCTCACATCTGATAAAATAGATTTCAAAGCAACAAAGATATAGTGGTAAAAGGATCAATGCAACAATAAGAGCTAACGACCCTAATACCCAGATACATAAGACCCATAAAGAGATTTAGACTCAACGAGACAGAAAATTGATGAGGATAACCAGGACTTGAACTCAGATCCAGAACAAGTAAACTTAATATAATATTTATAGAGCTCTCCACTTTAAATATACAAAATACACATTCTTGTCAATACCACATCACACCTACTCATAGGGTTAAATAAAATATTGATCGGCCATTATTGATACCCATTTTTAGAATAAAGCAACATTTCTGTTCTCTCTCCCTCTTTTTCTTCCTCTTTCTTCCTCTCCTTCACTCCTTTTCTTTTCTTTCCTTCTCTCCTTAAAAAAAAAAGAAGAGAGAGAAAAAAAAGAAAATTGCTACCTAAAGGGGCACCAAAATATTAAAATAGGGTCATGTCTCTGGTTATTCCTCAGAGATCCCAGAAGATGGTGTAATTGGCAAAGCAAGACTGTTCATAGTTTTCTTCTCCTTCCTTCCTTCCTTCCTTCCTCCTTCCTTCCTCCTTCCTTCCTATTTAATAAATAAATAAAACAAAAGAGGGTAGCAAGGACAGGAATATTAGTACCTTCCAGCCTGATCTATATACTAATTAGAAAAACAGGCAAGCAAAACATTAGATAGACTCTGCTATCTTTTTTAAACCAAGAGTTGCCTGTTATGAATTCTCTTCAAAACTGCAAACATAGAAATACCTCCCAATGACTCAAACCTGAGCAGCTGGTATGCACCACTACCAAAAGCTGCTTCCTACTAGCAATAGTCCCTTCTGGCTCCTCCTCTGCCAGTTCCTTCTGTCTACTACTTCTATGATTCAATACCCAGACTGTCCCTATTCCCCATGAGCCAGTGCTGAAAGAGATGGCCCACCTCACCCTGACCTTCCTCACCAAAGCCCTCCAACCACTGATGTTAAAGCCCCTATGAACGCAGCACCTCAGGAGCCTCTAATCCCCAGGGACAGACCGCAGCTCCTTCTATCAGAAACCTGATAGGAACTGCCTTCGCTCTAGAAGGGGTAAAAGAAAGTATCTATCCATTGAAATCAGCATTTGGAGATCTTTTAAAAACTCTCCCTGGCTGGAATTTAGGCTTCCTTATCTCCCCCAGAAACAAGGAAATGAAGTTTTAAGATACCAGGTTAGCCCACACAGTTTATTTAGCTTACAAAACTCCTGCACTATAATATGCAGACCTTTGCTACTCAAAGCATGATCCTGAGACCAATAGCACCGGCATCACTTGGGAACTTATTAGAAATGCACGGGTCCTACCTTAGACCTCCTCAATCAGAAACCACATTTAGCACAATCCCAAGATGATTAATATGCATATTAAAGTCTAGCTTTAATAACCCTTTACATCATCATTTCTGGTCAGGCGCGGTGCCTCAAACGTGTCATCCCAGCACTTTGGGAGGCTGAGTCAGGCAGATCACTTGTGGTCAGGAGTTCAAGACCAGCCTGGCCAACACGGTGAAACCCTGTCTCTACAAAAAATACAAAAATTCACTGGGCATAGTGGTGCACAGCTCCCAGCTACTCAGGAGGCTGAGGCAGGAGAATCATTTGAACTCAGGAGGCAGAGGTTGCAGGGAGCCAAGATGGCACCACTGCACTCCAGCCTAGGCAACAGAGTGAGACTCCATCTCAAAAAACAGGCCGGGTACAGTAGCTCACGCCTATAATCCCAGAACTTTGGGAGGACGATGCAGGCGAATCACAAGGTCAGGAGTTAGAGACCAGCCTAACCAACTTGGTGAAACTCTGTCCCTACTAAAAATACAAAAATTAGCTGGGTGTGGTGGCATGCACCTGTAATCCCAGCTACTCAGGAGGCAGAGGCAGGAGAACCGCTGGAACCCGGGAGGTAGAGGTTGCAGTAAGCTGAGATCAGGCCACTGAACTCCAGCCTCAGTGACAGAGCAAGACTGTCAAAACAAAACAAAACAAAAACCTCATTTCTATAGGAAAATGCATTCTATGTCCTCAAAAATTAACTACTAATGAGTTGAGGGCCAATACTCTTATGAGCCACTCTAAGGATAAAAATACTTTCAATTAACATGTGGCTGTGTGGCAAACATTCAAGTAATATTAAGTCTGTACTTTATACTTAAAACTTCATTCCTAACTTAGTCTTAGCTTTTCTACACATTTTATCTTTGTCTTTTCATTTATGTAATTTTCCTTTTTGCTGTCTTGTATTGTATGTACAACTGGCTCATAAATAACTTGGACCTATTGTATTGAGGACAGGCCAAAGCATAGGATCACTTCTGAAAAGAAGTTTCTTAAGATGGATCAAGCTAAAGTTCCTTCCTATTTAAATTCCTGTATGTCCCTAATCAGTCCTTAAATTTACTCACAGAAGTCATGTCACTTGCACTTTGTTTCTTCACCTCCCGGAGTCCGTCCCCTTGCTCTCCTCCGGGCTCGATAGTGTTACTCAGATGTGCCTTGGTAGCTGGATTCTGCAGTGTCAACTCAGCAATTCGTGCCACTATGTCCTTTCTTTGTGTTGATGCCTCATTTGTCCTCAGCTGCTGCCCATCTCCCCGTACTGGGGGCTCTTCTGAGAATGTAGGGTTTCTTGAATACTGACTGTTAGAATGCGAATTGCAGAAGGGCTGTGAGAGGTTAACAAAAGGAGACTGAGTTTTCTCCAGATCTTCTCCCATATGAGAGACTCTCCACCTCTGAGTGAAGAGACGACTCTCTTCGCTTGAATTCTGAATGTCTGTATCAATAGGTAAGGTCTTCTTTTCCCAGTTTTGTTCCTTCTCAATTACTTCCACAGTTGGAGGAATTCGTGGAGCAGGACGAGTTTGAACAGTCCTTCTCAATACTACAGATGAGAATGAAAAAATAACAAGCACGTATTATTTTCCCATACATTGGCACTATACTTACTCGCCCACCGTGGTAGTCAGAAAAGTATCCTAACAGAAGGATTTGGCTTCTGAATCCCCACACTCTTTTCAGTAGAGAACACCCCAGCAACGTCACCCTCATAATCAAGTACAGAAACTTTTTATATTCCTTAAAGCATCTGTCAGTATCCTTGTGAAAAAACTCAAGTTCACATTTTAACACACATATTAAATCCCATCTGGGAATCTTGGGGAAAGAGGAAGAGGGTGTCGGTACCTAATTTAAACAACAGGTAGCCAGGAAAGGCCTCTCTGAGGGAGTAAAATTTTAAATAATTACATATGTAATAGGAACTAAAGGACATTACAGGCAGAGACAATATATGTGAAGGCTTAAAAAACAGGAAAGAGCAAAGAGATGAGGCCAGCCTACCTGTAGCACGGCAACAAGCAGAGAACTGAAAAAACAGGAGATTAGAGAGGTGTGCAGTGGCCATTTCTGGCAAGGCCTTTTAGGCCATGTTAAAAATTTTGTAATTTAATCTAAGAACAATAAAAACCTAGAGAAGGTCTGGCAATGATTTCATTCACCTTTCTTAAATGCTGCGGGTAACTGGAAGATAGCAGAAACGGAAGCAGGAAATCCAGGAAGCAACTGCAATCATCTGGAAGAAAGATAATGGTAGCTCTGACTAAGGTATCCTGGCATTAGAGATGATGAAGTAAATAAATTTGAGAAATATTTTGGCTAAGAACTGAGAGCAATGAACTGGAAGTGGGGAGTGAGAAAAACACACAGATCAAGATGATACATATCTTGAGTGGACAGCGATCACATTTACTGAGATGCTGAAGGCAAGAGGAGAGACTTAGAGGAAGGAAAACTCATCAAGAACTTGAGATGCCCTATGATTCATTTGTGTATCCATCCAAGCAGATGGGTATATGGGTTTAAAAATCCAGAGAGACATCTGGGCTACGATATAAAACAGAAAGTCGCTGACATTTAGAAGGTCTAATCCTTATTAGAAGCCATGACGAGCTCAACATTTAGGGTCAGGTAAAGGAGGAAAATGCCAGCAAAGCAGACTAAAATGGAGCAGTTGGAAAGATAAGGAAAATATTACATAAACATGGCATCAAGGAAACAAAGGAGTTAATTGTGCATAATACCTCTGTCAGACCTGGAAACATAAGGACAGAAAAGTGTACCCTGGACTTAGTAACCGGGAGGCCACTAGAGCCCTTAGCAAGAGTTGTTTAGGTGGAATGTCCTGATTGAAAAGAAGGATGCTTCTAGTTCACGACTACAGACGCAGCACACATTAATCTTACCTCCTTTCACTGACAGCAGGGACATATAAAAGGAAATAAACCCATACCCAGTAAAGACAATAGTCTCAGAAGAGACTCGCTAGCAAACAAAACATTTCAGCAAATATCTGGAAGACTGGATCTTACCTCCTTTCACTGACAGCAAGGACATATAAAAGGAAATAAACCCATACCCAGTAAAGACAATAGTCTCAGAAGAGACTCGCTAGCAAACAAAATATTTCAGCAAATATCTGGAAGACTGGGAGTGGATGGAAAGTATGTGACAGAGCACAACTGAGCAAAAACCACAGTCCAGAACAGAGATACATCAGAAGAAAATGACAGGTGAAAGCCAGTATATTCTGAGGGGACCCCGAAAAGGCTACGGCCACAAAGCTGACAGGCACAGGAGAAGGAAGGGGGAAGTAGAACTGAAATCTGGGGGATTACTTGAAAATTTGACGACTGTATGTGTCTGCCAGTCAAGCTGCTGCACGCCACTTCCCTGAACGGTCCTTCAAAGCGAAAAATCAAGGATGGAAACAGCAAAGGTAAGAGCCCCAAGGGAATGGCTGGATCCTGCTTAAACATTCCAAAAGTAGCCCATAGTTCGCATATCATGCCGATATACACAAAGCAACCACACAAGGGAAAGTCTACTGGGAAAACAGACCTAGGCTGTTACATCACAGAAGAGAAAATTTATGACAGCTACCTGTAATATTCAACTTATAACACAAATGGACAATAGAAGAGAAAGCCAAGAAAGGTACATAGAACAGACCAAGAAGAAAAGAAAATTCAGGTACAGGAGAAAATGTAACAGAACCCATAATAGGACTGTAACTAGTATCCTCAGAAGAGTTTCTGGAAGATACCGCATTCATAGTAAGTGTCAATGAAAAAAGGACAATGCACAAGTAAGGGCTCTTGCTTGGAAATCAAAATACAATTGACAAAATTTTAAAAATCCAAGACAGGCTTGAATATAAAGTGAAAAAATCTTCCAGAATGTAAGAAGGAAGATGCAAGGCCAAACGCAGACGAAAATCCCAACGATCAACATAAAACGTCTCAGCCGAAGGAAGTCACATCTTTAGACTGAAAGGCGGAACTAGGTGTCTTGCAGTACAAGAAGGTAAAAACCCGTATTTACACACACCTTGTGCAGTTTCAGGGTAAAAACAGAGATCCTAAAAGCTTTCTCAGGAAAAAAAAAGTAGGTCCAATACAAAGAAATAAAGGACATCTCATTATCAGACATCTCAACTGAACACTGAATACTAGAAACCAATGGAATAATGCCTGTAATTTCAAAGACTGCATCGTAGTAGTGTGGTATTGCTTCCGAGGCCTCTGTTCTGTTCCATTGGTCTGTGTCTCTGTTTTGGTACCAGTATCATGCTGTTTTGATTACTGTAGCCTTGTAGTATAGTTTGAAGTCAGGTAGCATGATGCCTCCGCCTTTGTTCTTTTTGCTTAGGACTGTCTTGGCTATGTGGGCTCCCTTTTGGTTCCCTATGAAGTTTAAAGTATTTTTTTCCATTTCTGTGAAGAAGCTCATTGGTAGCTTGATGGGGTTAGTATTGAATCTATAAATTACTTTGGGCAGTATGGCCATTTTCATGATATTGATTCTTCCTAACCATGAGCATGGAATGTTTTTCCATCTATTTGTGTCCTCTCTTATTTCATTGAGCAGTGGTTCATGGTCGTCCTTGAAGAGATCCTTTTTATCCTTTGTTGGTTGTATACCTAGGTATTTTATTCTCTTTGTAGCAGTTGTGAATGGGAGTTCACTCTTGATCTGGCTGTTTGTTATTGGTGTATAGGAATGCTTATGATTTCTACACATTGATTTTGTATTCTGAGACTTTGCTGAAGTTGCTTATCAGTTTAAGGAGATTTGGGGCTGAGACAATGGGGTCTTCTTAATATACAATCATGTCATCTGCAAATAGAGACAATTTGGCTTCCACCTTTCCTAATTGAATACCCTTTATTTCTTTTTCTTGCCTGATTGCTCTGGCTAGAACTTCCCATTCTATATTGCATAGTAGTGGTGAGAGAGGGCATCCTTGTCTAGTGCCGGATTTCAAAGGGAATGCTTCCAGCTTTTGCCCATTCAGTATGATACTGGCTGTGACAAACCTGACAAAAACAAGCAATGGGAAAAGGATTCCCTGTTTAATAAATGGTGTTGGGAAAACTGGCTAGCCATGTGCAGAAAGCAGAAACTGGACCCCTTCCTGACACCTTACACTAAAATTAACTCCAGATGGGTTAAAGACTTAAACATAAGACCTGGCACCATAAAAACCCTAGAAGAAAACCTAGGCAAAACCATTCAGGACATAGGAGTAGGCAAGGACTTCATAACTAAAACATCAAAAGCATTGGCAATAAAAGCCAAAATAGACAAATGGGACCTAATTAAACTCCAGAGCTTCTGTACGGCAAAATAAACAATCATTAGAGCAAACTGGCAACCAACAAAATGGGAAAAAATTTTTGCAGTCTACCCATCTAACCAAGGGCTAATATCTAGAATCTACAAAGAACTAAAACAGATTTACAAGGAAAAAAAAACAAACCCATTCAAAAGTGGGCAAAGGATATGAACAGACACTTCTCAAAAGAAGATATATATGAGGCCAAAAAAACATATGAAAAAATGCTCATCATCACTGGTCATTAGAGTAATGCAAATCAAAACCACATTGAGATATCATCTCATGCCAGTTAGAATGGCAGTCATTAAAAAATCTGGAGACAACAGATACTGGGGAGGATGTGGATAAATAGGAACACAATTCCTCAAGGATCTAGAAATAGAAATTCCACTTGACTCAGCAATCCCATTACTGGGTATACACCCAAAGGATAATAAATTGTTCTATTATACACACATGCACACGTATGTTCACTGCAGCACTGTGTACAATAGCAAAGACCTGGAACCAACCCAAATGCCCATCAATGATAGACTGGACGATAAAAATTTGTTACATATACATCATGGAATACTACACAGGCATAAAAAAACAATGAGTTCATGTCCTTTGTAGGGACGTGGATGAATCTGGAAACCATCATTCTCAGCAAACTGACACAAGAACAGAAAACCAAACACCGCATGTTCTCACTCATAGGCGGGTGTTGAACAATGAGAATATGTGGACTCAAGGAGAGGAGCATCACACCCTGGGGTGAGCTGAGGGGGGTGGGCTACGGGAAGGACGGCGGGGGGGTGGGGAGGGATAACATGGGGGGAAATGCTGGATATAGATGAAGGGGGAATGGAGGCAGCAAACCACCTGGTTATGTATGCACCTATGCAATAATCCTGCATGATCTGCACATGTACCCCAGAACCTAAAGTCCAGTAAAAAATAATAATACAAAAAATAATGCCTGTAATTTCTAAGGAAAAAGAACTATTGACTTAGAATTCTTTAGCCACATTATCAATCAAGTGTAAGAGAAAAATGACAACATCTTCAGATTTTGAAGAACTCAGTTTACCTTGAATACACTTTTTCTGATTCTTTCTTTCAGAAAATTGCCAAAGAAAACCCAATAATAAGAAAGAATCTAGGAAACAGGTGATCCCATTCAGGAGTGCAATGATACCAAGTCCCAGGATCAGAGCTATGCAGAAGGTCCAGAGAGCAATGACTGAGGACTGCAGCAAGCTTAACGGGCTTTGAGGAGGTGTCTCTGGGAAGAAAACAGCTTCCATGCCACAGAGAGCATGACTAAAGGACCTGAAGACATGGTCAAAGCACACGATTGTCAACAAGAGAGTAAAAGCAATTTGAAAGTCTATGCAAAGCAAAAACTGAACAGGAGAGTCACAGTACAAGCATACAGCGTACTAAAAGAGTGAGCTCTTCTAACATGAAGTAAGAATACACCTTGATTTTCATAAGAACTTTTTCCTTTGGCAGAAGGACTGGCAGTCACAATGGATTAAACAAGAAAATGCAACTGTTACTTATTTGTTTTTACTTTTCAATATGTATATAGACAAGACACAGGAAACATCATTGTAATGGAAGAGAAGGTTAATGTAATCAAACTCAATAATATGAAATGGAAGGTGTAATTTTTTTTTTTTTTTTTTAGACAGAGTTTTGCTCTTGTTACCCAGACTGGAGTGCAATGGCACGATCTCGGCTCACCGCAACCTCCGCCTCCTGGGTTCAGGCAATTCTCCTGCCTCAGCCTCCTGAGTAGCTGGGATTACAGGCACACGCCACCATGCCCAGCTAATTTTTTGTATTTTTAGTAGAGATGGGTTTTCACCATGTTGACCAGGATGGTCTCGATATCTTGACCTCGTGATCCACCTGCCTCGGCCTCCCAAAGTGCTGGGATTACAGGCGTGAGCCACCGCGCCCGGCCCGGGAAGGTGTAATTAACTGAAGGTGGGAGACAGAAAACAGAGGAGAAGCAGAAGGGAAGGGAAGCTAGTATTCTATATAGTGGAAATCAAGAAATACTACCTAAAGTTAAATAAGAAACAGAAAGTATTAAAGTGACAAAAAAATTTAAAATAAAAACATAACTATCCAGAGTAGAGAAGGGAGGCAGGTGTTACTGTGAATTACACTCCCTTCTTTAACAGAGTCTATAATTATTGTGCAAAGTTGGTATCTTAAGAAAAGAGATGCAAAAATATTTTATATTAATTATGGAGACAATTACCAAATAAAAATCAAATTGGGATTAAAAATGACTGCCTTTACAGGTACATACTGTGAAAGTTGTCAGGATCAAAATGGAGTCATTTGGCCAGACATGGTTTCCTGTAATCCCAGCACTTTGTGAGGCCAAGGTGGCAGATTACTTGAGGTCAGGAGTTCGAGATCAGCCTGGCCAACATGGTGAAACCCAGTCTCTACTAATAATACAAAAAAAAAAAAAGTTAGCCAGGTGTGGTGGCACAGGGCTGTAATTCCAGTTGTTTGGGAGGCTGAGGCAGGAGAACAGCTTGAACCCAGGAGGCAGAGGTTGCAGTGAGCCAAGATTGCACTCCAACCTGAACAATATAGTGAAACTCCATCTCAAAAGAAAAAAAAATTGAGTGATTTGTGTCGGAGCACAAGTGACTTTATCAGAGTCACTCCAACAGACACAATTGACTGATAAATGGAGCCTTAAAGAGCCATGAAGGAAGGGTTCTCATGCATGTGTGACTGATAACTATTCAAGAGACTTCAAAAACCAGAACTTGCACAAAGGCCACCACAACCTTGCACAAAAAATAATTCTGCCAGGACATCTGCCCAACAATTGCCTGTCCAGCCTTAAATTGATGCCACCCTTGCTATTGATCCTTGTAGCCAAGGATGGCTACCTCAAAACAACTTAGAAAATCCTCCTCATTTCCCCTTTAAACACTCCTGTCTGCCTTTACTTCCCTAATCCCATTGCAATGCTCAATCCTGAATATCAGTTTCTTTTAGGGAGCCTTTCTCTGGGTGTTATTTAAATCGACAGTACTTTTTTAAATACCATATACAGATATGAATTAGAATGAACACTTTAAGGAATGAATGAGAGACCGGAAAATGAAATGAAACTGCACACACAACTTGTTCAAGAAGCATGGCTGTGACAAAAAGCAGAAATAAATTAACAGCTAGAGGAATGTATTTATGATGGGAAATTCTAGAGCAATAGTGTCCAATATGGCAGCTTCTAGCCATATGTGGCTATTTAAGTTAATTAAAATAAAATAGAATTTAAAATTAAGTTCCTCAGTCACACAAGCCACATATCAGGTGTTCAGTAGCCCCATGCGGCCAGTGGCACCATTCTGCATGGAGCAGATACAGACCATTTTCATCAACCCAGAAAATTCTATTAGACAAAGCTAACCTAAGAGAGAACTGAATGCTGATGAAGGGCCCCTTGTATCACCCATTTTCATCTGCATATTCTGTTTAACTGAATAATTCTTTATATGTGAGTATTCCAAACAGAATGCTTGAAAAATGTAATAAAACATCACCAATTCAAATACATATTCACAAGCAGCCCTGCCCGTAAAAGAAACTGAAGATACTATCAAAATGTGGTCAGTAGCAATCCCTGACAAACTTGCTTTAACAAGCATTTAGTACATTTGTGATCAAAGTAAAAATATTTATTGTAACTGTTGCTTACAGAGAACTTTAAGCTATTTTACCATCAACAAAGAAAAATATTTACAACATCTAATAAAAGATCATTAGGCAAGTCTATTAGCAACATGCAAACAGCTGAACAACTACTTTAAAGAATACAAGTCTAGCCTGAATAGAAATCAGAACTGAAATCTTATTTCCTGAATCTTGCCTTAGTTAATAATATTGTCTAGCCCTCTGAAGAGGAAATACTGAATCATACAATGGTAGAGCTAGAGGGAACATTAAAGATAGAGAAATATCTTCTCATTTTATAGATGGAAAAACTAGGTCTAGAAAAGGTTAACTACCTGAGCCTCATGCCTCACAGCTAGTCAACGATGAACAGGTCAGGGTACCAGCATGTCTGACTCTCAGCCTGGCACTGTCAACACTGCACCACACTGATCTGACAGATGCTACACCGGCCGTGGAAACACCAAAACAACATTTTAATCACAAGGATTTGTCGTTTTCTTTAACCCCGAGGGCTTCTTCATGTCCTTTACTGGAAACATACATTCAAGTGCAGAAAATCACACAAAATTTGTATGTCCCAATAATAATAAAGTTATTTTTCTGTTCCCCTATGTAAGTAAGAATATAAAAAATCTTTTCGAAGAAATAAAAATTCAGGCTAATCAGACCTGAATAATATTTTTCAAAAAACTTCAGAAATGAGTTTAAGATGGTGGTTCTTTCTTTGACTAAAGAACTCTTTGAAAATGAAATAAAAACAATAGTTCCAGGAAAAAAAATGTACGTGGAGACAAATAAATTTAATTTCCCAACAATGAAGTTGTCCGTGGAACTTCTGAAGACCATTCATGAACCCTAAGTTAAGAATCTTTGAGCTAAGAATAGTACATTCTTAACGCATTTATTCAAAACTCTACCTGTGAACTGCAAAAGTAACTCTAAAGCTATTTTTAATTGCCCATTAAATTTTATTATAAAATTCCCTCAACTGACTGAGCTGACAAGTTTTGATGAGAAAGAGGTAAAGTATGACCAGATGTGACTTACAAAATCCTTAGTCACAGTCCTCACCTTTCAGTGGTCTAACTCATCATTCTTTGGAGTATAATCTCTTGCTTCCAGCTCTTTCATATGCTCCTGGCCATAGGGAAAAAAAGGATTCCCTTTACTCTGCATCTTGATGCTAAGGACTCTGACCTTTTGATCTGAGTTTAAAACTTACAATGTTTAATAAAATAGATATACAATAAAATTGATTAAATGTCACATCACCACAGGTGTAACACACACAGTATGAAAATTCTTCCTTCAGCTCAAAGGGTATGGGGTGGTAATCAATGTCTTTTTCAATTCTGTTTTTCAGGTAACGGTGAAAATAATACATTGCACAAATGAAGCGTAAAAAACAACTTCCATGTAAATTTAGAAGAAGCCTTACCGTCCTGCAAAGGAGACAATTCTGAGTTGCTCTTCTGCCTGGGTGGTGTTAACAATACAGCTGGCTCAAAAATATGTGCTGGAAAATTCCTGGCCAGATTCATGCTATCTGGAGCGTTTGGCACCTGAGACAGTTTAACAGGCAACTCTTCCTGTGGGAATTCAGCCACTTCCTCTCCAAACACCAATGGCACTGAGACACTGGCATTTACAACGGGACCCTCTGAAGAAGATGAGAGGTATTAGTACAATAGGAACAAAAAGAAACTATGGGCACATTTCAGGTATTTATTCTTCAATGCATCTCAGTAGAGTGCAAAATCCACACGAATCCACATGGCTCCTGGAGGCTGTATCCTCATCTGCCAATCATTCACAGGCAGGCTCCTGGGGGGCCAGTACTGGGAAGTAGTTACTACTTTTGAGAAAGGCACTAGGACCTCAAAGCCATGAAAAGTGAGCCACTTAGGGACTCCTAAAAAATCAACATGGCGGCCGGGTGCGGTGGCTCACGCCTGTAATCCCAGCACTTTGGGAGGCCGAGGCGGGTGGATCACGAGGTCAACAGATCGAGACCATCCTGGTCAACATGGTGAAACCCTGTCTCTACTAAAGATACAAAAAATTAGCTGCACACGGTGGCGCGTGCCTGTAGTCCCAGCTACTCAGGAGGCTGAGGCAGGAGAATTGCCTGAACCCAGGAGGCGGAGGTTGCGGTGAGCCGAGATCGCGCCATTGCACTCCAGCCTGGGTAACAAGAGCGAAACTCCGTCTCAAAAAAATTAAAAAAAAAAAAATCAACGTGGCACCCTAGAATGAAGCTTTTTCTTTTTTTCAGACAGGGTCTCACTCTGTCACCCAAGCTGGAGTGCAGTGGAGCAATTCTGGCTCACTACAGCCTCGACCTCCCAGGCTCAGGTCACCTTCCTGCTTCAGCCTCCCAAGTAGCTAGGACCACAGGCGTGCGCCACCACACCCAGCTAATTTTTGCATTCATGGTAGAGATGGGGTTTCACCATGTTGCCTAGCCTGGGAGAATTTCTCATTATTTGTTACAGATAGGTTTTTGATGGTCATAACAAGGAGCAAAATGGCTAAAATGGGGCATATTAATGCACTGACTTCCATATGCAAGGCTCCTTACAAAACAAGGAGCTTCACAGGTCATGCATTATCACAACACAGTCACATTCCATATTATTTTACAAGAGCTACAAGAGCTGAGACTCAGGAAGATACTACATAAATCTTCGGTCTCACCTACATAAATCCTTCTGACTTTTTCCACAGGCAATAACAAAAATTAACAATAATTCTACAATATACTTACTCCCAGCCCTTCTCACCTACAGGATAATTAAAAGCATTCTCGGTAGTGAAGCTTAACTCAGGTAACAGTAAAGCACTAACATATTCCTTGACTGAAATATTAATAGAAGACTCCACCGGAAGACAGAGACCTGCCCTAGCCATTGACTTTATCTCATGCAAGTTAAATTTGTCAGTCACTTCTTAGAATCCATCCTAAGAACCCAGTTTTAAATACATAAAACACTTTCCTCACAGACACTCACCGAAGTCTTACTTAAAAGTAAAAAACATGAAAAACTGACATGTCCAATTCAGCCTGTAGCATATGATGGCACATGAGATGAGGAAAAAATTAAAACAGCACTACCACATACGAACAAAGGTTACGAATTTCTAAACCAGTGTTCTTCTCTTTCCAAAACCATCTCTTCTGAATCCAGGGCACTGTGGTTACAGTGCTAGCACTAAAGTCTCACTGGTCTAGGTGTCCGGTTCTGCTGCTTTCTACCCGTGTGACTGCTAAGTTACCAACCCTCTCTCAGCCTCAGTTTCCTCTGAGGATAACACTAATGGAGATAACAATAACACCTAGCTCATCAGACTATTATGAGATGAATTGAAATGATGCGTGTAAGACTGAGGTATCCGGCAGGAGCAAGCATCCGATATTAGCTGGAAAGTAGTGGCAACCGTAGTAGGAACAATACTGTACATGCATAAACAGTCAGTAAGTCTACATAAGTTTAGATTTAGGCTTTGGGTTGTTCGTTACCTAAGGCCATTAAGTCTAATGACAGTCTGAGATAATAAGACCACACTCACCTGGACTGTGCGTAAATCTTCTACCCGTGGCTCCCCTTTCTGATGCCTGAAT
Source organism: Saguinus oedipus (assembly GCA_031835075.1). Taxonomy (NCBI): domain Eukaryota; kingdom Metazoa; phylum Chordata; class Mammalia; order Primates; family Cebidae; genus Saguinus; species Saguinus oedipus. The sequence continues at coordinate 96,543,142 of CM063184.1, read as the reverse complement.
TTCCTGTCTGTTATTTATCACTGGACAGTTCTTAACAGCATGTGTGAGTGATATAAGTTGCTCATCTGTTGTGACCATATACTGCTGAAGTCTTGCCTGGAGAGGAAAACATATGAAATAATATTATTTGCATATCAGACATCAAACCACCACCTAGAAAGCAAACCACACAAAGTACATGTGTGTTTACACATGTATAATAGCATCATTTTCAATATTTCAGGAATGTGAGGCTTTCATTCAAATTAAAGCAATGCTATCTATAATTATAAATATTCCAGTAGTCCCATGGTAGGGAAATGGTTAATAAATACCCTTCTATAAAATTAAGAATTAACCTTTCTACAGAGCTTTCCATTTACAAAACCTCTCCATATACATGTCCCAACTGACTCTTAAGCTACCCCCAAGAGACAGAGATACATGAGGTGGAGGAAACAATGAAGATTACCCAGGCATTTAAACTGATAAACATGAACACTAATTATTTGTGGTAATGCATATGAAATAATGTTAAGGGAAAAAAGAAAAGCACAAAGTTCTGTATGTAATTAAGATGAATATTACTTACAACTTGTTTTTTATATATGTGCATAAGAGAGATAACACTATATTTTATATATGTATATATTCTCATATTTGTCTATGTGTGTGTTTATATATTTTTATATTACGTAAGTTTTTTTTTTTAATTTAAAAGATCACCCACAAAATACCTTACCATAGATTTACCGAATGTGTTAAGTGTTTGGAATTCCATCCTTACATGTAAAAGTCACCCAGATTGCCCAGAAGCTTAGATGAATTTGTTTTGTTCTTAATCTTTTCTACAAGGATGATATAAGTAGGTCATCTAAAACAACAGGTTCAATCACTACCATATAATGCTCATCTTTCTTAAGTTACATATTGGTGTTATGCAAATGGTTCTTAGAAGTAGAGGAAATTGCAGGTAGAAGGAAGAAAAGGAGAGTTCTGTAAATTGCTGACACCCTGTAATAATAACAAAGTAAGAAAATCAAAGGCTGGCAGCCAGTAACAAATTTCTATCTAAGCATATATATCTTTCTCATGCATGCTTAGAGAGATACAGACATTAGATAAACGTCAGGTACAGCCAGACATCAGAAATATTAACAGTACTGCTGAATGAAGTGTAGTAAACATTTTTATACCACCACCCAAATTTTTCCCCAAATTCCACACTCATATATCCAGTGGCCTACTCAACACCTCCATCTAGAACTCAAATAGACTTCTCGAATTTAAGCTATATGAAACCACATTACTCCTAAAGCCTTCTCTACCTCATAAATGGCAAGTTTATCATTTTAATCATTCAGCCCAAAACTTTGGAATTACCCTTGAGAAGGGTATCCTCTGCTTCACTCTACATCTAATCAGTTAGCAGACTGCATTGGTCAGCCTTCAAATGGATTCAGAACTTCACTCCACGTCTAATCAGTCAGCAGACTGCATCGGTCGGCCTTCAAATGGATTCAGAACTTCACTCCACGTCTAATCAGTCAGCAGACTGCATCGGTCGGCCTTCAAATGGATTCAGAACTTCACTCCACATCTAATCAGTCAGCAGACTGCATCGGTCGGCCTTCAAATGGATTCAGAACTTCACTCCACATCTAATCAGTCAGCAGACTGCATCGGTCAGCCTTCAAATGGATTCAGAACTTCACTCCACGTCTAATCAGTCAGCAGACTGCATCGGTCGGCCTTCAAATGGATTCAGAACTTCACTCCACGTCTAATCAGTCAGCAGACTGCATCGGTCGGCCTTCAAATGGATTCAGAACTTCACTCCACATCTAATCAGTCAGCAGACTGCATCGGTCGGCCTTCAAATGGATTCAGAACTTGGGCACTTTTCGCACCCAAGGTGCGGTGTGTCACCTGAACTATTCCAGTAACTCCTAATGTAATATTCTGCTTTGTCTGGCCATCTAGTCCAGTCCCATACTGTTCTCAAACTATATGCTGAGGCACCTCAGGTCACTAAAGTGAACTTACAGGGGCACCAGAGGAAAATTTAAATTTTCAAAGGAAATAGTGGTGCCTGCCATCTATCACACACTGGTGAACTATTAGCTCAAGATAGTTCACAGTCTCAATGTCAGACTACATTACATAACTTTGTCAAATCTTCTCATGGCTGGGTTTTCAGTCATTGCTAGGTTAAAAAAAACAGTTCTGGAGGAAAATCAGTGTGGAACAGGAAATAAGAATGATTGTGTCCCACATGATTCCACGCTTTGAGAAGCGGTACAGTGCTCAAAAGGTACATATAACCCTTAGTAAATAATTGTAGTTATTTAAGAGAAAGTATTACTTTTTCTCAAACAGTCGTCGTCAGAACATAGTTGTTTGGACTTAATAAGCAGAATTGTTAGGTATTCTTTTGGCCTAGGGGTGTTAAAAGACACTAAGGACACTGCGACCCAAGAAAGGTACCAGTCTCTTATCTAGTTTCAACACAGCCCAGAGTGATCCCCTTAAACCCAAGACAAACCACGTCTCTTCTCCTTACGTATGTATTCCCATCTCACTTAGCATAAAAGCCCGTCTTTAACCAGCATGCAAGCCCCTGTGCAATCAGGCTTACCTGATCTTGTCTCCTGCCTCTCTCTCCTCCCCATACTCTACTCTGGCCACACTGGTCTCCTCGATGAATCTAAGCTCACCAGCCACACTCCCACCACTTGCTTTTCCTCTGCCCAGACTGCCCTTCTCCCAGTGACCCACAGGCTCACTCCGCACCGCTTCCAGGTCTTGGCTCAAATGTCACTTCCTCAGAGGGGCAAGGCCCATGTCATTTGTAATTGCATACTGCCCCATCTTATGTATTTTCTATGCCTTTGTGTGCTTTATTTTCCTTTGAAGTACATATCACTCTCTAACTTACATACTTCCACTTTTTGTTTTTAGGATTTATTTAGAATGTAAGCTCAATGAGGGTAAAGTTTTCTATATTTTGTTCACTATTCTATTTCCTGTACCTAGAACAGTACCGGGCCCGTGGTGGGTATTCGATAAAGATATGTTGAATAAATTAGTACATTTTAGAACTGCACATCTTCCCAGGAGAATTAAAAACATATGTTCTGCAAAAATATGTGTAACAATGTTCATAGCAGTATTATCCGTAATAGACAAAAAGTAAAAATAAGCCAAATGTTCATTAACTAATGAAGGGATAAATAAAATATGGTATATCCATACAGTAGAGTATCATTGGGCAACACAAAGGAATGAAGTACATGCTAAACATATCAACCTTAAAACATTATGCTACGTGAAAGAGGATCACATATTCCATTGTTCCATTTCTATGTGATATCCGTATTGGGCAAATCCACAAACACAGAAAGTAGATTAGTGGCTGCCAGGAGCTGGTGAGAAGAATGAAGATTACTTCTGAACAGTATAGGATTTCTCTCTGGAGTGAGGAAAATGTTCTGGATTTAGATAATGGTCCTGACATACAACTTCAGATATACTAGAAACACTGAATTGTACATTTTAAAAGGGTGGACTTAATGGTATGTGAACTCTATTACCAAATGTGTGTGTGTGTGTGTGTGTGTGTGTGTGTGTGTGTGTGTGTGTGTGTGTTTAAGACAGGGTCTGACTCTGTCACCTAGGGTAGAGTGTAATGCAAAATCATAGCCCACTGCAGCTTCAAACTCCCAGGCTCAAGTGATCCTCCTACCTCAGCCTCCCAAGCAGCTAAGACCACAGGCATATGTCACCATGCCCAGCTAATACTTTTATTTTTTGTAGACAGGTCTCACTTGTTACCCAGGCTGATCACAAACTCCTGTCCTCAAGTGATCTTCCCACCCTGGCCCTCAAAGTGTTGAAATTAAAGGTGTGAGCCACTGTGACTGGCCCTATATTATTAATTTTAAAAAATTATACATCTATATCTAATGTCCATTAACACAAATAATTTATCTTCTAACTACTGCTTGTCTAAATAAGACAAGCAGTTCTCTTCTGGCAAACAAAATAACCACCACCATATGAGAACAAAAAAGATGAATAAAATAGACTGTGTACACTCAAGAAGTACAGTCTCAGTGACAAGTATGCATATAAGTATAACATAATTCGGTAAACTCAATAATACCAACATCCAGACAGTATCAGAAGTGCCCAGAGAAGCAGAGTGCAGTGGCACATGCCTGTAATCCCAGCACTTTTGAGGGCCAAGGCAGGCGAATCACTTGAGCCCCAGAGTTTAAGATCAGCCTGGGCAACATGATGAAACCCCATCTCTAAAAACATAAAAAGTTAGCTGGGTATGATGGTGCACCCCTGTAGTTCCAGCAACTTGGGAGGCTAAGGCAGTAGGATCACTTGAGCCCAGGAGGTCCACTCTAGCCTTGGTGACAGACTGAGACACCACCCCAAAAAAAAAAAAAAAAAAAAAAGTACACAAAGGAAGAATGCTCAATGCAGCATAGAAGCAATAGGTTTTCTAGAAGAGAACTGTGTAAGTCTTTGAAAAAAGAAAAGGAGCAATCAGTCAAGCAGCAAAGAGGACTTTATGTAACAAATATGAAGATACTGTGAACAACTGTAAATAGCATCTGAATAACTGCAAAAGGACTCCTTGAAGGCTATCTTCTGCTGCTTTGAAATTAAAAGTAGCTGTCATAACACTCATTTTACATTTTGGATTAACTACCGTAACAATGGTAGTTATAATTTAAATGCAGACTCTGTCTTCCCACTAAATAGTAAGTCTCTTAAAAGACAGGGAGACCGTCCATATACTACTTCCAAGCTTCTACCGTAACACCTCCAATGTAATAAATGTTCAGTAATAGCTACCACTGATGATAATGAGACTGATACGTAATCACATCAACACAGTTAAACCAAAAACAACTTTAAGAGAATCCAGTACATGTTTAAAGATGTTTTATACCACTGAACACATAAAAATTGGGATCTCATCTGAGTACCTGTGTAGCAGCATTTTCTTCTCTAAGAAGAAGAATTTCAGCTGTCAGAGCATCGATGAGCTCTCGATGATCCCCTAACACTTGTTCCAATTGTTGCCTTGTCTCTACTTCTTTCTGTAACTGGATCTCACTCTACAAAAAAATATCAAATAAACAGCCCCCAATAGCATCACAGGTTGAAAACTAAGTTTTCACTCAAAGTTGGCAAAGAAGATATTTACAAAGAAGCATATATTATGTGATGGTAATGACAAAGATTTTTATTAAAAGGTTTACTATATTTAATTAAAGAAAATGTGCTGCTTTATCCTCTTCATTTCTTTAATTAGAATAAAATGAACAAAATGCTATATAAAATTAAGTAGCTACATTTTTTGTAAAAAGAAAGTAGAGGGATATACGTATACATATTGTTTGAATATACACTGACCATCTCTAGAAAAATACACTGGTATCTGGTAATAATAGTTGGCTAAAAGTAAGCAAACAGGCTAGCTGTAAGTTAGGTATGAGAGTCAGACTTTTCATTGTACAATCTGCTGTATCTTGGAATTTCATATCATGTGACTATATTGTCAATTCAAAAATCGTTTGTTAAAATGTAGTTTAAAATAAATGACAACAACTTTAAATGGTTTAACTTTGTTAAAGCAAGTGATTCGCTTAAAAGTACATGCTTCTGGCCGGGGGCAGTGGCTCACACCTGTAATTCCAGCACTTTGGGAGGCCAAAGCTGGCGGATCACGAAGTCGAGAGATTGAGACCATCCTGGCCAATATGGCAAAACCCCATCTCTCTACTAAAAATACAAAAATTAGCCGGGCATGGTGGCTTGCGCCTATAGTCCCAGCTACTCAGGAGGCTGAGGCAGGAGAATCACCTGAACCCGGGAGGTGGAGGTTGCGGTGAGCCGAGACCATATCACTGCACTCCAGCCTGGCAACAGAGCAAGATTCTATCTCCAAACAAAAAAAGCATTTCAGTATTTCTAAGCCTGAAATAATTTCCAAGAGCCAAAAGTATACTCCTGAAGATTCCTAAGTTAAGGGTGAAAGAATGTTAAGGCTTTAATAGGTCTGACAGTACAACAAATCTTTCATTTAAAAGGAATTTTAGAGTCAGGTGTGGTGGCTCATGCCTGTAATCCACACCTTGGGAGGCCAAGGTGGGAAAATCGCTTTGAGCTCAGGAGTTCGAGACCAGCCTGGGCAACATAGTGAGACCATGTCTCTACAACACAATACAAAACTTAGCCAGGAGTAGTGGCATATACCTGTGGTCCCAGCTACTCAGCAGGCTGAGACTGGAAACTTGCTTAAACCTGGGAGGTGGAGGTTGCAGCAAGCTGAGATCATGCCACTACTGCACTATAGCCTGGGCAACAGAGTGAGACCCCCGTCTCAAAAAAAAAAAAAAAAGCAATTCAACTTTAGGAAGAGAGCTCTAGAGAAACTGAAACATCTGTATTAAGGTGGTAGATCTATTTCGTTAAATAATAGATTTTCCTTAAACATTCCTGTCATATTTGTATAACAGGCTTAAGTATATAACAGTTTAGACAGATTTTTAAAGATGAAATACATAGCCAACTCTAATTCTGTGGCCTTCTGTGGACAGATTATTTGAAATCGAATTAAAGAAACCATTCTTACTTATAAATTATTTTTACAATAAAACATCTCCCACTTAGACAATGAAGCTATACCTGAGTTACCTAGATATGTGAGTTACTTATCTGTATCACATACAGGTAACAAAGAATTTTCCCATCTATCACGTCTACAGATGACAGGCAATGCCACTCTCCAAACTGAACATGGGAGTAGGAAGCAGAGATAGCAATAGAATGAAGACACGGTTAATTGTTCTATTTAATCTACGACTGACAAACAGCAATATTTAATATCAGCACAAGATATAATTATACTAAAGGCAGATTTACCCTACTAATTATAATTTGCTAAAGCTCTTACTAAAATTAAAATCACTTATCTGAGCATGTATCTACTAATGGCAGAAAAGGATTTAAAGGATAAGCCTTTACTGCAGATAATCTAAAACGGAGGTATTTTAAACAAAGCTATTCAAATTTGGCTGTTCTTTATTTGGAGGCTGCAGTAACTGGAGAGGAAAAAACCCCATGCATTTCTGCCTGAGGGGAAAACTCTAATAACCTAATGTTCTTACCTTTTTTAAAAAATGTATTTATACTAGAAGTTTTATTTCTACATTCACATCTGACAGTTTATTATATACCTTTATATCTGATAGTGTGTGTGAATATATTTAGTTGGGAGAGCTTTCTTAAAAATGAGCTGTCTGGCTGAGGGGTAATCACCACTTTGCAAGATTGTTCTTACCTCTTTAAGGTACCGAACCAGGCGACAGAGGGAGCTCACCAGTGACATAGTGAAGCCTGAAAGCCCCTGGCTGCTCCCCAGTCCCTTGACCTCGCGACCTGTCCACCGTTCGTATTCTTCCATTTCGTGTTCCACCTCGTGTATCATGTGTTGGAGAACATCCAGAGTGGAATTCGTCCTGTTTGGTGAGTCTGCAGAGGTTGTGCTACCTGATAACATGCTTTTCTTCGGTTTGGAAAGAGCATGCAAATTCGGTTTTCTTTTCACTGATAATGAGAGAAGTCATTCTATATTAAGACCAGGAAAAAGTATGGCTAGGCAACTACTAGAGAAACCTCTTGACTACTGTTCACAATTTATAAAAGGCTTTTATACATATCACCATTCCTCTCATGAAAATTAAAGTTTAAACCAGATTTACACTAGCTCTAATGAATGCACTAGAACCACGGTTCGAGACTGACGTGTGGTAAGAGACACTTCTTAGCTACCATTCAACAAACTCTTAGTTGGAACCATGTGGATGAGATTAAAGGGGAAAAAAATTTACTACGAGATTAAGATAGCTCTATCAAGTTACATATCTAATAATTCATCTTTGTAAATTAAGGGACTGAACCTTCATTTAACAGCTGTTTTTGCCTCCTCGAGTTCAGCACGTGTCCCACAGCAGAGCTTGAGTCTAAAGTCTCAGGAGCGTCTTCAGGCGGAAGCCTGCTTTGGAGTCTTTTGACAGCACTGGTAGCATTGAGAGCAGCTAAAAGATACAACATTTCCAAAAGTATCTCAAGTGAACAAACATCTTAAGAAAGTATTTCTAATGACAGATCATCAGTATTTTAGTCAATTAGGCTAAGGCAGTCAAAACTCAAATAATACTCCTTTTAAAACTACTGCATTCAAGAATGAACTAAATAAAGCAGGCAACTAGAAATAATGCAAAGGGGAAACAAACCTCTGTGTTCCCCTGATGGAAGAGCAGATGACGGCGTTCCTGCAGGAGTTATTTGTGACTGGGTTGCTATTTTCTGCTGAGTATCAGTCCACAACGTATTAATTAACTCAGAATTCTCCTCCGTTAGTTGCTGGAGAAACCTATAAATTATGGGAAAATAAGCTATATGAGAATTTTAATACGTTAATATAAATATAAATGATAGCACCTACGACAGAATAATTCAACAACTAAGAGTTTCTTGAATGGTATCTGAGAAACGTCTCCCACCACATGTCACTCTGGAACAGTGTTTCTACCGCATACATTATAGCTAGTGTAAATCTGGTTTAACTTTTATAAGAGTGCTATTATAGGATAGTAGGTACTACCATTTAAACTGTCCAAATACTTACATGTTTGATTTGAAGGAGCTTTTGTCCTTCTTTGAAGGACAGATTCATAATCAAAGAAGAAGATACTGTTCACTTTAACTGATAAGACAAATAGACAGCAAAAATCCCTATCATCTTAGTGTTGGAAAGAATCACTGCATTGGCCTCCCAGCTTCCTACCTACCTTGGCCCCTAACATAAGCATGTTTGCCCTTTCTGAAGTTTTGTGGTATGGCTGCATCCTCCTCTCTCTTTCTCTAGAATAAAGTAATTAAGCACATATGGCTCAGCCCTTTTTGGTTTCTGTCCTACACAGGAGCCTGTCCACAGAGCAGCCAGTCTCTGCTCATCATTGAAGTAAACTGACCTGTGTCAGGGAGGGGTTAGAGTGAGAAGAGACGCTGTAGTTTAGGGGTTACTAATTACAAGCACATTGGTTACAGAGCTAAGTATTTTATTTTATTTTTTTTTTGAGACAGAGTTTCGCTCTTGTTACCCAAGCTGGAGTGCAATGGCACGATCTCGGCTCACCGCAACCTCCACCTCCTGGGTTCAGGCAATTCTCCTGCCTCAGCCTCCCGAGTAGCTGGGATTACAGGCACGCGCCACCATGCCCAGCTAATTTTTTGTATTTTTTTAGTAGAGACGGGGTTTCACCATGTTGACCAGGATGGTCTCAATCTCTTGACCTCGTGATCCACCCGCCTCGGCCTCCCAAAGTGCTGGGATTACAGGCGTGAGCCACCATGCCCGGCCAGAGCTAAGTATTATGCTGTAAACATCTTTATCACTGATAAGGCTGATATTTTAATTTTCAACTGTGTGATTCATTTGTCTATTTCTCAAAGTGCTGAAGGTACAGCCTACTTTCTTCTGGAGGCTCAGTATAAAAGCAAGAAAAAAAGAGATAAATGAAAGGAAAAACTTTAAGCAAACGGAACCAGGGCTTGGTGTTTTGAGAAGTTTACAGTCTGTCCAAACTGTAAAAGATTTGTAAAGTCGCTCTTAGGAAGGCATACTCTACAAAGAAGGACAAGAGTATGGGTGAATAACCTTTACTAGTTCTGAAGAGATAAGGCATGTGATTACTGGATCTTCCTAATGATCTCAGAAGAAGCTAACAATAAAGATGGGATTACCCAGGAAGGATTTGTCTATGGAGTAGCTTATCATGACATATACAAGACACCTACAAAATATTTTGAGGATGTTATACCAACAGAAATACTGCTGGCTTGAATTGAAAGACACAAAGGCAGTATGAAATGAAGGATGGATGCCAGACTCCAAAAAGTCTACAGATTACCTTTCTCAGCCTCTGGTAACCATCATTTTACTCTCTATCTTCATAAGTTCAATTGTTTTCATTTTTAGCTCCCACAAATAAGTGAGAACATGTGGCCAGAGCTGCAGATCCATAGGCACAGAGGCCAAAGCCAGAGCCACAGGTACAGACAGCAGAGCCATGGATCCAGAAAGGTAAAGACTCAAGTCACAGAGCATTATTTCTAGGCCTTGAAACCTCATAGTATTTGCCCTGCTGAATTTCAAAGTTGCTTGGAACTGCCGATCCCTTCCTTCCTTGATCTTCTCTTGTAAAATGGAAATGTCTATAACTTTCATCCTAAGTCTGTCCTATCACGGTATTTTGAAAGCTGACAACTTGTTTTCTAGTTTCAGACCACAAATGAAGAATTTTGCACCAGGATGAATCATATCCAGTTCTCCCATAACTGATTTAGATTATGAGATTTAGGACTTTCGAGCTAACAAGATTTAGATGAGATTTTTGAACTTGAACTGAAGCTGAAAACTGAAGGATATTGGGATGGATCGCTGGGGGGGCACTGGAAGGACCCCAGTAGGCTCAGTAATAACACCTGAAGCTGCTCCATGTCTAAACCCTAGAACCTGTCATTATTACCTTATATGGCAAAAAAAAAGGGGGGGTGGTGAGAGGAGCCTCTGCAGATACAATTAAGAATCTTGAGATGGGAGATTATCTTGGGTAGGCCCTAAATGCAATCATGTATACTCCTTTTTAAAAATGTTTCTTATTTCATGTATGTTGTTATAGATCTTTGACACCCACACAGAGGAGACAATGATGTTAGACAGAGGCAGAGATTGGAGTGACGCAGCCACAGTTTCAGAAGCTAGAAGAAGCAAGCAACAAATTCTCTTCCAGAGCAGCTTCTCCTCGGAGGGAGTGTGGCCCGACTGATACCTCGGCCAGCAGCTTCTCCTCTGGAGGGAGTGCGGCCCGACTGATACCTCGGCCAGCAGCTTCTCCTCGGAGGGAGTGTGGCCCGACTGATACCTCGGCCAGCAGCTTCTCCTCGGGGGGAGTGTGGCCCGACTGATACCTCGGCCAGCAGCTTCTCCTCGGGGGGGAGTGTGGCCCGACCGATACCTCGGCCAGCTGCTTCTCCTCGGGGGGAGTGTGGCCCGACCGATACCTCGGTCAGCTGCTTCTCCTCTGGAGGGAGTATGGCCTGACTGATGCCTTGGCCTAGTGAAACTGATTTTAAATTTCTGGCCCCCAGAGCTTGGAAGTAATCAAGAAACTTGTGAGCTATTTAATATACTTAATTGTAGCTATAAGACAAAAACAAAAATGGGATACCACATGGAAGCATAGTATATAAAAATACTTCATGTTCTGTCAAAGCAAAATATACAACTAAAGATGGGGAGAAGGATACAGAGAAAACAATGGAAAGACTAAGAACATAGAAAAATTCATTTATTCTACAGACAATAGACATTTAAAAAAACAAAAGTTCAAACTTTTTTTTACATGTCATTGTCATGTTATTAAAAAAAAGTTTAAACTTTTTTTTACATGTCATTGTCATGTTATTAAAAAACAAAAAACATTTTAATTTTTTTGTTTTTTGTAACATGACAATGACATGTAAAAAAAGAAAACAAGATTAAAGGCTCTATAAAAGGTATACATACAAAGGTAACCACCAGAACAAATTCTGAACTTCCTAAATACCAAAAGAAATTTTTGAAAAGAACAGAAAAGAAACATCACATAGAAAATGTAATGATAGTACAATAAACAGTACTATAAAATAATGTGACAAAGTTAACATTAAACATATCAATAAGTGTTACAAGCTTACTTCAATTAAAAGAAGAATATTTTCCAATTGTCTAACAAGGCAAGACTGAACTCTACAGTGAATACATGAGACATACTTGATACAAAATAATTTCAAAAGGCTAAATGTAAAAAGCAAAAATAAGCCAGGAAATTGGAGACAAGAAAAAAGCAGAGGTTTCATTCCTGGTATCAGAAGAAGTGGAAATGAAATCAAAAGGTATTCCATGTGACAAAGCATACTTTATAATGGTAAAAGTTGTAAGTCACAAAGAAGATGTAACACTTGCATTCCAAAAAACACAATCATGACTTTTATAAGAAAGGAAGTATTTAACTCTAAACAATTAAATATACTTAAACATAAAGTGCAAAGAGAAATAGAAACATACCAGTAGTGGGAGACTTTAACACCATTCTCAGTAGAAAAGAGCGGCAAAAATAAGGATACAAAGCAGTAAACAGCATAATCGATGAGACAGATCTATGGATGTACATTTAGAACTCTGTACCTTGCTACAGTATATACTTTTTCTCAGGCACACACATGAAACATTTGTAAAAATTTGTAAAAAGAAAACATCATTAAGTTCCACTAGTAGAAATATTACAAATCACACTCTGAATATAATGTAATAAAATTAGAAAAACAAAGAGGCTCTGGAAAACCTTTTAAAATTCTTCTATTAGACAACTCTTAAGTAAACCTGAAAATATAAACTGAAATTACTTCATTCCTAAAGTAACAAAACACTACATACCAGAATGTATGGTACACATTTACAGTAGTGACTAGAGCAGAATTCAGAGCCCTAAACATGTTTATCAATTAAAAATAAAAGAATGAAAATGGGCCGGGCACGGTGGCTCAAGCCTGTAATCCCAGCACTTTGGGAGGCTGAGGCGGGTGGATCACGAGGTCAAGAGATCGAGACCATCCTGGTCAATACAGTGAAACCCCGTCTCTACTAAAAATACAAAAATTAGCTGGGCATGGTGGCGCGTGCCTGTAATCCCAGCTACTCAGGAGGCTGAGGCAGGAGAATTGCCTGAACCCAGGAGGCGGAGGTTGCGGTGAGCCAAGATCGCGGCATTGCACTCCAGCCTGGGTAACAAGAGAGAAACTCCATCTCAAAAAAATAAATTAATTAATTAATTTTTAAAAAAAAGAATGAAAATGAATGTTTTAAATTCTCAATTAGGTTTACTATAAAAACAAAGTAAACAAAAAAAAGCACAGGGAACGAAATAAAGATAAAAGCAAAAACTGATGAGGAAGAAATCAGAAAACTGGACTTCTAATAAATTAAAAATCTTAGTTCTTTGAAAAATTCATAAAATAGGCAAACTGCTAAAAACCTAATTTTAAGAAAGACAGCAAACCAAAATAAATGACTGAGAGCAAGTCAGCACTGAAACAACATTTTTTTAGAAGTATAGAGATTATTGGCACACCTCTATGGAAATACGCTGATTAACCTAGATGAAATGGAAATTTTCCTAAGAAAATATAACTTACAATAATTGGCTTGAGAAGAAATAGCAGCTTAAATAAAGAACTTAAATAAAGTTATTATGGCATTTCCCCACCAAAAAGGTAGCATGAGCAAATAGTGTCAGAGGAGGAAAGCTATCAGCCTCAAAAAACAGACAGTCTCAGTGCTATATAAATTGTCCCAGGACTTAAAAAATTAGAAAAATCTTCCAGATGGTTCTTAGGAAATCAAGTATCACATTGTTATCTCAACTTGATAAAGGCTACAGATATAAACTACAGACAATATAATTTTTGAATTTTAACACAAGAATACTAAAGAAAATAGTAAAAACCTCCAATACTCCATTAATGAAAATAACACATTATGGTCAAATAGAATTTATTGCAAAAATGCAAGAATGGTGCAATATTAGAAAATCCATAATATAATGTACCATATTAAGAGACATAAGCAGAAAACTCATGATTATCTCTATAGATATTGAAAAAGTCTGACAAAATTAACACTCATTACTGATTAAAAACACTCAAGAAAAGATGAGTTGATTGGTATTTCCTTAGCTTTATTTTTAAAAATATATGTATCTGGGTATGGTGGCTGCATGCCTGTAGTCCCAGCTACTACAGTCTGAGGGAGGCTGAGGTGGGAGGATCCTCTGCACTCTGGCTGGGGTAACAGAGTGAGACCCTGTCTCAAAAAAGACTAAAAATAACAATAATTTAAAAAATGTAAAGAAAGAAAGGAAAAAAAAGACCTTAGTACTAAAGCCAGTACCTTACTTAAGAGGAAAGAACAGAAGTATTTTCAAGCAATCAAAAACAAAGCAAGGACCCCCACTACTCCATTATTATTGAACACTGCCCAATAACTAATAAAATATACAAAAGAAACCAATTACAGGTGTAAGACCTAGAATACAAGGAAAACAATGTCTATTTGCAGAAGACATGATAGTCTTAGAAACCCTTAGAAAATCAGTGCTAAAACGAATTCAACCAAGATTCAATAAAGTAACAGAATATCAAGATAACAGGGGGAAACCAGTAGCCTTCATAAAAATAGGAGGTATAATGGAAGACAAAATTCCATTTAAAAGAACAGCAAAAGCTCCAGAATACTTAGGAATAAACTCAATAAGAAATAAGCAAAATCTATATGAGAGAAATGTTAAGACACTCCTGAAAACAGAAAAGTAGATTTTTAACAGAAATAAACCATGCTCTTGGATAGTAAAATTCAACATCATAAAGATGCTAGTTCACTCTAGTTAATTTAATAATAAAACATGGAATACTGGCCTGGCGCAGTGGTTTACGCCTGTAATCCCAGCACTGCGGGAGGCCGAGGTGGGCGGGTCATGAGCTCAAGAGATTGAGACCATCCTGGCCAAAATGGTGAAACCCTGTCTCTACTAAAAATACAAAAAATTAGCTGGGTGTGGTCATGTGCACCTGTAGTCCTACCTACTCAGGAGGCTGAGGCAGAAGAATCGTTTGAACCTGGGAAGCAGAGGTTGCAGTGAGCTGAGATCAAGCCACAGAGCAAGACTCCATCTCAAAAAAAAAAAAAAATAACCATGGAATACTATTCAAGGACATGGATGGAGCTGGAAGCCATTATCCTCAGGAAACTGACGCATGAACAGAAAATCAAACACCACATGTTCCCACTTATAAGTGGGAGCTAAACAGTGAGAACACATGGACACACAGAATGAAAGAACACGCTGGGGCCTGTTTTGGGGTGGGGTTGGGGAGGGAGAACATTAAGAAAAATAGCTAAGGCATGCTGGGCTTAAAACCTAGGTGATGGGTTGACAGGTGTGGCAAACCACCATGGCACACATTTACCTATGTAACAAACCTGCAGGTTCTGCAAATGTACCCTGGAACTTAAAATAAAAATGTAAACAATAACAATAAAACATATCCTAAGAAAAAATACCAGTAAGTTTTTTTGTAATGTTAAACAAATTTATAAGGAAAAATAAACATTTAAGAATCACTAAGTAAACTATGAACGTAAAAAGCTATAAGGGAGTCTATTAAAACACTATAAACGCTCTCTTGTTAGAATACGGTATGACTACAGAAACAAAGCATGCAGACCAGAATAGAAAATCCAGAAACAGATCCAAGTACATAAGGAAATTTAGCATGTGACAAACAGAGCAATTTCAAGTCAGTGGGACAAGGGTAGACTTTAATAAATGATGCTGGGACAACTGGATAGCCATCTATAAAAACACAAAAACTGGATTCATATCTCATACTATATGCCAAAATAAACTCTAAATGGCTTAGAGAACTAAATGTAAAAAAATGAAACTACACAAGTACTAGAAAACATGAGTGAGTTCCTCTATAACCTGGATTTTAGAAAATTTCAGAATATAAATCAAGATCTACATGCAAAAAGATAATAATAAATTCAAACTATATTTTGCTTGGTTAAAAAAATGCCATCAGAAATTCAAAAATACCGGGAAAAATATTTGTAACATATTAGATAGGTAAAAGACTAATATCCTTAATATGTAGAGAGTATTTACAAAGTAAGAAAAACAATACCAAAACCTTAAAAGAAAGACGGGCAAAAGACATGAACATGTTAACTGTAATGTCCCTTAACATGCAAATATTTTCAATTTAACTGAAAAGAAAAAGTTAAAAAAAAGTGAAACTATGCTAAGATACTCTTTCTCACCTATGAAATTATTTTTAATTTTTTTTTTTTTGAAGTTAGAGACAGACTGTCACTATGTTGCCCAGGCTTAACTCGAACTTCTGGACTCAAGTGATCCTCTAAGCTAATAGTTGGTATTATGGGCACAAGCCACCATGCCCAGCTCACACCTATGATATTATTAGCAAAAACCAAAACCTCTGCTGGCCACTTATTATTTTGCCAGGGAGAATACAAAATACTATAACCTTCATAAAGCAGAATTAACACACTGTTTACCCTTTAACCTCAAAATCCCACTTCTAACAATTTATCCTAAATAAAGACCTCCTTACATATATATTATGTAATTATATAATGTGTATGTTGTACATATGTATTATTATACATACCCATATTTTTATTATTATACATATATACAAGGTTATTCACTGCAGTATTTTTGTGATTATAAAATACTGAAAATGGTCGGACTCGGTGGCTCACACCTGTAAACCCAACAGGCCAAGGTGGGTAGATCACCTGAGGTCAGGAGTTTGAGACCAGCCTGGCCAACATGGTGAAACCCTGTCTCTACTAAAAATACAAAATTAGCCAGGCCTGGTGGACGCATGCCTGTAATCGCAGTTACTTGGGAGGCTGATACAGGAGATCACCTGAACCCGGGAGGCAGAGGTTGCAGTGAACCGAGATGGCCCCACTGCACTACAGCCTGGGCAATATGAGACTCCATCTCAAAGAATAAAAAATAAAATAAAAAACTGAAAATAACCTAAATGACCATATATACATGAGAATGGTCAAATAAACTATGGCACATTCACACAATTTGGTACTATGTACTATCATTTTGTTATAAAAATGAAGGGAAAAATTACCTCTGTAAACTTATAAACAGCTATGGGGAGATTTCTAGGATATATTGTTAAGGGGTAAAAGCAAATATAGATGGATATGTTAATCATCCCAATCTGATCACTAAACATTACATGTATCAAAACATCTATGTACCCAATGAATATGCACATTTATTGACAAAGTAAAATAAAAGCAAATATACTGTTATCTTTTACATAAGAAAGAAGAGAAAATAAGGATATATATATCTGCTTACATTTATAAAAAGAAACACAGAAAAAATAAATTTTAAAACTAAGGAAACTGGTTACCTACAAAAGTAAGGGCAGATGGGAACTAGTTAGAAGGGATAGGGGATGACACTACCCAGAAAACATCTTTTTATACAATTTTGTCAAGAAGAGAGGTAAAAACCTAAAACTGAATGCAAACAGAAACACACGAACCTAATTATATTTCAAACAAACACAATAACCTTTTAAAAATCTGCTAACAGTCTTGAGCTCTCCTTAGCAGGTTTATCTTTGCAGTAGTATGGGTGCAGCAATTCCAACAGCACTGTCTGCGTACTGCAGGACTGAGTCCTCAGCAGGCTTATCTTTGCAGTAGGACGGGTGCAGCAATTCCAACACCACTTTCTATGTATTGCAGGATTGAATATGAATCAATACACTTGCTTGGAGACATGCTGCTCAGGGTTAAAGAAGAGTGGTTCAAACATGGAATGAAAGAGGCCCAAGATAAAACCAGTAGTGTTAAACTGGACTTGGAGCCATCAGTGTAAATTCATGATCTATAGCTATATAGACAGAAAACTAGATACTAATATAGACATGTTCATGTACATGTGATGACAGCTATATATGTATGATTGCACATGTATGTATCTGCTGGTCTAAAAACCATTATGTCAGGGTCAATAAGCACATCTAATACGTAGATCTTGATTTCTAAACACCTTCCTTTAATAAAATGAACCAAGGCTTCTTGAAGAAATAGTTGATTCCAGGGAAAGGGAAGACAACGTGTAAGAGCTATGTTGTGCCAGAAATCAAATGTTAAAGAACATATGTTAAAAGGACACAGGAATTACTTGAAGAAGCTCCCAAATATGTGACAAGTGAACATCAAAATAAATAAAAGATAAAACAGAGTATAACTCACTGAAGGAACGTGGCAGACATCCCTGTAACCAGGCAATGACAGTTAACAGTAATGAAAGCAAAAGGTGTCACTGCCTCTTGACAGGATGCACAGATGGCTTAGCATCACTTCAGGGTTATTCCTGCCCAAAATGTGTAAGTAAGCTGAGTCTAATTATGAAGGCATTATAAGACAAAATCAATTTAGAGAGAATTCTGCAAAATAACTGCCCTGTCCTTCTTCAAAACCATAAAAATGTCATAAAAAGCAATGAAACATTAAGATTACATTTTAGGAGATTCCAGATTTTTTTTTAATGAAAGACATAAAAACTAAATACAATAAGTGATGATGATTGTTTCTTCGATCATTCGAAACAACATAAATAACATTATTGGGACAACTGGAGAAATTTAAATAAGGTCTGTAGATTAGATAATAGCATTAAATCAATGTAATTTCCTGATTGTGGTCATTGTACAGATTGTATCTGAATGAATGCTCTTTTTCTTAGGAACCACACACTGAAGCATTTAGGGATAAAGAAATATGAAGTATGCAACTTACTTCCAAATGGTTCTTTAACAATGTGTCTCAACTGCAAAGATATGGAACCTAGGTGCCCACCAACCAATGAGTGGATAAAGAAAATGTGCTGTAGGTACACCACGGAATACTACTCAGCCATACACACACCCACACAAAAAATAATGTCTTTTGCAGCAACTTGGATGGAGTTGGAGACCATTATGCTAAGTGAAGGAACTCAGGAATGGAAAACCAAATTCTTCATGTTCTCACTTTCTAAGGAGCTAAGCCATGGGTATACAAAGGCATAAGGAGTGATATAACAGACTTTGGAGACTCAGAAGGAGAAGGGCGGGAGATAGATGGGGGATAAAAAACTACGTTTTAGGTGCAATGTGTATTATTCAGGTGATGGGTGCACATGTGCATGCATCTCAGAAAAGGAGATAAAATGATTAAACCAATGTGGAAAATGTTAATAATTGATGAATCTCAGTAAAGAGTATATAAGAGCTTTTCATAATATCACTGCAAATGATTTTGAAATATCAAAATAAACAAATTTTTAAAACAAAAGTAAACTCCCATTTACTAAAAAATGATGCAATAAACAAACACTGAAATGGCCATGGAAAAAAGCTAGGAGTTACAAATATGTATGCCATATATACATACCTGTCTGTATTCGTGTTGGGCTGAGAGTTCAGAGACTTATCAAACTCATTCTCATTCTCACTTTCTCCTGAATGGCTGTTCACAGTTCCTTCTTCACCATCTACATCATTAAGAGCCTGTCTCAACAAGCCAATAAAACAGCACAAGTTGAGTATATACACACTCATACTTTCTCTTTTTTCTGTCATAACAGAAAAGAGGTCCCTTCTCCTAAGCCCTCCACATGTTCTAGAACACAAATCCTCTCATATCCTTCCACTCCTATCAATTATCCTATCTCTCTACCACATTTTCAACCTCTCTCTGTAGTGGCTTCAGTTGACCAACATTTAAACGTGAGCAAGCCTCTCCCATCTTACCCTGACCCTATGCTTATCTTAAGCTACATATATCTTCTTTGTTCTACCACCAAACTTCTTAAAGGAGTTGTTCCGCCCTCCTCACTCACCTCCTACGCCCTGCAACTTTGCTTCTGCCCTACTGCTCTACTCAAACTGCTCTCTACAAGGTCAACCTCCACACGCTTACTCCTAAATCAAGTGGATATGTCTGTCTTTGCCTTCCCTTACTTTTCTGACCACTCATTTCTTTCCTTTAGAATCTACTTGGCCATGTGTGGTGGCTCATGCCTGTAATTCTAGCACTTTGGGAGGCTAAGGTGGATGGATCACTTGAGCCCAGCAGTTGAAGACCAGCCTGAACAACATGGCAAAACCATGTCTCTATAAAAAAACAATACAAAAATTAGTCAAGTGAGATAGCCCACACCTAGTCTCAGCTACTCAGGAGGCTGAGGAGAAAAGACAATCTGAGCCCAGGAAGGTCGAGGTTGCAGTGAGTTGTGATTGTGCCACTGCATTCCAGCCTGGGCAACAGAATGAGACCCTGTCTCAAAAAAAAAAAAAAAAAAACTGCTTGATACACATTTCCTTTAACTCCCATAATACGGTATTTTCTTAGATTTTCTGCTACTCTTCTGGCCATTCCTTCCCAATCACCTTTACTGATCTTATGTTTCTACCCTTTCCTTATATCTGCTGTGACTAAAGTCACATCACACCTGCTAGGCAAGCACTCGGTAAATTTTAGCTATTAGTATCCAGTCTTGTCTTGTTCGTTAAATATGTTACACATAGAAAGCGCAATACACTTAAGAAAGAGCAAATCTAGCAACCACAACTAGCATTTGTTGATATTCAAACTTTTAAAATGTTTACCCCAAGGCCTATATCAACCTTCTCTCCCCTCATCTGATCCACTTTGAGTGGTTATATCTAATTCCAAAGCTGTAACTACAGATGAAATGTTACTAATTTCCAAACGTCTATCTTCACAGCCAGATCTGTCCTAAGCCCTAGACATTCATATTCAACTGGCCTATACGATATCTCTATTCTGGCCAGGCACAGCAGCTCATTCCTATAATCTTAGCATTTTAAGAGGCAGGAGGATCGCTTGAGCCCAGGAGTTTGAGATCAACTTGGGCAACATGGCAAAACCCCATCTCTACCAAAAATACAAAAATTAGGCAGGCGTGGTGGCATGCACCTGTAGTATCAGCTACTCAGGAGGCTGAGGCAGAAGGATTGCTTAAGCCCAGGAGGTGGAGGCTGCAGTGAGTCATGGTTGTGCCACTGCATTCCAGCCTGAATGACATAGCAAGACCCTGTCTCAAAAAAACAAGATATCCCTCCTCAATAGGTCCAAACTGAACAGCTTCCTAACCCCTCCCACCATTCTTCCAGATACTGTGTTCCTGCCAATATTATCTGCCAACATTACCTAAGACAATGAACAGTGTCACCATCTACTCAGATGCTCAAGCCAGCAAATGAGGAGTTATCCTTCTTTCCCCCGTGTCCTGTCCTATAGGTCACCCGATCCTGCCAACTCTACCTCATTTTAACCACTCTACTCTCCTCTATTTCCTTCCCCACTGGCACTACTTGGGTCAGGTCCTCCCCACTTCTCACTAAGACGCCCACCAAGTCTTCAAACCAGACCCTCTCTCCAGTCTTGTCCCTTCCCAGTCCGTCTTCCACACTGCACTGGATCTCATCATGACTTCACTCTTTAAAATCCTTCAGTGGCTCTACTTTTACTTTCCAGTCCTTAGCCCTTCAGGACCGAGGTCCAGCTTGTCTCTCTAACCTCAAATCCTGCTACTTCCCCAACCCAATGACAGAGACGTGCCTTAATCATCCATGTATCCTAGCATCTAGTGCATGATCTGAAATATTACATGATGAATAAGTGAGTCGGTTCAGTTTCACTAATTCCTATGCGGATGAAGAAATTAGGATCCAGACAACTTAAGTAACACAGTAACAATTTCATCTTTTCGTGGTGACTCAAGATTATCTATAGCAACACCAATTTCCTTTCTGATGTATAGTGGTCCTCTGCTTATCCATTAAGGTGTCTTCTCTCTCCTCCCTCACTGACGTTCTCTGCTACCTCTGCTTTGAGGGGCTCCCATCACTGTTTTTCATCTGCTATCAGCTGTAAACTGAGAAAGACCTTAAACCAGGTAGGTAAATTAGTGGTATCAGTAACATGAATTCGAAATCCTACTGCTGTATTAACAGTAATCGGCTCAAGTGTGAGAACAGACTCTTCAACACAATAAAATCTGACTGCTTTATTCCATGTTTCTGGGGCACATTGTGTACTTGTTTCCAGCCTCCAAATAACCGAAAAAGTGCTTAAAGTATGGCTGAAATAAATATGGCTATTTAAAATATGTGTAACATTTTACTTGATTGCCTTTAGAAGTATGAAACAATTAATACATCTTTTATGATTCCAGCCTGCTGAGAAATGTTAAGTTTGTGAATATTGAGAAATGCTGAGTGCATGGTAAAATATATTGTTTGCTAGTAAGAACGAAGGCAAGGAAAACCTAGCATCACCCTCCCCGCTTCCCGTCGCCCCAAGAAAACTACTTGGGGCATCACAAAGTGGCAGGACAGTGTATCAATATCATACACAGGTTAAAACAATCCTTCAAGATATCTGACCGTGCCCCCGTGGCTCCCTCATGGAGAATACTTTTTAGTTTGTATGTGTTCAGTGGTAAGCAGGCACCAGCTGCCTACTTGGCATATTTTGTGTTATGAGAAAATACTGAACATCTGTTTGTTAATAACAATCACCTGTTCAGAGAGAATAACTGTGTGGGTCAGTCTACTCGTGGCCTTCAGCCTAGAATACAGTCAGCCCCTGAGGCTCTCAGCTCAGAAGGCTGCTGGCCCCTTGGATAGTCCCGCTTTGCTTTTCTATCTTAGTGTCTGCCTCTCGGTTCCTTCTGCGCTGCCTGGGTGGGGGTCTCTACGGCCTAGCTGGCTCTCGGTACTCGATCTTACAACTCCCTGGGATCACCTGACTCCAAGTGGAAAGGCTCCCTGCTATTTCCATAATGATCGATGGTGGCAGTCTTGTGGAGCCACAGAGCTTAGATTTGAATCTCATCTTTGATGCAAACTATGTAATCTTGGCCAAGTCACTTAATTTTTCTCAGCTTCAGTTTCCTCGTCTGCCAAATGGGGATAATAACAGTATATACACCTACTAGGTAAGCACTCAATAAATTTTAGCTATTATCATCCAGTCCTGTTCGGTACAAACATTTCTCACACAAAGTGCAAAACACTTAAGTAAAAGCAAATCTAGCCACCACAAGTAGCATTTGTTGATATTTAAACTTTTAAAATGTTTACCACAAGGCTGTATCAATTTAAACTTCCTTTCAGCATGAGTGCTATAGCTGTGAGTGGAGCACATTACCTGAGGTTCTATGACAGACTCATTAAAGATAGATTGGGTGATAGGGTCTTGATTTACCACAATGGGACTCTGAGAGGAATCAGGAGCCACTGTTATATTTGGAAACCCTGCAAAGGAAAAGAAGTTCTGATAATTTGTTTCATTTAACTAAATTGACTTCACAAGCTCTATACTGCATATACTCTATATACTGCCCCATACTTGATCATCATATGAAAATCTTAAACAGCAGCTCACAATAATGTTGTGCTTACTATATGCCAGGCACTGTTCTAAAAGTACTAACATCTATTAACTCATTCTACCCCCACAAAACCCTGTAAGTACTAACATTATTTTACAGATCAGTAAACTGAAACTCACAGACTTTAAATAACTAGCCCAGAGTAACATTAATAAATTACCAAGCCAGAATTCAAACATTATATGAAAAACTGATGTTTCAGAAGATAAAAATAATGAGCTATACACACATTAAAGTAAATAATGTATGTAACTGACAAGAGGCAATGCTCCTCTGAGAGACTGAGGCTGCTTTAGGTTTCAAACTAAGCTTTACTCAAGTCGTTTTAAAATTACAAAATCCTGTACTTTACACAAGACATTTTAGTTGATTAAAACAATTTACTTTTCCTTAGCTGAATTATTTGAAATACAAGTAGTTAATATTCTTATGCAAAGAGATTATAATAACCCTAACAACCCTTGTAAATCCACCCTATGAGACTTGTGATATAAATATGATGCCTAAGAAAGGCATTTAAGTTTTTCCAAATAGTCAGTTGCGGCTATAATTTAATAAGGAAGAGAAGCTTTTGTTTGAATTGAATACCTTTGCACCTACGAGGAAACAGTTCTTTTGCTGCAGCTATCAGATGATCAGATTTCTCCAATACATCCTGCATCTGATATTGATCAGAAAGAATCTAGATATATGTTAATGACAAATATGATTATTCAGATAAACATACAGTTACTTTTCAAATTGCAAAAGAAAAGACCATAGAAAGGCCTGGAGCATGAAAACCACCATAGGCTACCTCCCTAAAATCCTTCAGCAGCAATATCCTTAAGTACCAGTAGATGGGGCTATGACAATAATTAGTGGCTGTCAAATGCTTGACTCCAAAGAAATACAATTAAATTGTGACCCGCGACGTTTACACACATGCAAATATATATATTTATATTTATTTATATTTATTTATATATATATTTATATTTATATTTATGTATATTTATATTTATGTATATTTATATTTATATATATTTATATTTACTTTTATATATATTTATATATATATTTGCATGTGTGTACACACACACACACGTTTTAATTAACCTCCTCCACAAGAACCATATTTTCTTAATTTCTATTCCATTTTTAAAGTGTTGGCTGCAACCCACTAACTTCACAATTAACAAAATAATCCATAGTTTGAAAAACACCGACTAAAGATATTAATCTCTGAGCTATACACTTAGAAGGTGTTTCAACCATTAGAGTGAATTCAGAATCCACTAACGTGTCATGACCTACAACTTTAAAAACATAAGACATGAGTTTTAGGATTAAACAAAAAATGTGATGCTTCTGTGTTTAAAAACAGGTCAGTTTTTTACCCTGGAGAGGTAGGAACACAAAAACCACCACTACAGTAGTGCCTCTGATTACCACTCTCCACTTAGGAACTTTCATATATATTATAAGCAGGGCCACAGGCTAGAATAAAAACCAGGTCATTCTCTATGCACCACCACCAGATGGCACTCTTAAGTTAAAAGTACCTGGAAACTACTCAGTTTCCAACACGGACTCAAATTGAAAAAACATCTGGTAATAAATACTCTTAACAGAATTTGTCTATACAATGGAATCAAGCACATACATAATGTGACCTCAGTTATTGTTTTAGGACACAGAAAGAAAAATATCAAGAGTCACATTCTTAATTTTTTCCTTTCTTCTCCTGCTATACCCAAGCAGGTTGGCAGGCTCAGTGAGAATAAGGCCTAAATTTATTCCTTCCACAAAGAGTAAGCTTTGGAATGGTATCAGGGCAAGAGCACAGTTACAGCCAGAAGCCTGGAATGCTAGTCCCAGTGAACAACCCTTCCCCAGACCTACAAGGGTGTTACATGGATATGAACTCACTGAAAACCTATATATATACACCACTCTAGAGATGTTTGAGAAGTTCCCTACATCTGGAGATGTTTGAGAATTTATGTTATCCCACAAACCAAGGGGGAACGATTACGAGCTTAGCCATCTTCCAAGTACAAGTAATTATGAGCTTAAGAAAAGAATGTGAATGAATGAGGATATCTTTCACCACACTAGAAAAATTACACAAAGCTTATTTGCTAAATAACAATTTTAAGAGTTTACTATTTTTTTAAAAAAAGCCTTGACCTATCAAAATCAAGAAACAGAATTGATACGTAAGGATTATAAGTAATAATCTTATTAACCATATCGAGATCTGATTTTTCTTTTATAATGAGGTCTCATGTAAAAGCCATTATCTGTCACCTTCCGCAAGTCCAAGCTTGCCCAATCCATGGTACAGGACGGCTTTGAATGTGGCCTAACACAAATTTGTAAATTTTCTTAAAACATTATGGGCTTTTTTGCAACTTTTTTTTATTTTTTAGCTCATCAGCTATCATTAGTTAGTGCATTTCATGTGTGGCCCAAGACAATTCTTCTTTTTCCAGTGCGCCCCAGGGAAACCAAAAGATTGGATATCCCTGTTTAGTCTCTGCCCTTGGGAAAAATGGTTTGAGTGGCCAAAGATCAGTGTACTGGCTTTTATTTCTTCTTTCTAGATTTGTAACTCTTCTCATAAAGCCCATCCTCTTGATAGTAAACTGATCTCTACAAGCCTAACTGTATATATTACTCCTCAAATGAGTTTGCAGAGCACAAACTTAAACTTGTAACTGGTGGTAACACATGATCGATTTTCAAAGGATCAAAGTCTCTGCAAAAAAAAAAATTATCATCTTAGCCCTTTTGTGCCATGGTAATAGACACCAGCTGGAACTGGGAAAATACAAAGACACTTTAGGAGCTATTACATTTTTGGGATTTATAAGATCTTTACGAAAGCCTCCCTCTCCATGAGTGAGAGGGAACTCTAATTTGCTTGATTCCCATGGCATGGGTACATCTTACAGCAAGTGAAATCTAAGACTATGCAGGCCAAACAGCTTCCTTAATTTATGCTCACCTAGGAGTCCAGCTTCAGGTGGATGGGTTCTGTTAGCATTAGTAGATGATGATTAAGCTTAGGTGGATATGTCTAAGAAGGCTTCTGCCTTTGGTCCACTGAATCCTTAAACATTGCAAATTTAGCAACACTGAAATAAAAGATGCACATATCCATCGACTAAGCAATTCTTTTTTTTTTTTTGAGACAGAGTTTAAACACCTTCTTCTACCACATCTGTAACTTGTATGAGAAACTCAGGACATTAGCAGGAACCATAGGGAAAGGAAATAAAAGCCCAGAGTCTGATGCAATCCAAGCAGGCTGCCTTTCTTCATGGTCAGATCTGTGTTTCCACACCTTTCACTGAGAATTACCACACAGCATTTAAATGTATGTGACTTGTCCAAGGTCACCAAAAGATACTTATCGTAAAGAAGCATTCTCTCAATCAAGCCACTGTTCTTTTCTCAAGCTCATGTAAACACTTATTCTTTCTGTTATCTCTAAGACTGAGACTTTATTTCAATAAGAAGCCTGACAAATTGCTCAAAAAACAATGTATGATTCAAAGCTGCCATGCAAGGTCGGATGGCTAAGTGCTGTACATAAGCTTCCATCTGAACAAGGAGCAGCACGCCGCACAAAGCACATTCCTTCACAATGACTTCAGCTCAAATTTTCAAAGGTTATTTGCTGTAGTTTCCTCTTATTTCCCGTACAGTTCATCCCTATGTATCGGATTACTTATCCAAACACCCATGTCTGGCAAGAGGTTAAGTCGAAGACAAGGTGCTTACTACTCAGTTGGACGAACATACATTATTACGTTGTTTTTTCTAAGTAATCTCACAGCACTGCTGTTGAACTAAGAAAAATAATTATAGCGGCTTAAATATAAAAGGAGGAGTAAGCAAAGATTGTGCTCATCACTTCGTAAGTACACCACTGAAATCTCCTAACAATACAACCAAACAATAGTTTTAAATACGAGAAAATTCAGGCTAAAAAGTTAAATAATTTACTGAAGGTCACGTAGCTAGTATGTTATAGAACAGAAATTCAAACCACCAAACTAGACTCCAATCGCTCTGCTGCTTTTGTTGAAGTCCACATGTAGATTACTGAATAAGAATGCAGTGATTACTAGAGTCACTCCAATGCGAATCAAATTGAGGGGAAAATCAAAGAACCCTATTTATCTCCTTTTTCTCTTTCTAACTCTAATGCAGTTCAGCATTACCTCCTTCATGATAGACAATCTTCTTTTCTCCAGATTTGAAGTTTCTGGTTTCTGCTTCCTCAGTTTTCTCTTCAAAGCTTTTTCTTGGAGCTCCCAGTGTGCTAACGCTCTATTCTTTGATTTGTGTATTTCATGACGACGCACCTGTATAGAAGAGAAAAGAACATAATGGGGAGAAATGCCAGATGTAGGTGACAGGGGGATGGAGGCAGCAAACCACATTGCCATGTGTGTACCTGTGCAACACTCCTGCATGTTCTGCACATGTACCCCAGGACCTAAAGTGCAATAAAGTGTGTGTGTGTGTGTTTGTGTGTGTGTGTGTGTGTGTGTGTGTGTAAAACATAAAGGAACGATTCAGATGGTGAGACCACCTACTCTAGTTCGTCACTTTTTAAACTTCTTATGGTCCAATATATGCACATTTGTATATATTCCCAGCCAAAATTTTCAGTTCCCTAAATTTTCAAAAATCATCTTCAAGAAATAAGTATACAGAACTGGTAAACCCACCTAAAAGATATACTGAAAGAAATACCAATTTCTACTACTTTTCTGCAAGACTATCCAGCAAACTAGTGTTTTTCAAACCATAGGTTGGGACTCATTTAATGGATGATAAAATCAATTCATGGGTCAACATCAGCCTTTTTGTTTTTTTAGCACACACACACATATACACACATTGAGCACAACGTAAAAGGTACAAAATCCACCGAGTCCTCTTTGGGAAGACACACTCGTTTCGTGATAATCACATGACTGCCAAGAACTAATGATGCAGTGCGTTCACAGCCCTTCAATGGCTTCACGTGGAAGGGGTCACTGAAAATACGGAAGTCAGGGAAGTACAAGAAGAGACACGAGCCACAGGTCTTCAGTGTTAAAGGAGAGATTCACTGAGATGGCTAAAAACAAAATCAGATATTTGGTTTTGTAAGCACTCTAGTATGCAGAACTATGAACATTAACATATGTGATAAAATGTACTGCTAAGTTTTCTCCATGTAAATTAGAAATCAATCCATTAAAGAAATAGCTACAAATACAACACATGGATTCTGACTCACAAAAAACAAATGAAGATGACTTTTTTTAGACAATTGAGGAGATTTGAATATGGGCTGAGTATTAGCCCAAAAAATTATATTTACTTTTGTTGGATGTAATAACAGCACTGTGATTATGTTGAAAAAAAAGGCTTATATTTTTTAAAATGCAAACTGAGTATCTAAGCACAAAACGATGTGTTCTCTTGAATTTACTTTAAAATATTTCAGAGAAAAAAGAAGAAGGTAAGATAAAGGAAGCAACTATGGCAAGTTTTTAATAACTATTCTATCTGGGTGAACAGTCCATGGTAGTTATTTCTATTCTTGTCTCCATTTTCCCATGAGTTTGAAATTTTTCATTTAAAAAATGTTAAGTCAGTTGGGCATCACTATTATTCTCAATAAATAGTTAATGAGCACCTACTAGGATTAAGCCTCCCAGGTAAACAAAGATGTATAGGATATGGTCTGTATCTCTCAAAAGTATTAATAATCTGCCCATGGAGATTGGCCATATCCATATAAAGACAAATTACATAAATTAGATGTCATTTACTCAATACTTTAGTTAGATAGTAAGACCAACAATAGTTTAGAGGAGATAATTGGTCAGTTTCAAAAAACAGGACTTCAAACTTATTACAAAACTATAGTAATCAAGACAGTGTGGTACTGGCATAAGGATTGACAAATCAGTGGAACATAATTGAGAGTGCTGAATAAACATTTATATTTATAGACAAGTGATTTTTCAACAAGAGTTCCAAGATATTTCAATGGGGAAAAATAGTCTTTCCAATAAATGCTGTTTGAACAATGATTATCCCTTAGCAAAAAATAAAGTTGGGCCCCCCTCCTACCACACGCCATACAGAACAATTAACTTAAAATGAATCACAGTTCTACATATAAGAGCTACAACTATAAAACTCTTAGAAGAAAACATAGGAGTGTATCTTTATGAAGCTTGGGTTAGGTAACGGTTTGTTAAACATGACATTAAAAACTCTAGTGAAAAAATAAAAAACATGTAAAGTTGACTTCGTCAAAATTAAAAACTTTCCAGCTTAAAGGACACCATCAAGAAACTGAAAAAACAACTAAGAAAATGGGAGAAAATATTTGCAAATCGTATCTGATAAGGAATTTATATCCAGAATACATAATTTTTATAACTGAACAATAAAAGCACAAATAATCCAATTTTTAAATGACTAAGGCGTTTGAATAGACATTTCTCCAAAGAATATATTACAAATGGCCAAAAAGTACATAAAAGCATGCTTAACATCATCTGTCATTGAATGAGATAGCACCTCACACCCACTAAGAGAACCCAAATGGAAAGGTGACAGCAGCAACGACGTAGGAAAACTGGAAGCCTCATAGATGCTGGTGGGGACGTAAATGGTGCGGCCACTTTGTACAACAGTTTGATAATTATTCAGAAAGTTAAATATGGAGAAATTGTATGACTCAGCAATTCTACTCCTGGATATACACATATAAGAGAACTGATAATGTATGTTCGCACAAAACTTGTACATGAATGTTCACAGCAGCATTATTCCTAACGGTGCAAAAGCAGAAACAATGCAAATGTCCACCAACTGAACAACAGATAAAATGGTGGATCCATACAATGGAATATTATTTGACAATGGTAAGGAATAAAGAACTAATATGGGCTGGGCATGATGGCCAACACCTGTGATCCCAGCACTTTGGGAGGCTGAGGTGGGCAGATTCCTTGAGCCTAGGAGATCGAGACGAGCCTGAGCAAGAGAGCAAAGCCCTGTGTCTGCAAAAAATACAAAAATTAGCCAGGTGTGGCGGCATGCACTTGTAGTCCCACGTACTCAAGAAGCTGACGTGGAGATGGCTTGAGCCCAGGAGGCAGAGACTGCAGTGAATGAAGTCTGATACATGCTAAGACAGGGATGAACCTTGAAAACACTATGCTAAGGGAAAGAAGTTAGACACAAAAGGCCACATACTGTATTCCACGCATATGAAATATCCAGAACAGGGAAATACATAAAAGCACAAAGTAAATCGGTCATTGCTACAAACTGGAAGGAACTGGGCACAAGGAGTGACTGTTAATGGGTACAGGGCTTCATTCTGGGGTAATGAAAACTCATGTTGCACAACGCTGAATATACCAAAAATCACCAGACTATACACTTGGAACAGGTTTTATGGTATGTGAACTATATCTCAATAAATCTTAAAAAAATAATAAGTGGAAACTTTAAAAAAAAGTAGAACTTGAACTAGAATAAGGAAGTAAAGTAAGATTTGAACACGTAGAAAAGAAGGTACAGAAACTGGTCCGAGTAAGGAATAGGGGCTCAGACGTGGAAATATTCATGGCATATTCAAGGATAAATTATTACAGTCACTAGAACAATATGTTTGTATAGGGAAGTTAACAATTGATGCTGAAAATATCTATAGATTGTTTTAAAAGGCAAATATATGTACATAGGGCAGTACTAGATTGAAGAGATTTCAGCTATAAACCCAACACATTTAATGAAATTCTAATACATACTAATTGATATTCCTAGCTAAAATCAGGAAGTCCAGAAGATAAGCTTTTTGATTTTATATAGACATAAACAAGATTAGACATAAGTGAACGATTACCAGGAAGTGCATATAGTTTCTATTCTAAAAGTTACAAGTCAAATACCAACAAAACAGTGAATAAATGACTTCAGTTTTGATAATGAACTTACCAGATCTTCAGGAGTTGACCGATGAACTGTTAGATCAGTCACAGTATTCTGTTAAAAAAAAAGGGGGGGGGGGCTTTCTTTAAAAAAGAAAAAAAAGTTTTCTTGTAAAATATACTCACTTACTGAATTTTAATGGCTAAAATGGTTTCAAAATCCTAGAACCAAAAACTCTTTCTTTCTAGGAACCAGTATTGTCAATTTACATATTAACACATATTGGGTGTATCTATAGAAAAAACACACTAATTTTAGATGTCTTACAGAAAATAAATACTGTATTCACCAAGCAGTCATGCATTATATTAAAACAATGAATATACTTGAAAATGAATATATGGTATATGAATAAATGGCAGTATATATTTAAAAATTTAACTGAAGTTTTAGTTTTCACATTGTGTTCTGTGGAATCCCAGGATTCTACAACGTAACTCTAAAGGTTCCTAAAAGAAAGTGTGATCACTGGCCAGGCACTGTGTCTCACGCCTATAATCACAGCACTTTGGGAGGCCGAGGCAGGTGAATCACCTGAGGTCAGGAGTTCGAGACCAGCCTGACCAACATGGAGAAACCCTGTCTCTACTAAAAATACAAAAATTAGCTGGGTGTGGTGGTGGGCACCCATAATCCCAGCTACTTGGGAGGCTGAGGCAGGAGAATCACTTGAACCCAGGAGGTAGAGGCTGCAGTGAGCCGAGATTACGCCACTGCACTCCAGCCTCGGCAACAAAGTGAGACTCCATCTCAAAAAAAAAAAAAAAAAAGAAAGTGTGATCACTATAGAGAGGTTGTTTGTGTCTGTAAACATCTTAAGCGTAGACGCTACCACAGTGAAAGATGAAATTTGAAGGCAATGCATAATTTCATAAAATGTGAAAAGTCACTCAAAAGGTACTAAACTAACATGGCAGGGCTACCACACTGCACAACTCCGTAAGTTATCATTAATATGAGTCCACGTAAATAGCAGCCCTGAAATTGTGTGGCACACAGCCTGCACAGTTCCAAGTGGCAACCCTGTAACTTGGCCCTTTCCAAAGCAACTTCAGCCATTTTGCTACACAGATTTGGTAAGGCAGGAAATAAAGTAAGACAGTTTCACTTCTAAGTGACGAGGAATACAAAGAGTCAAAATAGATTCTGATCAAAGACTAAACCTTTTGGCCATGATTTATATTTGGCTCGAGGCTTTTCTACATGAAAACTGTTATCACTTTTACACTGACTTAGAAAGGTCAAAGGTAAAAGCCAGGCATGGTGGTGTGCACTTGCAGTCCCAACTACTCAGGAGACTCAGAAGGTCGGGGCAGGAAGATCCATCACAAACCCAGGAGTTTGAGGCCAGCCTTGGCAAAATAGCAAGGCCTTGTCTCAAAAAAAAAGGGAAAAAGGAAAAAGGAACAGGTAAAAGAATGGTACTACAGGATCATGAGAACTGTTTTTAATAATCATTTAAAAACTCAGGCATACAAATAGATGATATGCTTGAAATTTGTTCTCACAGAAGAAAATAATTCCATCAATACTAGTTGTTTAAACCTTTTGAAATTGCCTTTAAATGTAATCTACAAGCCATTTCAGAAAATGTCTCACTATTTTTATCAAGACAGTATTAATCAGTTTCATCTCTTCTCCGTCATTTACCATTTACTCCAAATGACTTATGACTATTTTCCAAGTTCAGTCTACCTTCAAAAAACAAAAGATTTTTCCAGCACTGCAGATAATAAAAATAAATGAGGAAGGTTCTTAATGCAATTTCATATGATAGGTTTCAATTAAGTTTTGAGCAATAGCAGCATACTGGAATAAATACAGTCATCCCACAGTATCCAGGATCCTCACATACATCAAAATCCACGCATACTCAAATCCTACATAATTGCATCTCCACGATGCGAAACCCACATACGGGTTTTGCATATGTATTTTCAATCCATCTTTGGTTGTAGAGGTGGAACCCAAGGATACAGTCAACTATACTTATTGAAAACAAAATTCATGTATAAGTGAACCCATGAGGCTCTAAGGTGATGTTGTTCAAAAGTCTACTGTACTGAACTTCCCAAAGTAACCACTCTGAAGGGGAAATACTTATGTTATCTTATTTTTTTTCCTATTTATCAGTTTCCTTACCTTAGAGTCACATTCTTATTATTAAAATTTTACAGCCAATCAGACAGCAACAAAAGAAGTCCCCCTCCCCCACTTCAAAGCTGTCAGTTTGCCCAGGATATCTGGCTAACATGGTAGGTTGCAAACCAGAAGATTGCAAGTTCAAAAGAATCCTTGAGATCCAAACTAGCTACTCAGGAGGCTAAGGCAGAAGGATCGCTGGAGTCTAGGAGTTTAAGGCTGCAGTGAGCTATGATGGTAACACATCACTCCAGCCTGACAGAGCATGACCCTGTCTCTTAAAAAAAAGATATAAATCCCGGTGGTAACACCAGGCAATACTCAGGTTAGGAGCCAGAGATGGTATGAGCAGGTACTCGAGACTTGTCTTACACTGTAAGAGAACATTTGTTCTGAAACTGATCAACCTCTGGAAGTGAGCAATTTATGGGATAAAAGAGCAAAGATCACCTATTTTCTTCAGCCAAAAATGGCACTCACATGCTTATGTAATCACTGGTTGCTCTGAACAAATCAAAAGGTACCGAAAAAATTCACAGACTTCAGTGACACCGGCGAGCTGGAGTTGCCTTTATGCAGTGAGTTCTCAAAGACAAAGTGAGAAGGCTTTCTTTTAAATATGCTCCCCATTCCCTGAAGATTCCAATTCTTCAAAGGAGATAGAGGTTACAGCCTGGACGTCTGTATTCTAAGAACCTCCCACAAAGGATTCTGCTCTTTCCTCCAAGAAGTAGACTATCACATGCCCAGAAACCTATTTCGGCCTATTACACGATGAGCCCCGTTCAGAACACCATGTCGCATGACCAGGGCCGTATCTCCGTGTGCATTCCTGCAGAGTATGTTACATGACCTACCATCCCACCTATACTCACATCCCATTCTTGTTTCACTGAAGTTTTCTTCTTCTTTACTTTCAGTGTCTTTCTCACACCAACTCGGGGACCACAGCGGTTCACTCTGACAAATGACATCTAGGAATAATAATCACATCAACTTTTTAAAATACAAGAAAAAGCAATAAGCATCATCAGAGTGGGAGGAGACCTAAAAAAACAAATTTTAAAATGTCAGGAAAAAAACTTAAGCATGATGAAAGGAACAGGCGATTAAAATACTTAGTTCTTTCATTTTACAACTAATAAAAGCTGGAGCTGACAATTATAATAAAAGAGGTCTCAAGTCAATAACATGTATATATATGATTAATAAAGAACTCTAAGAATGCAAAAATTACGGCCTCAAGCAGAGAACTAAAACGGTAGTCATAAGCTAAGTCCTCAGTTACACACATTCACAATTAGTAGAAAACAGGCGAGTTAAAGCTAACAATATAAATGTAGGGTGACGGGAGGAAAGCGCAAAAGAAATTGGAGTTCTTTTCTCAGCACTCTAATACTCAAAATCACTACCAGGTACATGTGTGCTTACCTGAAAATAAAGGTAGCTAACATTTAGAGAACAAATGAGGTACGATACCACTTCTAATATATCTGTCACATAATGCCAAAAGGGGCTAATTACTGATTTTTTTCTATTGCTGCTAAATAAATTAATAATTATTGATTTTAAACTAGAAATTTTAAATTGCCAACATTGGCTTGCCACTGTTTAAATAGAAATGCTAAGGACACTAGACTACATATTATACCAATTAGAAAAACGCCCATAATCCCCAAACACCAGGATTTTACAGTACATATATGACTTTTAAAAAGCAGTACATACACATGACGACTGCTGCAGAACTTTTTAACCTACCTAAATAATTACAGAACTTTCCAATTAGCCTAAAACAAGAACTCTAGTATTTTCCTTAAATACTTTTAAAAAAATTACTGTCTACTATAACAAAAATGTCTAAATACAAGTATTTTTTAAGCTTTGTCCTCAATCTTCCTTGCACTCTGTACTCTCTCTTAACAAGAACATTCACTCCTTAAACGTGGCATCTAATTTCAGCATTTACAATTCAACCAAAGAAAACAAGTCACACACAAGTTAGAGAACAATATTTAAGTATTATGATGGTAATCACGATGATGACAGCAGAGGTGGTAACGATGGCATCGGCTAAGACATACTGTGTGCTTACTCTAAAGCCAGATACCATTTTAAGCTCTTTAAACATTATTTTCTTGAATCTTCACAATAACCCCATGAGGTACTTAATAGTTATTCCTCATTTTACAGATGAGAAAATTAATAGACAAAAATTAACCAACCATGAAGATCACACAGTTAGTAAGTAGCAGAGCCATAAGTACCATTTAAAAAGATATGAAATATAATGGAACTAAGAGTCTAAAACTCTTACATTTTTAGTTCACTTTCAACAAGAGTGCTAAGACAATTCAATGGGGAAAGAATAGCCTTTTCAACAGACGGTGCTGGGACAACCGGAAACACATACGAAAAAGAATGAAGTTGGAATCCTACCTCACACCATATTCAAAAATTAAATTGATTCATGGATTTAAATGTATGGAGCTAAAACTACAAAACTCTTAGAAGAAAACAGGAATAGCCGGGCGCGGTGGCTCATGCCTGTAATCCCAGCACTTTGGGAGGCCGAGGCGGGTGGATCACAAGGTCAAGAGATTGAGACCATACTGGTCAACATGGTGAAACCCCATCTCTACTAAAGATGCAAAAAATTAGCTGGGCATGGTGGCGCGTGCCTGTAATCCCAGCTGCTCGGGAGGCTGAGCAGGAGAATTGCCTGAACCCAGGAGGCGGAGGTTGCGGTGAGCCGAGATCGCGCCATTGCACTCCAGCCCGGGGAACAAGAGCGAAACTCCATTTCAAAAAAAAAAAGAAAAGAAAACAGGAATAAATCTTCATGAGCCTTGGGTTAAGCAATGGTTCCTGAGAAATGACACCAAAAGTACAAGCAACCAAAGAAAAAAATAAATTGACCTTAATCAAAATTAAAAATTTTGGTGCTTCGAAGGCACAATCAAGAAGATGAAGACAACTGATAGAACGGGAGAAATTATCTACAAATCATTTATCTGATGAGGGACTTGAATCCAGACTGTATAAAGAATTGTTACAACTCAAAAATTTTAAAAATCCGATTTAAAACTGGGAAGAGGCCTTGAATAGACATTTCTCCAAGAAAGATACTATACACGGCTAATAAGTACATGAAAAGATGTTCAACATCATTAGTCATTAGGGAATCATCAATCAAAACCACAATGAGCTACCACCTCACACCGACTAGGATCGCTATAATCAAAAAGATGGACAACGACAAGCACTGGCAAGAGTATGGAGAAACTAGAATCCTCACGTACTGCTCACGGAATAGAAAACGGTGTAGGCACCCTGGAAACAGCTGGCAATTCCTCAAGAAGTTAAATACAGAGTAACCACATGATCCAGCAATTCCACTCACATATTTACTACATATACAAAAACTGAAAACATAAGTCTACATAAAAACCTGTACATAAAAGGTCACGGCAGCATTTTTAACAGACAAAAACTAGAGATGTCCTAAATGTCCACCAACTGATGACTATATTAATAAAATGTGATATATATATATACACAATGGAATATTACTTGGCAATAATAAGCAATAGTGTACTGATATATGCTACAACATGAATGAATCTTGAAAGGGTTCTAAACACAGAAGGTCTCATATTGTTTGATATCATTTATATGATGTGTCTAGAATAATCAAATCCACAGAGACATAGATTAGTGATTGCCAGCATCTAGTGGGAGCACAGAATGGAGAGTGACTGCTAATGGGTATAGGGTTTCTTTGGGGAGTGAAGAAAATGTTCTGGAATTAGACAGTGATGTTAGTCGCACAATTATGTGAATAGACTAAAAACCTCGAACTGTATACTTTAAAGGGTGAATTATAGCTCAATAAAGCTGTTATTTTAAAAGATATGAAAACAATTGTTATTCAAAGAAAGAAATCTAATGTATTTTAAACACTTAGATCTTTAACCACTTAGATCTCCAATTTACTCTGCAAAAACAAACAGGAGTCATAAAATGTCAGTATACCTATATGATGAATTATGTGCCCATTAAAATTATGTTAAGGAAAATGTTTAAAATTATATTAAGTAAAATATATGAGAAGTATAAAAAGTAGAATACAGAACTGTATGTATAGTACATTCTCAGTGATGCTGGAATATAGGCATTATTAATAAAACACTTATCTCTGCTAAGAGCTTCACGTTTGATCCCACAACCCTGTGCGGCCTGTTCTGTCTTGAGAGACAATATAGTATAAAGGCTAAGAAGGCAAGTCTGAAATCACTGGGTTACATCCCAGCTTTGCCACTAACTATAAAACAGAACTAAGTCTGAAATCACTGGGTTACATCCCAGCTTTGCCACTAACTATAAAACAGAACTAAGGAAATACGTAAGAGCTTAGAACCCCGGGTGATACGGTTTGGCTGTGTCCCCACCCAAACCTCGTCTTGAATCCCCATAGTCCCCACATGCTGTGGGAGGGACCCAGTGGAAGTGATTGGATCATGGGGGCAGTTTCCCTCAGGCTGTTCTCATGATAGTGAGTGATTTCACACAAGATCTGATGGTTTTATAAACGTCTGGCATTTCCCTGTTTGCACTTACTTTCTCTCCTGCCACCTCGTAAAGAAGGTACCTGCTTCTGTTTGGCCTTCGACCATAATTTTAAGTTTCCTGAGGCCTCCCTACCCATGCAAAACTGTGAGTTGATTAACCTCTTTTCTTTATAAATTACCCAGTCTCGAGTGTTTCTTTATAGGAGCATGAGAACAGACTAGCACACCTGCCTAGCATACAAAATTGCATTTAAATGTTGAGGATAATGATGTCAGTGACAACTATCAACCCCTTCCCAAAGAAGAAAAATGAGGCTGGAATAATCAGTGTAATAAAATAGCCATACTGCCATTTTTAAGTAATTTAAAGATTCAATGCTAGCCCCATTAAACCACCATTACCATCTTCACTGAATTAGAAAAAGCTATTTTAAAATTCATATGGAACCAAAAAAGAAAAACCACAAAGCTGGAGGTATCATGCTACCCTACTTCAAACTATACTACAAGGCTACAGTAACCAAAACAGCATGGTACTGGCACACAAACAGACACATAGACCAATGGAACAGAATGGAGAACTCAAAAAATAAGACTGCACACCTACAACCTTCTGATCATCAACAAACCTGACAAAAACAAGCAATGGAAAAAGGATTCCCTATTTAATAAATGGTGCTGGGAGAAATAGTGAGTCATATGCAGAAAACTGAAACTGGACCCCTTCCTTACACCTTACACAAAAAATTAACTCAAGATGATTAAAGACTTAAATGTAAAACTCAAAACTATAAAAACCCTAGAAGAAAATCTAGGCAATACCATTCCGCACATATGCACAGGCTAAGATGTCATGATGAAAATGTCAAAAGCAATTGCAACAAAAGCAAAAATTAACAAATGGAATCAAATTAAACTAAAGAGCTTCTGCACAGCAAAAGAAACTATCATCAGAGTAAATGGACAACCTATAGAATGGGAGAAAAATTTTGCAACCTATCCATCTGACAAAGGTTTTATATCCAGAATCTACAAGGAACTTAAACAAATTTACAAGGAAAAATACAACCCACCCCATTAAAAAGTGGCCAAAGGGCATGAACACACACTTCTCAAAAGAAGACATTTATGCACCTAACAAATATATGAAAAAAAGCTCAACATCACTGACTACTAGAGAAATGCAAGTCAAAACCACAATGCGATACCATCTCATGCCAGTCAGAATGGAAATTAGTAAAAAGTCAAGAAACAACAGATGCTGGTGAGGCTGTAGAAAAAAAGGAACAATTTTATACTGTTGGTGGAAATGCAAATTAGTTCAACCATTGTGGAAGACAGTGTGGCAATTCCTCAAAGACCTAGAACCAAAAATGCCATTTGACCTAGCAATCCCATTACTGGGTATATACCCAAAGGAATATAAATCATTCTATTATAAAAATACACGCACACATATGTTCACTGCAGCATTATTCACAAGAGCAAAGACATGGAATCAACCCAAATGCCATCACTGATAGACTGGGTAAAGAATTGTGTACATACACACCAATGAATACCATGCAGCCATAAAAAAAGAATGAGATCATGTCCTTTGCAGGGACGTGGATGGAGCTGGAAACCATTATCCTCAGCAAATGAATGCAGCATCCTCAGAAAACCAAACACCACATATTCTCACTTCTAAGTGGGTGCTGAACAATGAGAATACACGGACACAGGGAGGGGAGCAACACACACTGAGGACTGTCAGAGAGCAGGGGATGGTGGGTGGAGGGAGAGCATCAGGAAAAACAGCTAATCCATGCTAGGTTGAATACCTAGGTGATGGGTTAATAGGTGCAGCAAACCACACATTTATCTATGAAACAAACCTGCACATATCGCAGGTGTACCCTAGAACTTGAAACAAAATTTTAAAATATTAAGAATATTAAAATTCAAAAAAATGAAAAATGAAGCTTAGAGAAAGTGTATAGCTCAAAGTTATACAAATAATAATGAGCAAAGCCGGGAGCTGACACGCAAGACCAGGTCTGACTAACCCTAAAGCACATGCCAGAAACCTCTGCCAGAACTGGGTTACCTCTGCTTGGTTCTATATTCCCAAACTTTTACAATGAACCTATGTTACTCATAAAATTAAGGAAAAAATTATTCAAGTTACATTCAGAATATTTCACTTATTCAGAAGCTAAAATTCCACCAGGCTTGATTCTGAAAAACCAGGCATGATTCTGAAATATGCAAAGGCTTATGAGTAGGCAAAAACAGCTGTCGAAAGGTCCAAGCACTTATTTTCTCTCACAGGTGAGTTCCTTGATATACCAATATCAAAAATTTAGAAAAAAAAGCAATTTTTTCTTGAGACAGAGTCTCATTCTGCCACCCAGGCTGGAGTGCAGTGACGTGATCTTGGCTCACTGCAACCTCCGCCTCCCAGGTTCAAGCAATTCTCCTGCCTCAGTCTCCCAAGTAGCTGGGACTACAGGCATACACCACCATGCCCAGCTAATTTTTGTACTTTTAGTAGTGACGGGGTTTCACCATATTGGCCAGGCTGGTCTTGAACTCCCAACCTCATGATCCGCCCACCTTGGCCTTGGAAAGTGCTGGGATTACAGGCATGAGCCACCACGCCCAGCCTATCTTTTTTTTTTATTGCACTTTAGGTTCTGAGGTACATGTGCAGAACATGTATGACTGGTGCACAGGTACATACATGGCAACCTGGTTTGCTGCCTCCATCCCTCCATCACCTCTATCTGGCATTTCTCCCCATGTTATCCCTCCCCAACCTCCCTACGCCCTGCTGTCCCTCCGCTATTCCCCACCAACAGACCCCAGTATGTGATGCTCCCCTCCCTGTGTCCATGTGTTCTCACTGTTCAACACCCACCTATGTATGAGTGAGAACATGCAGTGTTTGATTTTCTGTTCTTGTGTCAGTTTGCTGAGAATTATTGTGTCCGGATTCATCCATGTCCCTACAAAGGACACAAACTCATCATTTTTTATGGCTGCATAGTATTCCACAGTGTATATGTGCCACATTTTCCTTGTCCAGTCTATCAACAATGGGCATTTGGGTTGGTTCCAGGTCTTTGCTATTGTAAACAGTGCCACCATGAATATACATATGTATGTATCTTTATAATAGAACAATTTATAAACCTTTGGATATATACCCAGTAATGGGATTGCTGGGTCAAATGGAATTTCTATTGCTAGGTCCTT
This sequence comes from Saguinus oedipus, assembly GCA_031835075.1. Lineage (NCBI taxonomy): Eukaryota > Metazoa > Chordata > Mammalia > Primates > Cebidae > Saguinus > Saguinus oedipus. Next base: position 96,501,981 of record CM063184.1, on the reverse strand, counting down.
GAGGAATTGCAATATGTTTTTAATCATAGAAACTTGTACACTAATAGTGACTTATCATAGTAAATTCAATATATCCAAACAAAAACTTTTTTAAGCAAAGATATGGAAATTAATATAAACACATGATCAAATGCCTGAGTACTATTTGTGTGAATGTGAAGGTTACCAATTTTAACCCAAGACATATTCACCTGGCAAGCACAAACAGTGGTGAAGTGAAGGTGTCCATCTGTTGTTATATTTTGGCTTCAATAAGCCCAGTTAAAAATGGTGTGGTCAGCAGGGAGTGGCTCACACCTGTAATCCCAGCACTTTGAGAGGCCAAGGCAGGTGGATCACAAGGTTGAGAATTCGAGACCAGCCTGACCAACATGGTGAAACCCCATCTCTACTAAAAATACAAAAATTAGCCAGGCGTGGTGGCGCACGCCTGTAATCCCAGCTGCTCAGGAGGCTGAGGCGGGAGAATCGCTGGAACTTGGAAAGCAGAGGTTGTGGTACACCAGGTTTCATTGCACTCCAGCCTGGGTGACAGAGAGAGACTCCGTCTCAAAAAAAAAAAAAATGGTTGTCGACACCTTAAAATTACCCCCAGTGATTCACGGTACTTATATAATCTCCTCTCCTTAAGTATGAGAGGGACCTCTAATTTGTTTTAGCCAATAAAATAAGGCAAATGTGAGGATAGATGTCATTCCCGTGATTGTTACACAAGAATGTGTAATCATATCTGTCCTGGAGACCACAGCAGATGTTTTTCTGCTGGCCTTGAAGACACAAACCACCAAGTCGTAACTCTCTGCGGAAAAAGCCAGAGATAAGGAATTCCAGGAGCTGCAGGCGGCCTCTAGGACCTGAGGACAGCCTTTAGTAAGAAACTAGCGCAAGGTGGGGAGGTGATGAGGCTGTCATAGAGCCACAAGGAGAAACTCTGCCAACAACCTAAGTGCACGTAGGAGTGGATTTTTACCAAGTTGAGCCTCCAGATGAGAATGCAGACTGGCCAACAACTTGATTACAGCTTTGGAAGACCCTAAGCAGAGAATCTAAGCCATGTCCAAACTCATAACCCACAGAAGTTGTGAAATGATGAACAGTAATTGTTTTCGGACACTGAATCTGTGGTAATTTACTATCTGTGTACGGTAGGATGCCACAGGTGTAGCTAAGCTGCTGTCCCACCTTTGCCCTTCTCTTGCCATCCAACTTCATGAAGAGGCACACTTCAGCCTGTATTTGCTAATCCTTAGTTCTGCCTCCAAGTTCCATTAATTACAAAAACTGACCCCACCTTTGCACTGAAAAGCGTTCCCTTGAACACAACCAATTATAGTAACCATATTTTTCTTAGCCAAGAATCAAACGCTGTGGTCTAACAAGGAATTCTGTGCCACTTACAGAAACCAGAGCCTAAGTGTGCTATAGTTCATTGTCAAAATGTAAGATTAGAGGTATTCTGACGGTTTAGTGTTGAGACATCAAATATCAAAATTAGCAGAGCCAAGAAAATCTATGCCTGTTTGGAGAAAGTGAAATACTAATAGCCCTTTCCAGCTCTGCACACTCCCACTCCTAGAAGCCCTCTCCTCTCCTGGCTTCCGGGACACACTTTCTCCTGTTTTTCTTCTATGATTTTCTCCTTTTCTTCATGGGCTCTATTGTCCCCTCTGCACACACAACTTCATCAGTGATCCCACCCAGTTCTACCTCAGTTCTCAGTCCTCTTCTCTTTTCATTAGATACCCTCTCCTTTCATTCAGTAATTATTTGGGAGAGTGCAGCACACACCAGGCACTGGCTAGGCACTAGAGATACAAGTAAACAAGTAAACTAAGACACTAGTAAACAAGTCTAATATGGTGCCAGCTCTCAGAGAGCTGCTTTCATCAAGGGGCAGTTCACCTCCTCCATCAGTGATCTCACCTACTCCCTTAGGCAAAGCTATGAATGTATGGACACACAAACATACTGTGAAAATGAGTCCCAAATCAATGATTCAAGCCTCTCCTCAAAACATCAAACACAATGGCTCGCATCTGTAATTCCAGCAACTCAGGAGGCTGAGGCAGGAGGATCGCTCGAGGCAGCTCAAGACCAGCCTGTGCAGCATAGTGAGACTCTGTCTCTACATTTTTTTTTTAATTAGCCAGGAGTAGCAGCGAGTGCCTACAGTTCCAGCTACTCAGGAGATTGAGGTGGGAGGACTGCTTGAGCCCAGGAGTTGTAGGCTGCAGTGAGCTATGATGGTGCCCCTGCACTCCATCCTGGGCAAGAGTGTGACTCTGTCTCTTAAAGAAAAACAAAACAAAAACACCAAATGCTCAGTTTCTAACTACCTACTGTACACATCTCCAAAATACCACAAATACAGTATATCAAAATACAGCTCATCATACCTCAGATCTCTACTTGCTGATATAGAACTGGTTGACTCGATAAATATGTTGAATTAAGCTGAATTTACAGAATTACAGTCCTCTAGCTCCTCCAATTTAAAACCTCAGCATCACCTGTTCCTTATCTCTTGGTGATCTGTTAACTTTTTCTCTAAAAATACCTCTTGCCCGCTCTTCTCCATCTCTACTAAAAATATTTTCGTTCAAGCTCTCATTATTCTGATTAGTCTGCCTTTCACTCCTCCGTCACTCACTTCATCATCCATCTATTAATTTAACTGATATTTTGAAAGCACCACCTAAGAGCGAGGTACCAGCTATAACAAAAAAGTAGATAGTCTATGCCCCTCCAGAGTTTAGAGTTTCTAAGAGGACCGCAATTAAACAAGTATTTTCAACAAAGTGTAGCATGAGAAGTAAGTTCTGCGTGCCATGAAAGTACCTAACTAACTCTATGCGGCAAGAAAGCGCTGCCTCCTCTCTGTAATAACCCCAGAAATGTTTGCACTGACTCAGACCTAAAATATAAACAAAAGTTAGAAGCAGGAGAAAAAATATTCCAGGCAAGGGAAAATGCATTTACGAAGAGTTTGAGAAGTTCCGTTCAATTAACAAAGGTCGGAGAGGGTGAGAGGTTAAAGAAAGGCAGAGGACAGATTGTGGTCTGCGAGCCACAGCAACTGGAACACGATCCTAAAGACCACCGGAAGCCACTGAAGAATTTTAAACCGGGACAGCTATGGCAGGATTTAATAAATCCACTGACTGCATCGCCGCTACCTCTACGCATGGACAGAGAATAGATCTCAACCCTGACTTACTTCCTCTAAAGATTCGAATGGCTCCCCATGGTCAAGCGGAATTCAACTCAGCTCGGCATGAAGACCCTCTCCGAACAGGACCCGGCTGACCTTTCTTTCCAGTCTCCTCTCACATCTCCCGCCAATCCTAAAACCAAGCTCTTGTCTCACGTCCCGTGCAACCATTCTTTCCGCTCTGCTTAGAACACCCGTCGGGCTCATTCTCTTCTCTACCGGGTTAACTTCCACGGGCTCCTCAAAACTCACACAGGCGAAGCCTCCTGAGAAGCCCCTCTCTGACATCCATCAGTTTAAATGACTCTCCGGGTCCCAAAGCACCCTGGATAGGTTGCCCCGTCCCTGCTAGACGGTAAAGCCCCCGAACGCTACAATCGAGTACTCCCTCCTTCCAGCGGTGCGCACGCGCACACGCGGGGCGCTCTGGCACCGCGCACACACCCAGATGCGCACCCTGACACAGAGCCGCGGCAGCGCTTCCTTAAGTCATCAGTCCCCAACCGGACGCCTGCATCCCAGGGAGCAGAGAGACGCCACGACCGTTCTCCCCTACTCGTTTTTTTGTAGCCCAGGCCCCTGAGGCTCGTCGGGACTGCGAGCTGCAAGCCTGCGATCCATCATCTCAACCTGCCTTGCCGTTTCCCGACTGCTGCCACCACCGCAACTTCAAGCTCCGGAACCGCGGAGCGCGCCACAGGTTTACCCAGCCCGCGGCTTCCGGGCTGTTGCCTAGGTTACCAGAGCCCCGCCCCCACGCCCTTGCGTATATCCGGCGAGCCCAGTGCGCAGGCGCCTCCCGAAGCCCCGCTCGGGTTCTGGGTCTAAGGCGGTGGTGTTTCTTGCTCTCCGAAGTGTGGTCTCTGCTAGGTTCCTGGCAAATCATTAAAGAATAGGCATGTAGCGTTAGCCAGTGCCTCCAGAATTCTCTAAAAGAAAGATGTTTCTAGCCTCACCAGACTTCATTTCACTTAATTTGCTTTTATCTCTATTCATTTGTTTAAAATGTTTAGTACTGTAATCCCAGCACCTTGGGAGACATGAGCAAGAGGATTGCTTGAGCCCAGGAGTTTGAGACAAGTGTGGGCAAGATGGCGAGACTCCGTCTCTACAAAAAATTTAAAGAATTAGTTGGGCTTGGGAGTATGCCTGTGGTGCCAGCTGCTCAGGAGGCCGAAGTGGGAGGATCGCTTGAGCCCAGGAGGTCAAAGCCACAGGGAGCCAGTCGTGCCACTGCACTCCAGCCTGGACTACAAAGCAAGACCCTGTCTCAAAAAAAAATGCTTATTACAACCTACAAATGTGCTGGAGAACTAGGTTGTATGGAGGGTGAAAAACAGGCAAGGTAGGACTTACAGCATGGTAGCAGTTATCAATGACAAAAATAGCAAATTAAAATTATGATGAGCGCTAAGAAGGAAGCACTCTAACCAAATACTTAGCTTATTATTATAGTAATGTTTGAATTACTAAGGAAAGCTGAGACAGGAGTAGGCCAGTGGGGAAGGGAAAAGCATTCCTGCAGAGGGTGCTGCATGTGCAAAGACATGGAAAATGCAAGGGACAGGAAGAAGTCCAGTGTGTCTGAAGCTTAGAGAACAGTGGGAACTTGGTGTTTCTCATTAGAATCTCATTAACTTGGTGTTTCTTACTAGAATCAAAGGAAGCAAGAAGACAGAATAACAGTTCAAACATATTCAAAGAAAACAAACTGTCAACCTAGAATCCTTATACTATTCCTTTTTTTTTTTTTTAGATAGAGTCTCACTCTGTCACCAGGATGGAGTGCAGTGGCAGAATCTCAGCTCACTGCAACCTCCACCTCCCAGGTTCAAGCAATTCTGCCTCAGCTTCCCAAGTAGCTGGGACTACAGGTGCATATAACCACACTCGGCTAATTTTTGTGTTTTTAATAGATACAGGGTTTCTCCATGTTGGTCAGTCTGGTCTTGAATTCCTGACCTCAGGTGATCTGCCCTCCTTGGTCTCCCAAAGCGCTGGGATTACAGGCTTGAGCCACTGCACCTGACCCTTATACTATTCCTGATACCACTTAAAGATAGACTATGATAAACTAAAGATGTAATACTATAAACCCTAAAGCCACCACTAAAACAATAAAAGTTATTGTTAAGAGCTTACAAAAGTCATATAAAGGATAATGAAACAAATACTTGATTAATCTAAAAGTGTAAACAAGAAAAAACTAAGAAAATAGAGAAATAGAAAAAATAGCAAGATGACAGACTCATCATGAATCATATAAAATATAAATTGCTTAAACTTTCTGATTAAAAGGCAGAGATTGTCACATTGTCAGAGATTGAACTGATAGTACTGCAGTTTGAAATTGAAAAATCCACAATTATAGTCAAAGATTTCAGTGCCCCTTTCTGAATAATTTATAATGCAAGTAAGCAGAAAATCAACAAGTTTATAAGAGACTTGAACAATCTTGACCTGATTGACATTTATAGAACACTCCAACAATCAACAGAATATACATGGTTCTTAAGCATATGAGAAAGTTTAGAATATGCACAAATAAACTGGACCATAAAACAAATTCCAATAAATTCAAAAGGATTCAAGTCATGCAAGATATGTGCTCTGACCATAATGTAATTAAATTAGAAATCAATAACAGAATAATTCTTGGAAAATTCCTCAAAATTTGGGGAATAAAAAACACACTTGTAAACAAGCCATTGCTATGGTCTGAATGTGTCCCCACAAAATTTGTATGTGACAGTTTGCCAATGTGATAGTATTAAAAGGCAGGGCTTTCAGGAGGCAATTAGATTCTGAAGGCTCTGCCTATTGTGAAAGGGATTCGTACCTTTAAAAAAAAAAGCTTTAGGAAGCCTGTTTGGTCCTTTTGCCCCTTTTGCCCTTCTGCTATGTGAAGACACAGCACTCACCCTTCCACCATATGAGGCCACCGTACACTGAGATTGCTAGTGCCTAAATCTTGGACTTCCCAGGCTCCAGAACCATGAGAAACAAATTTCTGTTATTTATAAATAACCCAGTTGAAGGTATTTCGTTATAGTAGCCCAAATGGACTAAAACAGAAATTGGTACTGAAAAGTGGGGTGCTGCTGTAACAGTTACCTAAAAATGTGGAAACAGCTTTGGAACTGGATAATTGGGAAAGGCTGGACTGTAAAGGGATGTGACTATAAAGGGTTTAGAAGAACAGGAGAGCTGTAAAAACAAAAGGTCTTAGTCTGAAGTGGCCATCATCAAAGTATTGGCAGTAAATGAAATTCTGATGAGGTCTCAAGTGGAAATAAGAAACAAAATATTGGACACTGGACAATAGGCCAACCTGGTTTTTAAGTGGTAAGAACTTGGTTAAATTGTGTTTGTGTCCTAATGTTTTGTGAAAGAAGGAATCCAATATCCAGTCTTAATAAAAACCTCTCAGATATTAGTTCAACCATTGTGGAAGACAGTGTGGCGACTCCTCAAGGACCTAGAAATAGAAATTCCATTTGACCCAGCAATCCCATTACTGGGTATATATCCAAAGGATTATAAATCATTCTACTATAAGGACACATACACATGAATGTTCATTGCAGCACTGTTTACAATAGCAAAGACCTGGAAGCAACACAAATGCCCATCGATGATAGACTGGACAGGGAAAATGTGGCACATATACACCATGGAATATTATGCAGCGATCAAAAACGATGAGTTCGTGTTCTTTGTAGGGACATGGATGAACCTGGAGACCATCATTCTCAGCAAACAAACACAAGAACAGAAAATGAAATACCACATATTCTCACTCATAGGTGGGTGCTGAACAATGAGAACACATGGACACAGGGAGGGGAGCACTACACACTGGGGTCTGTTGGGAGGAATAGGGGAGGGACAGCAGTGGGGGGAGTTGGGGAGGGATAGCAGGGGGAGAAATGCCAGATATAGGTGAAGGGGAGAAAGGCAGCAAATCACACTGCCACATGTGTATCTGTGCAACTGTCTTGCATGTTCTTCACATGTACCCCAAAACCTAAAATGCAATTTAAAAAAAAAACTCTCAGATAAGTAGAAATAGCAAGAAACTTCCTCGACCTGAATAAGGACATCTACAAAAGACCTACATCTAATGTTATACATAATAGTGAGAGACTGGACTGGATGCTTTCCTCCTTAGATCAGTAGAAGACAAGAATGTCTAGTCTCATTACATCTATTCAGCATTGTACTGGAGGTTTCAGTCAGTGCCATCAGACAGAAAAAATAAATAAAAAGCATTCAGATTGTATAGAAAAAAATGTCTTTATTCCCAGTGGAGTGAATGTCTTTGTAAAAACTCAATAAAATCTATAAAAAGAGCCTAGGCATGGTGGCTCACACCTGTAATCCCAGCACTTTAGGAGGCTGAAGCAGGAGGACTGCTTGAGGCCAGGAGTTTGAGGCCAGACTGAGCAACATAGCAAGATCTTGTCTCTAAAAAAAAAAAAAAAGATAGCTTGGCATAGTGTCTTGTGCCTATGGTTCTAGCTGTTCAAGAGGCTGAGGCAGAAGGATTACTTGAGCCCAGGGGTTCTCCTCAGCAAGCTGCAGTGGGAGGATCCCCTGAGCCCATTAGGTCAGGGTTACAGTAAACTATGATGATGCCACTGCACTGTAGCTTGGATGACAGAGCAAGACCCTGTCGAAAGAAAGAGAGAGAGAAAGGAGGGAGGGAGGGAAGGAAGGAAGGAAAGAATCTGCAAAAAAGAAAAATGCTGTTAGAATTAATACATGAATTTAGCGAAGTTGCAGGATACAAGATCAACATACAAATATTGAGTGTAGGCCAGGCATAGTGGTTCATGCCTGTAATCCTAGCACTTTGGAAGACCAAGGCAAGCCAATCACTTGAGGTCAGAAGTTTGAGATCAGCCTGGCCAACACGGTGAAACCCTGTCTCCACTGAACGTACAAAAATAAGCCGGGCACGATGGTGGACACCTGTGGTTCCAGCTACTTGGGAGGTTGAGGCAGGAGAATTGCTGGAACCCGGGAGGTGGAGGTTACAGTGAACCGAGATTGCGCCACTGCACTCCAGCCTGGGCGAGAGAACAAGACTCCGTCTCAAAAAAAATATATGTACATGTTGAGTGTAATTCCACATATTAACAATGAACTATTAGAAATAGAATATCTTAAATGCATTTTATGACATCAAAAAATTAAATATTTAGATATAAATCTAACAAAAGATAGGAAAGCCCTGTATATTACAAAGTACAAAGTTTGTTGAGAGATATTTTAAAGACCTAAATTTGTAAAGACATACCTCATTCATGGGTTGGAAGACTCCATATTGTTCGAGGTCACTTACTTCAAACTATCTCATATATTCTAGTAACCCCAATCAAAATCCCAAAAGGTTTTTTGTAGAAATTAATAAGCTGATTCTGAAATTCATATGAAAATGCAAAGGACCTAGAATAGACAAAACAACTTTAAAAACAGCAAAATTATGTTACTATAACTACCTAATTTCAACACTTACTATAAAGATACGGTAATCAAAATAGCATAATATTAGTTGAAAAATACACAAATATATCAGTGAAACAGGATAGTGTCCAGAAATAACTCATGCATGTATGGACAACTGATTCTCCTCAAAGGTGCAGACATAATACAGTGGAGAAAGGACCGATCATTCAGTAAATATTTCTTAAATAATTGTATATACATGTACAAAATAATGGATCTATATCGTATACCATATGCAAAAAAAAATTAACTAAAAACATGTCATTGATCTAAATGTAAAATCTAAAACCATACACTCCTAAAAGAAAACACTGGAGAAAATATGTGGTTTAGATCTTAGATATGATGTCAAAAGCACAATCCATAAAATAATAAATCAATAAATTGGATTTAATAAAAATTAAAAACCTCTTTAAATCACCTGCTAAGTGATCAAAGAAGCCACAGTCTGGGAGAAAATCCTTGCAAAGTATATATCTGGTTAAAAGACATATCAGAAAAGGGTTTTAAACTCATCAATAAGAAAACAAGCCAATTTTTAAAAGCTGGGCAGAAGATTTGAGCAGGCACCTCGTTAAACAAGATATGCAGATGTCAAATAAGCATCTGAAAATGTGCCCACCACCATCAGTCATTAGAGAACTACAGCTTAACACTGCAGTGAGATACCACTACACCCCTACCGGCTAAAATTTAAAAGACTGACCACACCATGTGTCCTTGAGGATGTGGAGGATGTGGAGCTCGCATACAGTGCTGGTGGGAATGTAAAATGTTTCACAACTTTGGAAAATAATTTGGCAGTTTCTCATACAGTTAAAACACACTACTGTACGATCCAGTCATCCGTCTCTAGATCTTTACTAAAGGGGAAAAACTAGGTTCTTACAAAGACTCATCCATGAAAGCAGCTTTATTTGTAATAGTCAATCACTGGGGTAAGGAAGCAGATATCCATCAACAGATGAATGAGAAAATTAGAATAGATCATTGTATATCCATACAATAAAACACTGCACAGTAACAAAAACTAATAAGCTATTCATACACACAACAACACAGATGAATCTCAAAATAGCTATGCTGAGTGAAAGAAGCCAAAGTTTAAGTACATACTGTGCGATTACATGTACATAAAACTCCAGAAAATGAAAACTTACGTAGAACGATGGCAGGTGAGTGGTTCCTTAGGAATGGAAAGGGAGCAGGGAGGGGCAGTAAAGGTAGACTTAACAGAGTGAGAAAACTTTGGAAGGTGATGGATATTTATTTTGTTGACTGTGGCGATGGTTCCACAGGTACATGTGTGTATATAACATAGGTGACTTGCATGTGTGTGTGTGTGTGTGTGTGTGTGTGTGTGTCAAAACTTACTAAATGGTATGCTTTAATATATAAAGTTGGTTGTCAGTTATACCTCTAGAAAGTTATTTATTTGTCCTTTTCTGGTTGCTCCAAACGTGCTCCCCAAACCATCAGATGTCCTGCCACCCTGCTTTAGTAGGACCGGGGTTTCACCCTGTTGGTAATCCACGTCCAGATTCCCTACACCCTTAGCAGAGTTCCTGTAAGTTCCCTTTATTTCACTATAAACCTACCTGTCTTTGAGTCTCTGCCAAATGCGAAATCCCTTACTATGTATATCAGGCTCTGAATAAGTGGCCTTTGTTTATTCTCGTTTGAGTGATCTTCACTTATTTCTGCTGTGTGTGTGTGTGTGTGTGTGTGTGTGTGTGTGTGTGTGTGTAGTTTTACTACATTGTTGGGTTTTCCTTAATACCCATCTTGAGTACCACTGTAAGTTAAGTTGCCTAAACTGGGATACAAGTCATATGAATGTCTGGTTGGTTTCGGCGGGGGGCGGAGGGCTGGGGAAGCAGGGAAGCTGGCAGCCATGGCCAAGCCTTGACCATTCTGGGCAAACTGCTGCAGAGGTTTGTCCAATTGTCCTTTGAATCCTCAATCTCTTGACCATTCTGGGCTAACTGCTGCAGAGGTTTGTCCAATTGTCCTTTGAATCCTCAGTCTCTCAGCCCTTTCTCCTTTCTCTTTTTTTCTTTCGCTTTTTTTTTTTGAAATGGAGTTTCACTCTGTTGCTAAGGCTGGAATGCAATGGCATGATCTCTACTCACTGCAACCTCTGACTCCTGGGTTCAAGCAATTCTTCTGCCTCCTGAGAAGCTGGGATTACAGATGTGCACCACCATGCCAGTCTAATTTTTGTATTTTTAGTAGAGACATGATTTTACCATGTTAGCCAGGCTGGTGTTGAACTCCTGACCTTGGGTGATCCACCCGCCTCAGCCTCCCAAAGTGCTGTGATTACGTGTGAGCCACTGAACCTGGCCTCAGCTCTTTTTTTTTTTTTTTTTGGTGATTCTCTCACTTGCAAGAGCTTGACCAATTCAGGGAAGGCTAAATATCCATCCACATCTGTACCACTTGGGGATTCTCCAGTTATCTCCACAGACACCATGTTCCAAGATCTTCTTGACCTTCCTCTTGTGTCATCATCACGACACCTGATGAAAGAGCATCACAGAAGCATCTAAAACTTCACACAGAATGCAAAGAACCAGCATCGTGATGGCTGTTGATATAAACGACAGTAATTAACAGTCCGCATAAGATGCTTCAGAACCAGTTGCCTAACCCAGGCCAAGAGGATAAGTCCTGAAGGCCACGAGGATCAACCTTAAAGAGCCAATTCGCTCTTTTGTTCAGATGCTGTTTAGCCTGTCCTAACCTTGCCTGTTTCACACGGCAAGAAGTGTAGGGTCCAGCCCTTCTCTGCGGGTGTGAGACGAGAGACTGTAGACATAAAGACACAACACACTGAGCTCAAGGGAAAAAGAGTTTGGGCCCAGGTGTCCACGCCCACCAGTTCGAGGAGAGACCACTAGTGGCCCCAAGTGTCTGGACACTCTGACTTTTATTAGGTACAAAACAGGCAGGGAGGGTAAGTAGGGTGAATCTTCAAGCAGATCTCGTGTCTGAGGAACAAGGGACCCAGAACTTGCAAGGAGCCGAAGCAGAGGGCAGCAAGACGCATCAGCGCTTCACGTTATACTTGCCAAGTAAGAACAGAGGCTTCAAAAATTATCTTCAAGGGGAAGCGGGTGCAGAAGTAGGGAGGGAAAGCAGACGCAGACTGCAACCCAAACAGCACAGCACCACATGGAGACAAGCCCTGGGGTTGCTGCAGGCTGGGCTGAGTGATGTCAGTCCTTCCACACGGGCGCGGGGGAGTGGAGCGTTCTCCCACTCACCCAAGGACAGGGAGTGTTCCTCTCCAAGGTCTGCTGAGTAGTGGGTGCTTCCCCAACCACTGGCACTACCGCAGAGATTTTAGATGCCCTCCGGCAACCCTTATGCGGGTGTGACAGAGAGCTCGGTTTCCGCATTCAACAGTTTATCTCTGCTGATCGCCACCAATCGATTCCATGTTCGACAGGAATTACTGCTCTTGCCTCGTGGCCACATTTCATAGTGTCTCTTACCAGTCCCTGACCACAGCAACCCAAAGTTCCTAGATAATTATGCATAAAGTATAAGAAAGTTTTAACCAAGGCTTAATATTCAGTAAGACTAATATCTAATTACTCATGATACTTAATATTCAATAAGACTAATATCTAATCACTCATGATACTTAATATTCAATAAGACTAATATCTAATCACTCATGATACTTAATATTCAATAAGACTAATATCTAATTAGTCATGATACTTAATATTCAATAAGACTAATACCTAATCACTCATGCCACCTATTCCTAACTAGATTCTTCTTTCTATATTCTATTTATTAAACAGGAACTGGCTGAGGCATTAGTCTCCTGCCTCAGCACTTACGAGACTTTCCACCCACAAAGAAGTGTATTTAACAGTGGCATAGACACCGCCATGACTAGCAAACAAGAAATCAAGAGCAGTAAAATTGTCCGTCACTGCTCATGCCAATGCATTGACCTTGATCTCTATTCCCTCCAGGGCTGAGGGGGTATCATGAATAACTTCTGCCAGAGTCAGTGATAAGTTTCTTACAGTCTCGTTCCACTTGTATGATTCGCAGCATTGAGAAGACAGCTCTGATGGTTCGCATAAACAATGAGTCAATAATTCCTTCACATAGAGCACTTGAATAATCAAAATGGCCTCCTTTTGGAGTTTGCGTCTGAGTCCGAATTTTCAACCGTGGTGATTTATAGAGTTAGAGTCTCTGTATACAGATAACTCTTGGAATACTATTGTTGAAGTGCTTGAAGTATTAGCCTGAGGTAAAGAGGACAGTGTGTCCCGGCTGCAAAGGAAATCATAGCCTTGGAGACCACACGTAAATGTAAGAACAAAAGATGTTTATGACGTGAAGTCAGAACCGGGTGACATATTTGGATATCTACTAGTCTTTTTTAGGTGACAAGTATTTGCCTCATGAACCTTCAAAGGTTGTTGAATTCAAATTTAGAATTACCTGAAATCTGATGAATAGATTTTAGTACTTTATTATTTTTCTGAGAGAAAAGAAACTAGCAAGGTCATGGGTTAATGTCTTCAAGGTGATTTTTCTAGCAGGTGCAAGTGAAACCACCATTGGCTGTACGTACCTGTGGTCTCATTTGATGAGGCTGGAATCACCCACACATTTTTACCTTAGGGGTTCAGTGATGGATAACATATCCAACAGTCAGCAAGATTGATGACGGTGGCTACTGCTTTGGATAATCTGAGAACTGTGTTAGAACAAGTATGTTCTCTCTCCCCAACTCCCCAGGCCTCGCTGTCCCTCCCCTATTCCCCCAACAGACCCCACTGTGTAGTGCTCCCCTCCCTGTGTCCATGCGTTCTCATTGCTCAACACCCGCCTATGACTGAGAACACGCAGTATTTCATTTTCTGTTCTTGTACCTATGCAACTATCTTGCATGTTCTTCACATGTACCCCCAAAACCTAAAATGCAATTTAAAAAGAGAAAAGAACACACACAAAAAAATAAGTATGTTGTGATCTGACAAGAAAGACGGGCAAAAAGAGCAAAGGGGCCATCGTGGTAGAAAATAACCAGCGGTCTATAGTGAGTGGGAAGAATGATTATCAACAAGCAGGTCAAAAACAAAAGGGAAATTGGGGGTCTCGGTTCACTGTGCTGGGTAGAAGCTGTCCGTTAAGAGGACATCTGCTTGTCTGAAAGGTCTTGGGTCAAATGTGCTGCTCCTTGAGGATCTCTGAGAATTCTCGGCACCAGGTGCCCTCCAAAGCAGTTTTCCAAAAGTGTGGAATTCTGGCTTGTTTCTTTAGGGATGAAACATAAAGGTGAGGATTGGGCTGCTCCTTGAGGATCTCTGAGGATTCTCAGCAGCAGGTGCCCTCCAAAGCAGTCTTCCAAAAGTGTGGAATTCTGGCTTGTTTCTTTAGGGATGAAACATAAAGGTGAGGATTGGGCTGCTGGATTTTCAGTGCTGTATTGGTTGTTAACAGTATCTGATAAGGTTCCTTCTACTGAAGTTCAAGAGCAGTTTTTTATCCAATATGTATTTCAATAGATGAGATTTCCTGACAGATGCTCCTGAAGAGCCGCTGTAAGAAGATGTTGTAGGAAGGCAGCCTTATCTTGTTAGTGATAGGACTGGGTACATGAGTGTTCCTTGCAATATTTTCCCAAATCTGGATGCAGCATGGAAGAATCTAGCATCAGGGAGAAACTTCTAAATGCATGAATCTTCCTGTTAGCAGTTCATGAGATGATAATTAATATGACCCCGAGATAATGGATCATATGGCCGAAGGAGCTAGAGTGACTCCCTCTATCAGGGAAGTGCCAGGATTTATGAAAGTTTTGCTAATTTTAATTTAAGGATGCCATTGGTTCTTTCAATTTTACAAAAGTTTGCGGGTGGTAAAGGAAGTATATTTTTGAGAAGGGATAATACCTTATTAAGTTCTTTTATTATAGTTCCTATAAATTGTATGCCTCAGTTGATTAGGGGTTACGTATTTGGATATCTGCTAGGCTTTTTTACATGACAAGTATTTGGCACATTAACCTTCGAAAGATGTTGAATTCAAATTTAGAATTATCAAAGTTTGTACACCCCAGTTGGAAACATAAAATTAAACAGCTTTTTACAGACTGAAAGGGCTGGAGATTTTCAGCAAGGAAATTATTCAACCCATTCTGAAAACAGACAAATCCCATCTGAAAGCGTTCAAAGGGTCTTTGAGGCTTGGTTCTTGGCCATGCCTCACCTTTGTAATTTTTCCAGGACTATGTTGTTCACAAGTAACACATGACCCCAAAACAATCTCAGCTGTCTTTTTAAAGTTTCCTCTCCAATGTTGATTTAAGGTAATCATCAATTTGTCTTTAACATGATGAGTAGTTTCATGGAGAAATTCAGCTGATACTCATTCAAAATCGCCCAAGGCCACCAAATGGCCATCTTGAGTTCCAAAGATTACCAGAGATATGATCATCAGCGAATAACATATAACATAAAGTCAGGATTTTCTTCCTTTTTTTTTTTTTGAGATCGAGTTTTGCTGTTTGTACCCAGGCTGGAGTGTAATGGTGGTGCAATCTTGGCTCACTGCAATCTCCACTTCCCAGGTTCAAGTGATTCTCCTCCTGCCTCAGCCTCTTGAGTAGTTGAGATTACAGGTGCCCACCACCACAACTGGCTAACTTTTTTTGTTTTTTTAGTAGAGACAAGTTTCATCACATTGGCCAGGCTGGTCTTGAACTCATGACCTCGGGTGATCCACTCGCCTCAGCCTCCCAAAGTGCCGGGATTACAGGTGTGAGCCACCACATCCAGCCAAGATCAGGATTTTTCAATGAGAGTTACTAATAAATCTGAGCAAAGTACTTTAAGTTCTCTAACTCAGGTAAGACATTCATGAAGTTCCCCTTCTTTGGATAAGTTCAGGAGGATGGCAGGATTCAGGGCGCTGCAGCAGGGAATAGTAATGTGAGATGGAGCGTGCAGCCGGAACTCTTAGGAGGTAATTGTGCCTCAGTGGGTGGTAAAGTCTGTTCTGCATGAGGAAGCATCAGGTCAAGCAGAGAGCCTAGAACTAATTCGGCAGAAGATTTGACCAGTTTTACGTGGTGGTGATGTCCTAAGACAACCTTGGATTTGCAACTCAACTGAGGGTGAGGCTATAGTAAGTGATAGATTTTCAACAGTTCCTATGAAGTTGAATTAAAGATTTGTCCAGAACGCTCATGCACAAATAGACAAAGGTTTTAGTTAGGGATGCCTAGAGAAGGAGGCTGTTGAAGAGCTGTCTTCAGATTATAGGAGGCTTTTTCTATACTTGGGCTCTCAGAAGAAAGAAACTCTTACTGAAGACTTAGCGATTTCATAAAGAGGTGTCACAATCTCGGGAAAATTTGTCACCTGGTGACAAGAACATCCCGTTAGACCTAGAAATCATTTCGAGTGTAGTTTTCTGGTGTCCTACGATAAGTCTGGATGGTATTTAGCCCATTAGGAGAAAACGCTCTCCCCCTGCCCTAAATGAACTATGTTTTGGCAAAACTGTGTTTTAAAACTTTATGTCCCTTTTCTGCTAAGGCTGAGAGTAAGTGGAATCTTTTTACCAACTTCTCTAAACAACATAGAAGATCATCTATATATCATATCAGAACTGAATCACAAGAGAAATGTGGATTTACAGTTCTTAATTAAGGGCATAGAAAAAGTACGAATGGGTTTCAGTGAACCCCTCTGTCGTCCTCTAAGATGAGGGCAAAAGGTATTGACTACTCTGGTGTAACGTAACAGTGGAAAGGCAGAGCAGTTACCCACTACAATAAAGCGAGGGTTTGGGGGGGAATTGATAACAAGATAGTGTTTGGGTCCGGCACTAAGGAAAAGTAAGGATAACAATTTTATCTGTGTGTCTGAGATCTTGAACAAGTCAATATCCATCCATTTGATTTCTTTACTGGCAGGTCAGGAGTATTACAAGGGGCAGTGCAGGTTATAAAAAGACCTTAGGAGGCCGGGCGCGGTGGCTCAAGCCTGTAATCCCAGCACTTTGGGAGGCCGAGGAGGGTGGATCACGAGGTCAAGAGATGGAGACCATCCTGGTCAACATGGTGAAACCCCGTCTCTAGTAAAAATACAAAAAATTAGCTGGACATGGGTGTGTCTGTAATCCCAGCTACTTGGGAGGCTGAGGCAGGAGAATTGCCTGAACCCAGGAGGCGGAGGTTGCAGTGAGCCGAGATCGCACCATTGCACTCCAGCCTGGGTAACAAGAGCGAAACTCCGTCTCAAAAAAAAAAAAAAAGACCTTAGGAAATAAAGCCTTCAGCTATAAGTTTGAGACTTCCTTTGCTCCTGGATTTAAGAGATATTGGGAAAGTTTGGGTAGCAGTTTGGAAGGATATATCTGAATTTTAGTAGATTCTGGTCCAATTACTTTTTCTATGTCAGTGGAAATCTTAGCCCATAGAGCGTCAGGTACAGAATCAGATCTTCACCTGAAGTGTACATCAAGGACAGTGGAGATGTCAAAGGTCTAGAAAAACCAGACACAACTCGATTGTAAATAGAATCCTCTGAAACCTCAGGAAATCTTTCCTCTGGTATGGATTTAATATTATGATTCCATAGGCAAAGCATAGCGCTACCTATTAAACTTGTAGGAATGGTTTCACAAAGCAGGAGGGAATGTTTTTCAGCCAAGGGTCCGAAGGTTGAGGTTAAGTGAGAGAGATAGGGAAAAAATGTGTGTTATTTGAAACACCTGCCGCTTGTGTGCTATGTTTGGTTCAAGGAAGAAGTTAAGCAAAGATGTAGAAAGGTTTAATGTAGAAAGACGAGTGTTGTCAGAAGGCATTTTCTGAGCCAGGCCTAGTGGCTCACCCCTGTAATCCCAGCACTTTGGGAGGCTGAGGCAAGTGCATCACTTGAGGCCAGGAGTTCGAGACCAACCTGGCCAACATGGTGAACCCCCCCCCCTTCCACTAACACTACAAAAATTAGCCAGGTTTGGTGATACACGCCTATAATCCCAGCTACTTGGAAGGCTGCGGCACCAGAATCACTTGAACCCGGGAAGCAGCAGTTGCAGTGAGATGAGATTGTGCCACTGCATTCCAGCCTGCACGACAGAGGGAGATTGTGTCTAAAAAAAAGAAGATTGTGTTTTTTACTAGTCTACCCCCAACTCCAACTACCTCATATAGTTACATCTTATTTGTTTTTTG
The DNA here is from genome assembly GCA_031835075.1 of Saguinus oedipus. Taxonomy (NCBI): domain Eukaryota; kingdom Metazoa; phylum Chordata; class Mammalia; order Primates; family Cebidae; genus Saguinus; species Saguinus oedipus. The sequence goes on along the minus strand of CM063184.1, from coordinate 96,484,036 downwards.
TTCACATGATTGAATTAAGGTCCAGTCAACTTTTTTCTGGAAATGTTTCAGGTATGTCTTTTTTGAAACTTTGCTCTATTTTACTGGTGTTTGTGTTTTGTTTTGGGATTTTTTGAATCTCAGGTTTATTGTAGAAAGAGAACTTTCTGCATCAGTTCGATCAGTCTTTGCTATCCAGTATCTGATGTTCCAACCAACATATGTACAAATTGATATAGATCAGGTACTCCTGGGTCTTAGACACCCCCAAAAATTCCAAATTATTCTATGACTATTTGCTCTTCTTTTTTGAGTTTAGAGAAATCTTCAGTGACAGCTCTTAATTCATCTTGGATCCAAGGTTTCAATTCTACAGTTGCCTACATACCTAGCTCATGGGAGGGATGCATCCTTAGAAGCAAATGGCATTTTTGGTTTCTTTTTTAATTATTATTATTATTGAGATGGAGTTTCGCTCTTGTTACCCAGGCTGGAGTGCAATGGCGCGATCTCGGTTCACCGCAACCTCTGCCTCCTGGGTTCAGGCAATTCTCCTGCCTCAGCCTCCTGAGTAGCTGGGATTACAGGCACGCGCCACCATGCCCAGCTAATTTTTTGTATTTTTAGTAGAGACGGGGTTTCACCATGTTGACCAGGATGGTCTCGATCTCTTGACCTCGTGATCCACCCGCCTTGGCCTCCCAAAGTGCTGGGATTACAGGCTTGAGCCACCGCGCCTGTCCCGGCATTTTGGGTTTTAAGGGGACTGTTGGGGAAGACAGGGGGTCTACCTGAGGGGAAGGCAGAAAACCAGCTGCAGAAAAATAAAGATCAGCAGAATAAAGGAGAAGAAGAAACACTGAACATGGACAACTGGGAACCAAGAACGAGCAGTGTTTACCAAGGAGACGACGGTCCTTTGTTAAGTCTTCAGGTTGCTCATTTGCTTTAACCAAAGAAGCTTAGAGTGAAGCGATTTTAGAACTGAGTTTCATTTACAGACCTTTGCATATCAATTCAAAAAGTATCCATTGCACCTGAGAAATCATTTTCTCTTTCTTTTCTAAGGAGCTTCTCAGCTAATTTTTTCCCAGCATGGCCACTGAAGGCCCAGATCATCTTTGGTGACATTGTGCCATTTAGAGAAGTGGGGACTAGAATTAGAATTGTAATAAGTGTACACATAAGAAAAAGGAGTTTTTCCTGGAGGAGTAGAAAAGACTGACTTAAATAACCCCTTGTGAGCTGGCCACAGTTAAAAGCAAAGCTTGTGTTCTTTGCATCTTGAGCCTCGCACCTTGATGATGAGCTGCCTCTGAAAGCATACCTGACAACCTGTCTCCCCAGGCAGGTGTAACACCAGAGAGAACGCTCTCTTTGGATCCAAACCAAACTCTCAGAACAAAAGTCTAGGTGAGAGGATAATGGTATCTAGTTTCATTGGTAACTCACATCAAAGCTTCTCCTAATGAATGCCAGTCAAATGAGAACCGCACTGGGCTGGGAGGCTCAAATTAGAGGCCTGTAGGCCCTATGCATGTGCTCTACTGTAGGACAACACTTCCAGACAGCATCATGGGAAGCAGAAGCAGAAAAGAGAGAAAGCAGGGATGGAAAGGAGTAGCCTGACTCCACCAAATACGCCAATCAAATGGGAATTGATAACAAAACCCGGGTACCAAAGTGAGACTAGATAGCCAAAGAACTCGAAATCAAAGAACGGAGTTCGGAAGCAGTGCTGACCCAACGAGTCAGGGCACTCAATGAGCTGCATGCAGCGAGGCACAAGAAGCCTTGTGGGTACTGCACCTGGCAGAGAACTGGGACCCGTGGAGACAGTATGTCCATGGAACATTTAAGAAAACTACAGAAACAAGTTAAGATCACACAAACGAAAACAAACAGGCTGATTATTCAGAGCTTGTTCTGGCAAAGGAGTTGGCCACCATTACTTCTGTTTGGTGGAGACTCAAGGCAGGCAGGGGAGTGAGAAAACCTCAGAGTGGTAAAAGGGGAAGGTTTTAGGTATGCTCTGATTGCATCTTGCTGTTGGAAGCTAGAGGCAGGCTAAGTAGGAGCAGGGCGTTTTGTGGTTTGGGGAAAATATTTGACTTTCTCTGATTGATCCTAAATTGGAAGCAGGGGCAAAAAATTGGGAAATAGACTCACTGACCAAGTCCTAATTCTTCTGGGCCATTTGCTACCGCAGCTGTAGCTTGACTTCCTGGACTGGTTGCTGCTAAAGTAGTGGTTTGCTTCCTGAGCTGATTGCTGCAGAAATGGTCAGTCAGAGTCGTTCTACTATTTATGGTCTGGCCATTGGCCATTTGCATATTCGGTCTCTCACAGTAGAACACTGACATCGTAGATATTTTTAAAACGTCTGCCTTTAAAATCAAAACAATTGAACTCATAGAGAAAGAGAGTAGAAGGATGGTCACCAGAGGCTGGGAAGGTAGTGGGAGAGTTGGGAAACGGAGGTGGGGACGGATAATAGATACCAAAAAATGGAATGAATACGGTGTAGTATTCGATTGCACAATACGCTACAGTCAACAATAATTTAATTGTAAATTTTAAAATCACTAAAAAAGTATAATTGGATCGTTTGTAACACTATGGATAAATGCTTGAGGTGATAGATACCCCAATTCCATGATGTGATTATGCATTGCATGCCTATATCAAAATATCTCATACACTCCATACATATATACATCCACTATGTACCCACAAAAAATTAAAAATAAAATTCCTTTAAAAAAAAGAAAAAAAAACACCTGCCTAATGGACCATATTTTATTTTCCAGCTATTGAATGAACAGTCATGCCATAACAGTATTTGTTCATTCAACGCTTTAAACTTTTTAATGTACTTTCAGATACATTATTCCCTCTTTCATCGTTACAACAACCTTGTGATCTGAGAGGTTAATTACTTAAGGTCACTGAATGACTTTTGGCTAGAATAAGGATTAGATAATATTACAGAATGATTTGCAATATGTAACTCAAATTGTCAGGTATAGTTACATACAAATGGCTTTAAAATAAATATTTTGGGTTTCATACTATGACAAAGGATCTGGTCCAATTGCTTCTACTAGTTTAGTTGCTTAAAGCTGAGATAAAATCTTGAAGGAACTATCATAGCTCCTTCAAATACCTACAAGTCTGTCATGTGGAAAAAGAATTAGATTTATTCCTACGACTCCAGAGGGCAGAACTAGTACTCGTGAGTGGAAGAGAGGCAGATTTCAACTAAGATTATGAAATATCTTTCTAATAATGAGACTCTTGCCCCCCAAAAGAAGGCTTTGCCTTGTGAAAGAGCCAGTTTCTCATCTCTTATAGTGTTTACATAGAACTCCATAACCCTACATCTTTAGAGGGTCCTTGAACTGGTCACACCAGCTAACATCCAGGACCTTCATAAATTTCAAGTTCATGAAATTTTGTTGAACTTTGAAAAGAGGCATAGATATTTTCAATACAGCAGTTTAAAGTCATTCAAATTCTGGATGAAATTATTATGTTATGCTCCTCAAAAACAGTGCATTCAATTTTAAATTTCACCCCCAGACTCTTGTTTGAATTAGTATTTTTGCCCATATGCCCATACATTTTCAAGAACATTTCTTTTCTTCCTTCCTTCCTTCCTTCCTTCCTTCCCTCTTTCCTTCCTTCCTTCCTTCCTTCCTTCCTTCCAAGACAGGGTCCTGCTCTGTCACCCAGGCTGAGGTGCAGTGGGGTAATCATAGCTCATTCCAGTCTCAATCTCCCAGGCTCAAGCAATCCTCCCACCTCAGCCTCCGAAGTAGCTAGGAATACAGGCATGCACCACAATGCCCAGCTATTTTATTTTTATTTTTTCTTTTTTTGGTAGAGATGGGGTTTCATCATGTTGCCCAGACTGGTCATGAACCCCTGGCCTTAAGCTAGCCTGCCTCCCACCTCAGCTTCCCAAAATGCTGGGATTAGCATGAGCCACTGCACCTGGCCAAGAACATTTAAAACTTTTAAAGTGAAAATTGCCCTAATAAGGAGTCATCTAACTTAATCTTTCATCAGCACTGTTTTCTTAATTCACAGAAAACTTTACAGCAAATGTATTACATTCATTCTCGATGTTTTAAGACATTAAAGGAATTAGACAAGGTAAAAACAAAAACAAATCCATCTTTTTTAAGATGTTAAGTACTATGATTTTAATCTGTAATCTTAAATTTTTGAACAAGATCTTTTTCTTCTTAGTGGGTTCTTTTTAAATGGTCCTTCAGGTGGAACACAATTGTATTCTTTTTTAGTATACAAGTAACGAAGCTGAAATAAAACGGTGAGTTCTCTTCCACACCTAAATTGTGATTGTTCAGTGTTCATGCTCACCGTGCTCCTTATCTGACTTTTAAACTCTTTAAATCTAAACCCCTAATTTTTACCGGAAAGGTATTTCCTTTTTCTGATGGGCTGTGGTTTCTGCCTTTAAGAAAGCAATTTAGAGGCCGGGCACGGTGGCTCAAGCCTGTAATCCCAGCACTTTGGGAGGCCGAGGCGGGTGGATCACGAGGTCAAAAGATCGAGACCACCCTGGTCAACATGGTGAAACCCCGTCTCTACTAAAAATACAAAAAATCAGCTGGGCGTGGTGGTGCGTGCCTGTAATCCCAGCTACTCAGGAGGCTGAGGCAGAAGAATTGCCTGAACCCAGGAGGCGGAGGTTGCGGTGAGCCGAGATCGCGCCATTGCACTCCAGCCTGGGTAACAAGAGCGAAACTCTGTCTCAAAAAAAAAAGAAAGAAAGCAATTTAGAATCCTGGGGATTCTCCTGGAATCTGGAAGAAGGCACTGAAATGGTAAAGCAGGCAGGAGGCTGGGCTGGAAAGAAATGCCTTCTGCATAAATCTAGTTCGTCTGAGTCGTTTTTGACAAGTTCCGGGACCAGACTTCGGGCGGTGCTGGAAAGTGTTCCCTTTACCGTATCTTTTTTTTACTGTACATATTTACATCCACACACATATGGTGGGGGAGAGAACGTGGTGACGTGAGACTGTCCTTGGGGAGTAGGAGGTAAGAAAGAAAACAGGTGTCTGAGCAGCGGTTCTGTTAGGGAGAAGACAGTCCCCGTCGTCAGACAGGAGTTCTCTGCAGGTGGCAGCCCCGGGAAGCGAATCGCGCGCCCTCTCGGGGACGGGCCCTTTGCTTCTATTTCTTCCCCTGCAGCCACGGTGCACGCGTGTTTGAAACAGACCGACTTTCCTCCGCGCTGTGGGGTCAGCTTGGCTTTTCGAGGCTCGTGGATATTTCTTCTTAATGACTCCAGTGCCTTTTCGTTACTGCTGTTGTTGAGGTTGAGGGAGAGGAGATCGGTCTAAATTCCCGCTGGGTAAGTGGGGGGTTCTCGGCGATGAGGAAGCGGGGACCTCGAAGCCGGAGGAAAAAGCAGCAGCCCCCCGTCCGCACTCCTCCCGTCCCCACTGCGCTCCACCCGTGACCCCCGTGGAGACCCCAGGCGGCAGCCTCAGTGTTTGATCGGCCCTTCGTCAGCGCGCTGCCAGCTCTGGCCGACTGGGCTCTCCGGGCATCGCCCGCGCGGCGCTGAAGCCGACGCCCGGCCCTGCACCGGGCTGCGGAAGGACCCTCTGCGCTCGCCCCCTCCCCAGGGTGGCTGGGCCTCCGAGCCCAGGCGCGGTGCCCACCATGCTCGCGCTGCTCCGCGCGCTGCCCTGGCTCCTGCTGGCGGCGGCGCCCGGGCACCCGGCGAAATCCCCCAGGCAGCTCCCAGCACCGCGCCGCGCCCCCCGGGACCCCGCCAGGGGCGCCGATTTTGACCGCGTCTACACCGGGGTGGTGAGCCTCAGCACCGAGAACATCTTCTCCTTCAACTACACCAGCCGGCCCGGCCAGGTAAGACTCGCTCCCCTCGCTCGGCTCCTAGGACTTGCCAGACCTCAGAGCCACGTCGCTGCTTGGGAGTTCCCGGGGGATTGACCTTGGGAGACCTCGGGGACCGGGGGACGTGCGTTCCCTTCTCCTCCGAAGCAATCACTGCGCTGCCCGCGCTGCCGCAACGCGCCTTGGGGGCAGCTCTGCTTCGCCTCGCGCCTCCCTGGCCTGGTCACGGGCATTTCTGGGCTTGGCAGAGCCGCCGGTTCCCCGCGCCGTCTGCGGGTCCTGGCTCCCCGCCGGGCTTCTCTCCAGGAAGATCCTGATCCCTGGGGCTGCGGGCTGTGGTGCGGAGCGCGCAGAAGGTTCCCGGTCCCCTGCAGGGAAGAACCCTCATTTCAAGTAGGATTCAGCCAGACCCTTCTATTTCATAGCGCACGGGGAGGGAGAGATGTTCAGAATCCAGAATGGAAATTGTGTGAGCATGGACGGAAGCCGCAGAACCTCTGTGCATTTAACAGTCACTTCCTGCGTTTCTGTACCAGTGTCACACGTATGTGCTTCAGAGACGCCAGAAGACCCGGGCAAAGACGTGAGAACTGCAGCCATGGGCTGATCCATCCAGGTTTTGATTTTAAATACGGATGGATGATTGTGTGAAAGTTCTAGACCTATTTTTGACAAGAGTTGAGGGAAGATTGGGAGTTGGGGGTAATGTTCCAGAGACTATCCCTTTGACATATATACCCAGATTATATAATGTAAGAAAATGCATATAGTTCATTTCTTTCCTCTAATGTGGTACCTCTGGAGCACAGGTGGGGGGCGGGGACGGGGAGAGAGAGAGAGAGGACTCCCCAGTGTACATACCTCTGGATCTTCTTCTCACATAAAGGTGTTTACGTATCTTTAACTATACCAGCATCCTCTACCCTCTGGAAAAATTCCAGAACCAGATGATTGGGATACCATGATAAGCCTCCTTCTTTGATTCTCACTCCAGATCAGAACCAGAAAACGTTGCACATAGTGAGGGTGGTTTGTACTGGGCAGGGAGGACCAACGTGCCTAACACTGCTCCCAGACACCTTCCCGCTCCGTGTAGCCAGGAAGTGCCCTGAATGCCCCATCTCCAGTCTGGCACCAAATCCTATGGCACTGTCACCATGGCAGCACAGCCCTCACCCTGCTCTGTCCTCCAGTAACCTTCAGGTTGTGTGTTCCATAGTGAGCAGAGTGACTATGTGCAGAGCCGTTCCATGGTAGACAAGTGAGAGCCTGCAGTTTTTGTTTCCCAAACCTCTTTCTATCCAGCGTGGGAGTACCCATCGGTTGGCTGCCATATTGCACAGGAGGTGTGTTCCTAGTCCTGTGATTGGCTGGGAGCAGAAAAAAGTCTGAAAACTCCATGATCTCTGGAGTAAGTCTCAGCTTCCCCCAAATCATTGGTAAGAAAACTCAAATTACGTGGCTAAATCCTGACATCAGGTGTTGGTATTTCTTGCAGTTCTGCTTAGAGACAGACTATCTGCTTTTGAATTGTTGCTTTTACATCTTCCCCTTAGTATTACATGAGTTTTGCTCTTGAGATCACCTGCTTGACTTCCCTAGCAAACCTTGAGATATTGAGGGCAGGGGCAAAGTCATGTTCATCTCTGCACTCCAGTACCTAGCACAGTGAACGGCACATAAGAGGTTTAGAAGTCAGGCGTGGTGGCTCACACCTGTAATCTCAGCACTCCGGAGGCCAAGGTGGGAGTATTGCTTGAGACCAGGAGTTCAAGACCAGACTGGTCAACATAATGAGACCCTCTCTCCACACACACACAAAAAAATTTAATTAGCTGGGTGTGATGGCAAAGGTGCCTGTAGTCCCAGCTACTTAGGAGGCTGAGGCAGGAGGATCACTTGAGCCCAAGAGTTTGAGGCTGCAGTGAGCTGAGATCCTGTCACTGCATTCCCACCTGGGACAGAGTGATACGCTGTCTTAAAAAACAAATTTCTTTTTAAAGAGGCTTATAAAATTTTTTTCCGAAAACGAACAAAGGAGTGAAGAAAGGGTTAAAGTATCTTTAAGCTAAAGCTAAATAAAATGAAACGTATACTGTTTTAAATTTAGTAGTCTGAAAAATGTGAGATAATTTCAGACAAAAACATAAAACCAAATTTCTTGCTGGGCTCAGTGGCTCATGCCTGTAATCCCACCCCTTTGGGTGGCTGAGGTGAAGAGATGGAGACCATCCTAGCCAATATGGTAAAACGCGGTCTCTACTAAAAATACAAAAATTAGCTGGGTGTGGTGGCACGCGCCTGTAGTCCCAGCTACTCAGGAGTCTGAGGCGGGAGAATCACTTGAACCTGGGAGGCAGAGGTTGCAGTTAGCGGAGATTGCACCACTGCACTGCGTCCTGGTGACAGAGCAAGACTCAGTCTCAAAAAAAATTTTTTTTCTTTCATAAAACAAATTTGGTTTTTATAAGAACACATTTTAAAAATTGTTCTATTATGATGTGCTTTTTTGTCTCTGTGTGTGAACGTGTCCTTTCTTTTATGAAACAGTTTTTAAAATATCTTTGAATGACATAATAAAAAGTTGACAACCCAAGCAGTCCCTAGAATTTTTATTAAAATGTTACTATACTGAGAAATACAAAGCTGGGAACCGTGGGAGCAGTAGATAACAAGAATTTCAATTATTTTAATGCCAGTATGCACGATATAAACCAGATGTCCTCAGATCTTACAGCTTTCTGGGACCGATCTTTAACATGCAAATGTGGCAGTAGGAAATTACCCTCCCCTTCCCACCAGCCGGTATTTCTGTTGTCTCCAGAGAAGACATTCTCTTGATCTGTCTGGCCAAACCATTGCTCTCAGTTCCTACTGATGGCCTACTCTCTTGTTGCTTCTTTTCTCCTGTGTTAGATACCAGCAGCCCCTTCTTGTAGGAACCCAAAGCTGTGGGATGTAGCAGAATTTTACTGAAAGTGTGGAATAACGTAGAGGAATTACATCACAGCACAGGATGGGTGATAGATTAAATCAGAACCCCAGGTCATGCTGTTCCCACAATTCACCACCAGGGGCTTCAAGACAGTGATGCTCTCTTTCAGGCGCGTTTGCATCCCCGCACACCCCCTCAAATGCTGACCCCCACTCTCTAAACTTCTGACACTCTCCCACGTTGTGCAATTTTTGCCCACTGCTCATCCCCCACTCACTAAGGGACTCTGCTAAATGGAGATGTTTGATCCCAGGTCTGTGAGCTTTAGAGCAGACGCTTGGACGTGACCGCTGCTCCTTCACTCTGCACAGTCTTGATAAAGTCTTTCTACCCTGCAGGGTCATCGCCCGCCTCCGCTCTTCAGTGCAGCAAATAATTTGGTTCAGGAAAAAAGTGTCTAGTTTTTGAGCTTTAATCTTTGTTTTCTTTTTCTTCGAGCCACTGTTGCTTGCCATGATTTTTCCTGTGCCTGGGAGGAGAAAGTCTATTTTAAGATTAGGCTGAAATATTAAATACGGGAAGCTGTTGTGGGAGCCACTGCTCCTAATCTTTCCTTTCAGCCACTGTATCTTGTACCAAACTGTCCCAGAGAACTTTTAGCCAAGCTTGTGTCATACTAGTTAGCTGAACTCAGCACCAGGAAAAGTCTCATATGCCTTCCAGGCACTGGGTAATGTAAATATGAAGTTGCCTTAAAAAGAATCACTGAGAGAATGGAGTGACTGCTTTAAATAAGAATGATGAAAATAATAATTGGGGGTGCGGGTTAGGCAAGATCATGATTCATTTCATTTCTCTGGAGGGAAGTGTCTAGAGACTGTCTTTAAGAAGAGAAGAGCTAGGCCAGGCACCGTGGCTCATGCCTGTAATCCCAGCACTTTAGGAGGCTGAGGCGGGTGGATCACGAGGTCAAGAGATCGAGACCATCCTGGTCAACATGGTGAAACCCCGTCTCTACTAAAAATACCAAAAATTAGCTGGGCACGGTGGCGCGTGCCTGTAATCCCAGCTACTCAGGAGGCTGAGGCAGGAGAATTGCCTGAACCCAGGAGGCGGAGGTTGTGGTGAGCCGAGATCGCGCCATTGCACTCCAGCCTGGGTAACAAGAGCGAAACTCCAGCTTAAAAAAAAAAAAAAAAGAAGAAGAGAAGAGCTGCACTGTGAGAACAGGGTGTTCTGTAACCACAGGGCTCAGCCAGACTAGAGGGAAATTACCTTGTTGGGAAAGTTGCCAGGGATATGTTTGACTAGGACAGAGGGCACAAACGCAGGTTTACTGGGAAATGAGAACCCCCTTGTAAAGACAGGTGGCAGCAACAATCAGATGTTTCTATTTGAGCTAGATGGTGATAAGAAACGCTTAAATAAAATCCAACCACTGAGCGACAAGCTGGGTTCTCTGAGGTTTTCCTGGAATAATTTACTTTGCCATAGATTTTTTAATTTGAAATATTTCCCTGGAAATATTTCTTTTATTTCATTTATTAACTGAGGTGTTTATCTTTTAATGACATATGCTATACTTTTCCATGCCCAATGAACAACCTTCAGCTTTGTTAATATAAACCAGGAATTGTATACCTAGAACCAGTTAAACCAGTCTCTTGGATCCAGATTCAGAAAGCCTACCCAGCCCTTAAGAACAATGAAATGCCCACGTGAACACTCCAGTGGTAACTTGTAGCTCCATGCTTTACTAGTTACATGGAAGAATGTAAAACTTTGATGTGATGGCCTGAGCTCTCCCTGTCTCGTATAGGAATGCTTATTCTCTATGTACTGAGACCAAGAAGCCTCCTGTGCTGTCCTCCCACATCCTTTTGCTGAACTGCGCTAGTGCTTGTTAGAGGAAACACTCATCTCAGCAGTTTCCGAATGATTGCATTGTCTCCGTCCATCTACGTTGACATAACAGACCATCGTCAAACGCCATGTCCGGTGAGGGCCTGCTTCCTGGCTTACAGACAAATTCCTTCTTGCTGTGTCCTCACCTGGCCAAGACAGCAAAGAGAGAAGCATAGGCTTTCATGCGTCTTCTTCTTTTTTTTTTTTCCGGGACAGATCCTTGCTCCGTCACACAGGCTGGAGTGCAGTGGCACAGTCTCAGGTCACAGCAACCCTTGCCTCCCAGGTCCAAGGGATTCTAGTGCCTCAGCCTCTGGAGTAGCTGGGATTACAGGCATGTGCTACCACAGCTGGCTCATTTTTAAATTTTTTAGTGGAGACAGGGTTTTTCCATTTTGGCCAGGCTGGTCTCAAACTCCTGACCTCAGGTGATCTGCCCACCTCAGCCTCCCAAAGTGCTGGGATTACAGCCAGCATGCCTGACCCAATTAGTTCATTTTGAGAATTCATGAGGCCAACACTCTTCCAGAATGTTCTATACCTCCTGAAGCATCCTTACACTTACCCAAAAATTGGAGCCTCCAAAACCCTCCACAGTTTCAACTGCTGTTCTCAGATTGGCCCTGCTATCTTCTCGCTGAGCCCTTTCTGAAGGATTTTAGGGTTCTCTGATTCTTAGAGCCATCAGAGCTCCATGCCTTTCCTCTGCTTCCACCCACACAGTTGCCGCCGCTATGGCGGTGTCGAAGCTGTTGATAACTTGCTCCCACCCAGTGTTTTGGGGTTTTTAGGGATAGCTCGTCAACTTGGGATTTTTTTTAGATGTTCTCCACAGAATGGCAGTTCTGTATCCCAGTTGTTCTGTTTCCACAGGGGCTATTCAGAAAGATTCAAAAATGTGTGCTTCTACTGACACTATCTTCACAGAATTCTCTATTTGTTACTTCTTTTTCTGTAACTTGAAATTTTGGAATAACTTCAAAGTGATCGAGACCATTCTGGTGAAACCCCATCTCTACTAAAAATACAAAAAAATAGCTGGTCATGGTGGCGCATGCCTGTAATCCCAGCTACTCAGGAGGCTGAGGCAGGAGAATTGCCTGAACCCAGGAGGCAGAGGTTGCGGTGAGCCGAGATCACACCATTGCACCCCAGCCTGGGTAACAAGAGCGAAACTCCATCTCAAAAAAAAAAAAAAGAAGAAATAACTTCAAACTTACAAGAAAGTGAGAACAGTATAAAGAACACCAACATGCCCTTCTCTCGTTTCCTGGTTATTAACATTTTGTCAAATTTGCTTTATTGTTCACTCTCCCTGTAAGTAAATTATTCTTTCTGAAACACTTCACAGTGAGTTGCAGACACGCTGCTCTTTCTTTTGTCCCTAAATACTTCAATGTATATTTCTTTTGAATAAGGGCATTTTCTTATACAGCCATTAAACAGTTACCAAATCACAAAATTAATGCTTATAAAATGCTACTATTTAATCTATATAGCTTATTCAAATTTCACCAATTTTCCAATAATGTATTTTTAAAGCAAAGAGTTTTTTCCCTCCCTTTTGGTCCAGGATCCAATCCTAGAACACACATTGCATTTAATTATCATGAGTCTTTAGTCTCCTTAATCTCAATCTAGAACATTTCCTTGTTCTTTCTTTGTCTCTCAGGAGTGCGACATTTTTGAGGAGTAGATTCAGATTTTCTGCTGTTTCCTCGTTGTTAGACCCAGGCCACACATTTCTCACAGAACACACAGAACTGATACTGCATCTTAGTGCATCAGATCAGAGGCACGTGATACTGTGTTCTCCGATTACTAGTGTGCTTAACCCTGGTTACTTAAGATGGTTTCCTCCAGATTTCTCCACTGTCAAGTTACTATTTTCCTTTTATAATGAAAAAGTGATTTGTGGGCTGAGTGCAGTGGCTCACACCTATAATCCCAGCACTTTCGGAGCCTGAGGTGGGTGGATCACCTGAAGTCAGGAGTTTGAGACTAGCCTGACCTATGTGGCAAAACCCCATCTCTACTAAAAAATACAAAAATTAGCCGAGCATGGTGGTGGGCACCTATAATCCCAGCTACTAGGGAGGCTGAGGTAGGAGAATTGCTTCAACCCAGGAGGCGGAGGTTGCAGTGAGCTGAGATGGGGCCATTGCCCTCCAGCCTGGGCAACAGAGTAAGACTCCATCTCTTAAAAGAAAAAAAAAAGCCATTTGTGAAGTAATACCTTGATACTATGTAAATACTCTATGCCTCATCAAACTTTCAACAACTAGTTTTAGCACCCATTGATTATTCTTTCCTGAATTAGATTTCACTATGATGGTTTCCAACTAGTGATCTTCTGATTCATTGTTCCTCCTACATTTATCAGTTATTCTACTGTAAGAAAGAGACTTTTCTTCTCTCATTTATTTATTTACTTATTTCTTTTATTTATATCAGCATGGGCACATAGATTCTTATTTGATTCAATTATTGCTTTCATTTACATTAAAATCTTGTCATAAACAACCTATTATTCTAAGTATTTTACATAGTGGGTATAGATAAGAAGCTCTCTCACTCCAACACAGAAAGTAGGTTTCTTCTCTCCTCTCCCCATCACTAGTAAAATTACATTTCAGTGACTTTCAGGGAACCACAAGGAAAGGTGTCATGTTTTGGGTTTCATCATCCAGAGTATCTGTGGGGTCACATGCAAATCTGTCCCTAGACCATTTAATACGTTTGCTAATTATCAGTTTTTAATTTAGAGTTGAAGAGATAAGTACATAACTTTTTTCATGAAAAACTGAAACCCTGAATAGTAAAACAAATAGTGCCAGTGATACCTAAGGCAAAGACTCCGGAGTACCTGATTTTAGGTCCACAGTTTTACTCGTCACGGACTGCTGAGTTCTCAAGGTATTTTTTACAGTATAAGTTTTCATTAGTGGTTTCTGAAATATGATAAACTTTGCATTATTTCTGGGGAATAAGATGGCATAAGATTTTAATGCTCTTTTCTGAACTTTTGTGAATTTTTCCAATATTTCACAGTAAACACATTTTAGTTTTACCTAGGCAAGGAAAACAAACCACTGAGGCAGAGCAATACTGGGGGTGAGCATGGGATAGGTACCAGGAGACGTGTGTTCTTACCTCCTTCACCGAGAGCTTCATCAAATCCTGTTCTCCCACTGACGTTTGTTTTCCCCACTGATAAGATGAGAGGATTGTGTTTTTAACCCTCCTTGAAGCATTAAGTCTTTGTTCTTTTTCCACAATGTGTCAGATTGTAATTCTTTTTCTTAACTACAGACAAGTAGAATAAGCTTCTTGCCAAAAAGAACATTTCTAATTCTTTGTCTCATAAAAGGAAGCAAATGAAAATTTTACTGTTTCTTTAAGATGGCTTTTTTTCCCTTCATTTTTAGAAATTTCCCGTTGGGTTCTTCACTTCTTGGAAGTGATTTTATTTTGGTTTGCTTTGTTTCCATCCATCCTGCCACATGTGCTGAACTTATGTTCCAGTTCCCCTTTTTCCCTTGCTGGCATTCCCGCTGAGTACCAGTCAGTAAGTTGCTATCGTGTTGAGTCTGGCTTTTCGGTTGTGGTTTTGTTTTACTTTTTCACTGCTGTGATGGTCCCTTCTGAGATATTTTAAGCATCTGATACAATGTATAGAGATTTTCAGCCTTTCTTGCTTTCTTGATTTTGGTTTCAGCTTGTTAATTGAATTATCTTCCATGTCATTTCTTTCTCTCTGTGGACTTGAATCTAAAAGACCAAGATACTCGTTCTTGAAGATACCTGTGATACCTTGAAACTTCTTTGTTGCTGGAAGATGCCAGCATTTCTTTCTTCTTTTCAAATAGAAATAACCACACAGTTTTCTTGTTATCACATGTTGCCATGCAGTTCCACAGAGCATGATAACCACCTCTTCCTACATTGTTTAACTTTGAAGCTAACAGAAATTTCATGTCAACACACCACAACGGTGCATTAATGATTCAAAAGCACATGTAATGAGCTGTCTGAAATGAGGCCTCACGATCCTTTATGCTTATTTGAGAAGGAAAATATCGACGTGGGTCCGCCAGTTGATATAATCAGTCTTTTCTGTTCCACACATACGTAAAAACCAAAGGAAAAACTCAACATTTATAATCATTCCTGTTTTTCTTTTCTTGGATATTTTGAAAGTGAAAACTTTGTGGTTTTCTTAATGCATTAGTTGGCTATGCTAGCAAACCAACAAACAAAAACATCTGAAAATTTGTCTTTTGCTTAAAAACAAGTCAATAATAAGAACAACATTGTATTCTATTAAGTCCTCAAAGACCCTTTGGCTTTCATATATAATGTTTCTAAAAATATGTGTAAAAATCGTTTATGTAGGGAAGTTATTGACTTTCTTTTTTTTATTTATTTTTTTATTGCATTTTAGGTTTTGGGGTACATGTGCAGAACATGCAAGATAGTTGCATAGGTACACACATGGCAGCATGTTTTGCTGCCTTCCTCCCCTTCACCCACATTTGGCATTTCTCCCCAGGCTATCCCTCCCCAGCTCCCCCCGCTGCTGTCCCTCCCCTATTCCCCCCAATAGACCCCAGTGTGTAGTACCCCCTTCCCTGTGTCCATGTGTTCGCATTTTTCCTCACCCGCCTATGAGTGAGAATATGCGGTATTTCATTTTCTGTTCTTGTGTTTGTTTGCTGAGACTGATGTTCTCCAGATTGATCCATGTCCCTACAAAGGACACGAACTCATCATTTTTGATTGCTGCATAATATTCCATGGTGTATATGTGCCACATTTTCCCAGTCCAGTCTATCATCGATGGGCATTTGGGTTGGTTCCAGGTCTTTGCTGTTGTAAACAGTGCTGCAATGAACATTTGTGTGCATGTGTCCTTATAGTAGAACGATTTATAGTCCTTTGGATAGATACCCAGTAATGGGATTGCTGGGTCAAATGGAATTTCTATTTCTAGGTCCTTGAGTAATCGCCACACTGTCTTCCACAATGGTTGAACTAATTTACACTCCCACCAACAGTGTAAGAGTGTTCCTGTTTCTCCACATCCTCTCCAGCATCTGCTGTCTCCAGATTTTTTAATGATCGCCATTCTAACCGGCATGAGATGGTATCTCAATGTGGTTTTGATTTGCATCTCTCTAATGACCAATGATGATGAGCAGTTTTTCATATGTTTGTTGGCCTCATGTATGTCTTCTTTTGTAAAGTTTCTGTTCATATCCTTTGCCCATTTTTGAATGGGCTTGTTTGTTTTTTTCCTGTAAATCTGTTTGAGTTCTTTGTAAATTCTGGCTATCAGCCCTTTGTCAGATGTGTAAACTGCAAAGATTTTTTCCCATTCTGATGGTTGCCGATTCACTCTAGTGACTGTTTCTTTTGCTGTGCAGAAGCTGTGGAGTTTGATTAGGTCCCATTTGTCTATTTTGGCTTTTGTTGCCAATGCTTTTGGTGTTTTGTTCATGAAGTCCTTGCCTACTCCTATATCCTGAATGATTTTGCCTAGATTTTCCTCTAGGGTTTTTATGGTGCCAGGTCTTATGTTTAAGTCTTTAATCCATCTGGAGTTAATTTTAGTGTAAGGTGTCAGGAAGGGGTCCAGTTTCTGCTTTCTGCACATGGCTAGCCAGTTTTCCCAACACCATTTATTAAACAGGGAATCCTTTCCCCATTGCTTGTTTTTGTCAGGTTTATCAAAGATTGTACAGTTGTAGATATGTTGTGTTGCCTCCAATGCCTCTGTTCTGTTCCATTGGTCTATATCTCTGTTTTGGTACCAGTACCATGCTGTTTTCATTACTGTAGCCTTGTAGTATAGTTTGAAGTCTGGTAGTGTGATGCCTCCCGCTGTGTTCTTTTTGCTTAGAATTGACTTGGCTATGCGGGCTCTTTTTTGGTTCCATATGAAGTTCATGGTGGTTTTTTCCAGTTTTGTGAAGAAAGTCAATGGTAGCTTGATGGGGATAGCGTTGATTCTGTAAATTACTTTGGGCAGTACAGCCATTTTCACCATATGGATTCTTCCTAACCATGAACATGGAACGTTTCTCCATCTGTTTGTGTCCTCTCTTATTTCGTTGATCAGTGGTTTGTAGTTTTCCTTGAAGAGGTCCCTTACATTCCTTGTGAGTTGTATTCCTAGGTATTTTATTCTCTTTGTAGCAATTGTGAATGGCAGTTCATTCTTGATTTGGCTCTCTTTAAGTCTGTTATTGGTGTATAGGAATGCTTGTGATTTTTGCACATTGATTTTATATCCTGAGACTTTGCTGAAGTTGCTTATCAGTTTCAGGAGTTTTTGGGCTGAGGTGATGGGGTCTTCTAGGTATACTATCATGTCGTCTGCAAATAGAGACAATTTGGCTTCCTCCTTTCCTATTTAAATACCCTTTATTTCTTTTTCTTCCCTGATTGCTCTGGCTAGAACTTCCAGTACTATATTGAATAAAAGTGGCGAGAGAGGGCATCCTTGTCTAGTGCCAGATTTCAAAGGGAATGCTTCCAGTTTTTGCCCATTCAGTATGATATTGGCTGTTGGTTTGTCGTAAATAGCTTTTATTACTTTGAGATACGTTCCATAAATACCTAGTTTATTGAGGGTTTTTAGCATAAAGGGCTGTTGAATTTTGTCAAATGCCTTCTCTGCATCAACTGAGATAATCATGTGGTTTTTGTTTTTGGTTCTGTTTATGTGGTGAATTATGTTTATAGACTTGCGTATGTTGAACCAGCCTTGCATCCCCGGGATGAATCCTACTTGATCATGATGGATAAGTTTTTTAATGTGCTGTTGCAATCGGTTTGCCAGTATTTTATTGAAGATTTTTGCATCTATGTTCATCATGGATATTGGCCTGAAGTTTTCTTTTCTTGTTGAGTCTCTGCCGGGTTTTGGTATCAGGATGATGTTGGTCTGATAAAATGATTTGGGAAGGGTTCCCTCTTTTTGGATTATTTGGAATAGTTTCAGAAGGAATGGTAACAGGTCCTCTTTGTGTGTCTGGTAGAATTCGGCTGTGAGCCCATCTGGACCTGGGCTTTTTTTGTGTGGTAGGCTCTTAATTGCTGCCTCAACTTCAGACCTTGTTATTGGTCTATTCATAGTTTTGGCTTCCTCCTGGTTTAGGCTTGGGAGGACACAGGTGTCCAGGAATTTATCCATTTCTTCCAGGTTTACTAGTTTATGTGCATAGAGTTGTTTGTAGTATTCTCTGATGATGGTTTGAATTTCTGTGGAATCTGTGGTGATTTCCCCTTTATCGTTTTTATTGCATCTATTTGGTTGTTCTCTTTTCTTTTTTATCAGTCTGGCTAGTGGTCTGTCTATTTTGTTGATCTTTTCAAAAAACCAGCTCTTGGATTTATTGATTTCTTGAAGGGTTTTCGAGTCTCTATCTCCTTCAGTTCTGCTCTGATCTTACTTATTTCTTGTCTTCTGCCGTTTTGTTTGTCCCTGTGGGGGTGGGACCCGCTGAGCCTAATCATCTGGCTCCCTGCCTCAGAGCCCTTTTTCTTTTTTTTTTTTAAGCTAAACGGTTGACTCTCTCCCAGGTATTTCAGTCACCTGCTGAAATCTGTGTGATTTCCCGTGCAGCGAACCACTGCGCCAGCTCAAATGTCGCTTCCCGGGAATCTCCTGGTCTGGCTCACTGTACAAGTCCTGTTTAATCAGATGGATATGCTAATCTGCCCTCCCAAATCTCAGACTGCCGGTTTAACAGGGCACCCAGACCATTGCGTTTTGTTTTGTGCGGAGTGCCACTGTGCTGCGGCGCCGGCCGAACGGGCCGTGCAAGCCGAAAGGGCTGCACTGGCGTCCCGTGTCTCTCCTACACCTAGGAATTTCCCCGTTCTGTGGGCAACAAAGATCCATCTGGAAATGCGGCTTGACTCACCCTCTGCGCCTTCGCTGAGAGCTGCAATCCTGGGTTGTTCCTACCGCGCCATCTTCCCTCTCTCCTCGTTATTGACTTTCATGTAAAAAGGTAGCATTCCACAAAATAGAGAACCCAGAAATAAATCCACATATTTAAAATGGCATTGGGAAAACTGGATATCCATATGCAGAAGAATGACACTTGACCCCTCTCCCTCACCATATACAAAAATCAACTCAAAATAAAATAATGACTTAAATGTAAAACCGAAAACTATGCAACTGCCCGAAGAAAACACAGGGAAACATTTCAGGACATTGGTCTTGGCAAAAATTCTGTAGAGAAGAGCTCAAAAGCATAGGCAACACAAGCAAAAATAAACAGGCAAATGGGATTACATCAAACTAAAAAGCATCTGTCCATCAAAGAAAACAACCAAGAGGGTAAAGAGACAACCAGCAGAATGGGAGAAAATATCCACAAACTTTTCATCCAACAAAAGTTTAATATCCAGAGTGTACAAGGACTCAAACAACTCAACAACAAAAAACAAATGATCCAATTTAAAAATGGACAAATAAGCTGAATAGACATTTCTCAAAAGAAGACACACAAATGTTCAAGAGATATGTGAAGAAAATGCTCAGCATCACCAATCATCAGGAAAACACAAACTGGAACCGAATCTAGATCGCGTCTTACCCCAGTTAGAATGGCTATTATCAAAAAGACAACAAATGCTGGCAAGCACGCAGAGAAAAGAGGACCCGTAACACCCTGTTCATGAGAATGTAAATTAGTAGGGTCATTATAGTATTGACGTTTCTGAAAAACTAAAAATAGAACTACCATATGATCCAGCAGTCTCACTACTGACTAATATATCCAAAGAAAGGAAATCAGTTTGTCAGAAAGATATTTGCACACCCATGCTTGTTGCAGCACTGTTCACAATAGCTGAACTGTAGAATCAACAGATGAATGAATGGAGAAAATGTGGTATACATAACAGAATAATACATGTACAGTGGAATAATATTCAGCCATTTAAAACAGGAATGAAATCCTGTCATCTGCAGCAACATGGATAAACTTGAAGCACATTATGTGAAGTGAAATTAGTCAGGCACAGAAGAACAAATACCACATGTTCTTATTCATATGTGGAGGCTAAAAAGAATTAGTCTCATAGAAGTACAGAGTAGAATAATGGTTGCTAGTGGCTGAAAAGGGTAGGTGGGAGAGAGAGATAACCAACGGTTGGTAAAGGACCCAAATTATAGCCACATAGGAGGAATAAGTTCTAGTATTCTATAGCATTGTAGGATGACTATAATTAACAACAGTGAATTATATGTTTTCAAATAGCTGGAAGAGCTTATTTTGAATGTTTCCAACACAAAGATATGATAAATGTTTGAGGTAATGGATATGCTAATTACCTTGATTTGGTCATTACACATTCCATGCATGTATCAAAATATTACACTTTCCCCAGAAATATGTACAATGTGTATGTGTCAGTTAAAAATAATAAAAGCAAAAAACTTTTTAAAAAAGAGAGTGTTCCTGTAGAGGAAAAATTGAAGCTGAGTGTTATACAGCAAGTATAAGTTATTTACTGAATGTTATTTATAATAAAATTAATTAAAAATTATTGTTTAAATAATTTCTTACTTTGAATTTTCATTCCCTCAGTTTTCTTTTTCTTTCTTTCTTTGCTCCTTTCTTTTTTTTTTTTTTTTTGCTGTGACAATAATAAACAAAAAAAGTTGGTTTTGCCAATAGAAAGAAGGACATGAGATGCTGATTTTTGTGCAAGACTGAACAGAGCATTTTTCAGCAAGTTGAACAAGAAGAGTGAAGTTGGTTTAAAGGTATCTTTTTTTTCTTTTTTCTTTTTTTTTTTTTTGACACGGAGTTTCGCTCTTGTTACCCAGGCTGGAGTGCAATGGCGCAATCTCGGCTCACCGCAACCTCCGCCTCCTGGGTTCAGGCAATTCTCCTGCCTCAGCCTCCCGAGTAGCTGGGATTACAGGCACACACCACCATGCCCAGCTAATTTTTGTGTTTTTAGTAGAGACAGGTTTTCACCATGTTGACCAGGATGGTCTCGATCTCTTGACCTTGTGATCCACCCGCCTCGGCCTCCCAAAGTGCTGGGATTACAGGTGTGAGCCACCGCGCCGGGCCCGGTTTAAAGGTACCTTATATTGAAAAGTGTGTCCAGAGAAAGTTGAATATACACCTTCTTTTCTAATAAGAAAGCTATTTATAATTCACTTCCCTGTCACAGCTCCCAACAACCAGGAAATTATCTCCCTATTTGGACCACTGAAAAGCATTTTTGGAGCTATTTCTCAAATCATAATTTTAAGAAACATTTTTTGGACTAGCCTTCTACAGTTGGTCTCAAGGCTGGCCAGGGGTGATAATACATAGTTATTAATAGTCAAGTACGATTTATTTAAAGGTGAGGATCACCTAAGTTTTGGTTAAACTCTAAACATTTGAATAAAATACTTTATTCTGAAAATGATGGCAAAATTAAAGTTTATAATGAAGTAATATGTTGTCCTGAGTAAAAGCATTCTGTGGTTAGCTGAAGTATTCACAGCTGATACCTTGGACCTTGAAAAGCGTATACAAGTTTGCCCCTTCCTCTGCCTAACCCAGGATTCTGAAGTATTTTGACTTCATTTGCTTCCTCATTGATACCTTCTCTCCACGCCACCCCCATAAAATTTCCCCCCTTATTAACATCTTGCATTATTGAAGTACACTAATAGTGAACAAATATCTATTTATTATTAACTAAAATCTGTATTTTATGTTAGGGTTCACTCTTGGTGTTGCACGGTTCTATGTATTTTGAGAAATGCATAATGTTGTATATCCACCATTATGGTATGTACAGAACAGTTTCACTCCCCTTTGCCTTGTCACGTTTTTACAATTTACTACTCTTTGTCTAATTCAGTATATAAGTGTTCAAATCTAACTCTGTCTTTGGTTCTTCATTTCCTCATGAGGGTGTCCGTGTCAAATTTATATTAATTTTGTATGCTTTTCTCCTGTTGATCTATCTCAGGCCAATTTAATTTTCAGTATTCTGTGTTCCACCAGTTCATCTTTTATTCCCTCCTCTTGAACCCCTGACAACCACTGATTTTGTTTTATTTTTGCTGTCTCTAGAGTTTTGCCTTTTCCAGAATGTCATGTAGTTGTGAAGGAGGTCAGAACATGCCACTCCACAATATGCTACTCGGGCATATTGACTATTTTGAATTAAAAGCACTTGAAAAACAACAGATGCAAGAAGGTCACTGTGACCTTCATTCTGTTTCTTAAAAGCAGGAAATGTAATTCATGTGAAAGATACTGTCTCATCATCAAGGGTGGGAAGTTGAGAAAGAAGGTCATCTGTACAAACATTTTCAGACTAACCCTTATCTTCCTAGCCACTTCTCCCTTCCATTAACCACCTTAGCCCAAGCCCCTTTGCCTTGTCACATTTTTACAATTTACTACTCTTTGTCTAATTCAGTATATAAGTGTTCAAAGCTAACTGTGTCTTTGGGTCTTCATTTCTTCATAAGGGTGTCCGTGTCACAAAAAATTTACATTAACTTCGTACGCTTTTCTCCTGTTAATCTATCTTACGCCAGTTTTATTTTCAGGCCTAGCCAGGACCCTAAGAAGGCAGAAGTTGGAATCATGCAGCTTGTAGGTGTTTCCACTTGCTTGTTTTGCAATATGTAAAACATTAAGGTTCCTCCGTGTCTTGTTATGGCTTGATGCCTCATTTCTTTACAATGCTGAATAATATTTCATTGTCTGGATGTTTATCCATTCCTCTATTGAAGGACATCTTGGTTGCTATCAGTTTTCAGCAATTATGAATAAAGCTGCTGTAAACTGTGTGTGTGGGTTTTTGTGTGGACATAAGTTTTCAACTAATTTGGGTAAATACCTCGGTGTGTGATTGCTGGGTATGTACTAAGACTATGTTTAGCTTTGTAAGAAAGTGTCAAACCATCTTTCTTCTAAAGTGACTGTATCATTTTGAATCACCACCAGTAACGAATGAGAGTTCCTGTTGCTCCACAACCTCATTAGCATTTCGTGGTATCAGAATTTTGTCTTTTAGCCATTCTAATAAGTGTATAGTGGCATCTGATAGTTGCTTTAGTTTGCAGTTCCCTGTAATTGGAAATTCCAACGTTGTTGAGCATATTTTCATATGCCTGTTTACCATCTATATATCTTCTCTGGTGAGGTGTCTTTTTAGATCTTTTGCCTGTTTTTAAATTTGGTTGTTTGATTTATTGTTGAGCTTTAAGAGTTCTTTGTAGATTTTGGATACCAGTCCTTTATCAGATAAACATTTTGCGAATATTTTCTCCCTGTCTGAGCCTTGTCGTTTCCTTTTCTTAGTAGTGTCTTACACAGAGCAGGCATTTTTATTTTAATAAAGTATCATTAATTTTTTTCACTGATCATGCTTTTAATTTTTAATGATGTGTATAAAAAGCTGTCACCAAATCAAAAGTCACCTAGAGTTTTCTCCTCTGCTATCTTTTGGAAGCTTTATAGTTTTTCATTTTACATTTAGGTGCATAATCCATTGTGAGTTACTTTTTGTGACAGGTATGAGGTCTCTGTCTAGATGGGACTTTTTTCTACATATGCGGCCCAGTTGTTCCAGCATCATTTGTTGAAAATATCTCCCCATATTTGCAGCATTACACTATCGTGTACATGTTTACATTTATACTTTGCCTTGGTGCGAAGTCTTGGAAGCAGCTCCACACCTGCTACTCAGTGTTCTTATCTCCATTCCCAAAATGATACAGTCACCTTCCCTTCTGCTACCAGCCTTGCTAAACTCGACCATTCTCTTATAACTCCCTTTCCTTATGTATCTATGTCTCTCTGCTTCTCCCATCCTTTCTGTCTTTCCAATTTCTTAATGATATGATCAGCCCATCAAGTTTCTCCCTCTTTTCTGGACAAGATCCTGTGGTTGTTTGAGGCTTTGCTAATGGCAAGCATATTCTATTTTCTTAGAATAGAGATAAATTTTGTTCTTCTGAATCTTTCTGATTCAGAGCCATGATGAATAATCTCAGTTGCTAGAGGGCTGATCTCCCAATCTCAAGGTTTTGCTGTAGCGTTCCGGTGGTGGAAGGTGAAGAACACGTGTTCCTTAGGCAGTCAGTATATATTTGTGCTGATGTCATGTGCCATCATTTCCTTTATCCAAGTCAACAAACTTATCTTTCTCAAGTCTCTTTAGCTACAGAAAGATAATTGGAGACTTTTTGCATTTGAGACTTTTGTATGTTTTTTTTTCCCATTACTAAAAGAAACACATAAAAATCCTTTGAAGCTATAAGAAAGAGGTAGCTATATTTTAAGAACTCAAAGGACCTTTTAAAAAAATTGTTTTTTCTTGAAATTTTATTTTATTTCTCTTTTAACTTTTATTTTAAGTTCGGGGGTACTTGCGCAGGTTTGCTGTATAGGTAACTTGTGTCATGGGGCTCCGTTGTACTGATTAGTTCATCACCCAGACTATTTTATCACCCAACGCAGTTATTTTTCCTGACCTTCTCTCTCCTCCCATCCTCCACCCTCCACTAGGCCCCAATGTGTGTTGTTTCCTCTTTGTGGCCATGTGTTCTCATCATTTAACTTCCACTTACATGTGAGAACATGTGTTATTTGGTTTTCTGTTCCTGTGTTAGCTTGCTAAGGACAATGATCTCCAGCTCCATTCATGTCCCTGCAAAGGACATAATCTCATTCTTTTTTGTGGCTGAAAAAAACACACCAGTATTCCATGGTGTCTGTGTGCCACATTTTCTTTATTCAATCTATCATTGATGGGCATTTGGGTTAATTCCAGGTCTTTGCTCTTGTGAATGGTGCTGCAGTGAACATATGCGTGCAGGTGCCTTTATAATAGAATGATTTACATTCCTTTGGGCATATATCCAGTAATGTGATTACTAGGTCAAATGGTATTTCTGCTTTTAGGTTCAAAGTGCCTTTTACATCCCCCAATCTCTTCCCATGTAACAGAGAAGAAAACTGAGATTCAGTGATATAAATTACTTGCCCAAAATCATGTACTAGTTTGAAGCATAGCCAGGAATGTAATTCAAGTTCCTGAGGGTATTTCCTCAGTATATTTCAACTAAATCACAGCATGTGCCCATGGGGACACATTGGCTATGCTTATCAACAACCATAAAAATAATTTTTCAATATCATACTGTATTTTCACAGTCATGTCTTTCGACTGTGTAATTTAAGATTATGTCTGACTCCCTTATGAATGCTGACAACTGAAACAAGATGTTTTATTATTGTTTCCCCCTATGAATTGTCCAGCCATCCATTTGTCCTTGTACCAGGCAAGCAGGGTTGATATTAAGTAAAACTGTGAAGTTGTCAAATTTTCTTTAGTGTTTTAAAGAGCCACAGCCTCCCATGTACCATGGTCTTACCCGTCTCCCTGTGGATCCCAGGGGGTAAGCTTTAGTTGTGAAGAGGAAGATGTTTACAGATGATTGGGGGTGTGTGTGTGTGTGTGTGTGTGTGTGTGTGTGTTTTATTTCCATCAATGCTGGGTTCCTTCTTCATGCCAGGAGCAGGGCAGCTTGGAGCCCCAAGCAGTTAGCCTGTCTGTTACTTCATGGAAGTGTTATTCCTGAGAACTGGTATTTCTGGGTCCCCACTAAGCAGTCATGAAGATAAGCCGTGACAAACAGGACTAACCAACTATTTCTGTCCCTCTAGATTTAACTGCCCTTTTGTGGACAAAGTGACTCACATCTATCTTAAATAACCCCCTACCTGGGAGCATATGTTATGAGCCAAAAAGTTAACATTTGAGTGCCCATGGTTGTATTTTCTTCTTTTCCCCTACTTCTAAATAAGATCCTGTATTTCCTTCCCTTCCCTCTCTATGCCACCTTCACTGGGGAGGAGGAATTATAGCTTTCTGAGAGTCAGACGACATTGATCTGTGCAGCAAAGGGATAAACATTGGAGGGTAAGGACAAACAGTGGTGAGATCTAGGTGTGCAATAAGATGTGGGGAGATCTGTAGACAGGGAGACGCTAAAATAGCTGAGAGTTGTGAGTGACATGCACAGAAAAGGAAAGAGGACATAGGTCCATGTGGGGGTCTTAGCTACAAACAGCAGAAATCAACTGGCAAATATAAGCAGAGAAAGAATTCATTGAAGAGACGCCCAGTAGCTCACAAACGTAAGTTACCAGGCTCAGACCACATTTGGGGACCAAGGAGACGACGCTGCAGGATATTATAGCAGCAGTCATGCCACAGGAATGGTTTGGTTGGGGATTTTCCTCGACACCAGCACCTCCACTGCCACCAGACGTGGTCACCCCTTGACCCTGCTGCTATGGACACCATCGATATCACCATTGCCCATGAACTCTAAACTCTCCCTTCATTTTTGTGTCATTTACTCACAATTGAATGTACCAAATGGGCAAATCCAACTATCCAAGCACGGGTCCTGTATCTGGCCCCTTTGACATCCATGGACAGCCTTGCTTCCCACAAAACTCACACAGTGGGGTGGAGTCGGGGCGGTTCCTCCAGAACATGCAAGGGTTTTAGATGCTGAGTAACCCCAAAACCAATCCCACCAAATATCTTCATGGAGGGAGCTGAAGCTGGGGCGTTTGTTGGAAACGGCTTCGTGGGCCCAGACATAGGCAAGGATCAATAAGTCATAGGGGAGAAAGCTGGGGTGCTTCACCCATTCAATGAGGAGCATCTCCTCTGAGCACCAGAGTGAATTCAAGCGGTATGGATCGTCTCTGCCACCATGTTCTCTCCACAATTAGAAATGGTTTTCTCTCTTAAACATGGACTTCCTTAAAGCCCTTTCTGCTTGTCTCAAGAAGTTGTCTTGAAGAGGAAGCTGTTTACAGATGATTGGTTTTGTCCCATTTAGAAAGCAGTTTCCTTTAGGTAATGCTTATATCCTGAAACACATGTATTTAAAGTTATAAAAGGCACCAGTCTGGCAATAAATTCTATTACAAAAGTAAATGGCTGATAAGTGTCAGATCATAACCCTTACAATCGTAACAGAATTTTCTACTGCTTTTCCATCTTCAGAATGTTAACTAAGTAGGCCCCAGAACATGTTTAGAAGACACTTACCTGCAATGTATAGAAACAAAATCCAGGGCATGGATACTTGAGTTCTGCCTCAAACCAGAAACATAATTATTATTTTTCCTTTTCTAATCCCCTCACAGGAGTATGAGATCTAGCAAGAGATAGAAAGAGACAGGAAAGATAAAGAGGAGAAAAGAAATCATGCACAGGAGATGAGCACATTCAGATACCTGCAAGGAGGCTGAACCAACCCAGGCTGATGGCTGCCTCCCAGGAGTCTGGGGATGTCTGAAGCCAGAGGGAGGTCAGTGGCACTGAGAAACCAATGCAGCCGGGCCCAGCAGCTCACACCTGTAGTCCCAGCACTTTGGGAGGCTGAGGTGGGTGGACACCTGAGGCCAAGAGTTCAAGACTAGCCTGGTCAATATGGTGAAATCCCATGTATACTAAAAATACAAAACATTAGCTGGGTGTCGTGGTGCCTGAC
This sequence comes from Saguinus oedipus, assembly GCA_031835075.1. NCBI lineage: Eukaryota > Metazoa > Chordata > Mammalia > Primates > Cebidae > Saguinus > Saguinus oedipus. The sequence goes on along the minus strand of CM063184.1, from coordinate 96,456,755 downwards.
TGTAACTCCAGCTACTTGGGAGGCTGAGGCAGAAGAATCACTTGAACCCAGGAGGCAGAAGTTGCAGTGAGCCGAGATTGTGTCATTGTACTCCAGCTGGGCAACAAAAGTGAAACTCCGTCTCAAAAAAAAAAAAAAAGGAAAGAGACCAATGCAAAAACTGAAAAACCTGGAGAGGCAGAAAACGATTAGCTCTTGGAGTGAGAGGCAAAGATAGCCCAGAATTGGGTAGACTCTTCAGGACTTAATGTCTTTACACCAGTTCCTGTGAAAAATATCCAAGGCAGCATTTCTCAAAGTATGTTCCATGGAACAACTGCTCTGTAAGATAGTCTTGCTATTTGTCACATATTAAAAGGGTCCCAAGTGTAAGGGAGCTTAGCCATGTTTCGACTGCCCAGTCTGAACCCCATTTGATATGGTTTGGCCGTATCCCCACTCAAATTGTAGCTCCCATAATCCCCATGTGTCATGGGACAGGACCGGTGGGAGGTAACTGAATAATGGGGTGGGTTTTCCCCATGCTGTTTTCATGATTGTGAAAGATCTTTATAAAGATCTAATGGCTTTATAAAGAGCAGTTCCCCTGCACGTGCTGCCTTGCCTGCCACCTTGTAAGACGTGCCTTTCCCCTCCTTCGCCTTCTGCCATGACTGTGAGGCCTCCCCAGCCATGTGGAACTGTGAGTCCATTAAACCTCTTTTTCTTTATAAATCACCCAGTCTTGGGTATTTCTTCACAGCATTATGAAAATGGATTAATACATCATTCTTATGTGTTTGGGGGAAATTCTCCATTTCATGAGTGTTACTAGAGGTAGAACCCTTTTCACAACAGACTTTCTCATCCCACCTCTTATCTTTACCCCCCACCAAGCTCTGGCATGGGCATGTGGCCAAGGTGCTGCCCGTCAGATCTGCTTTCTGTAGACTTTGACGTGGGAAACAAAGCAAGGAAGCAGCTGTTCAGCAGCCACAGAGGCAACGTTGAGTTTCCAGGGATGAGCTTGGCAACAATTTCGTCCCTACAATAAAAAGCCCCAACTGCCCGACTTGATTCATAACACTCTTCAGGATTCTAATAACCCTTCATGCACCTCAGGCTCCAGGCGAACTGATATTTTCTTAATTCTTCAAGTATGCTTCCTTCACCATCTCTCTTCTTCCTGGCGTTTAGTATATCGTCCCCTTTGTTTGGAAATTTATCTTGCTCTACCCTCCCACCCTCCCCTTACTTTTCTGGTTAGTTCCTACTCATCCTTTAGGAAAATATTCCCCCCAAAATGTGTGTCATGCAATCCCCACAGGAACTTGAATGTCAATATGATGGCCCGTTTGCAAACCTCTGTTATTGAAGAGAAGAGTCCTCTGTGTACACTGCTGGTTAATGCATCTCCTGTGTCCAGAACAATGCCTGGCACAGGATAGGGAGCCAATCATTTATTGATTGAACAAAGTTCATCAGAAAGTAGGCAGAATCTGTGCGTTTTTCTGTATGCTTGGCCTGCCGATGACTATCCCTCTCTTCAACGTTTTCCCATTGAAAACGTTTCCCTAGGTTTACATTAAAATTGAACATTTATTTTATTTTATTTTATTTTTTTTGAGACAGAGTTTCGGTCTTGTTACCCAGGCTGGAGTGCAATGGCTCAATCTCGGCTCACCGCAACCTCCGCCTCCTGAGTTCAAATCATTCTCCTGCCTCAGCCTCTTGAGGAGCTGGGATTACAGGCAAAAAATTGAATATTTTAATGTACACCTAGATCATAAACCAAAGGATGAAGGCTTATATGAATGTATTTATTCTAGATTGTTGTTGGCATAATGAAATTGGCGAGACGAGGTCTGGAAACTGCCTCTTTCTAGAAAAGTGCTCTGAGTACAAAATGCTGAGAATTGAAAAGTGTAGGGAATAAACTGCACTTTATGAATGCGCTCTTTCAGGCCAGCTGGAAGCCAGGCTGTGAAAGGAAAGTAATGTCCTACATGATACAGACTGTATAATTTTTTTGCCAAGGGTGACTGGGCTTACGAGTGTGTCTCCACACATGAACAACAGTCGGTAACTGAGCGACTAATGAATGGAAACAGCTCAGCCTTCTGCACTCCCTGGTGCTCTTTGAAGTCACAAAACACAGTCCCGCTTCATCCACCGTTTGACTGATGAAGCTGCCCAGGGAGATAGTCTGGGCGTTACTGTTCCCATTCTACAGTTAAAGACACCGAGGCCCAGATAACTTAAGTGATTTGCCCAAGGCCACCTGGCTAGTAGGTATTAGTGCCAGAAATAAAATCGAGGTCTACATCTCTTTCTTTATTATACTCTAAGTGTATCGAAGATAGTTTTAAAGGCTGAATCAGACTGAGGGAAGCTTAAACAGTCACATCAGGCCGGGCGCGGTGGCTCACACCTGTAATCCCAGCACTTTGGGAGGCCGAGGTGGGTGGATCACAAGGTCAAGAGATCGAGACCATCCTGGTCAACTTGGTGAAACTCCGTCTCTACTAAAAATACAAAAAATTAGCTGGGCATGGTGGCGCGTGCCTGTAATCCCAGCTACTCAGGAGGCTGAGGCAGGAGAATTGCCTGAACCCAGGAGGCGGAGGTTGCGGTGAGCCGAGATCGCGCCATTGCACTCCAGCCTGGGTGACAAGAGCAAGACTCCGTCTCAAAAAAAAAAAAAAAAAAAATAAAGTCACATCAATAAGAAATTATTTTAATGCTTATCTTTTTAAAAAAAGGATAATTGTGGTCGAAGTAGCTAAACTCCCTGCAGTAGTTAAGAGAAGCTTGGGATGAAATGCTCCATTGAATGAGAGTTGCCAGCTTCTGAAAAGAAAGGGATTCAGGACTGCAAGGATGCTTTGCTCAGGGGCAGCTGTTTTATGTAAGTCACTGGACTCTCCCAGAAGTCCCACCTTCAGTCAGCCAGCTGTGACACGCAGTCCCGTGAAGAGGCTTGGCAGTGTGAAAAAGTAAACTGGAGCACAGGAAGAATTTAAAGAGTGTGTCTGAGCAAACAGAGATGCAGCAATGAGGCAGCTCCAAACCAGAAGTTGTTTCCTGGGCTCAGCAGGGAACACAAGGAGAAGGGTGAAAACAGAAATGAAGGAAAGAAAACGTTTCTTGGTTCAGTTACACAACTGCTTTACTTGGTGCATCCTGCTGGAAAGTTCCTAGTTACAGCGCTGTAAGTTAGTCTGTGGCTTCTGGTTCGTTTGCCTTAAGTTTCATCTTTTGTTTTTGTTTCTGACAGAATCTGGCTCTGTTGCCCAGGCTGGAGTGCAGTGACACAGGCTCAGCTCACGCAATCTCACCTCCTGGGTTCAAGCAATTCTTCTGTCTCAGCCTCCCAAGAATCTGGGATTACAGGTGCCCACCACCACCCCCAGCTAATTTTTGTATTTTCAGTAGAGACGGAGTCTCGCCATACTGGTCAGGCTGGTCTGGAACTCCTGACCTCTGGTGATCCACCCGCCTCGGCCCACCAAAGTGCTGGGATTACAGGCATGAACCATCACGCCTGTGATCCCAACTTACATTTGCAAGTCAAGCAAGGTTCAGGACACATGAGGCCTAACTGGCTTTGCTCAGGAATTCGTCAGGCCTGGTCTCTCTGTTAATTTACTTTAACAGCAAGTAAGTAAAAGCTGAAGATAATATGACAGTGAGGGAATGGTAGTGTTTTGGAGAATGATTTATTTCTTTAAAATCCTACAAACCTAATATCATGGGTTGATTTATTGTCCAAAAAATATATGTTGAAGTCCTAACCCCTAGAAACCTATGAATGTGAACGTATTTGGAAGTATTGTCTTTGCAGATGTGATCAAGTTAAGATGACGTCGTTAGGGCCCCGATCCAATATGACTGAAATGGTTCTAAGGAGGGAAATCTGGACACAGGCACACACAGAGAACATCAGGTGAAGACGAGACACCCAGGGGACCGCCACATAACGACAGGCAGAGAAGGGAGTGAGGAGCAGAGATTCACACACCAAGGAATGCCAGGGCCTGACAGACACCACCGGGAGACAGGAAGAGGCAAGGAAGGTTTCTGTCCAGAGGAAGGTCTCACAGGAGCATGGCCCCGCTAACGCCTTGATTCAGATTTCCAGTCTGAAGAACTATGAAAGAACAGCTCTCTGCTGTTTCAAGCCACCTACTCTGTGGTAGCCTGTTATAGCATCCTAGGAAACTAACCGGATGCTACAGAATCAAGGCTTGCACATTACTGTTCAATACAATACCAGCTTCATTTGGTATTACGGCCCCCGCGCTGTGTTTATTTTCCAGGGCAGAAAAATGGAGACATGCGCTATGTGAATGAGGTCAAAGACAAAGCGACGTTCTGCAGCTGAGACCTGAAGAGGTAGTTCGTGCTTCTGCAGCACCACATCCTGAAATGCAGTTTCCATTCGCATATGCGAGACAGAAGGAGAGAGAGACAGATGGGGCGGGCGGGAGTGGGGGATCTGATCTGTGAGGTTACCACAAGCAGGCCAAACCCTCGAGTAAGTGTAGACCGCGGCAAATGAGCCAGGAGAGCAAGGAGAGTGTGTTGTGGCTTCTGCTGCACGTGTAACAAGGAGTCGTTATAAAATGAGGGTATTTGCTCAGAAGTAGGCAAACACATCACAGCTCCTTTTTTATTATTGCTAGGACATTTTTTAGACATTTAAACAAGTATAGAAAATAATGTAACAAGCACGTGTGTGCCACATGCTCAGCTGAAGAAATAAAGAGACAATTTGTTTTCTGTTTTTCTCACTCTGATCCTCTTCCTTCGTCCCCAAAAGCGACCATTTCGGGGAGAGCACCCTTCATAGGTTCTCTTGGTTTCTGCACATCTTACAGGAAGGCGCCAACTGCAGCTTTTAAAATACTATCATTTCAAGGATATTTGCCTAGTAAACAGCCTCAGAAAACAACGTCTCCCCGTGGAGTAAAGGGAAGGCAGACGTATCGCCTGTCATGAAAGGCGTGGGCGTTCTAAGCTCAGGGCTCCTCTCCGGTGGTGCCACCCGCTGCATGCAGTACACATGTACCAGGACCCCTCCACGTCACCTTCACAGCGTTTGGGAACCAGGGGAAGCGATGCTAATGTTGATTCCCCTGACAAGAGTCATAAAATTACTTGTTTCCAACCCAGGAGACTTGCCTCTCCGCCCAGGTTTGATGACACTGTGGCAAAGGGGTAAAATCTCAAAATTCTTGAAGTCCATTATTTTTAATTTGTTATCATTTCTGAATATGCATATTTTACTAAAGACGTACAAATAAAAAGATTGTATTGTTCTGCTTGCTTACAAAGTTTACATAAAGGGGGAAATTCAGTACATCCTTCAGCAGCCTGCGACTTCTCTCAATTTATCTTCTTGAGATTCACCCACACTGATTTATGTTTCAGTTCATTTACTTTTAACCGCCGTACAGCATTTCATTGCATGAATATGATTTATCTCTTCGTACTTCTGTTATTTAGTTTACTTTGTTGTCATTTAGGTTGGTTCCAAACTTTATTGCTGCAACGAATGCCTGCAGTGAACATGCTTGTCTATGATTCCTTGTGCATGTGTTAAGGGTTTTCTTGTGCATAAACTTAGTCATGGAGATGCTCGAATGTAATGTGAACTCATCTTCAACTGTAGATATTGGCAACTTGCTGACTGAAGTCGTACCAAATAACACTTTCATTAGCAATCTACAAATTTCTATTTCTCTACATGGTGAGACTTTACGTTTCTGGTGAGTGTTAAGTGCTGAATATCTTTCACAGCTTCTTTGGTCATTCTCTTTTTCATTTTTAATTTTTTGAGACGGGGTTTCACTCTCATTGCCCAGGCTGAAGTATACGTGGCCCAATCTCGGTGCACGACAACCTCTACATCCCAGCCTCAAACAGTGCTCCTGCCTCAGCCTTCTGAGTGGCTGGGACTGCAGGAGCACGCCACTGCACCCAACTAATTATTCTATTGTTTTTATAGAGACGGGGATTTCACCATGTTGCTCGGGCTGGTCTTGAACTCCTGAGCTCAAGGGATCCACTTACCTCAGCCTCCAAGAGTGCTGGGACTACAGGAATGAGCCACCATGCCCAGCCTGGTCATTCTTTTTAGTTGCTGTTTATATCCTTCACCCACTTTTCCACTGGTCACTGTTTTTTCTTATGAGTTTTGTGTGTCCTTATATATTCAAGATACGGCTATTTCGTCTGTTATATATGTACAAACATCCCTAGTCTGTGGCTTATCTCTTCTCCAACTGTACGGTGTTTATATGCCTCCTTCATTTCACAGGAGAGTGACAGATGACCCACAGTTGTGTTCAGTGGATCCAGGGATTCAAGATAGTGATGGCAGCATATTCTGAGCAAGCATTGCATGGAGACTGGAACGCAGGCTTGGGTCCTGGTCAGGATTCTTCCGTGTTGCGTATCCTTGGAGAGGTGCCATCACCTCTACCTCGGGCTCCTCCTCTGGACGTGGGATGGTTGCAGTAGATGGTCTCCCTGAATGCCTTCCCAGATGTAAGGTACACTGTGAGTCGAGGCCTTATGCATCCAGCAGGCAGTGGCAGGACCCAACTTGTAGGAAGCGACAGAACAGCCTGTGCTGCTTTCCTGATTGCCTGGGGGGGTCACGCTGTCCTCTGTGTGCCCACAGCGCCTGGTCACATTGCTACCCTTGTGCTCATCACATTAGGCAGTTATCGGTGGCTTTTCCATTTGTCTTCCTGACAAGACTGCGAGCCTCCTCAAGGGTAGAGTTGCCTTTAGAATATCCCCAGCATCTCCTATAGCTCCTGACTCAGGGGAAATCCTCAGTAAATGTTTGATGGAGGAGAGTGGGAGCGTGGGAGAGAGGGGAGGGAGCGGGGAGGACCGAAGAGCGTAAACGCCTGCAGATGGACACCCGGCAAACACAACACAGTTACTCAAACAGTGAAACATTTGAAAAAAGGACCATCAGAGGATACTACTGTAGCTGTGTTACAAGTGGAGTCCATTTTTCAAGATCATAGAGGAAAACAATGTGTACGAAATAATGGAAATTAATAATGTCTGATTCGTAACCTAACATTCCAAATAACAGAGGCTGCGGTCTCATTATTTTAGCAAAAATGAACTAGGTTCCTGAATGGAATTCATTTCCATTGTCTTATGCAACAGAAATATATTCCTTTTAAGTTTGAACTACTGACATGCTGAAACAGTAAAGGAGTTTCCAGGCTTTAGCACCTTTCACAACTGTGATCCGTATAATATCAGAGATGTAAGTACTTCAATAATTCTCTCTTAGCTAGCTATAATTCAATTTCTGCTTGTAGTAAACACAGGAAGCAAACAGGATTTATGTAATAAAGTGCTCTTGTTGTCATGGCAACAGGAAGCAGCCACAGGAGAGAAATCTTAGCTCTTAGGAATGGCCTTTCACAAGGTGTCAGGGCCCATTGAGCAGGGTCAATCCCTGTCCTTCATTTAGCTTTGTCTTTACACAGCTTTCTTCGCTGCGGCAAACGTAATCCAATTTCCTCAGCTGCACGTTAGCCTGGGGAAAGGCAAAGCAAATTTTGATCGGGGCTCTTTATTCCTTCCTGGAGGTAACCTACTATCTGTTCATCTCGAAAAACTGCCCAGTTTTTCTATCTTCTACTCTAACATATTTTTTGCAATTTATTATGCCAGTATCTCTGAGTTTGTTTTCATTAGGACTAGTAAGAACATTATTAAATAATAAGAAAGGTAAGTGGATTGCAAAATCCAGACCAGGAATAAATGAGGGTGTGGAGATGAACAGTGAAGTGGGATAAACGTGGCAGTGACATGTCTGTTCTGCCAGCCCAGTGTCAGCCTCAACAAACACCGGCTTCCAGACCAGCTCTAACATTGCAGATCTCACCGATGTACATCTCGAATAATGGGCAGCTGGCGAGTTGCTGACAAATGGAACTATCCATTATATGGTTTCTTTGGAACAATCCTTCCCAAAGTGCAGTCCCCACCCATGTAAATCAGAATCCCCCAGCCGCCTGTTAAAGATTTATATTTTTAAGTTCTATTCTTGATCTGCCGAGCTAGAAATGCTAGGGGTTGACTTGAGGGATTTGCTTTGCTAAAAAGCAGACTAAAATTTGAAAATCTTTGCCTTAGATCAAAGTGTGAAGAAAAGATTGAAGGAAATCCTGTCTGACATTAAGTACTTAAGAAGGGAGGAGGAGGCTGCATCTTAGGTGAAAAAAGGCAGGCAGACAAGCTCCTGAGGTTTCATCTCAGTTCTAACAACCCTAGATTTGAAGCCAAACCAGTGTGCTCTAAAGGCACATGCTATATAATCCCGGTGAGTGTCCGTATTACAGCCTCAAAGCGAGCCTGCTTCTCAGCTAATGCACTCTGCCAGGCACTAAGGATGCCAAAGATAAAGTCTGCATCCTCCTGGAAGAGCCGAGGAGGTAAACTAGCAGTTAAAATACTATTTGGTCCACAGTGAGATGCAGCTTTACACCCACTAGGATGGCTATATTCAAAAAGACAGATTGTGACAAGTGTTGGCAAGGATGCAGAGAAACTGGAGCCCTCATATATTGCTTGCTAGGTCAATTATTGGAATGTAAAATGACTACCTCTTCGGAAGTCATTTTGGCAGTTCCACAAAAAGTGAAACATAGTTACCATCTCTCCCAGCAAATCAACTCATAGGCATATACCCAAAAGAACTGAAAATAGATGTTCACATGAAAATGTGTATGCAAATGTTCATAGCAACATTGTTTATCATAGCTAAAAACAGAAAACAACCCAAATGTCCATCAACTGAAGAATGGATAAGCCCGATGTGGCATATGCATGAAATGGAATACTATTTAGTAATGAAAAGGAATAAAATACTGATACCTGCTACAACACGGATTAGCCTTAAAAACATTAAGCCAAGGAAATAAGCCAGATACGGAAGGGCACATTATTCCATTTATTTGAAATAAAGACAAAAATTAGATTAGTGATTGCCAGGGATTGGGGGAAGGAAGGCACGAGGAGTGACTGCCAATGGGCACAGCTTTCTTTTTGGGTGAGAAAAATGTTCTAGAATTAGATAGTGGTGATGGTTGCACAACTTGGTGAATATATTAAAAACTGAATTGTGCACTTTAAAAGAATGGCTTGTGTGATGTATGAATTACATCTCAATTTAAGTGATCAAAGAAATGGCCAAGAAAAATGAATAAAGTTGCTGTGTGTGGTAGAGACACCGTCTAGAGGTAATTAGAGGCCACACAGCAGCCCCGCAAAAGGGAGGGACAGCACCTATTTGGTAGGGTAGGAAAATGTCAGGGAAGACTTCCCCAAGGAAGACTAAGAATGAGGAAGGTACGCAAAGGCCAGTCGACACTGAGGACATAACCCTTCTGAGAAGCCGTAATTGGGAATGACAAGGCAGTGGGGGTGCTGGTAGGCGAAGAAACGAGAGACAAGGCACAGAAGAGATCAGGAAGAGGCTTGAGGGATTCAAATTCATGGAGAAAAGATGAACTTTTAAGTAAGTGACGTTGGGATAACTGGAGAGCCACATGACACAAAGATAAAACTGCAGTCACTCCTTATACCATACACTAGCATGGATGGCGAAGGGATTCGAGGTTTAAGTAATTTTTAGGATGAAACACTAAAAGTAAACACGAGCAAATTCTTCAGTAACTAGGAATGATGAAAACTTCCTTGACTATGACTCAAAATCCAGGAAAAAGATTGAGAAATTTGACGACTAGAATCTAATGAAGCCTCTAGATCTAACTACCAGTTTGCAGGCAACACAGGAGATCAATAAAACCTGTTCCATGACACTGCGGGGTGCACTCAGCAAATCTGGAATGTGGGTTCTTCTACAGACTTGTGTTGTTTTGTGAGCTGCTGTCTTTAACAAACACGTGTCCCCTAAAGGAGGAAAGGGCACCCTTTGTATTAAAAGGGATTCAAAAGACATGAACCAAATACAGTGTTCAAATACAACGGATCTTGTTTGTGCCCCATTTTTTTTAACTGGAAAAAAACATTTTGAAACAATTGAAAAATTCAAACACTATGTGGATTTAAATAATTTTTAAGATTATTAATTTTATCAAGTGGAAAAATGGTGTTGTATTTAAGTTAAAAAGATAAGGCTTGTGTCTTAGAGATATAGACTGAACTTGTGGCCCAGGCTGGAGTGCAATGCATGATCTCGGCTCACTGCAACCTCTACCTCCCAGGTTCAAGCAATTCTCCTGCCTCAGTCTCCCGAGCAGCTGGGATTACAGGCAGGCACCATCACACCCAGCTAATTTTGTATTTTTTGTAGAGACGGGGTTTCTCCATGTTGGTCAGGCTAGTCTTGAACTCCTGACCTCAGGTGATCCTCCCACCTCAGCCTCCCAAAGGAGATTACAGGCATGAGCCACTATGCCTGGCCTGGTGTGTACTTTCAAATAATCCAGTGGTGGGGGTATATGGGAGATAGGAGGTATAAATTAAATAAAATATATTTGTTAATAATTATTAAAACTGGATAAGTACATGAGCACTCATTATAGTATTCTTGTTACTTTGGGGTAAATCCAAAAACTCTTCAGAGACACTGAAAGGGAATGAGGAATGACAGATGAAACTGCTCTCCTAGCAAGCGCAGCCCTGGGGTCAGAAGACCAGACAGGGGACTATCAAGGAGGGTCACTGTGATGCAGGACTGAGAGAGTGTCACTGCGGGCGGAGAGGAGGATCTGGGTGTCAACAGTATTAAGGAGATGGAAGCAAGGGAGCTAAAGAAAGGAATCAGGATGAATCTCCAGCTTCAGGCTTAGATGAATGGCTGTATGGCGGGGCCATTCAACAAGCAAGGGAATTCAGAAGAAATTAAAGTTAGGAATGAAGGGAGTGAAGGAGTCCATTTCAGACACTTTGAGTATGAGGTGCTTGTGAAGATTCAGAGCTTCAGAAAGAAGTCTCAGTAGAGATATGTGGCAATTCTCAGCTGCAGCACAATTTCCATGGAAACATGGAGAGTGTAGGCACAAGAAAACTCTCCCTTCAGAGCGAGCACTTCCTATCCAATTAGTAAGTTACTCTTGGGCTATTTTAACATTTAAAAAGCAATGCAGTGGCTTGATTAAGGAGAATGATATAAGATATCCAAACGGCAATAGCTGACATCTATGCTATTCTGTTTCCTCCCAATTTACATTTTGAATGCCCAGTAGATCATTAGGGCTTAATTGCAGGATTGTGTCTCTCCTAATAAAGAAATTTTCAAGAGAATACTAAGGCATTAGAAAAACAAAATCTCATGTGGAAGATCAAATTTTTTTTTTGTTGTTTTTACCCTATCTCTCTTCTATTTTGTTCTCTTCCATGTTGCCTATGGTATTATAAAAATTGAAAGAAGGCCAGGTGCAGTGTCTCACACCTGTAATCCCAGCACTTTGGGAGGCCGAAGTGGGCCAATCACTTGAGGTCAGGAGTTTGAGAGCAGCCTGGCCAACATGGTGAAACCCTGTCTCTACTAAAACTACAAAAATTAGCCGGGCATGGTGGTGCACGCCTGTATTCCCAGCTGCTCGAAAGGCTGAGGCACGAGGATCCCTTGAATCTGGGAGGCAGAGTTTGCAGTGAGCCAAAATTGCACCACTGCACTCCAGCCTGGGCAACAGGGGGAGATTCTGTCTGAAGAAAGAAAAAAAAAAAACCATCTAGATCCAAAGTGACTTTCAATTTCCTGTGTTTAAAATAATCATAATAGGGTTAAATTCTTAATAGGGTTGGCATGCACATATTCAGAAATACCTATGGAGTTACTGATATACAAAAGCATTTTGTGTCAAGGATTGATTTATACCTCAGAGCAATAGAAAGAGAAGACTACTCCGCCTTGTGACATCTGTCACTGGGGAAGCGTCATGATTTATTGGTGGGAGCACCAGGCCATCTGTTAGGCTTTAATAAAATGTGGTCATAACATTTTTATTTGAAACACAGAATGATTTACCAACCCAAAATTAAAGTTTTTCAGCAATTGAAGGTCTTGTAGGATTTCTTTTTGAAGGAGGGTGGCTTTGTGAACATTGTTATTTTTAGCTATTTGCAGCTTTAGCATTTATATTCAAATAAGAAGAAAAGCACATCAGTATCTTTTTTTCTGTTCTGGGTTCATTCTCAAAATCTTGTGTTGCCTGGTCGGTTCAAACTCCCCAGCTTGCTGTTTGAAGGCTCCGTAATTTTGCCTCATCCAAGATTAACTGAATCAGAATTTTGGAAGGTTGGATTTAGGCATCTTTTTTTAAAAATCCCCCATGCAATTTCAATGTGCAATCAAAGTTGAGACCCACTGTGGTTACAATATGAATGAGGAGAAACAAGTGGGACATTTGGATTACCTACCATGAGAAGAAAGTGTCGGAGATTAAAGTGTTTCTGAGCCTCATATGGCAGCTATGGGGTGTGTATGCGTGTGCGTTGTGTGTGTGCGCATGCGCGCGAGTGTTTGTGTGTGTGCATATGTACATTTTACATTACCTCTTTCTACCCTCCCGTGCAGGTGACTGCCGTGAGGGTGTATGTGAACAGCTCCTCTGAGAACCTCGACTACCCAGTCCTCGTTGTGGTTCGCCAGCAGAAAGAGGTGCTGTCCTGGCAGGTTCCCCTTCTCTTCCAAGGACTGTAAGTGGGTTTTCTCCCAGGCAACTTTGCTACCTTTGCTTTTCCTCAGTGTCCGAGAACTTAACCGATCTTTTCCCTACTGAAAGGAAAAATCAGACATTTGGAATGTCGAGACATTCTGCATACAAAGTGCAAATAATGATGTTGGCGCATGCCCTGCCTGTTCGCTCTGTTCAGGTTTTAGATGAGCACTCTACCTCCACTGGCAACACCTGGAAGAGCTTTTACCGTTTTAAAATCGTACCGTGATATTCTGTAGCTTTGAATATACCGGGTTGACCAGTAGCCACCCAATGGGCTGTGTCCAGCGGTTAACATCAGTGAGAAAGTCTTCCCCTAATTCTTCATTCAATAATGTTTACTGAGCAGGACTAAGTGGTGGGTGCTGGAGAGACAGCAGTGGAAAAACAGGAAGTGCCTGCCCTCCTCGGGTTTATGCTTTTTCAGGGGAGAAGTGTACAAGGGACTATTGCACTAATTAAAGAAAACCTGGAAGGCATGCAAAACGGTCACATAACATTATTTTTAAAGGTTGAGGAATTGAGATTGAAATACTAACTCTGATAGCTTTGACTTGGACTCCCGGGCTTGCTTTACTCTCGTTTTAGCAAGAGTTTGAAGAGTGGGAAATGGAATCAGCTGGTTGTTTCATCAGGACAGTTTTACCCTCAACTTGGGTATTTATTCCTCACTGAATCTGAAGAACGCCTTAGCGTAATGTAGACGCCACTGAAGTGAACTGCTCAGCACAGAACGGTCTTCACAGCCCTTTACCATATCCCACAACCCAACGCCAACACTAGTTCTAAAGTTACTATTGATAGTTCCAGCCTAAAAATCAAAACGTAAGGACTTGAAAACAAATTTGGAGAAAAGCAAACCGAGATAGGCTCCTTTCCCTGATCAGTCACTGAGTGTCTTTCTTGTTCTTGTTGATTTTTTTTACCCCTGTATCGGCTACTTCAGATACCAGAGGAGCTACAGCTACCAAGAAGTCAGCCGCACCTTATGTCCCTCCGAAGCAACCAATGAAACGGGGCCCTTGGAGCAACTGATATTCATAGATGTAGCGTCCATGGCACCCCTGGGTGTCCAGTACAAACTGCTGGTGACCAGGCTCAAGCACTTCCAGCTCCAGTAAGTGGCATTTTCTCTGTTCACCTGCCTGTGCTTCCTGCACTGTGGATGCTGAATTCCTCTTCCATCCTCACAGACCGGTACTCTGGAAGGAATCATCCACTTAGCGTATGATTTTAGCATCTCCTGAACTCTCCTTCCCATACCTGAGCAGCAGGGCCTTCATCTACACAAAAGAGAGGGAGTAGGGGGCTGCTGCAGAGAGTAAGAGTGGTTGACCTCACAGGTGAATCTGTTTTCAGGGATGGGGGACGGTTCTGTCCAGCCTGAGGTCCAGGCAGGGATGACTGGGGACCAAATACTTCTGTGTTCCCAACCGGTGCCACACTCCGGAAGGAAGTTTTGTTTTAGTTCTAGGGAAGACATGAAGCTATTTTTCTTGTCCTGATGATTATTCCTGTTTTCTCCTCCCTGGTTGGTAACACAGGTAGGAATGTGGCTTTGTCCTTTCTTTGTGTCCCTAGTACTGCTTTTCCCCTGTTTTTTTAAAAAAACTAAAATAAACAGGCAAGCTCATAAAAAAAAGAAAAGCATGAGACTTGGACACTTCACCAAAGCAGCTACTCAAATGGTCAAAACAACACAAACTCATTAGCTATAGGAAATGAAAATTAAAGCCATATGTGATTCCATTACAACTCCCAAGTTGCTGTAACTCGAAAGGCCTATGTTCCACCCCAACTCCTAGATACCTAACTGTAGTATTCGTTCAATGAGCTACTACACAGAAATAAAAATGAGGAAACTATTGCTATACCGAACAACACGGATACATCTCACGGTGTTGAGAAAAGGAAGCCAGGCCAGACGCAGTGGCCCACGCCTGAATCCCAGCACTTCGGGAAGCTGAGACAGGTGGATCACCTGAGGTCAGGAGTTGGAGACCAGCCTGACCAACATGGGGAAACCCCGTCTCTACTTAAAATACAAAAAAATTTAGCTGGGTGTGGTGGCAGGTGCCTAGTCCCATCTAATCAGGAGGCTGAGGCAAGAGAGTGCTTGAACCCAGGAGATGCAGGTTGCAGTGAGCTGAGATCCCGCCATTGCACTCCAGCCTCGGTGACAGAATAAGACTCCAACTCAAAAAAAAAAAAAGCCAGACAAAAGGAACGTATGCTATTTTATTCCATTTATATAAAATTTAAAGACAGGCAAAGCTATTCTGATGTTAGAAGTCAGAATGGTGGTACCTTTGAGGAGGCGAGAAGTGCATGATTATGTTTATCTGATGATAACTGCACACTTTCCTATAATACATGTTTATTATAGTTCAATTAAAAAGTTAATTTTTTAAAAATCAGAATATTTCAAAATAGTATATGTCACTGTTTTGCAGCTTATTTTTCTGATCAGAATGTTTCTACAGTAAAGTTCTCCTTAAATTTAGTGCAGTTTATAAAGACATCTGTAGCCAGTAGAGTTGCTAATAGAACTCAAATATTTACCTTGGTCTTCTCTGCACTCCTTGACATAGTGTTATGCCCATACAGAGAGATGGGCAGATGAATGAATGAATGGTCAGAAGGATGGAGAAGTAGTCACAGCACTTTTTCTCGGGTCCCTCCATTAATTCTGGTGTTGAAAAGGTGACATGATAATTTTAAGAGCCATGAACACTCTATCCTCCACAAGAACAAGGAGAAAAAGATTCTCTGGTGAATAAGATCCTCCCAGAGCAGTTAAATCGGAGGCTCTAGGTTTGGGCACCGGTAAGTGTTTAAAGTTCCCCAGGTGATTCTAATGTGCAGCCAGCGTTGGGAACCACTACCCTAAAGCGATTTTAAATACGGTACTTCATTTTAATTTAATATATAGTTTTTGAGACCAAGTCTTGCTCTGTCACCAGGCTGGAGTGCAAGTGGCACAATCTTGGCTCACTGCAACCTCCAGCACCTGGGTTCAAGCGATTCTTGTGCCTCAGCCTCCTGAGTAGCTGGGATTACAGGTGTGTGCCACCACACCCAGCTAATTTCTGTATTTTTAGTAGAGATGGGGTTTGACCACGTTGCCCAGGCTGGTCTTGAACTCCTAGGCTCGAGCAGTCCACCCACCTCAGCCTCCCAAAGTGCTGGTATTACAGGCATGAGCAACCGTGTCTGGCATAATAATAATTTTAAAATCTACTTAAGATATTTAACCATTTGGAAATACACATTTGATGGAAGTGGAACACGTGACCGTACTTGCAGGAGCCCAGTTTGAACTGCAGAGAAGCCTTGCCTTTATCAACTGGTCTGTCTTTAATCAATCAATCAGGTGTCACCTGGTAGCAGTGGCAGTGCCACTTTCGGTGGTAGCATACTCGACTTGTAGGAATGGTCTGCTCTGAGGTTAACTAGAACCTTTCGAGAACTGAATTCTGTGACAATAGAGTCACAGCTGTAGCAAGTGTTAATGAATTATTTGCATGCAGATGAAACTGCAAATCTATTCCCTCGAGTTGTTTTCTGCTTTTACTCATAATTGACTTAGCCTCAGCAAGCAGACTTTAAGAGCATTTCAAAATCACATATTTACTAGGGCTTTTTATAAGAACGAGATAAACCTGAGAAGAGATGGAGTTGAGCCACATGCCTCTTCCTCCCCGGGTCCTCCAGCCTTGCTGGTGACCTGGAAATCCAGAGGATGAGGTGATGGGGAAGAGCTGAGTATTGTGATGAGAACTGGGCTCAGGCATTGAGAGAAACACTGAAGAAGTAATTCAAGATCTCTAAGACTGAAGTTTCTCTTGTGTTTTTTTGAACGGCAGACTGTAATGTATATAGAACACACTTTGGGAATTGTTTTCCCCTAGAATGTCACATTTTAAGAATTGAAGGACGTTTGGAAGCTAATCCACCAGCCTCAGTTTTACAGATGAGCAAACTGCTGCCCACAGAAGTTAAGTGACTTGTTCAAATTTTCACAGCCGGGAAAGGGCAAAGTCAAGACTCAACTGTACTTCCAACTCCCAGTTCTTCTCACCATCGCATGCCATTTCTACTTTCCACTTAAAACTGTTCTCCCAGTTGTTTGTGTTTCTCTAAATATGCTTCTCTGTTCCATAAAACATTTATTTAAATCCAACTTTACTAGCGGAGCATGGTGGCTTCTGTCTGTAATCCCAGCTACTCAGGAGGCTGAGGCAGGAGGATAACTTAAGGCCAGGAGTTCAAGACTAGCCTGGGCAACATAGTCTGTTAAAAAGTTAAAAATTGGAAAATGAGCCAGACACGATGGTGTGTGCCTGTGGAGCTAGTTACTCAGGAGGTTGCAGCAAGAGGACTGACTGAGCCCAGCAGTTTGAGGCTGCTGTGAGCTATGATGGTGCCGCTGCACTCCAGGCCGAGCAACAAAATGAGACCCCATCTCTACAAAATTCCGTTAAAAATGAATCAACTCTGCTTTAAAGCATTACTGCCTGCCATCTACCAGTGCTCTGCGCACACATACATGTGCACCTGCCATCTACCAGTGCTCTGCGCACACACACACACGTGCACCTGCCATCTACCTGTGCTCTGCACACACACACACGTGCACCTGCCGTCTACCTATGCTCTGCACACACACACACATGTGCACCTGCCGTCTACCTATGCTCTGCACACACACACACACACACACATGTGCACCTGCCATCTACCTATGCTCTGCACACACACACACACATGTGCACCTGCCATCTACCTATGCTCTGCACACACACACACACACATGTGCACCTGCCATCTACCTATGCTCTGCACACACACACACACATGTGCACCTGCCGTCTACCTATGCTCTGCACACACACACACACGTGCACCTGCCATCTACCTATGCTCTGCACACACACAATGTGCACCTGCCGTCTACCTATGCTCTGCACACACACACACACATGTGCACCTGCCGTCTACCTATGCTCTGCACACACACACACACACACATGTGCACCTGCCATCTACCTATGCTCTGCACACACACACACGTGCACCTGCCGTCTACCTATGCTCTGCACACACACACACATGTGCACCTGCCGTCTACCTATGCTCTGCGCACACACACACACACATGTGCACCTGCCATCTACCTATGCTCTGCACACACACACACGTGCACCTGCCGTCTACCTATGCTCTGCACACACACACACACATGTGCACCTGCCATCTACCTATGCTCTGTGCACACACACACACGTGCACCTGCCATCCACCTATGCTCTGCGCACACATGCACACACACACACACACATACACAGCTGTGCCACTACTCTTTTTCTACACTCCAGTGCCCAGGTGTTCGGTGTTGTTGGAAAGTGAAATTACAGGTGGGGAACAGCAGATAGTTACAGAAACAGGCAGCATGTGATCCTGGGGTAGGAGGATCTTAGGAAGGGCATTAGGAAATGTAAACAGGCCTGGTGCGGTGGCTCACACCTGTAATCCTAGCACTTAGGGAGGCTTAGGCAGGCAAATCACCTGAGGTCAGGAGTTCAAGACCAACCTGGCTAATATGGTAAAACCCGTCTCTACTAAACATGCGGAAACTAGCCTGGCATGGTGGTGCACGCCTGTAATCCCAGCTACCTGGGGGGCTGAGACAGGAGAATCACTTGAACCTGGGAGGTGAAGGTTGCAGTGAGCCGAGATTGCGCCATTGCACTCCAGCCTGGGCCATAGAGCAAGAGAAAGAGAGAAAGAAAATGAGAGAGAGAGAGAGACAGAGAGAGAGACAGAGAGAGAGAAGAAAAGAATTTAGACAATTGCCTATATTGTGATAGATGTGTGGAGAATGGATTTGAAGAAGAAAAACAGGATGCAGAGAAGCTAGAAGGCTGACGCAGTGGTCAAGATAAATAATGAGCAAGTGAACTGAAATATTGAGAGGTGAAATTGATGAAATTTGATTAGATATGAGGGGAAAGAGAAAAGGGTCATTGTATCTTATAGACAGTGGGGCCACGAAGAGGAAGTGATTAGATGATAACTTCACTTTGGGACAGGTTGAGTCTGAAGTACAGATACCTGGCAAAGTGTCGCATATATACCAATGTGACACTGGGGAGAGCTCTGAGTTACAGCCACGCAGACTAGCGCAGGCTTCAGGAACACCTGGAGAAGCCTGGTCCACGTGCTGCCTGGGCAAGACGGAGTTACAGGAGACAGTGCTGGGGAAACAGGCACTGCCCAACTTTGATCTTTAAGGTGTCGGATGCTGGACTATGGAGTAGAACTTCATGTTTCGGTTATGGGAGCCATTAAAGGGTTGTGAGCAACAGAATAGCATTAACAGATCTGATTTCTAGAGGTGACTTTAGTGGCAGCATGGAGATGGACTGCACAGAGGAAAGATGAGGGGCAAACAGGCCCAGGAAAACTTATTTGAATGGGGAAGAATAAAAAGTGATCAGAACTTGAATGTATATGGCAGCAACAAGGTTGTAAGGGAGAAAAAGAGTCAAATAGGACACATGGAGATAATTCATAATTTAGCAAATAAATGGTGGCAGAATAAAATTTATAGTCCTCCATGAATACTTGCAGGATTCAACCCTTCCCTAGCCTTCTAAGTAGGAATCTTGAGTCTGTTTTTTTTTTTTTTGAGACGGAGTTTCGCTCTTGTTACCCAGGCTGGAGTGCAATGGCGCGATCTCAGCTCACCGCAACCTCTGCCTCCTGGGTTCAGGCAATTCTCCTGCCTCAGCCTCCTGAGTAGCTGGGATTACAGGCACTCGCCACCATGCCCAGCTAATTTTTTGTATTTTTAGTAGAGACGGGGTTTCACCATGTTGACCAGGATGGTCTCCATCTCTTGACCTCGTGATCCACCCACCTCGGCCTCCCAAAGTGCTGGGATTACAGGCATGAGCCACCGCGCCCGGCCGAAACTGAAGCTATTATGAGGGGCTGAGTAGACACAGCCAGAGTGTGGGAGAAATCACTGGGAGTTAAGTCACTGGATTTAGCAATTAAATGGTGCTATGATCTCAATGTTTGCATTCTCCAATTCATACCAAAATCTCCACGGTGATGGTGCTTGGAGGTGGGGCCTTTGGGAGGTGATTAGCTTGTGACAGTGGAGCCCTTGTGAATGGGATTAATAGCTTTATGAAAGAGTTCCCAAAAAGGCCCTTTGTCCTTTACACCACACGAGGATGCAGTGAGAAGGCACCATCTATGAGGAGGCCGGCTCTCCTCAGACACCAAATCTATAGGCACCTTCATCTTGAACCTCCTCGCCTGCAAAACAGTAAGAAACAGTAGATTTCTGTTCTTCGTAAGTCACCCAGTCGACGGTATTTTTGTTACAACTGCCTGAATGGACTAAGACAGGAGGTTATTTGCTAATTAACCTTAGCAAAGGCTATTACAATCCTGATAGCAGTGGGTGGAGGAAAGAATGAGAGATAAACATGGAATACTCCTAGAAGCAGCAGGTTTGTGAAGAAAGGACAGATATAGAATGACATTAAAGAATGGAGACCCAGGGGAAAGGGAGGCATTCGGATGGGGTGTTTGTTATTTATTTTGAAAATGGTTGAGACTAGAATATATTTATAAACAAAGAGGTAGAAAGGCAAATTCACTTGATAGGAGAGTTGGATATTTGTAGAAGCAAAGTCCCAGAGAATGATAGACAGGATGGGAATTTAGTACCTGAGTGCGGAGTTTATACTCAGACCAGAGGAACGACGGGCAGAGGGTTACCGATGACAGGCAGGTGGGAGGGAAAGCTGCAGTCCTGAAGGGAGCCTGTGGCAGATGGCAGGAGGAGAGAACAGGGAATGACATTCTGAAGTTCGTAGTTCAAGTGGGTAAGAGGATATAATTTCCTTCGACAAACAAAGGAGGGGTTTGGAATGCCCACTGGGCTCTGCTCTAGGGGCTTGTTAACACAAGACGAGTAAGACGCTGTGAATCTCACAGTCCTGTCTGGTACTCACCTCGAAGACTACTGAAAGTTTGTCCTGCCTCTCTTCCACTTACTCTTCCGTCCCACCTCTTTTCTTTCTCTTCCGCTTTATTACCCTCCTGTCTATATTTCTTCTCCCTCTCTCTGCCGTCCCCATGGCCCCCCACTCTCCTCCTGACCTCCCCATCTGCACCCCCATCTCTCAATACATCCATATTTTCCCCTTCTGTGCTTTCTTGAAATAGCCAACACATGGAAACAAATTGCTTTTTAGTCTCTTATGTTTAACAAATAAACACGTTAAAATGTGTTTAATCTTTAAAACAAGTCAGCTGAAATGTTTATACTTCATTCTCCAAAACGAACAATGCATGAGTTTCATTTAGCTTTGTTCTGTTGTCGATGACCCGTAGAAAGTAAACCTTCCCCACCTCTGTTGGGTCCACGTGGAAGGAAGCAAAATATTTCATCTGCAACAGATAAAATGTTTATTTTGCACATACTGGTGACTCCATGACAGAGAGAGGACTTAAATGATAGTCTTAAAGCCAGTAACATGTTTTCCAAGTTTGCATGCATTGGACTAGCAAATAAAACATAAAGAACCAAAGCAGAAAGTGAAAAAACAGAAAGAAAAAAGAAACAGAAAGTGAATATCAAATCTCCATACATTTAGTATTATGACTGAAACCCAAATGAGGGGGAAAACTAAAATGTCTGCCCAAAAAATATGGGTTGTTCCTGCAAATTTCATGCTATCATGAGGAGTCGAGGGACGTGAAAGATGAGGGTGCAGATAAGAGAGTCAGGAGATGTCACGTTGCCGGCCGAGAAAATCACGTCCTCTTTGTTCCTCTGATCTGGTAACAAAGAGAGTTGAAGGTCCCACGTTGTCCCGGTAACAGCGGGAGACACCCCCAGACTGCTGAAGGGGTGCTACCCAGCCCACACACAGTATCAAAGGTCCGAACGCTGGCCAAGGACTCTCTGGACAGAAACATAACTGGGTTTGACACTCACTTTGGCTTCTTTAGGGGACTTAAGGACAGAGGTTTTCAGCTGTGCTTCAAAAGAACCGATCCTCAACATTGATTTCGATTTCTGTTGCAAGTAGATGTATGAAAATTGCATCCACTGTTGTGAGCTAAATTCCAAGCCCAGTCCGACCACAGCCTAAATTGTGGTCATTACCTTTATGAATAGTGCTCAGATTTTATGACTTCTAAATAACACCTCTAATTACATACCTCTTGCTTAAATGTCTCAACTTGCCCTTTCTAAAGAAATCTTTAATTTTAAAACAGGTATTTAATTTTTATGAAAGGAAAATTGGAGTGGAAAGAAAAAAATCTTCAGAGAGCCCTGGGGGATGAAGCTGAGGAGGGATCCCAGAAGTTCAAGTTCAGATGCCCAGAAACGCAGGGCACATTGGAGGGGCGGGGACATGCACCCCCAGGTGTGGCGTTTCAGCAGCCTGGGGGTGTGAGACTGCTGTGGACTTGTGTGCACGATCTTCATGGCTAACAATGAGACGAGAGCCAGAGAGAACGAAGCCCAAAGCAGCACTTGTAAAACCATAGAGAAGACCACATGTGTCTTTGTGACCACAGCAGACAGCCCTCTATGCTACCAACTTATGCTCCCATCTCTTCATGCTGTCTTTTTTTGTTTGTTTTCTTTTTCTTTTATTGAGATGGAGTCTCACCCTGTTGCCCAGGCTAGAGTGCAATGGCGTGATCTCGGCTCACTGCAACCTCTACCTCCTGGGCTCAAGCAATTCTGCTGCCTCAGCCTCCCCAGTAGCTGGGATTACAGATGCGTGCCACCACACCCAACTAATTTTTGTATTTTTAGTAGAGGCACGGTTTCACCATGTTGGGCTGGCTGGTCTCAAACTCCTGACCTCGTGATCTGCCCGCCTCGGCCTCCCACAGTTACAAACATGAGCCGCCACACCCGGCCTCTTCACAGTCTCCTTTCTTCAATGCCTAGGTCATTGCTGTCTTACATGGAAGAATGAACGTATCTAATAACATAATTTACAGTAAATTACTAATTGGAGAGAAAAAAAAACCTCTTTTGGTGGTATTTCTATTTTAAAGGAGGGTCTTGGAAGGCAGTGCCTAATCCAAAGGGAACTAAATCTTGGAGAATTTCAGCCAGTGTGGCAGGCAATCAGGGAGGTATTTGGGGACAGGAAGGGCATGCCTCTGTCCCGAGACACCATCCCATGTAGTTATCTCTTCCCCATGCTTTGTAGAAAATGATCCATTTTGCCATGGGTCCATCAAAATTATTTTGAAATAGTATCTACATTATCCAGAAGGACCTTGAACTTGGGTTTCCTCTCTTTCAGCTCACTTCTGTTACCTAAACCCTGGCTTGATTGTAAAACCTAGCACAAGAGAGTCCCAAGGCAAAAGCAGTCACAAAAGTAAACAAACGACTGTGTATAGGTATGGCTTCGTGGGTATTTAAAGAGACAAAAATCATAATCCCTTCCCCCACTTTGCTCATTCTTGAGAACGGGGACCACCAAGCCCCATTCAGTCTGCTTTCTCAGTTTCATGGGACCAGAGCTCCCTCGCCAAGGGTGAAGCTCTCCTTGAGTCCAGTTTAAGATGGCTTTCTTTTAGATAAATAAGTTTTGCTCACTAACTTACACTTGTCTCTCACTTTTCTCCTTTCCCTTCTGCCACTTACGTTTTTCAGGACAAATGTTGCCTTTCACTTTACTGCCAGCCCCTCTCAACCTCAGGTAAGTGAAGGGGTTTCAAAAGTCCTCAGCACCCCGCCTGTTAATTAAACTATGTTACTACGGTAGAGTTAGTGTGTGGTGTGCCCTTGACCTGTCACAATTCGAAGTGTATTTGTCTTCCACTTTATGCCTCGTGTTACTGGAATTTTGGACACAGGATTTAATCTCATCACTTTAATTGGTATAAAGTGGGTGGCATGATATTTGTTTTCAGGTATTCCTTGGTTCAACCTTCATTGAGCAAATCGTGTGCCCGCTCTGCAGCAAGCACGTTGTTAGACTGCGACAAGGATGAAGAACAGGGAGGTGGATTGTCAGGCAGGGGTCACAACTTCTGCCATGATGAACCTGAGAGCTGGGAAGCGGTAGTGGGGACAGGGAGTGAAAAGCTGACACCAAACGGCGACACAAATTAATTGACCTGGAAACACAATGAAAATGAGACAGATTTTAATGCTTACAATGTTATAACGGTAATAAATTAGTTTATCCTGTCATAAAGAGCCAGAATGTTGACACAAAATGTTAGGATAATTAGATATTTTTGTAGTGCTCTCCATTATACCGTAATCATAACAGTATAAATACATGAAAACTCGGATTGAGGCAGGCTGCTTCTCTGGTGTCATTTCTAGCTACCTTCCTTCTCTCTTTCCTAGCTTCTGAAAGACGAAAGTCTACATGATAGCATGTTTGAAACATGTTTTCTTTAGTTCGTAATATAGCTTTGGTCATAAATAGTTACTTAGGTTTTGATCTGAGTAATGAAACCGGGATTGACGTGTTAGGTGGACGTGTAAATATACTGCAGTCCTGTTGTGCTGGTAGGTAGTTAACAGCTGTTCTGAAAGAGAAAGCCTGATTTGTAGCACTTGCCCATTGCTCTGGTGTAAGCACCTCCTATGGCTGACAGCTGGGAAATGACTAATGCAGATCAGCCCTCCCGAGCCGAAATGAGCGAACTCCCACATCCTTTAAACCTCGTCTGTGAAAGTCTCTGCGGTGCATATACACTGCCACCCAGTGGCAGGAGGGGGCCAGAGGCTCTTAATACACTGCCCTCAACATTATTGACTATTTAATTTCAAGAAATACTTTTAAAGCATTAATTACCAGGTGCAAAGAAAGAACCTAAAAAAGAAGGGAAATAACTTTCACTCTAACTACAGGAATGGTATAGCCTAACAGTCCTGTACAGAACTATAATAAGTATGATATACTGATCAGGTGTTGGTGACTCACACCTGTAATCCCAGCACTTTGGGGGGCTGAGTCGGCAGGAGTACTGCTTGAGGCCAGGAGTTCAAGATCAGCCTGGGAAACAGAGCAAGACGCTGTTTCTATAAAAACTTAAAAAATAAAAAATTAGCAGGGCAAGGTGGCTTGTACCCGTGGTTTTGGCTACTCAGGAAGCTAAGGCAGAAGGGTCACTTGAGCCCAGGAGGTCAAGACTACCGTGATACATGACTGCGCCACTGCACTCCAGCCTGGGCGACAGAGTGAGACCCTGTCTCTGAAAAAACAAAGTTACATAATTTGCATGTAAATCCCAAACTGGAGTAAAATACACTTCGAACAACCTAATGAACCAAAACACGTTCCTTGCTATCTGTGAAAGTCTTACTTTACTCTTAACTGGTCTCATTTTGACTTGCATTTTGTATCCTCTTGGATTACAGGAAATATTTTCTTTCTCTATAAATTCACCCAAATGATCACACATTCTCAGATAACCTGTGTCAATCACTATCGATCTCTATTCCAGGAGACCGAAGCAGGTTGTGGAAACTGGGGAGGTAGTCAGGACCCCGATAGTGATTTTTCAGCCTAAATTGCAGCCATTGCTTTGGATATTTATCATTTGCTTCTTTCCGGTAAAGGTGGATTGTCAGGCAGGGGTCAAAAACTTTATTTGGGGTTTATGATAATTTACAGATAAAGGTGATAATAATTTCAGTGGGTGTTTACTGCTTACACAAAACCAATTACTATCATTTATGGGAACATATATGAGGCTTACTATTGCCAACAGTAATCATAGGAATGCTCTTGAGTTACAAAGTTTGGTTTCCCTGGGAACCAAGAACACTCTTGGGAATTCCAGGTTCCTCATCTTTTGAAGGACCCTGTATTATATGTATTTGAGTCAAGCTCCAAAATTAACTGGGATCTTGGGGGTATTTCCGTCTGTTATGAGGTATGAATAGCCTTCCAACTGCATCAATAATGACACTCCTTAATTCTGAGACAGTTTTTCCCCATCAGAAAGCTTTGGAATCTTGAAAAGGATTCCATTTTTATTGCCCTGATACTCAAAATAGGGTTAGCAAATCGGATGTTGAAATACAAAGTTGGGTTTTAACTTGGTTCGCCTCTCTGTACATGACATTTATCGGAGTCCTCACAGGGAGGCTGTTGTGGTTGCTTGTCTCAAACTCTTCATCATAAGCTTAGCACAGCTTGTCAACCAGTTATCACATTTTGTAATTATTTGGCAGAATTTCCCTTCCTTCATCATTAGGAACAGGTTTAGCCCTAATACATTTTTCCAGCGCATTCATAATCCACATGGATAAATAGTACAACCTCTTTCAATTAGAAATGTTTCCAAATTCTGGTGTTATTTGAGAAATACTTTTAAAATATAATTCAGCCTGCCCAAAATTGCGAACATATTTCGGGGGACTCTACATAAGGCTTGGTCTTTGAATCTGTATGTTCTCAGTATTTTCCAATCAGCAACTAGATTCTTGAGCAAAAGGGCAACGTGGAGGATGGGTGTAGTGCTAATTCTTGCCTACGGGGAGGTGGTTAAATTCTTAAAGAACAGTCTTGTCTGCTTTTCAGTATGGAGCTTTCATGTCTCACACTGACCACACTGTCCCATCTCATCCTTAATTCAAAGGCAGTGGGATGCTTCTTAAAC
This sequence comes from Saguinus oedipus, assembly GCA_031835075.1. NCBI lineage: Eukaryota > Metazoa > Chordata > Mammalia > Primates > Cebidae > Saguinus > Saguinus oedipus. Next base: position 96,430,362 of record CM063184.1, on the reverse strand, counting down.
AGGAAAAGAAATAAAGGACAGCAAAGTTTAGTTGAGAAAGAAAGGACTACTTCTTTTACCCTAGAAAAAGAAATAGCAGCATTGCAGAAAATGGCTGTTTCGTCTTATTTACTGTCATATTTCTAATGCCTGGCCCGGAGCCCTGCACAGAGTTAGTTGCTCAATATGTATGAGATGAATACTCACTGAATTCATTAATGGAGACTCACTGAGACTTACATATGAATTTTGTGCCTAGTAGTAGAGGAAACAATTCTATTCATGTAAATATAAATCATGTCTTTCTTTTTCTTACTTTCAGTATTTTCTATACAAGTTTCCCAAAGACGTGGACTCAGTTATCATTAAAGTGGTATCTGAAATGGCTTCTCCATGTTCTGTTGTCTCAGTCCAGAATATCATGGTGAGTGCCGGTGACTTGCCAACCTTCTATTCTAGAGCATTATGTTATTCCAGAACAAATGAAAGAGAAGGGTGGGAAGCATGCCATCTTACAATGTGTCTCCCTTCCAAAACTACACAACAATATGGACAGTATCTGCAAACACGAGTGGGCAGACCGTGTTTGCAGACACTAATTTGGAGAGGTCAAGAATAGTTAACTCTTCACCAAAATGAACAAAGCAAAGAAGGAAAGGAGGGAGGCAGGGAGGAAGGATCATCACAGAGAACCAGCAAGACCAAGCTGTGGGTTCAAGAAAACTAACACCGAACCTTACCGTTTGTTCTGTCTTTAAATTTTTATTGTAACATTGAGTTCTGTCTCCTGAGGTGTTAATGAAAATGGAAAAAAGGCGTTATATACTTTAAGACAATATTTTATAGTTCTCTTCAATATATAGTGACTTTGACCTTAGAGGACGAGGCCCCAAGTCTTAGGAACACTATGTCATGACTGTTCAAGGGGAAAGCTTTGCCTAGTTCCTGGCTAATAAGGATGCCCTGCTCTGTGATCCAAGCAGCAAGATGCTGACAGGGCCTGTGTGTGGTATGACGTTGCATGACGTTACGGATGCTTCCTTTTCATTCCTCATGCATGCCGCAGTGTCCAGTGTATGACCTCGACCACAATGTGGAATTTAATGGTGTCTATCAGTCCATGACCAAGAAAGCTGCCATCACACTACAGGTGAGACATCGCTTCTTTAGGCGTTCTTCCCAATGGCAGTGCTCGATAGATAGTACTGACTGGGCCAGCAACCAAAAGGGATGGCCATCCACGATGTGCCCAGGATCTCCTTCCTTTCTGATTGGTTTAAAAACTAATATGACTAGCCAGGCACGGTGGCTCATGCCTGTAAGCCCAGCACTTTGGGAGGCTGAGGCAAGTGGATCATGACTTCATGATTTCAAGACCATCCTGGCCAACGTGGTGAAATCCCGTCTCCACTAAAAATACAAAAATTAGCTGGGCATGGTGGTGCGTGCCTGTAATCCCAATGACTCAGGAGGCTCAGGCAGGGGACTTGCTTGAACCTAAGAGGCAGAGGTTGCGGTGAGCCGAGACTGCACTGGTGCACTCCAGCCCCAGGCGGCACCTGTCTCAAAAACAAACCACCACAAATCCAATGAAAGCCTGGGCGATGATAGACAATGCCACTCTGCCAGCTGCCCCTTTCCCCTTGTCAATTATTAGGAGCCCATGATGCCATGGGACATCTATCTGACAGATTGCTCGGAGAGGTAGGGCTGGAAGATTTCCGTCTACTCATTGGGGGTGCCAGTTTAGGGTGAAGTTTGTTAGATCCATTTAAAGCAATTAAACATATTCTAATAACCTATACCAGTAACAGTAAGCAAATGAGGTCTTCAATTCTGAACAGAATGGACAGATTCAAAAGAATTTGGACCATATTTGTGCAGCAGCTTATCTTATGGTATTTATAATTAAATTATTATTTCAATTGTAATTTTATAACAAAAATGTCTACATATCATATAAGTATATTTTCAAGGAGATTTTGTCCCTGCATTGGGAGAGGTGCTTACTTAAAATACCTGCAACTTGATCTGTTCCCTGGGGTAAGGTGATACTGTTTATTGAAACACACGCCAAGAATGAAGAGAAGTTAATTATAATTTAGGTATGAGACCGAAACATTTCTGTCAGGCTTTAATTTTCAAGGGCTTCAGATTTGATATTCCAAGTATCTCCTCTTGTATTTTAGTATTTATTTCTTGGCATCCCCGCATTATGTGATCTCACATGAAAAAGGACAGAAAAGTAACCTCAGTAGAGAACTTCAAACTGTACCTCATCGAGGACACTAAATGAATAAAGGCATGCGTATCAGAACCTCTGTTCCTTGGATGTGTTTGGCAATAATCGTTACTACTCTTTTGGGTCAATGCTTCAGTCTTGAGCCATTTTCTCAGTGTGCTGAACATGACACCAGAAGTTTGGAGGTTTTTTTTTTTCTGAGATGGAGTCTCGCTCTTGTTGCCCAGGCTGGAGTGCAATGGCGCAATCTCGGCTCACCGCAACCTCCGCCTCCTGGGTTCAGGCAATTCTCCTGCCTCAGCCTCCTGAGTAGCTGGGATTACAGGCATGCGCCACCACGCCCAGCTAATTTTTTGTACTTTTAGTAGAGACGGGGTTTCACAATGTTGGCCAGGCTGGTCTCGATCTCTTGACCTCGTGATCCGCCCGCCTCGGCCTTCCAATATTCTGGGATTACAGGCGTGAGCCACCGCGCCAGACTTTTTTTTAAAGACAGTCTTGTAGAACTATAAAGGACCTTAAGGTTCATCTTGTCAACTGCACTTCCTTCATGGATAAGGAAATGGGGACAGAGAAATACACTTAGAGTAAGTCAAAGCCAAGATGATAACTGAGTCCTTTGCCTCCCTGACCTAAATTATTTCTTTAATGGCTGAGTGAGTCACTTTTAGAAAAATTATTTATCATTAGATTCTAAAATAAAAACTTAACATGTAGGCATTAGTTATGAAACATAGGCCGTTGACATATTATTTATATGGTGCTTATTATAGGTCTAAGCACTCAAGTAGGCACAAAATTGATTGAAATCAGAAATGTGTATCTGTTTACCTTAATTTCTTGGATGTAACAATTATCTTGGAGTGGATAATCTGGAGTAGATCATGGGTATGTGAAAGTCCTTTCCGAGGAGTTAGGGGCAGGGGTGAACTTTGTTTTCCTTCTCTTTCCTCTTTCTTTCTGCCCCCACCCCCAGGGACTTTCTCCCTTCTAGGTCTTTCTTACCCACAAATCATAAGGTTGTTATGTCTTATGCAGAAGAAAGATTTTCCAGGCGAGCAGTTCTTCGTGGTATTTGTGGTAAAGCCTGAAGATTATGCCTGTGGAGGATCTTTCTTCATCCGGGGTAAGAGCTAGTGAGGAGCACTTGGCTGCTTCAAAACACCTGAAGGAAGGGAGTGAAAGGGAAGCGGAAAGCTCCTCTCCGGTTCCCACCAAGCAAGGGTTAATTCCATCAGCGGTGACCGACAAAGGCTCTGAGAGATACTTGAGCAAAAAAACAAAAATAGAAAGTAACAGATTTAAAGGTATTATTGATACTGCAAAGTGTCACTTCGTACCTGTCACCTTTTTCAAGCTTTGTATTCCCTCGGATCATGGAAGATGTGAAGTTAGCCCTTCACTCAACAAATATTTACTGCCATGAAGTAATGATCTTACACAGCGGATCAAGGTCCATTCCTTGGACAGGGGTGGTAGCCAGTAATGTTTAGGTGAAACTTACGTGCATCAGTAGTCATTATTTGTACAATGATGTACAAGAAAAATTCGGCATTCTCCATCTCAGTTGCCAAAATTATGCCTTGCAAAATAGTAAGAAAGCCGACTGCAACAACGTATCCCAATGTTAAGGGGTTATATGAGCTCTTAGGCATAGTACAAAGAGTTGTGATTAACTACCCAGTAGCTACTTTGAAGGTAGAATAGGCTGATGACTGAAAACATAGACCACCAGCCAGTGATTAGCCACATGTGACCAACACAAAATGTGTTTCGGTTGAGTGTGACATCATTTCCTTGGTATTAATGTTTAGGTGAAATTTCTCCTAGTGTGTTCTTCAACCTCTTGATTATGTGGCTCCAAAATTTTGCCAATATCAAATATTCCTTTAATCTACAAGCCCTTTGATGACTATATAAGAGGTAAGAATTTGCACTGGCTACAAACACACAAACCCAAGGAAGAGGTAGCTTCTGTTTTCTTCAAATGTCTGTGGATGTTAGCGGAAGGGTCCAGCCCTCTTCACTGGAGAAGGGAGGCTGCAGTGTTATTTGCATCTGTTAGTGCCACCAAAATGCACCTAAGCAAAGGCCAAATTGAGAGTCTAGTCTCCTTAACCAAAAGGGATTTTAGATGGTTTGAAGGTTTGGGGGTTAGATATTCCTCCAGTGCTTGCTAAAATAAGATTCAGCAACTAGAGTTAATTCTGGACATTCTTTGAGCAACTGTTCAGACAAGAGACCAAAAACTCATTATCTGATTCACTGTGCTTGTTTTTTGTTTGTTTGCTTGTTTGTTTAACCAGAAAAGGAGAACCAGACCTGGAATCTACAGAGAACCAAGAACCTTAAAGTGACCATTGTTCCTTCCATTAAAGGTCGGTGTTGGCTCCAGAATGAAGCGGAGAGATTCCTGTGTCAGAAAATCAGTCATATAATTTGATATTACTGTCATCCTTCCCGAGAGAATTGTCATGAGAAAACCAAAGTATATTTACCTTAGAAATAGAAAAGCATTTTGTTAAATCCTCCCAGAAAGAAAGGGAGCTCAATCACGGAGTTGTAGACAGGCAGTCCCTTCCCTGCTTCTACTGGGAAAGGTCTTCACTGTGGATAATGTCTGGGGATCTCCAGTAGCAGTTTTGCTATGAATGGAAATTTCTTAGGAGTTAAGAGTCAGTATGATGGAGGCGGGCCCTTTAAGCTGTCCTGTCTCCCATAGTCTTCTTTTCTGCCAAAGACAGCCTGACCGAAGTTGTTTCTCTCCCTTCAGACTCTGTGTACGTGAAATCCAGTCTTTTCAGTGTCTTCATCTTCCTGTCTTTCTACCTGGGATGCCTGCTTGTGGTGTTTGTCCATTACCTGAGGTAGGTCAGACATTTCTAGAAATGTTAATCCTCTATGCCTGTCTCTGTATAATGCCTGAAGCACAGACTTACAGCCATATTGACTGGCTTCAAATCCCCTTAGCCACTGTCGGGGTGACCTTGGATACCTTGCGGCCTTGGGGACGTTGCTCAGCTCTGTACTTCAGTTTCCTCATCCGTAAAGTGAGATATTAATTTACCCCACAGAATGTATAACTGCAGTGTTTATATCAATAATACACGCATATAAGAGGTGCTGGCAGAGTGTCCGTTATTTTCATAGTTAATTAAAACTCAACAAAAAGGCAATTTGTATACCAGAAAATACTCACTGTAGAGGGTCAGTTTTTCCTAACATGGAGACTTAGAAGCAGCTTGAAACATTCTATCAAAAAGTAAATGTAATACTTAAAATAAATCTTGAGATGCAACAGAAAGCAGGAGGAATGTTCTTTGATACAACATTACCAAGTGGTTTCCTGCTGTTATAACATCAATTTTCCAGTAAAATGTCCCTTGTGGGGGAAGGGGGATAATTGTGCTAATTTAACCAAGGGAATTTCCCTTCCCAAGAGTTTGGAGCCTCGAATGGCACAAGGCTTTCTTTGCCTCTCTCAGCGGGGTTGAACCTTGAGAATTCCATTCTTTGTGGTGCTCTCTGTGAAACAACTACCAAAGAATGGCAGGAGATTTACAATAAACAAACGTTCTTTCTCTTCTTGAACATGTAAAGAAAACAAAGCCAGCATTGAGTTTTGAGACTATTTGCAAAATGAACTCTATCCATGGCTATCTCAGTGATGCCACTACTTTTCTTAAGAATATGGGTCCATCTCCGACTCAAAAAATAACTCCCTCGATGATCTGTATGAAACTTTTGAGTTCAGATATTGCCTTCAAAAACAGTAGATGACTGCTGGCCAAATCTAGGACCAATTTGAACAAAAAAAAATTATTAAGAATAATGAATTATAGACCGTTGGAAAAAATAGTAATGTATGAGTCCCTGTTGATGAAGGAAGGAAGGGCCTAAACACCTGTGGATACAAATTCAGCCATTCAACACATTTACGAAAACAGGTGCCCATCAGGGAAAGGAGCCATTAGCAGATGCTGATAGTAGCAGGGAGAAAGAACTCTTGCCTACAGCAAAATGCCAAAAGCTGGCTGGTAAATTTGGAGGATTGCTGGAGTTGGAAAATCATCCTTTTGCACACATCATGTTAAAGACTAGATTTGCTTAAGAATCATTGAGGAACTCCAGATCTAGGGTGCAGAAGTCTGATGAGGATGAAGATGAGAGCATGGCCTTCAAGAGTATCCTCACAGATTGCATAGTAGTTATAAGTGGAAAAAAATAGTAGCTTTACAGTGAGAAATCAAACATGTTGACTAGGTGATCAAAATTATTATCACCAAGGAGAAGATGGACACTGACACTCTGAGAAGGACATGACACTTTCGCAGCATTCCAGAAATGCATATTTGGAATTTAATCATGGGGGAAAGAAAATTAGGCAACTCTCAATGATGAACATTCTATTAAAATGTGTCATAAAGGACAAAGAAAAGTTATGAATGTATTTCAGGTGGAAGGAGACTAAAGATGTGTTACAACGGAAGATACTTGATCTCAGACAGGATCTTACGTTACGCCAGCAGAAAATATACAGTAAAAAACATTATTCAGTCAATTGGCAAAATTGGAATACAGATAGTAGATTAGCTAAGAATATCACATCAGTGTTAAATTTGTGGAACTTGATAACTGTCTTGTGGTTATGTTAGAGAATATTTTTTGAAATATTTAGAAATAAAAGTTCAGGTCTTGGTTGTATGCTAGTTACTTTCAAATGGTCCAGGGAAAAACAAGTGTGCATATATGAGTATCTTGTTACATATATATCATGTATATTATATATACATACAAAAATTAACTAGAAATGGATCAAAGGCCTAAATATAAAACCCAAAGCTGTAAAACTCTTAGAAGAAAATATTGGTATAAATCTTTATAACCTTGGATTAGACTGGTTTCTTAAACATCAAAAGTACAAATTAAACAATTGTAAAATAGATAAATTGGGCTTTATAAAAATGAAAGCCTTTGTGTTTTAAATAACAGTATGAAGAAAATGAATATACAACCTACAAAATGGGAAGAAAATATTTGCTCTCTCTATATGTACATATATATATATATATATATATATATATATATAGAGAGAGAGAGAGAGAGAGAGAGAGAGAGGGAGTCTAGTATCCATACTATGTGAAGAATTCTTATAACTCAATGATAAAAAGACAACCCCATTTTTAAATGGGCAAAGGATTTAAACATAGAGTTATCTCATGTTTAATAATTCCAATCCTAGGCATTCACCCAATTTAATTGAAAACATGTGTCCACACAAAAATTGGTACACAAACGTTCATAACAGTGTTATTCATGATAGCCAAAATGTGAAAACAACCAAAATATCCATTAAGTGCAGGCATATCAATGAAATGCGGTATATCCATACAATAGAATATTATTCAGCTATAAAAGACTGAAGTACTAATATACATTAAAGCATGGATAAATCTTGAAAACATTATACTAAGTGAAAGAAGCTAGACACAAAAGTTTGCATGTAATATGATTGATTTTTAATGAAATGTTCAAATAGGCAAATTTATAGAGACAGAAAGTACATTAGTGTTTCCAGGGGATGGGGAATAGGGATTTGGGATTTCTTCTCTCATTTGTTCTTCACAATCACATTGCCAGACACTGAGTCCAAACTGCCCAATCCAGAATAATTCTTGTATTCGTTATCTATTGCCACAACAATGCTACATTTTAAAAAAACCACTTCAGTGGCACACAGCAATACATGTTTAGGTTTGCTCACAAATCTGTGGGTCAGCTGGATGGTTCTGTCATCTGGGCTGGGCTCAGAGATCCCAGGTGGGTGTGATCATAGAGTGTGGTCCACTGGCAGATCCACTAGGAGCTAGCTGGGCTGGCCTCAGCACTTTCTATCTTCCTGAAGCGGGCTAGCCCAGGCTTATTTGTTTCCAAGACAGACAGCAGAAGTGTGCAAGGCCTTCTGGAGATGCAGGTTCAGAATTAGCGCGTTACTTCCCCCTCATTCAGCTGGCCAAGATAAGTCATGAGGATAGTCTAGATTCAAGACATGAAGAGGTAGACTCTACCTTTTGGTCGAAGGAGCTGGAAACAAGGTGAGGAACAGCCATTTTGCAATCCGTCTACCACGGTCCTCATTTACTCAGCAGATGCCACCTGCCTTCTCCTAGCTTTGTAAATCATTTAACTCCTCTAATGAAAATATTGTCAGTTCACCAAAATCTAGTGCAAATGTGGGTAAAGCCTGTGAATACAAACACGTCATCTTCTATGAGTCCATGCCATTGCTTTCCAGTCGATTGTTAACTAAAATGGTTAAAAAGGGACTTCACCACAGCCTCATTTGCCAGCTATAACGGTCAAGCCAAATCATAACTCTTCTGGGGATGACGAGAATATTCTAGAATTCGATAGTGGTGGGAGCTGTACAATTTTGTGAATGTATTTGGTTGGTGTGAAAGTAATTGTGGTATTGCCATTATTTTTGAAGACAAAAACCACACCTACTTTTGCACCAATCTAGTATTAAAACTCACTAAATTACACACTTTAAGTGGTGAATTTTATGGTGTGTGAATTACATCTGAAAACTGATGAAAGAAGAAATGATGTATATGCCTGAGAGTAAAATTGCTGGGATATGTGGTAACTCTGTTTAACTTTTTGAGAAACTGACAAATTTTTTCCAAAGTGACTGCACCCTTGCCCATTCCCACCAGCAATGTATCAGAGTTCCAATTTCCCCATATCCAAAGGCACGTTTTTAAGAGATCCTAGCAGACGAATCGGCAACAAAATCTATAGGGAACAAAAATTTAAAATGCTGAGGTTTCTGCTGTCTTAGTGGTATGTATATGTGCTTGTTTGCAGGTTTCAGAGAAAATCCACTGATGGAGGCTTTCTGTCCAATGATGGTAAGAGCAGTGCTTGGTTTCAATTCAAAATGGTGTCTCATAGTGTGACAACATTCCATTTCGTGCTGCTTTTACCTTTCTGCCTTTTGCAATTTACAAACCCTCCCTTGATTCCTGTCCCACAGACTAGTCTAACCTGCAATCTTTCTGTGGAAAGCAGAGCTAGTGAAAACCACTTCTGTAGTTCAAGGGGTCCCAAGCCCTAGGCCGTAGACCACTGGTACCGGTCCGTGGCCTGTTAGGAACTGAGCTGCACAACACGGGGAGATGAGTGGCAGGTGAGGGAGCATTGGCACCTGAGTTCCGCCTCCTGTCAGATCAGTGGCAGCATTAGAACTATGCATGTGAGGGATCTGGGTTGTGTGCTCCTTATGAGAGTCTAATACCATATCCCATCCCCACCCCCGTCTGTGGAAAAATTGTCTTTCATGAAAGACTTTCCAGAAATGTGGAAGACTGCTGCTGTAGTTGATAATTATTGACATGTAGAGCTCACACTAAAAACCTTTACTAGGAGTGTCCTTTATAATCACAGATCATTGGTCAGCCATTCATCTTTTTTAAAAGTTTCACCTTTTCTAGGACAGAATTGTTCACACCTGTCCTGTCCCAAAGCTGATATGTGAATGACAGTAAGAATGTATTATATCAACTCTAATATAGAGTTTGCTTTTCCCAAACTGAGATAGAGGCTTTTTTAAGTGTCTAGAAAACTGAAATATTTGACACTAGCAAGTATAATAAAAGTATCATAACTTGGGGGAATCCAGGGTAATTGAATATCCAGTGATTGTAATATATCCTTTCTTCCACTCTGAGAGTTTGTACAAAGGAATTCAATGATCTGATCTTTTTAACAAACTTAAAAATGTAAATGTCCTAATTTTTGAAAAACCTAAAGTCAGTGCTCCTAAGTTATTTGGCATAGAGCTAGAATTTGGTTAAAAAGGAATATGAAGTGGAACTTGGGTTTCAAGTCATACATCACAGCTATTTAGATGTGTGTTTTCCACACTTATATGAGGCCACAGACTCTTAGAAAGGCAAGCTCACTCCCTATCCCCCTCTACCAGGATGATTGCTCCCATTGCTGGAGAGTTTGCTTTTTTTTTTTTTTTAATGTTTGTCTCTCTAATGTCAGCATGCCTGTTTTTCCAGCCACCCAAGTGCTTTGTTTTATAAACATTCAGCTGTCAATAAAAGACTAAAAGAACACCTGCTGTCATGGCTTTAAAATGCTAAATGCTCCTCTCCCTTTTAGTCGTCAGATGTTTAAATGAATTTGTCTGCTCTCTGGATCTCATCTTTTTGCCTACATTGCCTCCAAGTTTTGTGGTTAGTTTAACTTGGATATACATCTACTCTATCGAATCCCATTGGGCAGCCTCTAAATAAATAGTCTGTTATTTTTTTATCGTATGAACAAAGTCGTTTTATTACAATAATATTTATTAAAGGAATTCTGCATTCAGAGGGTCTGCTGAACATTGAAGTATAACAAAGCTGAGACCTGAGCTCATTGTTGAGCTTCAGGAAGGCTCTGAAATTAACCAAGAGCTGCAGGTGCCCTTCTGATGATGGTAAGCGGAAACAAATGAGTGACCAAATAGAGTTAAGATTCATGTGGGCCGGGCGCGGTGGCTTACGCCCGTAATCCCAGCACTTTGGGAGGCTGAGGCGGGTGGATCCCGAGGTCAAGAGATCGAGACCATCCTGGTCAACATGGTGAAACCCCGTCTCTATTAAAAATACGACAAAAATTATCTGGGCATAGTGGTGCGCACCTGTAGTCCCAGCTACTGGGGAGGCTGAGGCAGGAGAATTGCCTGAACCCAGGAGGCGGAGGTTGCGTGAGCAGAGATCGCACCATTGCACTCCAGCCTGGGTAACAAGAGTGAAACTCCGTCTCAAAAAAAAAAAGATTCATGTGACTGCAAGTAACAACAGCAACAGCAAAATATATCTCAAACATGCTTAATGAAGAAAGAGACTCCCTGCTCTGGAAGTCGAGCCGAAAGACGGACTTGAGAATTGATGAGTCCAGTGGCTCTGGTCCATTTCCCTGCCATTCCCTTGGCTTCAATTTAGTCCCAGGGCTGGCAGTGACATGGGTCGAGGCTCACACCTTCAGCTGACAACGGCAGAGGGATCCTTTTCAGAACCCTCAGCAGCCTCTCGTGTTTCATTGGCTTAGAGTAAATTATACACTTGTTGTTAAACCATTCTCTGCAAAGAACAGACTTACCTACACATCAGATAAACCTTTTAGAATTAAGGTGAGGTCTTCTTCTCTAAGACCAGAGTTTCTCAAACCCAATGTTTTTGGCACTATGGGCCAGATAATACTTTGTTTTTGGAGGCTATTCCATACCTTGTAGGATGTTTGATGGCATCCTTCACCTCCACGCACTAGATTCTAGGAGTTGCCCATCCTCAGTGCAACTAAACATGCCTTCAGGCTTGGTGCAGTGGCTCATGCCTGTAATCCCAGCATTTTAGGAGGCCGAGGTGGGAGGATTTTGGGGCCTAGGAGTTTGAGACCAGCCTGGGCAACATAGTGAGACTTTGTTTCTAAAAAAAAAAAACAAAAAAATTGACAAAATTGGGTGGGTGTGATGGTGCGCACCTGTGCTCCAGCTACTTCGGAGGCTGATGTGGTAGGATGGCTTGAGTTGAGGGTGTTGAGGCTGCAGTGAGCTGAGATCACACCACTGTACTCCAGCTCAGGTGACAGAGCAAGACTCTGTCTCAAAAAAAAAAAAAAAAATGCCTCCAGACATTGCCAAATGTCTTTTGGGGGACAAAGCTGTTTCTCCACCTCCCCCTGTTTGAGAACCACGGATCTAAACACATGAGGACACCTGAATAACATGCCAGCCTAGGTAGGAAGTAGAGAGTAGGAACGTTCACCACAAAGGGCTTTGAAATGGGAAGAAAATAAAGAACCTTTGTAATATAGACAGGACACAAGGAATGATGGCCTCACCCCCAATGTCACGACCACTAATGAGTCAAGACCTGGATGCTTAAACCAAGGGCAGAAGACAAACTCTGTCCAACGGAATAACCCGTGATTTCTTTTAGGCATCTCAAAGAGAGCATTGAGAAACCAACCAGGAGCAAGAGACAGAGGCATGAACCATATCTGGAAGCTGATGAGAGATGCAGGGAAGAAGCAAGGATACAGAAACATCTTTCTCTCCCAAGGCCAGGGTCAGTGTGACCACAGGGCATGGGAATTTCAATGGTGCCCTGGGTGCTTATGTCCAGAGAAAATGCTAGAAGCAGCTTCTGAAAGGGGAAGAAGATCCCATTAGACTTATGTAGTGTCGACCACATCACTGTGGAGCTAGTATCTATGGAACTTTGCCTAATGCGTTCACCTTAGACGTGGCTGAAGTGGAAGAAATGGAGCCAGGTCCCTACAAGTTGCCAAATTGATGGCGACTCTGTTGGAGTTAGGAGGGTGCACTGAGAAGATCTGTGGCTACTCTGCGTTCGTTTTCCTTGATGTGACTGCAGTTATTTAATGAAGCTGTATGTGGAAAATCCCAGTGCTGGCTCCAACTACTCTAAAAAGCAAAAGAATGTGTTTCATACTTGATGGGCTGAAGACGACGATGAGACCCTGGAGCCTGGATGAGATGGAAATAGTGTGGGCAAAGAGCTGCTCCAGGGACGTTGAAGGGACTTGTATACTGAACTGTGAATGACTGTCTCGTCCTCACTTAGTGCCGGAGACGGGGCATCTGTGAGACTCTGAGGGGCACTAAGAAAGGCTCTGTGCTCTAAAAACATTTCTTCCACTGGCTCCATCAGAGAGAAACCCCACATTTCACATCACTGTTAAAGAGCCTCTACAGAAATTCAGTTACCAACTGAGAAAAATAACGAGCCTCCCCAACAGGCCTGTGGGACCACTTGAGTTGCCAGCAGGAACTGGGGTTACAGCAGAAGAGGAAGTTACTTTCTCAAGTGCAGGAGCCTGACAAGCCTAATTGGTTGTAGGTTTAAGAACCAAAAAGCCAACCCAATCGTTCCCTGGAAAGAGCCATTACTGAACCAGCTCTTTGCCAAGAGTAATGTCTGGTGGGGAAAACACAAGGCGAGTGCTGAGTTTGGAGGACTCAAAAAACACGGGCTATTCAGTGGCAAGAAGTCTCAAATTCTAGCCCTAGATCTCTACTCTTCTTTTTTTTTTTTTTCTAATTGAGACGGAGTTTCGCTCTTGTTACCCAGGCTGGAGTGCAATGGTGCGATCTCTGCTCACGCAACCTCCGCCTCCTGAGTTCAGGCAATTCTCCTGCCTCAGCCTCCTGAGTAGCTGGAATTACAGGCACGCGCCACCGTGCCCAGCTAATTTTTTGTATTTTTAGTAGAGACAGGGTTTCACCATGTTGACCAGGATGGTCTCAATCTCTTGACCTTGGGATCCACCTGCCTCGGCCTCCCAAAGTGCTGGAATTACAGGCATGAGCCACCGTGCCCAGCCCTCTACCCTAATTTTTCTAGTTTTCTCGTCCAGCTTTTCCTTCTGGAGGAATTTTACTTTTAATCTATCTGCAAAGATGAATGGTTTTCTTCATTTTTTCTTTAACTATTGAAACAAAACATGGCACTAAGTTGGGATAGGTAGGCAAATGGCATAAAAATTAAATTTCAGCTGAGTGCGGTGGCTCACACCTCTAATCCCAGCACTTTGGGAGGCTGAGGCTGGTGGATCACAAGGTGAGGAGATTGAGATTTTCCTGGCCAACATGGTGAAACCCCAACTCTACTAAAATACAAAAAATTAGTCCGGTGTGGTGGCACGTGCCTGTAGTCCCAGCTACTCGGGAGGCTGAGGCATGGGAATCACTTGAACCAGGGAGGCTGATAACTGCAGTGAGCTGAGATTGCGCCTCTGAACTCCAGCCTGGCGACAGAGCGAGACTCCAGCTCAAAAAAAATCACGGCAGCTAGTTTCCATCATTTCTGACTCCCTCTTCAGCTTCCACCCTCCTGAGTCTTCAGAGGCAGAATGAGACAAGGCAACTATAAATATGAACCCCCTGAAAGATGCAAACATGCTCAAAATGAAATGCAGTTTTTCTCCTCGCATAGGGCATTTAACATGCAAAGCAAGCAGGAAAGCTTATCCTGTTCTATGTCAGTGAAGTAGACAGATGCAGGGGCTAAGCTCAGAGAAACATATCAAAACAAGTTTCCTCATTAAGATGAGCTCATTCACAATCATATGTGTCTGCTATTTCCAGCCAGAAAATCTTGGTCTGTCCTATAAACTGATATTTTGTGTTTAATTCTGCTTACTATGTACTATACAGTTAAATATGGATATGGCTTGCCTTCCCAGACCATACTTGACGTTTAGAAGGAAATGCCTTGGTTTTTGCATTCTTAAAAGGCTTTAGACATAAGCAAAATGAAAAGAATGCTGTTTTCCCATGTTGGCCAATCTCATATTTAAATGGTGCATATAGAAGTCCACGGAGCGAAAACATTTTTGCATGCTGACAATTGTATTGCAACGAAAATCTTGGTGCTCTTGTCCATCACAGAAGGCAGAGTGTGGCAGCTGCCTCAAAACAAACAGAGCCAGCAATATCAAAACTGGATCATGCTCAGTGATGAGCCAGAGCGGAAAACAGAAACCAGTGATTCATCAACGTCTGGACCGACCTACACAGCTGGCTTTGTCTTTTTAATGAAGCTGTCACCTAACAAAACAGTGATTGCTTTTCTTTGTGCTTGCTTTGATTTTAGTTTTTGGGTTTTGTTTTGCTTTCGATCACACACACACACACACACACACACACACACACACACACACACACAGAACATTGGCTCCCACGAGCCATTTCGACCTCCTGCTGCAACTGAACTCTAGCATTTTCCTACACACACTTCTACTTCCCGCATCAGAGGGCTTCCAGTAACACCAAATGCGCTACGTGCAGGTAATATCAAAACAGCACGTGTCATCTCAGTATATACAATTAAAAAATCATTTTTTTATAAAAAGAAAGTTTTCACTGAGACCAATACGATGAATCACTATCCATTCACTATCTGAGTGACTAGGCAAACTACTTGATCTCTCAGCATCTCACTTTTATCATCTTTAAAATGGTGATGATAATGTTATCAGCCTCCTAGGACTGTTGCAAAGTTATAAGAGTAAATTCCTGGAGAGAATTTAAACGACTGTCCTGCACAGTGAGTCTGCAGTAAACATCGGTCAGTGGTAGGACAGGTAGAACTGGTCAGTAGCAGCTGCAGCAGGAAAGCTCTATGCCGTAACTATGGCCAAATCTGTTCTAAATCAAAAACACTCAGACCATTTGCACACGACGTCTTCATGTGGCACTGTTCGTGTGCTCAGAGATTTGATCTCTCATACTTAAGAGTCTGAAGGTAAGCTGTTTCTTTGACTTGAGGTTGGATGAAAAGCACAGATGGTATTGATTACATGTTACGTACTTACGCGTTAGCCCAAGAAAAGCCAGGGAACACCACATTTCTCTAAAAATAAATTTATCGGGGGATCTCCAAGCCTAGTGACAGCGCCAGGGAGCGTGCATTCTGAGGGCCACAGTCTGCATTTTGAAGGCCACGATCTGTGTGCTGAGGGCACTGGGAATAGCTTACGCTGCCAAGAATGCTGCATTAGCCAGAAGCCTTGCTGTCCAGCTGAGCCAAGTCTTGGCTAAACCACCAAAGAAGAAAAGAAACTGGGCCCCCAAGGCCACTGCATTAGTCTTTCATCAAAGATAATCAAACCTGGCTAAAGGCTTTGAACTTACACTTCAGTTATTATTCCTCAAGGGGGAAATTAATGGACACAAAAACAAATTTTTAAAAATGATAAAAACCTACAAAGTTGGCTTGCAAAACAGAATATTTTTATTGCCCCCCAGTGGAAATGGTGGCTGTGTCTCAGTAGAACTGATATATAAATACTGAAATTTGGATTTCATATAATTTGTACTGTCATGAAACATTCTCTTTTGATTTTTCCCCCAATCGTTTAAAAGTTTAAAAACCCATCTTAGTTGACAGAAACAGGTGGCAGGCTAGCCTTGGCATATGGGTCATAGTTTTGGTGACTCCTGTATTAGCATAAAAAGAAAATCAAACTTAAAATGTTGTGGCCTGATGATTCAGGCTACTTAGAATTGTGTTGTGCTAAAACCAGTTGTTTTATCAACTGATCACAAAGTGTTTGCCTCTTTGCTTTTTTTAACAGACTCTGGAAATACGGTGGCAGTTCATCCCATTGCTACCAGCACACCCGAAGGGAGCAATTATGGGACAATAGGTATGTTCTACCAGGTCTGTTCATGAAAATGTTTCCTCATTCTCCAGGGAATGTGACAGAAAGGCCTTCCAGCCACTAATAATTGGGAAGGTGGACAAAGCAGTTATCTTAGGAAACTGTCTTTTATTTGTAAGATGAGTTGGCTGGAGATTTGGAAGCTTCCTCGCAGCCCCAACTTTGTCCTGCTCTGTTGCTGCTTCTCGGTGCTGCTGGCCCCGCTTGTGCAGAATTCCTTCAGTGCTGTCTAATACTAAGGCCTTAGGGACTCTTTCATATCCTGCCTGGGTTTAGAGCATGAAAGCTGTTTCCAGGGAGCCCGACATCAAATGACCAGTTGTTTCATTCTCAGGTTTCAATGGAGTAAGGGTCGGTCGGAAGACTGAGGCAGGTGATCACGGCTGTAGCCTACCAACCCTTCATTTTGGCTAACTTCATAATGGAACCTGCTCACTGCCACGCAGTCATTCACGTAGGAAACTCCAGTGTTCCTTAAGTGTCCTGAAAAGAATGGAACCCTAGACCTGTCTTGTTAGGGCAGGAGCACACTGAGCTGCCTGCCCTTCTATATTGCTTATGGACCTATGAACGGTGCTCCTTAAAGTGTCAGTGTAGAGGGACTGGGAATCGTATTCCTGCCCTATTGTTCTGTGACTTTGAGAAGCATGTGGGCTCAGTGCGGGCTATTTAGTTTTAGTTCTGTAAGGACAGGATTTTTTTAAAAAACCATCTGAACAGAAGAAATGAAGCGGAAGGTAAACTCAGCTCATCAAGCTGCACAAATCCCCATCTGCTCTGGGAAACATTCATGGGAACAGAAGGATTCTTCTTCCTGAGAATGTTGTTTTCATTATATAATCATAGATATGGCATGTGGGCGATTTCTGTGTACAAATACTTTACTCATGAGAAATGTATAGCTGTTGGCTATGTGTGGGTTCACACATACATGCAATAGATGCTGTACATAGCCATGTGCACGTGTATGTATATATATTTATGTTCATGTTTTAACATATGAAACATGAAGTATAAGTACAATATTATTTTTGCATCCAAATAGTTAACAGAGACGATGCCCTTAGATTCTAATATGTGGCCAGTCCCGAAGATAGACGAGTTAAATAGAGTAAAAATGAAAGTCCACTGAGAAGGAGTGGAGAGAAAGAACACGTCTTGCAAATAAGGAGTTCATTTGGATCAACACAGTGTTTCCTAGAATGAGTCTGTGCGGTGCTTTTTGCACAGAGGAATGGGCTCCCTAGGCACTCCATGGCTTTTGAAGGCAGACCAGTTGTCTCTGTTTCAGATGAGTCAAGCTCCAGTCCTGGAGGGCCGACGTCCTCCCCCGATGGTGGGCCACCGGGCCAGTCAGACACAGACAGCTCCGTGGAGGAGAGCGACTTCGACACCGTGCCAGACGTTGAGAGTGATAAAAACATCATCCGGACCAAGGTACCACACTACCTCACCATACTCTCTGAGAGGGCAGAAAATCTGGCAGTAGAATAAACTTCAGCGATACTTTAGTTTCCTTTATTTTTTTCCTTCAGGGAAAGTCAAATTTCCCAGAAGGCTTAAATCAAATGTACCTACAGACTAAAAGCAATACTCTGTTAATTCGCACTTTTTTTCTTGAGGAAGAAAGTGAGCACATTAGAGAGGACAGAGCATGAAAACTCTCTAGGTCTCAAGTGGCTGACTGTGGACAATAAAGGATGAAGGATCCAACCAGATGGAAGAAAAGATTCATTTGAGGAGTGCACTGGGGAAAGTTCCCTGGTTCTGTGCATATCATCTTTCAGGAGGAAGGCTCATTTCTTTCTGGCATGTATTTATTACTTTGTGTCATATCCAGTAAAAGATGCGAAGGTGAAATGCACAGTTTCAGCCCTATATAATTCAAGAGCCATACAGAGGACAGCGCTGAAAACTGGATTATCAATTTTTTTTTTTTTTTTTGAGACAGAGTCTCGTTCTGTTGCCAGGCTGGAGTGCAATGGCACAGTCTCAGCTCACTGCAAGCTCTGCCTCCTGGGTTCAAGTAATTCTCCTGCCTCAGCCTCCCAAGTAGCTGAGACTACAGGTGTGCATCACCACACCCAGCTAATTTTTTGTATTTTTAATAGAGATGGGGTTTCACTATGTTGGCCAGGATGGTCTCCATCTCCTGACCTCATGATCCGGCCACTTTGGCCTCCCAAAGTGCTGGGATTACAAGGTGAGCCACCGCGCCTGTCCCAATTCTTGACATATAAGAAGCAGTCAAGACTCTCAATGATGGCCCACATCAGCCAATCCTTAATATTCCAAGGAAAATACTAGGATTTTTATTAAGGTATCACGGGAAAAGCAAAATTAAAAGAAAATTCTTAAATAATTTTAATCAAGTAAATTTGATTTACTTAATCAAATTTGGTAAATTGGAATAATCGTCTCCCTTGAAGAATTTTAACAATTTTAAATTGAGATATTTGTTAAGTTTGTCTTCGTATCTCACACGTAAAGAGCCGATACAGTTTTGCATTCTTTCTCTTTTTATTCGGCGTTCCAGATGTTCCTTTACCTGTCTGATTTGTCCAGGAAGGACCGGAGAATTGTCAGCAAAAAATACAAAATTTATTTTTGGTAAGTAGATGACCAGTAGGAAATGGTTCCCTTAAGTAAACATAAAGTTTTCTTCGTAAGAGCCACAAGCACTTAGGCACAAGGTTTTAGTGTTCAGTGAGGTACAGGGGTAGGGGACGATGCTGCCAGCCAATGATAGACCTGCGATGGTCAGCCACCTGGACGCAGCCTTTCTCCCAGCCAAGAGCCTTGCAAGGAACCTTCCCTCCCCTCAGAAAGCCCAAGCTGACCATTGCACTCTCGTGACAGCTCCTCCCAATGTTTTCTCTTGCAGGCTGCTCTTTTACTTCCACACAGATCATAGAAGGAAATAAGGGACAACGGGGCCACATGGAGTTTCTTAGTGGGACCATCAGTGTGGAACTGGGTTATCTAAGACACACCACACCCCTTTCATGTGATCTGTCACTCACGACCTGCACACTGACGTTTAATCTAACAACAGCCTAAAGAGATAGGCCCTCAAAAATGAGGTGGTTAAACCAGGAGCAGGTATTACTCACACCGTTTTACAAATGGTTGTAAGAAAAGAAAGAAAAAAGAAACCCTAATATTTGTTCGGTACCAATCGTTAACTGTTTTAAAAGTACATTTCAGTTAGTGTTTTCAGTTGTTGCCTCTGCAGCCTAACGATCAGCACCCCAGGGAAGCTTTTCTTTACTTCAATTCCCCTTTCGGCAAGATACTGTGTACCAAATGCCCCAGGGCGAGAGGGGCGGGGACGACTAGGGGAGCGGGAACCGTATCAGCTTCTGGTTACTTTTGCAGCTAATTGTGGACTTACGGGGTGAAGCGTTCTTTAAAAATATTAACCGAAGACTCCACTGTTCATTTGAAAACAACCGTTTCTTGATTTCTCTGCCTTGATAGGAATATCATCACCATCGCTGTGTTTTACGCGCTGCCCGTGACCCAGCTGGTCATTACCTACCAGACAGTAAGTACTGCCCCAGCCCCAGAATCCCAGCTTTCTTTCTGCAGGGGGAGTCTTCAGTGTGACTGACAGAGAGAGGAACAACTTAGGATCCATTCAGGAATTTCCCGCTGGAGTTCCAATTTGAGTTCACCATTGCTTCATCTTTTTTTTTTTTTTTAGACGGAGTCTTGCTCTGTAGCCCAGACTGGAGTGCAGTGGCACAATCTCGGCTCACTGCAACCGCTGCCTCCCGGGTTCAAGCAATTCTCCTGCCTCAGCCTCCCGAGTAGCTAGGATTACAGGAATGTACCACTATGCCCAGCTAGGTTTTTTTGTATTTTTAGTAGAGACAGGGTTTTACCATGTTGGCCAGGGTGGTCTCGAACTCCTGACCTCAGGTGAGCCACCTGCCTTGACCTCCCATTGCTTCATCTTTAACTTGCCTTTCAATCTAGTTCCCAACTGTCTTATCACAAAGGGAGCTGCAGTCTCTTGTATTATTTTGTGTACCAGTGTAAAATTACTCCCTTGTGCTCATTCAGTTATGATCTCTATCAACTGCATCTGTTACATAACACTCTGAGCTTTCTGATCATTGTAGGATAATGAGTACAGTAAACAAAGTTCCAGACCAACACAAAGGAACCTGACAGCTAATCTGGTCTGTGTCTTTCCATTGAAGGCAAATATTTTTTGTAAAATTAAAATCAGCTTCATAGCTGGACACGGTGGCTCATGCCTGTAATCCCAGAACTTTGGAAGGCATAGGCAGGTGGATTGCCTGAGCTCAGGAGCTCGAGACCAGCCTGGGCAACATGGCAAACCCTGTCTCTACCAAAAGTACAAAAAAAATTAGCTGGGTGTGGTGACACACACCTGTAGTTCCAGCGACTCGGGAGGCTGAGGTGGGAGGATCGCTTGAGCCTGGGAGGTGGTGCAGTAAGCCGAGATTCTGCCACTGCACTGCAGCCTGAGTGACAGAGTGAGACCATGTCTCAAAAAGAAAAAGAAAGAAAGAAACAGCTTAATGAAACCGACAAAAGGTTACAGTAAAAAGAAAATATAAAATTTTTACAGCAAAAGTAATATTAAAGTGGTTTAAGAATCCCCATTCCTCCACAGAACCCTAGGCCAAGGTCACTTCGGCGGCCTTCTCTAGAATTTATCACACAGCAGAAAGTCTAAGTTTACAACAGCACGAAGCTGAAGTTATTTCTAGGGCAGTGGCGCTCAGACTTTCCTTGCATTAAGGTCACCTGGGAAGCTTTTACAAACCCCAGTGTAAACCATACCAATTAGATCAGCGCTCTGGGAGACGAGCCAGGCATCTGTAGTGTCTGAACCCCCAGTGAGTCCAACGTACGGCCATGTTTGTGTGTTAAGGATCTAATGATATTTCATCCATTGCCACACATCATGTAATGAGGACAGGGACTTCATGAGGTTTGAGCACCACGGTTTATAATCTAAATATTCTCCGCGTACTTTGGGGGACTGTCAGAAGATACACCTGGACTGTGGTTTGAAAAGTTCTTGACAGAGATGCTTAGAAACAGGGAAAGCTGCACACACATCACCTTGTCTCTACCTACGTCATGTTTACCGGTTTTACCCAGAAGACGGGACAGCTCTGAATCCCCTCTGCATTGATCTAGAAAATAGTGTGAGCGTCCCGAAAGGCAGGTCACAGTGCTAGCCTCCCTGCATAGTCCTTTCATCAAGATAACAGAGGAAACGCCTTTGGGTGAATTCCACCTTGGGGCTGCATAACGGGGTACCCAGAATATTCCCATTCAAAGCAAGTTGGAAGCTGTTTTGAAAACAAGTGTCTGTGCTGTGTAAGGAGGTAGCTAACGCCCGCCTGTGCAGAGCAGCGCTGGTTACATTGTAAATAGCGACAGCGCATCTCCGTGAGCCCCGTCCACTCTGCGATCTGCGTCTGGGTCTCAGAGGACCCAGGAAAACCACATTTCCTCTTCTTGCTCTTGATTTTACAGGTGGTAAATGTCACCGGCAACCAGGACATCTGTTACTACAACTTCCTCTGTGCTCACCCCTTGGGCGTCCTGAGGTAAACCCAGTCCTCTGGTTGCCCATGAGGCATTTAGAGATGCCTTTCTGTCTAATGTTGTGATTTTGGTTTTTTAAAATACTAAAAACTGTGGAAAATGACCCCATTCAAGGCCTCTCATTTCTGTATGTGGTTCTCAGGAGACAGTCCTAAGCATACAGCCTGCTGAGATGAGGGCAGTGACACTTCTTTAAATGTCAGGTCTCTAGCTGTGGTGACATTTGTTCACAGGCATGAGCTGGTAGCCTGTTGTCTCATTCGATCCGCTAAACAGCCTCATGAGAGAGACATGACTTTGATCTCTATTTTTAGATGAAGACAGGTGAGGACTTGCTGAAGGCCCCTCAGCTGCTAAGTAGTGTCAGGACTCAACCCCAGCCCTGTGGCCTCCCAGGCCATGCTCTAGCCACCAGAACTCGGTGACATGGGAAAAGCATTCCCTGCGAGTTGGAAGTCTGGCTTCTCACTCCAGAGCTGACCCAGCCTTCGTTTCCTCAAATAAAGTTGCTGGCTATGATTGGTTGACACTTACCTGAAATTCACAGTTAGAGAGCTGAATATCATCACATACATGGGTCTGCCTGTGAGAACTCAGTCTCACGGTGTAGCTGAAACATTTGCCCGTCTTTGAAGCAGCTGTCTTTCCCAGGACTCATACTATACAATGCCATCGGGACAAGAGAGGATGGGAGGGCGTTAGGAAGCCAAGCAGGCACGCTTGAGAGAAAACAGACACCTGTTGTCACCGGCTATGTAAGCGTCATTAAACAAAGCAGTTAGGTTAAAGAGGATTTCTCATACTTCTCTGATCCTGAAACCTTATGGAAAGGTCGATGAAAAACACTGATGCTGAGTTCACTCATTCCTTCGTGCAACACGCCTCCTCCGGGTCCCCGTGACGGCCTTGACTCTCTCGTGCTCTCTCACTCATCCCTGTAGTGCCTTCAACAACATTCTCAGCAATCTGGGCCATGTGCTTCTGGGCTTCCTCTTCCTGTTGATAGTCTGGCGCCGGGACATCCTCCATCGGAGAGCCCTGGAAGCCAAGGACATCTTTGCTATGGTGAGGAGAGAGTGCCTGCATGCTAGGAAGGGTCAGTGGATCCAGGCAGGATCTGCGAAGGGGAGGGGTGCCTGGCTTGATGGTGTGACGATTCCTTACGTAATAAACGGCCTGAGGCTGGAAGCACTGGCTTCCGGATTAGCGAGGTGGTGGATATGGCACTAATTAGCATCTGTTGACCACCCTTTCTCTTTTCCAGGAGTACGGGATTCCCAAGCACTGTGGTCTTTTCTATGCTATGGGCATCGCGTTGATGATGGAAGGGGTGCTCAGTGCCTGCTACCACGTCTGCCCTAATTATTCCAACTTCCAATTCGGTAATGAGAACTTGTATCTACAATGCAGATTTGAACCATGAGTTTTATCCTGGAGCCCTCTCAAAAATGCCAAAGTCATGCCTGCAAGATCAGATGGCATTTTATGTGAGTCGAAGTGATCAGAGAGGACCTCCACACAGAGCGTCGCCTAATTGAGCATAGACTGCTCTGAGATAAAAGTTATGGAAAACCCAGTTTAGGTTGGATTGAATAATAGGACATCCAGATGTAGAAAGGGTTCGTGGTAGATTTATCTGGTGGCTCCGGCTTCATTTCTCTGTGATCTCTTTGACTGTACCCGGCCTGTATGTTGGTTTTATCCTGAGGGCTAACTTCCCTGATGGTGGCAAAAGTAGTTACAGCAGGCCCGGGCTTCATAGCTCCTGCCAACAGTTCCAGAGCAGGCAGCAAGCTGGCTTCCAGGAGCCTTCAGTTAAGACCAAGAAGCAGCTTTTGGAGAAAGCCACAGATAACATCCCTTCACAACTTAATGGCTTAAATAGTCATAAGCCTATTTATTGATTGATTGATTGATTGATTGATTGATGATTGATTGATTGATTGAGACAGACTCTGGCTCTGTTGCCCAGGCTGGAGTGCAGTTGCATAATCCGCACTCACTGTAATCCCCACCTCAGGGGTTCAAGCGATCCTTTCCCCTCGGCCTCCCCGGTAGCTGGGACTACAGGCACGCACCACCACGCCCGGCTAATTTTTGTATTTTTTGGTAGAGAAGGGGTTTCACCATGTTGGCCAGGCTGGTCTCGGATTCCTAGCCTCAGGTGATCTGCCCACCTATGCCTGCTAAAGAGTTGAGATTACAGGCGCGAGCCACTGCACCTGGCCCCATGAGCCCATTCTGGAATCATTAAGCGCTGCTTAGCTCAGGTGCAGGTTCCTTCACCAATCAGCAAAAAAGGTGGGACTATCTTTAGACCAATCAGCTGCGTCCCTGGAGCCGAAGGTGGGATCAGCTTTCCTGAAGCAAAGGGGCTGGGACGGTGTGCATTTCTGGATTGAAAGCGGGTAAACATTGGGTAAGTATTGAGATAAGAATGAAGAAGGGAAAAGCTGACGCTGTCTGGCAAATAACAATGTCCTCCATGCTCAGGGATGAGGGTTTTTAAAATGGTCATTTAACGTTTGTGCTCTGGCTCCTGGTTCTTAACTCTGAGCACCACAAAAACACTTTTAATAGAGGAAACTACGAGAATAATATCATTCACCACTCAGAATGAGCAGACATCAACATTTTAAAACATATGGCTTCGCTCTATTTTTTTGTTTTTTGAGATGGAGTCTTACTGGAGTGCAGTGGTGCAATCTTGGCTCACTGCAGCCTCTGCCTCCCGGGTTCCAGCGATTCTCCTGCCTCAGCCTCTTGGGTAGCTGGGATTACAGGTGCACGCCACCATGCCCAGCTATTTATTTTTATTTTTATTTTTATTTTTTTGTATTTTTAATAGAAACGAGGTTTTGCCATGTTGGCCAGGCTGGTCTCGAACTCCTGACCTTAGGTGATCCGCCTGCCTCGGCCTCCCAATAGGTCTACTTTTTAAGGAATAAAACACTGTGATAAAGTTGAGGTCCTGTTTTGATAAACTTTCGAACTTAATCTCCTCCTTCCTCCTGTAAAGGCAACAGCCATGATTAATTTGACATTTACTTTTCTGGTTTGCTTTTATAATTTTTCTATGTTTGTAGCAAATTAATAGTAGTTTATCTTACTGTGTTCTGCAGCCTTTTTTCATTCAAGAATATAGTTTCAAGATTTATCAATTTTATAGCAAAGACGTAGTTCTCTCATTTTAAGGGTTGTCATATTGCGTAATAACATATATCGCATTTATCAATTCCTCTATTGAACAGCGTTTAAATGTTACCCTATTTTGCCGTTATGGACAATGATGCAATAAGCATCCTTATATATGCCTCTTCATATGTATGTAGGAGACGTTCCCTGGCATACCCAGAAGTACAATTTGTCAGTTACTTGGTTTGTGCAGCTTCTCTTTTACCAAAAACCGACAAATTTCTCTCCAGAGCATGAATTCCCACTCGCAGTAGCTGTGCGAGACTTCCTATACATCAGATAATTACTAACATTTGTTATTTTCAGACATTTAAAGTTTTCACGAAGTTTTTGAGTAATATGGGGATATTGCATTGTTACAATTATATGCATTTCCACAATTCGAATACAGTAAGCTACATTTTATTTCTAGCTGTTTTCCATCACTAGGCTATAAAGCTATAAATGTGCAGTAATTAGTGTGGTTATATTTCAGGGTGCTGAGAACAGCCTCCCACACCCATCTGGGACTCATTTTATTGTCACACTGCCTGCACTGTCGCCATTAGGAAATCTTTTGTTATTGTTGTGAACGGCGGTGTCTCAAATGCATTACCCCTTTGGGAGGCCGAGGCGGGTGGATCATGAGGTCAAGAGATCGAGACCATCCTGGTCAACATGGTGAAACCCCGTCTCTACTAAAAATACAAAAAATTAGCTGGGCATGGTGGCGCGTGCCTGTAATCCCTGCTACTCGGGAGGCTGAGGCAGGAGAATTGCCTGAACCCAGGAGGCGGAGGTTGCGGTGAGCCGAGATTGTGCCATTGCACTCCAGCCTGGGTAACAAGAGCGAAACTCTGTCTCAAAAAAAAACCGCATTACCCCTGCAAGTGGGGATAGTTGTTTATCATATTAGACACTCTTCTTCTGTGAGAGAGGAGTTATTTATTTGTTAGATGTTTTTCCTCTGTGACCTAAAGGGCAGCCTTGGAGGGGTTTAAAAGTGGAGTACGTGGGGTCTGCCTAGAGAACGTGCCAGGAGGCTGACATGTTAGAGGTCTCCACACAGTCTGAGGGTAGCAAATAGTCCGTGGATTGAAGTGAGGGGGTCCTCAGAGGCTGAAGGAAAATCTGGACACTATCATCTGTCTGTCACCTACTGAATCCTGATGGTCCGGCTCCTCCTCTGGGTCCTCAGACACCTCCTTCATGTACATGATCGCCGGCCTGTGCATGCTGAAGCTCTATCAGACCCGCCACCCGGACATCAATGCCAGCGCCTACTCTGCCTACGCCTCCTTCGCTCTGGTCATCATGCTCACCGTCCTCGGAGTGGTGCGTCCCCACCTTCTTCCACCTGGCTCTCAAAAAGTGCCCCCCAAGGTCCAATAAACAATCAGCTGAACCGGTTTGGATTAACCCACATCCTCAGCTGATACACTTTCATCACTGGCCCACTCACGGCTCAGTTTTACTTGGTCATTTAGTTGGTTCTTTTAAATAATGCATTAGGCACCTGTAAAACGACCACAGGGTAATTTTAATATGAAGCTGGACCTGACTCATGTGAAAGTGGAATGGGGTATATAGGCTGACTGAAGAGACTCACCTGAAAAAAGAGAAACCAGCTTCTCAACGTGTGTGAACAACACGTGCCGGCTGTTTTGGTTGTTGGAAGTGCATTCACCCCTCCTTTAGACCTGTTGCCCCTTCACCATTGCTGTTCAGCTGCCTCTCCTATTTCTCCCCTTTTCCATTTTTATTTGGCCCAGTAGCCACTTTTCTTTCCCCCTTCACTGGGCAGTAAGCTCCGTGGGAATTTCCAGAATGGGAGAAAAACAGAATGTGCACACAGCTGTTTTCTACTCCTTACGCACACGGGAGAGAGAATGATTTTGGTGAGTTTTTAAGGGAAAACCTCAGATGAAGGTAACTTCCATCTTTCCTCCTAGGTGTTTGGAAAAAATGACGTGTGGTTCTGGGTCATCTTCTCTGCAATCCACGTTCTGGCCTCGCTGGCCCTCAGCACCCAGATCTATTACATGGGTCGTTTCAAGATAGGTGAGTTACCTGTTAATTCTGTACCAAACACACCAGTCAAAAAGCAGACATTGCCTTTACTTATGCCGAAAGTGTCACTGGTCAACGTGAGCACATGCTCTGATTTCTATGCCACGTTTAATAGTTTAATTCTCTCCAAGAGCTTCCTCTCCCTTACAGGATAGCTCAGTTGTCACCACTAGTTCGATTTTCAGCTGAGAAACTAAGGTTTCCCACACCCCGGAGATGAGGAGTCCCGCCAGCCCCTGGTTGCAAGCACTTTACAGTTTGCCAGGCTGTCGCTGGTATCTGGTGAATGGTCTGACACACCAGTACTTCCAGCCTAGAGGAACACGTCTCGTTTTGCACCGTTTGGAGGGAGTATTTCTCTAACCATGCTGAAGGGCTGTCAAGAATGAATTACATATTTTCAGATTCTAGGGCTGGAACTTTTGAGACCGATTTGCCAATCTTAGAGGCAGGACACCTGCTGAGCTCCCTCCAACTTATCAGAGAGCATTGAATGTTTTACAGAAATCAGCTTGCGAGCTGCCATGGGTCAGTCATCATATATGGGAAGAGATTCAAGTGGGTTTAGAGCATTTAAATTTTAAAAAGTCGTTTTAAGTTCCAGGAAGTCAGACTTATATATCCTTTTGTCTATTTCAAGGCAAATTATTGTAAACAGGCAAAACCTCTGACATTAACAAAGCCCAGAGCAAGAGTACAAATAAAAGCCTGTGTAGCACATGTGTGAAAACATCAGTTATAAAGCAGGTTATAAAGCTATTAAAAATGAGGGAGGGAGGGAGGGAGGGAGGGAGAGAGGAAGGGAGGGAGGGAGGGAAGGAAGGAGGGAGAGAGGAAGGGAGGGAGGGAGGGAAGGAAGGAGGGAGAGAGGAAGGGAGGGAGGGAGGGAGGAAGGGAGGGAGGGAGGGAAGGAAGGAGGGAGAGAGGAAGGGAGGGAGGGAGGGAAGGAAGGAGGGAGAGAGGAAGGGAGGGAGGGAGGGAGGGAGGGAGGGAGGGAGAGAGGAAGGGAGGGAGGGAGGGAGGGAGGGAGGAAGGGAGGGAGGGAGAGAAGGAAGGAGGGAGGGAGGGAGGAAGGGAGGGAGGGAGGGAGGGAGGAAGGGAGGGAGGGAGGGAAGGAAGGAGGGAGAGAGGAAGGGAGGGAGGGAGGAAGGGAGGGAGGGAGGGAAGGAAGGAGGGAGAGAGGAAGGGAGGGAGGGAGGGAAGGAAGGAGGGAGAGAGGAAGGGAGGGAGGGAGGGAAGGAAGGAGGGAGAGAGGAAGGGAGGGAGGGAGGGAAGGAAGGAGGGAGAGAGGAAGGGAGGGAGGGAGGGAGGGAAGGAAGGAAAGAAGGGAGGGAGGGAGGGAAGGAAGGAAGGAGGGAGAGAGGAAGGGAGGGAGGGAGGGAAGGAAGGAGGGAGAGAGGAAAGGAGGGAGGGAGGGAAGGAAGGAGGGAGAGAGGAAGGGAGGGAGGGAGGGAAGGAAGGAAAGAAGGGAGGGAGGGAAGGAAGGAGGGAGAGAGGAAGGGAGGGAGGGAGGGAAGGAAGGAGGGAGAGAGGAAGGGAGGGAGGGAGGGAGGGAGGAAGGGAGGGAGGGAGGGAAGGAAGGAGGGAGAGAGGAAGGGAGGGAGGGAGGGAGGAAGGGAGGGAGGGAGGGAAGGAAGGAGGGAGAGAGGAAGGGAGGGAGGGAGGGAGGGAGGAAGGGAGGGAGGGAAGGAAGGAGGGAGAGAGGAAGGGAGGGAGGGAGGGAGGGAGGGAGGAAGGGAGGGAGGGAGGGAAGGAAGGAGGGAGAGAGGAAGGGAGGGAGGGAGGGAAGGAAGGAGGGAGAGAGGAAGGGAGGGAGGGAGGGAAGGAAGGAGGGAGAGAGGAAGGGAGGGAGGGAGGGAAGGAAGGAGGGAGAGAGGAAGGGAGGGAGGGAGGGAAGGAAGGAGGGAGAGAGGAAGGGAGGGAGGGAGGGAGGGAAGGAAGGAAAGAAGGGAGGGAGGGAGGGAAGGAAGGAAGGAGGGAGAGAGGAAGGGAGGGAGGGAGGGAAGGAAGGAGGGAGAGAGGAAGGGAGGGAGGGAGGGAAGGAAGGAGGGAGAGAGGAAGGGAGGGAGGGAGGGAAGGAAGGAGGGAGAGAGGAAGGGAGGGAGGGAGGGAAGGAAGGAAAGAAGGGAGGGAGGGAGGGAAGGAAAGAAGGAAGGGAAGGGGAGAGGAAGGGAGGAAGGGAGGGAGGGAGGGAGGGAGGATGGGAGGGAGGGAGGGAAAAATATACCTTCATTGCAACCTGGAAGGCCGAGGTTCGAATTCAGAATTCTTGGTTCCTCAAAGAACACTTTTTTCCTTCCTCTGGTTATGACTTAAGGAGTCTCTCAGGTGTGTATGTGGCACCCTTGCCTGACATCCGATTTCATCCACATTCCCAAAAATAGCCACCACTCGGCCATTCCCTGCCCCTAGAAGTGCGCCCTAGTGGTACCATCTACCCTCAGGAAGATAGACAAGGGAAGGGAAGGGGGCTCCGTAAGCCCTAGAGCAGGCTCGGAGCCTTCTGGGCAGAAAGACACTTCTGAGGTCCCAGAGTTCAGAATTTCTAGAAGGGAAAGAGGAGTCCCTTGGCCCTGCAGACTGCCCACTCAAGAGGAAATGAGGCCTCTAAAACATGGGACCCTCTTGCCCGGGTCTAAGAGCAATTCCACGTAAACGAATGGCTTTAAGACTAGAGGACCAAATAGGATAACTATTCATTTTCAAAGGTTAGTTCTTTTGTCGTGGTCCGTAGAGTGACCTTTGGCACGAACACAGCCAGCGTACCTCCAAATCCCCCCGTGACTCGAGCCAGTTGTGCAGAGCATTTGGCAGGGCACGCTGGTCATGCTCCTCCACCAGGCAGAGGGTAAGTGCCGTCACAGAAACTAAACTTTCAAAAGGAAAATCATTAGGAGCATCGTTGTTCTGGCTTCCTCCAGAGTTGGAAAAAACAAACTTGAGTGCAGATATATGCAATGGTAGTGACCACTAATACATAGGGGAGCTTTAATATATTTATACCACCTCTGCCTTACGCGATTTTGCAGTGCTAAATTATCTTATCTTTTAAAGAAGTGGTTACAGATGTACCAGAGTCGAAAGAAAACTTTCTGTTTTGTCGTGGCAATGATTGTGTCTAAATTGAGTCCAGAGGCAGGAAGTTGGATTCCCGGACGTGGTTCAGTTCAGCTGACTCCAAGCTTTCTACCCATGTCATAAGCTGCCTCTGCTTTCTAATCACACGTCCTTTTTCTGTGGCCCTTCAGGCTACACAAGAAAGTAAACATGGACACAGGAAAGGCAGCCGCAACGAGGAAGAACATTTCATCATTAGCCCTCAGAAACCGGGAAGCTGCTTCCCCAAATCACTACTGTGTCGCCCACCCCAAAACTCTAGGAAAGGGCCTCAGGAATTTCTCATGACAGAGGCTGGATGATAAATTGCAAGCGATGCACGAAAATAGACAGGGAGAGAGAAAACCTTTAATTTGCTCTTCGAGGAGTTGAAAACTTCTGAATGTTTGAGACAAGCAGAAACATCCCGTGTTCTTTTTGACAAGTTAACACCTTTACAATCAGAAAGCAAAATTAAAGTTGTCCATCTTGAGAAAAGACAAAATGACCAGTCGTTTCCGTGTTTGGTTCCTTTCTCACACGTCTCTCTCTGTTTTTCCCCTTTCTTCTCTGCTTCCTCCTGATTCAGATGTCTCTGACACAGGTAATGTTCAGCCACCCTTTCCAGGGGTCTACATTGGTTTTGTTTTGTTTTGTTTAATCAAAATGACCCACATGGCTGTCCTGCCAGCCCTGCTCCCTGAACACCCTCTTGCAGGCCGGGCCAGCTCCGTGGGGTGGGGGATGACTGCACCCACCCTAGCCTGCTCCACACCTCTTCTGAAATGCCACAGAGACAGGTTTCTCCCTCATGGTTAAATTGACACGGGGGTAACCTTGAGGAGGAGTAGGATTCACAACAGAGCTGAGATCCACACTCTCGAAAATGTTTGCTTTGGGCAGACCCTGACAGGCATTCGATGTCTATGGCATGGACAGCTCACGGAAACACAGCCCGCCTTTGACCCTGACTGTTCATGTGACGTTATAACCCACATACTGGCTGTATTTCATATCATCCTTTTAAACTGTGTTTAAAAAACACTTTCCTGTCTTTTTCTCCCCATCTGAACTTACTTTCCCTTGATGACCGTTTCAGTTCAGAATTCAGATAGACTTTCTGAACATGCTCAGTAGAGCTTAGGATCCTTTAGTTCAATTGTTACTAACTTATAACTGCATTGAGAAATATAGATCCAAACCTTTATAAGTTAAGATTTCCCTTCCTCTAGAGAGAGCATCCTCTGAACCTTTACAAGCTAAGATTTCCCATCCTCTAGAGACATGTTGTGGGTGCCCTCACATCTCTACTACAAAGGACACCCACAACATCTCTAGGGTAAAGAAAACTCCACCAAGGTAAACCGTAAACAGAGGGAAGGTTAGCTGCAGGAGACAGAGTGCGGGCCGGCCAGCCACCAGGTTATTCGAGTGCCAGCTGCTCGTGTCCAACTTCCTTGCCTTTCTGCTGTGAGATGCATGGATATGGCAACCCTCATGACATATCATTTTTCTGAGCAAATACTTAGGGCACGCCTATTGGGTGCAAAGCATTCTAATGCAATGTAACGCAGTGAGGATGACATGAGTCTGGCCACTTCAGAGCATTTGTATTTTGTGTGACTGAGCCTTCTGACCACGCATTTGTGTTGCCAGCAGATATGGGAATTTTCCGGCGGGCAGCCATGGTGTTCTACACGGACTGTGTCCAGCAGTGCAGCCGGCCTCTGTACATGGTACGTGCATGTTCCTGTGTGCTTCGGCCCTCTCCCAGAAAGGAGGGGAACAGTGGGAGGGACAGGCTTGGGCAGTCACTCAGGGCTCTGAAAATCAAGAGAGCCAGATGGCTGAGGGTGGCTGAGGTCCAGTTAGTGGGGGAAGGAGCATAGTACTTACTCTTTTTCATAAAAGTGAAGCGAACATGGTCCCCTTTATATAAACAAACTATTTGCTAGTATATAATAAAGAAGAAAATATATCTATCCAACTGCTAAATAGTGATCACTGGGGACTGACACGCTGGGGCCTGTTGGAGGGCGGCGCAGGGCGGCATGGAAGGAAGGGGAGGATCAGGAAGAATAGCTAATGGCTGCTGGGCTGGGTACCTGAACGATGGGATGTGTGTAGCAAACCACCATGGCACGCATTTAGCCACGAAACAAACCTGCACTTCCTGCCCATGTACCCCTGAACGTAAAATAAAATTTGGAAATAAAAATAATAATGATGAAATTTAAATAACAGTAAATGAACAGTGGTCATAGCTATTGGGAGGATGGAGACAGAGTACCCCTATAAATAACCATCCCCCAGGACGGCGGGGCGAGCCAGACGGCACACCACTAATAATCCCCCAGGACGGCGGGGCGAGCCAGGACTGTTTCAAGCAAACTGGGACACGTGGCCACTCCAGTCACTTTCATTGGGAACTCGCACTTCCACACTATACATTTCTGTGTTGTTCGATTTTTACAAGGAGCAAGAATTTTTCTATAACTTGTCCGTATTGCTTGATGGTTGAAATGTACTTCTGTATTACACATTTCTACGGCGAGCCCAGAGGTCAGGGCCCTGGTCCCAGCTCGCTCAAGCCTCTCTGCTCAGTGATTTTGGGGCTACCTCCCTCCTCTGAGTCCATTGCCCCAGGCTTTATAAAGTGCTACCGTCAGAACTAGTGATGCTAGTATGGCCTGGCACACAGGGGTTTGGTAAGTACCTACTAATCCTTTATAATCAGAATATTTTTAAATAAAGGAATGTGCAAATCTGTTAACCCTCCAGAGCTCGAGCAGGAGCGATAAGCGCTAACCGAGGGAGTTGAGGCTGGAGTTTATTTAGGTGAGAATGAAAAAAATCCATTAGGACTTGTATTTTGAGAGGCACGTTCTCCTGCTGACCTGTGAATCAGGACAGGCAAGTAACGTTTTTGTTTTTCATATTAAGTGATGGAGGCTTCCTTTTTTTCAGACTTTATATTTTTTAGAGCAGCTTTATATCCACAGCAAAACTGAGCAGAAGGTACAGAAATTTCCCACATGCCCTCTGCCCCTCCTCCCCACACACAACGCCTCCCCCACTATTGACATTCCAATGGTACATTGGTTACGGCTGATGATCGTCACTACCCATGCAAAGCTTACATTACATTCATGCTCATTCTTGACATACGCTTATGGGTTGTGACAAATGTGTTGACAGGTACCTACCTGTACCATACAGGACAGTTTCACTATCCTAAAAACCCTCCGTGCTCAGCCTATTCATCCCTCCCTCCCTCTCAACACCTCACAACCACGAATCTTTTCTCTATTGGCAGTTTTTCTTTTTCCAAAATGTAATTGGTATCATACAGTATATAGCCGTTTCATACCGACTTCCTGCACTTAGTAATACGCATTTGAGTTTCCTCCGTGTCTTTTCGTGGCTTGATGGCTCATTTTATTTAGCACTGAATAACATTCCATTATCCACCCACTGAAGGACATTTTGGTTGCTTGGAAGTTGGGTAATTATGAATCAGCTGCTATAACATTCATGTGTAGGTTTCTGTGTGGACGTAAATTTTCAAGTCCTTTTGGTAAATACCAAAGGGAGCTATTGCTGGACGGTATGGCCGTCCTATGTTCAGTTCTGTAAGAAGCTGCCGCACTGTCTTCCAAAGTGGCTGTGCTGTTTGGCATTCCCACCAGCAGTGAATGAGTGTTCCTGTTGCTCCACATCCTTGTCGGCATTTGGTGTTGTCAGTGTTTGGGGATTTTAGCCATTCTAACAGGGGAACTCATGCTTTTCTATGAACTTACTTCCTCCACATTGGATGGATCACCTTAAAGAATTGCTAGTCTTAAATAGATGAGTGGTTATGCAAATTAAACTATAATCAACTCTCTCCTAAAAGTTTTAAGTAGTATGCAAAGAACAGGGACAGACTGTGAATAAATCTCTGTCCGAGTAATTTTTATTTATGTGTTTACTTATTGAGACAGAGTCTTGCTTTGTTGCCCAGGCTGGAGTGCAGTGGCACAATCTTGGCTCACTGCAATCTCCACTTCTCAGGTTCAAATGCTCCTCAGGCTTCAGCCTCTTGAGAAGCCGGGATTACAGGTGTGTGCCACCACACGTGGATACTTTTTTGTATTTTTAGCAGAGAGGGGGTTTCATCATGTTGGTCAGGCTGATCTCGAACTCCTGATCTCAGGCGATCCGCCTGCCTCAGTGACCCAAAGTGTTGGGATTACAGGCGTCAGCCACTGCGTCTGGCCTATTGTCATTAAAACGGACATTTTCTCCCTATTTTCTACCCTACAAGAGTGTATATTGTAGACACACGAGTTTGAGAGTTCCAGGACCCCCTTGGAATCAGAGTAATGGGTACAAAACTAACTCCCTACAGCTGAGGCCTAAAAGTCACAACAGAGGCTACCAAGTAGTACTTTCCAGAAAAACAGTCCTCAGTTACACAGCATCAGTGGCAGAGCTCTGCTAACTACGAAGCAATCAGCGCACACCGCCAGCCTCCCCACTAAGAAGTGGTCCCATGGGCCAGCTCCACTAAACATTGGGGAGAAATAGTCAATTCCTGCTTTGCTGACCACATTTTCTTTCATAGGGATGAGGTCAGATCTATTTGCAGTTGGAAGCCTTGCCGTTTAGTTCTTGTATACGATTAATGTCAGATCATAGGTAAGGCTCTCTTAGATCCGTAGGAAAATTTTCTCACCAATGCAATTGTTTTCCTATAGTTGATGCTTCCACTACAGTAGCTTAAAAGAAAAAGAGGATGTGCAGCTCTCATTTGATGTTTTCTTTCCTCTTTTCCAGGATAGAATGGTGTTGCTGGTTGTGGGGAATCTGGTTAACTGGTCCTTGTAAGTAGTCTTATGAAAACATGTTTTTGCCTTTATTAATGTTGGTAACCCTGTGGTTTAGCTTTCCTTGACTGTCATTTTTACAGAGAAATCTGAAATTAAGGAGAAGGCAGGACTGCTTGTTCTAGAGACTCAAAACAGTTATTTTATTTCCTGCGAAGAAGGCAGTAGGACATTCTCATGCACCAATCATAGCCTCTCTTAAAACACTGATGTATTGAGTTCATTTGCTCAACAAAACAAACATCAAAACCTGTTAAATCTATGGATATGTTGGATAGATGGACAGATAGATAGATGGATAGATAGATAGATGGATGGATGGATGGATGGATGGATGGATGGATAGATGGATGGATGGATGGATAGATGATAGATGATAGATAGATAGATGGATAGATGGATGGATAGATGGATGGATGGATAGATGGATGGATGGATGGATAGATGATAGATAGATAGATGAATAGATGGATGGATAGATAATTATGCCAATGATTGCCAACATGCAACATAGCTTTAAACTATTTTGCAAAACTTTCCATAAAGACTACCCAGTAGGCCTCTTTTCTGTAGAAATTTTTCTTACTCTGTGTGTGTGTGTGTGTGTGTGTGGTCCCTCTTTTCTTTCTTTCCCTCTAGATCTCTTTCTTTCTACTGACATCATTCTTCTTCCTCTTTCCCCATGGCCTTGTTCCTCACATGGCTCAAGATAGAACAATACAACAGATGTATATTTCTGCTAGCCAAAATTACTTTGTGCAACCTATTCTCAACTTAAACAGTTGAATGAGTGAAATATTTTTTTGATCACTCAAAAAATAAGTAAGTTTAACTACTTTAATTTGTGGGTCCTAGCTGATGAGCTCCTCGGGGTCAGTGGCCTTTGATTAAAAAAAAAAAAAAAAAGATTCTCGAATCCCAGTGAACATTAAGGAATGAAGAGGCATGTCTTCAGAAGAAGCCAGAACCAAGTCATGAGAATCTGAGTCTCATTTCGGGGCCGTGTGCTTCGGAAGAAGTTTTTCATGTCGTCGCCCCAGGGATTGCCTCAGGATAAGATGCATACTCTTTAAGGATTCCTCCTTTACTTGGGGGCAGGTCAAGATGAGAGGATTCTTGGGCAGTGGTTTCTTCCTGACCACGCTCCTAGCAGACTGCACAGAGGGCACTGGGAGGAGAAAAGGGACCATCTTCTTGATGATGAGCAGCCTTTGACTGTGACCCCAGGGACACAGAATCACCTGTCTTGTCTCTGTTCCTCACATAAGCAAAACCAAACCCATGATTTGCTCACAAGGCAAGGCGAATGAACTCTCTTCATAGACAGCTCTGCGGGACAGCAGGAGCTCTAAAGATGAAGGCAGTGCAATGGCAGACATAGACTGTGATGATCTGATCGTGGACTACTGCCTTCTCAGTTGCTCCATAAAGATGCGGAATGATTTCCTATGAATGTTATTTTTAAAATAATTAATTTCATATGGTCCTGAGGAAGAAAAATGGCGTCTGTGCATACATACACGTGTATTTATAGATAGGCATAGAGATGTGCATACATACATATGAATATATAGAGAGAAAAATGATAAAGCAAATGTAACAAAATGCTAATAATTGGAGAATCTGAATGAAGGATATACAAGAACTGCTTAATATACTAAAGATCTCTAAATCTGGGAGGAGAAAACTTTCTGTTATGCAGAACAAAGTCATTTGAGGTGGGGTGCAGGGGCTCACACTTATAATCAAAACACTTTGGGGGGCTGAAGCAGGAGGACTGCTTGAGCCCAGGAGTTGG
The DNA here is from genome assembly GCA_031835075.1 of Saguinus oedipus. Lineage (NCBI taxonomy): Eukaryota > Metazoa > Chordata > Mammalia > Primates > Cebidae > Saguinus > Saguinus oedipus. Next base: position 96,393,293 of record CM063184.1, on the reverse strand, counting down.
AGGTCAGTCTTGGCAACATGGTGACACCCTCTCTCAAAAAAAACCAAAAACAAAGTCAGTTGGAATTCAAAATAAACAAAAAGAGTCCATTAATAGTAGCTTTACACTTTAAATAATTAGGAATAAATTTTGAGAAATGTACACAATCTTTCTTTACAAAATATAATTACCAGCCAGGCATGGTGCCTCACGCCTGTCATCTAGCACTTTGGGAGGCCCAGGCAGGTGTGGATCACGAGGTCAGGAGGTGGAGACCATCCTGGGTAATATGGTGAAACCCCGTCTCTACTAAAAATACAAAAAAATTAGCTGTTCGTGGTGGGGGGTGCCTGTAGTCCCAGCTACTCGGGAGGCTGAGGCAAGAGAATCGCTTGAACCTGGGAGGCAGAGATTGCAGTGAACCGAGATGGCGCCACCGCACTCCATCCTGGGCAACAGAGCGAGACTCTATCGAGAGAGAGAGAGAGAGAGAGAGAGAGAGAGAGAGAGAGAGAGAGAGAGAGGTAATTAATTACCTTATCACGAGCCATAAGGAAAATTTAGCTAAATGAAGAGAGACCTCAAGTCCTGGGTGGCAAGATTATTGTAAAGACATTCTTTCTCAAGGTAATGTGTAAATTTAGAGTTAGAATAGTATTTAAGTTAATAAGCTTTTATTCTAAAATTTATTTGCCTAGTTAGGCAAAAAATCTAAACGTCTTTGAAAAAGAGATGAACAGAAGGAAGGAGGGGCAGAGGTGACTAGCCCAGCGTCGTCCCGTAGAACTTTCTGAAATGGTGTAAATGGTACACACATAAGGTCCAGTACAGTAACTGTTAGCACATGGATACTGCAAACTTGAAATGTGGCTCGTATGACTGAGGAAGTACATTTCCAATTTTATTTAATTTTAATTAATTTAAATTTAAATAACCACCTGTGGCTACCAAATGAAATAGTGCAGGCTAGCCCAATCAGATAACCTAGCATATTATAAAACAGTAATAAAAGAGCAAGGCACTGATCTAAAATTAGAAATTAAAAATAGGAGTCAGTGAATCCAAATGGAGGACAGAAACCCAACTAGATAGATGGAGATTTAAAAACATGTACATATGGATGTGTATCATTAAAAACAATTTCAAAACAAGGAGATAAGGAAGAATTATGTAATAAAGGACATGTTATAATTGAATAGAAATTTGAAACAAAATTAACGCTAACTCCAACCACAATTAACTGTAGCATTAATTCGAAAACCATGGACAGCTAGCAAAAATTTGGCAATGTGTGTCAAGCCGATTACGGAGACAATTTTGCTTCTATTCTAAGGAAGTAGTCTTAAATGAAGAAAAGATAAGCTCAACGTCTGAAAGTATTCATTTATTCACTGTAGTGTTTCTTATAATCGTGAAAAACTGAAGAATGTGGGGAAACACGTTAACAAAAGAGGAAAGATGAGTGTTTACATTAATTCAATTATGGAAACTTTACATGGTTGTTAGAAATGGATGCTTGGAAGAAAGTGTAATAAATTGGAAGTGATTTATATAGGGAAGACACCGTGGCTGTAAGCCCAGGGCTTTGGGAGGCTGAGGCAACAGGATGGCTTGAGGCCATGAATCCAACACCAGGCTGGGCAACATAGCAAGACCCTGCCTTTACAAAAAAAAAAAAAATGTCAAAAGTTAGCCGGATGGTGGCCTGTCTTGTGGTCCTGGCTACCAGAGAGGCTGAAGTGAAAGGATCGCTTGAGTCCGGGAGGCGGAGATGGCAGTGAGCCGCGATCGCACCACCGCACCCCGGCCTGAGTGAGGGAGGCGGAGATGGCAGTGAGCCGCGATCGCACCACCGCACCCCGGCCTGAGTGAGGGAGGCGGAGATGGCAGTGAGCCGCGATCGCACCACCGCACCCCGGCCTGAGTGAGGGAGCGAGATCCCAACTCTTAAAAAAGGGTAGTTGCCTGTTAGAAGTATTTTTTTAAAAGATCTGTTGAATCACGAGGTAAGTTTTAAAAAAATGAAGTTAACTAAAAATAAAAGCTTTTGTTTTAAAAAAGAAGAACCTGCCCCTCCCGCTTCAAGGGGCTGGGGCGCTGGAAAAGCCCCCGGTGTTACAAAGCCGCCTTCGCGGCTGCCCGCGTCTCTCCCACGCCCGCAGCGCCCTGTTCGGGTTGATAAACCGCCCCAGGGACTTCGCCTCCTACATGCTGGGCATCTTCATCTGCAACCTGCTGCTGTACCTGGCCTTCTACATCATCATGAAGGTAAGAGCGGGCGCCGCGAGCGGCTCGGCCCTGGGCTGGCGCAGGCGGGGTCCGCGAGGCCGCATCTGGGCTCTCCCGACAGCTCCGCAGCTCGGAGAAGGTCCTCCCGGTGCCGCTGGTCTGCATCGTGGCCACCGCTGTGATGTGGGCCGCCGCCCTGTACTTCTTCTTCCAGAATCTCAGCAGCTGGGAGGTAAGAGGCTGTTTTCTTCCCCAACTCCTCTCTCCAATTTGCCGTTTGCGGCTTTCCACCTCTCTCAAGTGTTTTCACCGTGTCTAACATGAAAGTTCTCTCTGCGGGGGATGGTTTGTAGCAGCCACACATCAATGCACAGTGACTGCATGCGGTTCTCACCCTCGGGATGGCGCTTCATTCATCTGTGAGCGCTGCAGACGCGGCCGACCGCTCCTCGGTGCGTGCCGTATGAGGGTGCTGGTCCCAGGGGATGCTCACCGCGCTCGAAAGCCTTGAGTAGTGTTCATCTTCGCAACTTTCTCATCACCTCCACCCATCAGCAAATACCCAAGCGGGAGTGTCATTGTGTCCAGTCCACAGACCGCAGAGCCCAGGCCTAGGAAATTAGTGGCGTGTCTGAGGCACAGAACAGGAAGAAGTCTTAGCATTGCACCACAACCCTCACCACAGTAGACTTTGGAACACTTCTGTCACTCTGGAAAGAAACCTGACCGCACAGCACTCACGCCTCACTTCTCCTGACCCCTTGGCCCTAAGCCACTGCTAAATGTACCTTTCGTCTTGCGTATTTGCTTCTTCCAGACATTCCATATAAATGGAATCACATCGGACGTGGCCTTCGTGTCTGGCTTCTTTCCCTCATGTGTGCTAGGTCCAAGCAGCTGTAACATACATGGTACTTCCTGCCTAGTCATTGCTGAGTAATAACCACTGTGCTCATATGCCGCATTTTACCCACCTGCTCATCAGCTGGTGGACATTTGGATTGTTTTTATTTTGTGTCTTTATGAATGATGCTGCTGTGAATATTTGTGTATGTTTTTTTTCTTGAGGTAAAATATACATATAAAATTTACTGGTTACCATCGTAAAGCGTGCAGTTCAGTGATAAATACATGTATATTCTGTGCTCGCTTCGGCAGCACATATAATAAATACGTGTATATTCGTTTTCCCCTCGTCTCCCTCTCCCCACTGCCCCTCCCGGACTCTGGTAACTACCGAGCTGTTCTCTGTCTTCATGAGATCCACTTTTCCAGCTCCCTCATGTGAGTGAGAACATGCAACATTTGTCTTTCTGCACTTCACTTAGTTCAATTTAATATAATGGCCCCACATGCCATATGTGTTGCTGCAAATGGCCGCGTTTTATTCTTTTTTATTGTGTGTGTGTGTGTGTGTACATTGTCTATGTAGATATGTGTATCATATTGTCTTTGTCCATACTTCCGTTGATGGCCATTTAGATTGATTCCATATTTTGCCTATTGTGAACAATGCTATATAATAAACATGGGAGTGCAGATATCTCTTTGATTTCTTTTCTTCTGGACATATATCAAGTAGTAGAATTGCTGGATCATATGGTAGTTCTGTTTTTTTTTTTTTTCTTGAGGTGGAGTCTCACTCTGTCACCTAGGCTGGAGTGCAATGGCATGATCTCAGCTCACTGCAACACCTCCTGGGTTCAAGTGATTCTCCTTGCCTCAGCCTCCTGAGTAGCTGGGATTACAGGCACCTGCCACCATGCCCAGCTAATCTTTTTTGTATTTTTAGTAGTGACAGGGTTTCACCACGTTGGCCGGACTGGTCTCAAACTCCTGACCTTAGGTGATCCACACACCCTGGCCTCCCAAAATGCTGGGATTACAGGCCAAGCCACCACACCCAGCTGTAGCTCATTTTTTAGTTTTTTGAGGAACTTCCAAACTGTTCCCCACAGTGGCTGTACTAACTTACACTCTCACCCCAGCGAGTGAGGGTCCCGTCCTCCACATCCTCGCCAGCACCCGTTACTGCCTGTCGTTTTGATACAAGCCTTTTTAATAGGGATGAGGTGATATCTCATTGTACTTTTGACCTGCATTTCTCTGATGATCAGTGAACCTTTTCATAGCCTGTTTGTCATTTGTATGACTTCTTTTGAGAAATGTCTATTCATATCTTTTGCCCACTTTTAAGTTACACTTTTCCCTTACAGCTGTTTGAGCTCCTCATCTATCCTGATTATTAATTTCTTGTCAGACGGATAGTTTGTAAATATTTTCTCCCATTCCATGGTTTGTCTCTTCACTTTCCTGGTCATTTCCTTTGCTGTGCAGAAGCTTCGAAGCTTGATGTGATTTCATTTCTCTGCTTTTGTTTTGGTTGCCTGTGCTTTTGAGGTCTTCGTATACAGGTTTTTGTGTGGATTTATGTTTTCTTGGAAGTTAACTTTTTGAACCAGACAACTGGTAGCGTTTTTGTGGCTTTCGGATGCTCAACTCTTTGAACAGCTGAACTGTGGGAATCTTGCCATGCCCTGTCTCACTCTCCTCCAGGGAACCCCGGCCGAATCCCGGGAGAAGAACCGCGAGTGTGTCCTGCTGGACTTCTTCGATGACCACGACATCTGGCACTTCCTCTCTGCTACTGCTCTGTTTTTCTCATTCCTGGTGAGTTCGTATCTACCTTTCTGGGACTGTCTTCTCTCTTTACATCTTGTACCCTCATCGTCTTCTGCTGCTCTTCCTTATATCCTTTTTTTATATTCCAATTCCTCCTTGTAATTCAGTGTACAGACCATCTTATTTCTTTTTAAAATGTTGTATCCTTTGGTTAGATCTTTAGTTTTTCTTTACTCTTCCGTATCGTTAGACACAGAGGGACAAAAGTTGCACAGCACATTTGTCCTGAATTGGTTATTAGACCCACGTGCCCAGAATTTCCCCAGGAATGACTTAGCAATTCTGATGACATTGGGTCATTCCTTCTCATGCCATACTCACATTCTTCCTCCTCCTCCTCCTCCCCCTCCTCCCCCTCCTCCCTCTCCTCCCTCTCCTCCCTCCTCTCCCCCTGAATATATCATAAATATGTTACAGGTTCCTTAAGTGCCCTGGGATGGCAGCCATGCTTCTGCTGCCTTCTGACCAGTCTGTCCCAAATCTCTCCTGTAGTTTGTCTATTTTGTTGCCCCAACCCCTTCTCAGAAGCCATGCGTATTTATATCAACCCTGGATTATAGTTCCATCCTTTAACCCTAACTTTGACCTTTCCCAATTAAAAGTCCGTGGTGCCTGTAGGCAGGTTCAATTGACAATTAACCCTGCTAGACTCCCCGGCTCCACGCGATGCAGGCTCAGGCCTGCCGTGTAATTCAGGTGTGGAGCAGCGCTACCCCCTAGTGGCCACTTTGGGAAGCTTACCCACTCTGTATAAACACTCCTCACGGCTTTTACTTGTGAGCATCATTTTCATGAGAGAGACAGAGACAACGGAAGCGGACTGTAGGTTCCACGCGGGGACAGTGGCAGTCGAGGGAACTAGAACTAGAGAAGGTGCACTTCTATCCAGCAACACTCTATCCAACAGGGCTTTATGCCCTTTAAGTCTTGACCTAAATGTTCCCTTCTAAGTAATCACTTCCCAGCCCACCCTATCAACATTGTTTACCTCCTCACACCTGAAGCGTCCTATATTTCCTCCCTTATTTAACTTTTATCCTTAGCATTTATTACTAGCTAACGTGCTACATTTTACTTAAGTATTTGTTTCATCTCTAAAGCCCTCTTTAGAATGTAAGCTACATGGAGAATAGGGATTTTTCTTTCATTCCAAACTATATCTCCATAGCAACTGGAATAGCTTCACAAATATTTGAATTAATTGACAATTGAATTGTATAATTATGATAAGTGTCTATTAAGAGCAAGGCATTAGAGAGAGCTGCAGAAGGCATGAGGGAACTCAGTTTCCAGCCTGTGGACGTCTCGGAGAGAAAACAGGGACTAAACGTGACAGTGACTGCCCATTCCTTTCATTCCTCCATCCCTCTCATTTCAGGTTTTGTTAACTTTGGATGATGACCTTGATTTGGTTCGGAGAGACCAGATCCCTGTCTTCTGAACCTCCAACATTAAGAGGAGGGGAGGGAGCGATCAATCCTGGTGCTGTTTCACCAAAATTACAGTGACTGCAGCAAAGTAACCACTGCCAGATGCTCCACTCACACTCTGTAGAGCCAACTCTGCGTTCACACAGGAAGGAGAGGGGCTGCAGGAGATTCACACCTGCAAGAAGGGAGGCCGAAGGGGAGCCATGCTGAGGACAGACGCAAACATGAGGAGCTGAGAGGCACTTGCTCCTTCCATCTGCAGCTCTGAGTGCGACAGGGACAGATGCTGCCCCCCAAGTCGACTCGCCACCTTGGGGTCCCTCCCACCCTCGTGGAGACTTCAGCAATGGCAGAATGTGCTGCACTCTTCCTTCCAGTTGTCTCCCTGCCCGGAAACGCCGGCAGCTTGGATTTCTTGCCCAGAGACACGGCCCTGTTCACACGTCTGCAACACCAGCTGCTCCAGCAGGAGCATGTGATTCTTTAGAATATGGTGGGGAGGTGACCTCAGGCCCTACTGGGATAGATGTTCTAGTGGCACCAGCTAGTCACCTCCCAGAAGAAACTATGTTTCCCCAGGTTTCCAATGCCATCAGAAGGGCTCGGGAGTGGGGTCTGTCACACATTTCTCTTAACAAGTAACTGTCACTGGGACCAAGGCCTGGGTGCTTATAAATTCCTTCGTGTCTTCATCCCACTGACCTGTGTGGATCTCATCACTCTGGCTCTGCCTTCTTGGAAAGGCCCTGTCACTCCACGGATGTCTGGCCAGCTTCAAGGCAGAAGGAGAAACAGGAAAAGCCCTTTTAACAGCAGCAGGAACAAGAGAAATGACTAACCATACTGAGACTGGTAACAGCAGCAGCAGGCAGACAGGCCTTGCGGTAAGGACTTGGGCTGCCAGGGCAAATTCAGCAGAGTGAGCAGGGCTTACTCGGCCCTCCCATTCACACAGCTCAGTTCTGTGCCCACATCGCCCTTCAGGAAGAAATCAGTTTTGTAACCAGGAACACCACTGCAGGAGTCCTCAACAGCGAGTCCGTCACCTGTCATTCCATGTAGATCAGGGTTCTGGATTTCCTCCCTGGAGTTCTCAGAAGCAGCTCTCAGGATGAACACATCGTCCTCTCCCCTCTTCTTGCAAAGAGCACAGCTCAGCTAGTATTGTCTCTCGCTCTCTCCCCAGTAAGGTGTTGGAAACTCAGCATCCAGGTTCCACTCGCAGTCTGGCAGCTCTGCGTCTGCAAAGTCCTGCATTGACCAGACCCCCTTGTTGCGGTAGTATGATGTAATCAGAAAATAGATGTACAGATGTGCACATGGGTATCTATCTGCTTGTGAAATTAAAGTCACCTCTCACCTCTGCTTTCCTGATCATTCGTTAGAAAAAAATGGATCCGGCATTTTTTTTAAGTACTATTCTTTCTCTAAACTGTTTGCACTGTGTTCAAAATCCCATTTTAGAAGTTTGAACAGCAAGCTCTTCCTGACTTTAAAAGCACGAAGATGCTTTCAACAAAATATTTTGTGATTTTTTTCGAAGTCCCTAAGTGTGTACTTAGTCTTCTGTTATTCTTTATTCTTTAAGAAGTGTTGGCTTCCATAGACCATATGAAGGCCACCAATTAAATGGTGGTGTTAATGCAACACGTAAAAAATATTGGCAGGGCACAGTGGCTCACGCCTGTAATCCCAACACTTTGGGAGGCTGAGGCTGGAGGATCATTTGAGCCCAGGAGATTGAGGCTGCAGTGAACTGTGATTGTGCCCCTGCACTCCAGCCTGGATGAGAGTGAGACCCCCAACTCTTAAAAAGTAAAAATAAAAATAGAGATTTGAACCTGTTTAACTAAGGCTGCTTTGGCCTAATTTCTTTATCTTAACGCGCTATGGTTTCTAATCCACAAAAGATCAAGGAGGGAAATGTGAGCAGCGCAGTCCCTTCAAGTCGCTGTGGCTGACGTGAACACACTTCGGAGGCATAACCTGGGTGGTGGCTTGTTTGGGAAAGCGTGAGTGGAAATGGGGAGAGGGCGCTGGGGGAAAGGGCGCTGGTGGAAAGGGCTGGAGCCTTCGCTGCTCTGATCACGTCCGTCTTGGGCTACAGAGTCACTGTGGTTAGTTTTGTTCTCTGCAGCAGTACCGAAAATCCAGATCAAGTTGGTTTTACAAGTATCAGTTCCAAAGCGACGTGTTGCTAATTCTTTCCACAGCGCCTGTCTCACGGTTGGAGGACGCAGGGTCATTCAGCTGCGTCTGTGGGATTTGCACAAGTGCTGGGGTGGAGGGGAGCACCGGGAGCTTAGCGAGCCGTTTCTGTGGCACAGCGTCTGTGCCAACTCTGCCTGGGTTCATGGACTTCACTCTTTAAAAGAGAAAGGAAGAGCGATGCCGAAAGCCGAGTTCACCAGGAGTGTCCCTGGAGAAAAGCAGTCGGTACGAGGAGGCTCTTGGCAAAGTCAGCACAGAAGTAATAAGAGCAGTTCAGCTGGAGCGGGACGGAGATGCCGCAGGCGAGGAGCAAAGCTGCCACAGAAAATGACCTCTTCACGCCTCTGACAAACGCTGAGGAGCAGCCCCACCTCTTCGTGCCCCACGGTTCACTGAGGGGTTCGCCCGGGTTTATTTCAGCGGCAGGAGAAGCCAGCGGAAAGCCAGGGTCTAACTGGGGAAGGGACTTTCCAGGACTGAAGGAGGTCACCGAGCCAGCTCCTCGGGCAAAGAAAAGGGCCCTGCTCTCTTTGTAACTCCAGGCACCCACCAGAAGGTTCTGTGGGTCACACAATGTACGTGTTGGTAAATCAAACACCCAGACCCTCCTCAGTCTGGGTGACAGTCTCTCTATCCAAAACTCAGGGAAAAGGGAGGAACAAAGATAGACGCTATTCACGGAAGAAACCGTACAATCTGTGACAGATCCTGGAGTCCACCTAATCGCTGTGTGCCCTTGGATAAGTGGCTGAAACTCTCGGATCCTCTGCTGGCACATCTGCATGATTCTACGTGAGAACGGCAGAGGTGGAGGTGTGCGGGGCACCGGGAGCGGTCCTCACGCAGAGAGGATCCTCAGCTTACCCTCCCGGATCCCACAGGGAGGCGGGGAAAGACTGGATCTGTCAGCCGGGCTGGGATCTCTCTCCTCCAGGGCTCTTCATTGAAACAACCGTTGCATTTCCTGCCCTCAGCCCCAGGAGGCCCTGAACAGGTTGGGTCCTGCTTCACCTTCAGAGACGCTGCCCACAGCTGCTCAGCCTCCTCCTGTCCCTGTCCCCCTCCTTGTCCTTTGTGGCTCCATTTCCCTGACTCTGGCCCTGAATATCCTTATTGCAACTCAGATTTTTTTTAAAAAATGCTACCAAAGCTAGGGCCAAGTGAAAAGCCTGGCTGTTTATACTGTGACACCATCACTGCTGATGCTGCCTGGGAATCTCAAGGAAAACCTAGGTTCTCTCCTCTCAAGTAGCTATTACCACCCTGTTTCAGAGAATGCCACGTGCAAATGTTTTCCTCCCTTCCCACCCTGATTACCAAACGCTCTGTAGGGCAACCTTGCATCTTCAGCTGAGAAGAACGCTTCACCCTGCAGGTGACAAAACAGTCCCTGAAAGGGGAATCCTGGGTTTGAAATGAACCAGTGCGAATCTAACGTCCCTAGTGAAACTAAGGAGACGCACTATCGGTAGAGATTCCATTTGCTCTGCTTGAAGCAACGACAAATTCTTCTTTACCAAGATTCTGCCCAGCTCGTAGTAGTTTTTTTGTTTTTTTTAGCACTGGAGGAGACAAGATATATTGTGTAGCTAAGCTTTAATGTCTCCTCAATATGAAGGCACCTTTGTTTACAAGGTTAACTGCATGTTAAATCTTAGGCCTTAACACTCATGAATTCAAGGAATCTGGAGAAGTCACAGATCAGCCTTCACCACTGAGTTTCTAGAATACCAGACCAAGAGAGTTTCAGTTTGGGTCTCCTCTTCCTTTGGGAGGCTGAGGCGGGTGGATCAGGAGGTCAAGAGATCGAGACCATCCTGGTCAACATGGTGAAACCCCGTCTCTACTAAAGATACAAAAAATTAGCCGGGCATGGTGGCGCGTGCCTGTAGTCCCAGCTACTCAGGAGGCTGAGGCAGGAGAATTGCCTGAACCCAGGAGGCGGAGGTTGCGGTGAGCCGAGATCGCACCATTGCACTCCAGCCTGGGTAACAAGAGCGAAACTCCATCTCAAAAAAAAAAAAGAGACCCCTACTCAATGAACTCCGAGGCAGTGGGGGCTGTTTGCACCGCACAGCTTTCCTGAAGCATGTCTTGCTGTTCTTACTGTAGGACAAACAAGACTAGATGGCTACCGTGGTTCATGAAGAAGTACCTTTGCTCCCCCAGTTTTAGGGAAAAGATTCCTCTCTTCTTAAATATCTCTAGATTAAGAGATTTTATCATTTTCCCTGAACTCTTCAAATGTTTTAAATTCCTTGGCTCTGTCTTACCTCCTTAACATCTTGTCATCTAAGGTTTACTCTTCACTGGAGATGAACAATAGCTGACATTTACTTCATAGAAAAAACTGAAGTCTATGTTACATTTCAGTCAAGTGCTAAATAAAAGCCAGGGTCCCATCTCCTGCTCCAGCATTATAGCTATGATTTAGAAATCAACAGATTTAAACAGTGAAAGATTTTTAAATCAGGGCAAGGGAAATCTGATACGCAACCTCACCATGGCTTGCTCCCGGGGCCCCTGCTTCTCGATTTTGTGTGTGAATTAAAACTCTAGGCAAGGCGCAGTAGCTCACACCTGTAATCCCAGACTGTGGGAGGCTGAGGCGGGTGGATCACGGGGTCAGGAGTTTGAGACCAGCCTGGCCAACATAGTGAAACCCCGTCTCTACTAAAAATACAAAAAATTAGCTGGGCATGGTGGCGGGCACCTGTAGTCCCAGCTGCTTGAACCCAGGAGCTGGAATTGCAGTGAGCCGAGATCACGCCACTGCACTCCAGCCCCAGCAACAGTGGGAGACTCTTTCTCAAAAAAAAAAAAAAAAAAAGACTCTAGGTCCTTTAAGCAGAATATTGTCCAAAATAATTCCAACGCTGTGTCTTTTAGAGTGCTGCAACATCACCATCCCACAAAGAGGTGGGTTTGCATTTTATAGTTAGCATTAAATTGCTTACCTGAGCCTTTCACCAAGCTCCCTGGTACCCGGCAGGCGTCTTCTAGGAAACAGGACATATTCAGGCATGAGGTTTACTCTGCTTTTGTCTCAACATGGGACACCTTGAGAAGTAATGTTTTTAGGGGGTGCCTTTCCCCTTTATTCTCTCATCATATCTCTGTTCACTCAGAGAAGTCAGAAATACAGCTTTAGTAAATAGTCATGAAACGTTTGGGCTGGGCACTGTGAGAAAATAGGCACAGCCACGGATGAAATGCACACATCCCTTCCAGCACATGCTCTACCGTCCACTAGGGAGGATGGACAAGGAAAAACACATGATTATACTTTATGATAATCAGGCAAAAAGCTACAAGAAGAGAATAGCCTTATGAGAGTCTTATCATTAGGTGCAGAACAGGAAAAAATCCAAGTAATTGTCAGCAATGTTTATGCTCAGATGTGAAGCCCGAATTGCTGACAGCATCTCCCTCACAACCAAATTCCTCGAGAGCATACTTGGTTCTGGAGGCCTCCCTAAGAGACCTCCTCAGGGAGGTTCAGGCTTTCTCTGTCTGTGGTTCCCGGTTCTACTACAAAACCAAACACAGAAATCAAGTAATTAGGGGAGACCCCGCTCAGGAGCTGGTGTCAGAGAAGGATGCTGGTTCTCAGGGAAGGGTGACTTTGAAGAAATAAGCTTCTTGCTGAGATTCCTCCAAACAAGTCTGAGCATTTCCAGTTGACTTTCGAAGGCTAAAGCCTTGTAACAATTACGTGGATGGAACATTCAGGAAAAGGAAAATAGGCGCGGCAAGAATCATGTAAATCTGGAAGACCAAATGGAGACTCAGTCGCAGGTCAGGGTTAAGCAGTGATTTCTGAAAGCCTAAGTGGGAAGGGAACACATAAGATTTTAGCCTGAACCATCCATAAAAGCCACGAAGGTGGAAGGTGGCTTTAAAGGAGAAGGTAAATGAGACTGGATTGGGACATCAGGGAAAGATGGCTGCTGCTTTGAGTAGTAGAAGTTAAGAGGTTAGCGAGAAGGAAAAGAAAATTACTCAACTTCATGAAAAGCACTGCGCAGTAGTGTTGATGACACAGGAGGCATGGAGCCTGCAGAGGCCACTTCAGGGTCTGTAAAACGGTTTGGGGATGGGGGACTAAAGGAGGAGAAATAAACTTTTGACGTGGTAGATGTGTGGGTTTGATCTTGTTTTTAGGCAAACTGAAAGCAAAAAGAAAGCAAGCCTTGGGGTCCACTGAGCTGGGGCTGCAGTGACTACTAACTACAGGCAGAATTGTAAAGTATCATACTGGGACTAAGAGGGAAGCTTACGGCCTGCTGGATGCCTACAGCCTGGCCGGTCCCGCCTAGAGGAGGCGAATCACTGGTAAAAGGAGACAAGTCAGAAAAATCAGTGTGATGATGTAAGTGATGACCTCAAATTTTTCCTAAGAAAAAAATGAAAGTCCCAGTTTTAATCCCAGCAGAAAACAGAGATCTAGAGAGAAGGATAATTGGAGTGGATGATTTTATTCCATCCTTAAAGAAACAAAAACAGCTCTTTCTGCCTAACTCTTCCTGAGAGGTTGCAACAACCTCACTCTGCTAAAGGACAAGCATGGGACTGAAGCTTTCAGGCTGCCCTCTCAGTGCGATCTTACTGTCGGAAACTTATGTCCTCAATTTCTACCTGCCGACTTCTATTGATGGAACATCAAGGTTGGCATAACTGATGATCATAACAGCCAACATTTGGCTGCATGCAGTGGCTGACCCCTGTAATCCCGACACTTTGGGAGGCCAAGGCGGGTGGATCACTTGAGGCCAGGATTTCAAGACCAGCCTGGCCAACATGGCAAAACCCTGTCTCTACTAATAATACAAAAATTATGGCCCAGCGCAGTGGCCCATGCCTGTAGTGCCAGCACTTTGGGAGGTTGATGCAGGTGGATCAGCTGAGGTCAGGAGTTTGAGACCAGCCTGGCCAATATGGCAAAACCCTGTCTCTACTAAAAATACAAAAAAATTAGCCAGGCGTGGTGGCATGCATCTGTAATCCCAGCTACTAGGGAGTCCAAGGAAGAATTGTTTGAACCCAGGAGGTGGAGGCTGCAGTAAGCTGAGATGGCCCTACTGCACTCCAGCCTGGAGGACAGAGTGAGGCTCCATCTCATAGAAAAAAAGCCAACATTCATCATTGGGCACTCTGCTAAGGGTTTTATACACAGAACCACATGTAATCCTGGAAACCTCCCTGAGAAGGTGAGGTTTTCAGGATTAGATGTGGTTGTGTATATACAAACTACAACCATTAGCCCCATTTCCTAGATAGAGAAACTGAAACTTGGAGAAGTCACTGCTCACTAGGTGAAGTGAATGGTGCAGAAACCTGGACTAATAGGAATGAGCAGCTCAGGTAATAAGAACAGGGAAAAGGACAACAGATTTTGGTGCAATGAAGATTCACCTTTTATTTTTCTGTGTACCTATATTTGCAAAACAGAGGCCTAGAATTATGTAACTGTTGAAGGTATTAACAAAAAGGAAAGCGTTTTTCAAAATACGGAAGACATATGCCTGACAGATAAACCCGAGTAACAATGGAACTCACTGTGCCTTGGGAAAGCCAATCCATAAAACCATGGCCGTGGACATTTTGGCTCTCTAAACCGGAACGGCTGGATTTATATAAGGACTATGGCTTCGGTTTCTAAGCTTGTAAAGTTAAGAACCAAAGTCTTTTTTATAAATTCAATGATTGTACTTGGCAAAGCACTCTAGACCCAAAGATTTATTTTAAATTAAAATATATGTAGCATAAAGCATCAGGTTACCACTGGGAGCCTGTTGTTTCAAAAACAAAATTTAAAATGGAGAGAAATCACAGAAATGTGGTGGGGTTATTTTCTAAAAAACATTCAGTAGCCCAGTGCGTTGGCTTATGCCTATAATCCCAGCACTGGGGGAGGCCAAGGCAGGAGGACCACTTGAGGCCAGGAGTTTGAGACCAGCCTGGATAACATAGCAAGACCCTGTCTCTACAAAAAAAGAAAATTAAAGGTTACAAAACATGCAAAAACTCAAAAAGTTGTCAAGAGTCTAAAAGTTCTCCAAAGCTGCTTCCAAAACCATGGGGCTAACAATCCGTGCTAGCCCCATGGATTGGGCAGAATCTACAACTCCCACAGTGGTCAAACCATCTTGGTCTCTGGGCCCAGCTCTCTCCTCCTATAAGGTGGTGGTTTCATCGTAGCTACTTTAAATTTTCTTCCCCCCCAAAATTTAAAAATTTTAGACAAAAATAGCTGAACTGAACTGGAAAATGGTATTTCTTCATTTAGGGTATAATGATAATGGTGATAAATATTTCTAAGTGTGTCCAGAAATAACAAAAGCAATAGGACTTGGTTTGAAACTCTGACATGCTGATGTACTCCTGTTTCATCTTCTGTACTAAGCTGTCTGTTGGGCTTTAAAATATATATATATATATATATTTAAAGTGGGCTGGGTGCAGTGGCTCATGCCTGTAATCCCAGCACTTTGGGAGGGCGAGGAGGGCAGATCATTTGAGGTCAGGAGTTCGAACCCACCCTGGCCAACATGGTGAAACCCCATCTCTACTAAAAATACAAAAATTAAGTCAGTGGGATGGCGCATGCATGTAATCCCAGCTACTCAGGAGGCTGAGGCAGGAGAATTGCTTGAACCCAGGAGTCGGAGGTTACAGAGAGTTGAGGTCACACCACTGCACTCCAGCCTGGACAACAGAGACTCTGTCTCAAAAAAATAAAAAATAAAAGTATTTAAAGTGAATTTGCACATCACTTCATTGTAACATATTTTTTTTGAGACGGAGTTTCACCATGTCGCCAAGTTGGAGTGTAGTTGTGCTGTCTTGGCTCACTGCAACCTCCGCCTCCCGGGTTCAAGCAATTCTCCTACCTCAGCCTCTCGAGTAGCTGGGACTACGGCTCGGGCCACCATGCCCAGATAGTTTGTATTTTTAGTAGAGACGGGGTTTCACTATGTTGGCCAGGATGGTCTTGATCTCTTGACCTCGTGATCTGCCCGCCTCAGCCTCCCAAAGTGCCGGGATTGCAGGTGTGAGCCACTGCGCCCGGCCTGCAGCATTTTTTTTTAAAGGGATATAACCTAATTAAACCATGAATTCCCAGAAACCATCACAAACCAGTAAGTTCTACACAACTACAATAAGGCTGCATGGGACTAAGCAATGTAAGAAAACACCACCAATCAGACCCACGCAGCAGAAAGTTAGTTAAAAGCTGGATGTTAGTATCGTCCCCAAAATCTGTAGCTTATTTGATCACGTGAAAAATTAAGTAGCACACTGATACTAGTTAACCAACGTACCTGAATTCTGACCTTATCTAGGAAGCAAATTAGCATCATCTTAATTTCTCACAGGAAGAAAAGGGCAAAGGAGCTGTTGACCAACAAAATATATTCTAGTGGAGGCTGCATTTCAGTCGCACATGCAAGGAAGGTGGAAATGAGGATGGACATGGAAAATACACTTATAACCTCATTTGTCCTTAACCACAGCCCTGAGACGTATGCAGGACAGGTAATCATAACAATAAACAGGTAAGATTGAGAAGTAAAAAGACACAAAGAAACTATGCCACTTTCCCAGAATCACAGCCAGGTAACCAGAGGAACACAGAAATCGTGCCTTGCCTTTTCCTTTTCCAAAGAATAACTGTGTGTTGGCTCACACCTGTAATCCCAACACTTTAGGAGGCTAGGAGGGAGGATCATTTGAGCCCAGGAGTTCAAGATCAGCCTGAGCAACATAGTGAGACCCTGCCTCTACAAAAATTTAAAAATTAGCTGGGCAGGTGGCACACACCTGTAGTCCCAGCTACATGAGTGACTGAGGCAGAAGTATCCCTTGAGCCCAGGAGTTTGAGGTTGCAGTGAGCTATGATCACACCACTGCACTCCAGCCTTGGTGAGTACCTGAAAGTGAAAAATCCCCTGGATAGTTTTTTAAAGAGATTTAAGTTACTAAAATTGGCTGGGCATGGTGGCTCGGACCTGTAATTCCGGCACTTTGGGAAGCCAAGGCAGGCAGATCACTTGAGGCCAGGAGTTTGAGACCAGCCTGAGCAACATGGCAAAACTCCATCTCTACTAAAAATACAAAAATTTAGCTGGGCGTGATGGCACACACCTGTAGTCCCAGGTACTCAGGAGGCTGAGGCAGAATTGCTTGAACCTGGGAGGCGGAGGTTGCGGTGTGCCGAGATTGCACCATTACTCCAGGCTGGGTCACAGAGAGTCTTGTCTTAAAAAATAAATAAATAAAATAAAAATTAAAAAATTGTTAAAATTATTTTCTCATTTTCCTTCAAACATCTAAGTGGAAAGCTAATAAAATTTTAAAGTATTCCGTTGGTGCAAAAGTAATTGCAGTTTTTGCAATTGCTGTTAATTCCAAAAATTACATTATACCTTTAGGGAGATCAAGTTTAAGCACAGTGTTTCCATCTTTATGATTTATATGTCTTTTGTGGATATTAGGGCTTATAATCAAAATGTGTGTTCCAACTATAACATCTAAATGGGAGCTGGCAAGTAGGCCCTTCACAGTCAGAATACTGACTTCTAATCTGAAGTCCCAAGAAGGTAGGTCAAGGAAAGTATTGTGAGCTTTAACTTCCTGGAGTACACGTGAAAGTGATGTCTAAGGTCCTCATTTTACCTTTTATTTTTATTTATTTATTTTGAGACGGAGTCCCACTCTGTTGCCCAGGGCTGGAGTGCAGTGGTGCAATCTTGGCTCACTGTAACCTCCGCCTCCCAGGTTCACGCCATTGTCCTGCCTCGGCCTCCTGAGTAGCTGGGATTACAGGCACCTGCCACCACGCCCAGCTAGTATTTGTATTTTTAGTAGAGATGGGGTTTCACCATGTTGGCTGGGCTGGTCTTGAACTCCTGACCTCAAGTGATCCACCTGGTTCAGCCTCCCAAAGTGCTGGGATTACAGGTGTGAGCTACCACGCCTGGCCATTTTACCTTTTAAAACATTAGGATGTGGGGGGCCCAAAGTGGCTCCGGCCGGATGTCGTGGCGCTTGCGAAGGCGAGGCCAAGAGTTCAAGGCCAACCAACCTCAGCAACCTTACAAGCTCTCATTGATTGGCAAAAAAAAAAAAAAAAAAAAAAAAAAAAAAAAAAAAAAAAAAAAAAAAAAACATTAGGATGTATTTTAGACATTCATAAGACAAAGATTGAGGCATAGATTTGATCAAAACCTGAGCATCTGCTACCCAATGAGGTAGAATATACCAATACTTTTAAGTATTCCCTCCTTGACATCATCCCCCTCATCCTTTTCTAAGAAGTAGCCATTATCCTGAATTTTGAGTTTATTGTTTCCTTAATTGATCATTTTTACCACACCTGTTGGGTAGCCCAAACAATAAACTGACTGATGCACGGGCATTTAAACTTTACATCGCTTTGTACTGTACAAGTTCCTCTGCAATGTTTTTGCCTCCAGGCTTCATGAATGTGAGTTTTGCTAGGTGATGTGGGTAGCTGTAGTGAAAGACCTCACGCTTGTCTCAAAGTTCTGTGCTTCAGTTTCTTCCACTATAAAATAAGCAGAGAGAGTTTAAAATGGATCATCTTGAAATACTCTTTCAGATCTGAAATTCTGATTTTACCTTTTATGAGTATAGAGGTACACAGTTTGTTCTAACAATACAGTCCTGGTCCTAATTATAATTTGAGGTTCGCTGGTTGATCAGGAACACAATCCCTACGGCAAATACGTCGCGGTATTATTTTCAGATGTTACAGCAAAATTTAAAGATAATTTGAACAGAAGACTTCAGTGTGCACGACAAGCCACTTTAATGCAGGTTTCAAGTGGCACATGCAATCATCAGGGAAGACAGAATTCACGATGCAAAGATGCAAAGTTTATTTTCTTAAATAAAATACTATATTCATATCTATACAAATAATTATTACAACCATTAAAATGTTACATTTAACAATAAAAATTTCCAAACTTTAAACAAGAGGATGGTTCAGAATATTCACACCCTAATACAATGCATTTGTAAAAAGATGTCAAAATAAACAGGACCTATTCTTATTTACAACTGTAGGACAATCCTGATCATAGTATACATTTCTGCTCTGGATTCCATTACAAAAGAAATTAGTTTCCGTAAGAATTATAAGCCAGGTGGTTTACAGGACAGTGCGCAGCAGACACTGCAGCCATGGTAATAGATACAAATATTACACTATCGAAAGCACTAAAATTAGTTTTCTGGTGACTGCTCTACAGTAAGCTTCTCACCCAGTGTATCTATAAATAATTTGTGAAGGTAATTACGTTCTCCTCAGATTTTTCAACTTTTTTTTAACCAAAGTGAAAATATACCTATATATGTGTGTATATATTTATATAGCCTGCTGAACGTGGAAGCGAATCTCTTCTTCACAGTAACACAACTGCAGCATCTTAACACTGTCTGGTCCCCTTCTTCTTGGAAGATCAACAGTTCAACTCCCCTTAAAGATTACCACTGTCGTCAAGCCCAGTACCTCAGTGACTTCACAGATTAAAAATGATTTGAAGACTTCAGGGGTGGGAGCGCAGAGAAGTCTCAGAAAAGTGAAGGGATTTAGATGCATCTAACTTTAAGTTCCCATGACATAGTATGGTGTATAGCTGTATACGCAACTGAGGGAAAAAAATTAAATTTCATCTTTTTAAAAAATGTGTTAAATTACAAATCATTATCTTCTATCTTATGAAATCTCTAATGACAGGATTATGCAGTCATCCAAAATTATCCCAATTTGGATATTATGCCCAATATTTACAACCCACATTGGCTCATGTTTATGAAGCATCTGACCAAACACGTGCCAGAAAAAGATTACATTTGATACATACAGTCTGTGTAAATCTAAAAATAAGGATGTCGCGTGGCCACCACATAAGAGCTCTGAGTTTAACAGGAGTTTTGCTACTAAGTTTGGTTTTTTTTTTGTTGTTTTTTTGTTTTTTTTACAAATCAACATCAAAGATGGCTCAGAGAATGATAAGGCAACAGTGAGAAACATCAGCTGTACTTGTCGAGAAGGTGTCTGATTACACGGCATGTACCATCCCAGCTGGCCCTTTGCTATAACAGAGTGGGTGAGTGATATGTTCCAATAGCTGGTCTAAAGACCAGAGGCACAGTTTCAGGTAAAGTGCAGGAACAGGGTAGAGACTACAGGTGGAAAGACCTAGAAGTTCTGTGTCCAACAAGGTCCTCATGCTTCTTACCAGCGGGGACTGCCTCAATCTAAACTTATTGTCCCCCCTCCACAGGCTCCAGTAGAAACCTACACAGGAAGAATATAATGCAGACAGAATATAGCTAAATCCAAAAAAAGGCCCTTTTCTGTTAAACCCTGGGGAAAGAAAAATGGTAACTTTGAGCCAAAAAGGCATCTGGAGAAGAAACTAGCTTCTGCCTTTAATTTGCATATAGGCATCAGAGAACCGTCCCTCACAGATTAACTTCACTCGCTGTTGGCTATCACTGTTGCCCTCTGGATGTACACAGCCGCAGGCGCACAACCTCCAGGCAAAGGCAGCATTTATACAGACAACAGAATTACAAAAATGGCTTCCAGGCTCCTAAACATATCACTCCAAAGCTGTTTCATTTTGGTACCACCTTTGCCCTTTCATTCCTCCATAGGAAAAAAAAAGGCCAATCAAATCAAGGGGCAGAGCAATATGGCACACTGAAATATTTTAAATCAATTCAGAACTAATTTTGTTTCAAGAAATTCTTGTTACTCTTAAGAGAACAGGAGGCATACTGATTTCCAAAGCCAAGACTTGAGAATCACTGATTTGGGAGCATGACTTACTACTACACACTGATCACACAGGGTGGGCCCAATAAATGTTTCAAGGCAAAGGAGTAATCATCCGCTAAGGAAATGACCAGCTTCCCTGAGCCCTGTTTGACATGGAGCAGATGGAAGAGCCTAAATGCCTACATATCAAAAAGAATAACGCTAAGAAGATTCATATCAATAAGATTTTACCCTTTCCCAAAATTTTTAAATTTTACTCTTATTAAAATGTGCTTCCACATTTTTTGGAGTATAAATTTTAGCCTCTCCGTGAAATGGCTAATGTTAGAAGGCAAGAGCGAGGCAAATAAATTATTTTTAAAATACTTAAATCATTTTATATTTTAAGAAGGCTAGTTTTTAAAAGTTAATCTTTGTTGCAGTTCAGTATAACCCTGATATGTGACTGGAAAATGCTGCAAAAAAACAACCCCTCCTTTCTCTTTCCCCAGTTCTCATACGTTAAATTTATGAAGCAAGACCACTGAGGAATTCCCACATCTTACCTAGCAAAAAGGTGCCATCTCTGGTACCCCAAAAGGTCTTAAAATAAAAACAAAAATAAATTTCCTGAACTGGCATAAAACAACGTATAAGCCATCCCAGAGCAACTTGTATTTTCAAAAAAAAAAACAACAACATCAAACTAGATTCCTTTCATCTACGACTGACACATTAAACATTTACACATGAAGAGAATCCATACTGTTTCCCTCCATTAGAAGTTAATGTTAAATGTTGAACAGAATCAACCACTTTTTGTAACTGATTCTGTGATCAATAATGCTAAAAAAGAGACAAATGATTTCATCAATGACGCTCATGAATCAGACTTAATTTGGTGTATTTCTAGAAGTTAAAAATTGTTTTACTTTCTATAATCAAACATTAGCAAGCCAAGAATGGTTACATTTATTATAACCAAAACTGACTATGTTTTCTGCCATCACTTTACCAAAATTATATCCAGATTAACACTAGATATAACAAATTTCTTCCCAAAAATCATGTAGCTCTAATTATCAAATATTTAATACTGCTAGTCAATCTCATATATTCATGCTTTTAAATCAAATAAGGGTGCCATGGTCTGAACGCTTTCAGCATTGAGCCCATGTATGAACTGGGCTCTTACATATACATGCACATGTCTGTAAAACAATTAGAGCTACACATAAGCAGGAGCCCGTTATTCACAGATGGTCACATTTTCCTTATATGGTCAAGGAAGCCTTATCGAGACTCTTCCAAGATCAAAATGTTATCTTGTTGGAACGAAAGGTCTGAGAAATGCAAATATTAGGTCTGAACACAGCGAAGCAGGAAAATACAATTAATGCACAGAAATACTTGAAAGTCACAGGCTTTGAGGCCTTTGCATTGCAGTGTTCAAACTGAGCTTCTCCTGAGCCTGTTACCTTACTTTCCATTGTGTCTAGCAGTCCCCAGTCCTTCAGAACTCAACAGCCACTGTAGAGTGAGTGAGTGAGTGAGTGAGTGTGCGTGTGCATGAGAGAGAGAGATGGAGACAGTGACAGAAGACAGAGGGGGACAGAAATGAATACCCAAACACATGGAAAACTGCCCTCCTTGAAATTAGCAGATTGGACCTTTCCAGTACAAAGAAAAACTTGAATTCAGTTAAGAGAATTAAAAAGCAAGTCATAAATGCTGCGTTTTTCCTCAATAAAAAGTTTTAACTACTGTGTTTATCTGTTGTCTTGTTTAAGGAACTTATTCATGAAGCTCTTCTATTCTTCCCTAAGACCATTTTGAAGGAAGAAAATACAGGTTGTTCTTGCTTTGTAAGCAAGAAAAAAAATATATTTTTTTGTCCCTTAGAGGCTGCTTAGTTGGCAGCAGAAAAAGATAGGAGAGTTTGTTAAGAACAGTAAAAGAGGCACAAATGACCCTTCTGCTGAGTCTTAAAAAAGAGGTATACACTGGAGTTAACTGCTCTGACCAACCCTTAGGAAGCTTTTTAGAATTAAAAAAAGGGGGGGGGGGGCTGGGAGCAGTGGCTCACACCCGTATTTCCAGCACTTTGGGAGGCCAAGGTGGGTGGATCACCTGATGTTGGGAGTTCAAGACTGGCCTGGCCAAAATGGTGAAACCCTGTCTCTACTAAAAATACAAAAATTAGCTGGGTGTGGTATTATACACCTGTAATCCCAGCTACTCAGGAAGCTAAGGCCCGAGAACTGCTTGAACCCAGGAGGCAGAGGCTGCCGTGAGCCAAGATCATGCTACTGTACACTCCAGCCTGGGCGACAGAGTGAGACTCTGTCTGAAAAAAAGAAAAGAAAAGAAAAGCTAGTTCTTGAGTTCACTTGGTTAACAAAGCAGATAAAACAATTTCTACACATCTCTCCCATCCCATCCCATTTTTGGCAGAATATAAGAAGAACAAAAAGTAATGGGCTTCATAGGCTTAAGGAAAGGAATATATACCCTTGTTTTCTTCGATTTTTTTTTTTAAGTTTTCAAATTTCAATATGGGTTTTTAAATGTATTATAAACTTCTGAGGGGCTTTAAACTACCCCTACCTACATCATGTTCTTCTATGCTTCAACAGGTCTCAGGTCTCAACTTCCCATTTTCAGATGGCAGGCCTGTTTTCAAAGAACCAGTTCATACTTTAAAATATGTGTACACACACACACATACACACAGAGAGACATAAAGACTATATATTTTTTGAAGCACCATTTCACACCTACCAACAAGAAAAATAATACACTGATTCATACCCTCATTATAATCCTGTTATGAAGGATAATCATGTAATACACAACGCCATGTTTAAAATATAAATACTATCAGCGAATGAAAATAGTGACACAGCCTGAATCTCTGTTCAGAAATATTTTTAAAGTAAGGCTCAAATAAATGTGTAGATTACAAACACACTATTTCCTGATCAATCCTAATATTTAAATGAATGCAAAAGAATTTATTTCAAGATCAAATAAATAGAATGAAAACAGAATACTAAATTAAACTCAGCTGATGAAACATCAATTGTTAACTGAACCCATGCAAAACCTCACAATACAACTAACGGCTTTCACCCTATGGCCTGATGCAAAATGCAAGCACAAAATGGAGAACACATATGCACCTAACTTTTTAGCTTTTTCTTTTTTTTTTTTTTGAGACGGAGTTTCACTCTTGTTGCCCAGGCTGGAGTGCAATGGCCCAATCTTGGCTCACTGCAACCTCTGCCTCCTGCGTTCAAGCGATTCTCCGCCTCAGCCTCCCGAGTAGTTGGGACTACAGGCGCATGCCACCATGCCCAGCTAATTTTGTATTTTTAGTAGAGACAAGGTCTCTCCATGTTTGTGAGGCCGGTCTCGTACTCCCGACCTCAGGTGATCCACCCGCCTCAGCCTCCCAAAGTGCTGGGATTACAGGTGTGAGCCACAGTGCCCGGCCACCTTTCTATTTTTAAGGCTAAATAATTGTCTAAGGAAAACCTTGGCTTTAAAGGATCTTGGCACATTAAAGGATAATGCAGCTCCCTAATTTGAAGAACAAGACAAAGAATTCAGATACTTTATGGATTGCTATTATTTAGAAAGAATCCTCTATCTTAACTAAACTTGAGAATAAAGGCTGATTAAACAATTCATTTATTTGCTAACTACTTGACTTTATGGACATTAAAGTCAACATCAGTTCAACACCTGCCATAGGTAAGAAGCGGTTCTAGAGGCTGACATTAGCCAGCACTTGGTTATGAGCCACTGTGTTTTATCAAGCTGCCTGTATTTTTCAGTAGCAACTTAACTATATATTCTACAAGTTATCGACAATCAAGTTTAAAAGCTAGGCCTCCCTCCTACTACCCCGCACATGACAAGATGATCTTCCCCAATTTCCAGCTAATTACTATTTAGGAAGTATCAACCTGGAAATGTAAATCTGCTTGGAAAATAAAGAAGTATACCATGCAGTTGAAAATGAAAGGTAACTTGTTTTCTGACAACCCAGTATCTATATCATCTCTGACATGGCTTCCCTAGATTCAGAAGATAACTGAAAACTGATTATACAAAGACACACACACAAAATCCTTCTCTTCAAGTGCATGTCTGTGCCCACATACACACAAATACATTTGTAATCTCACTCATTACCTTTACATTTCATTTATCAGTATTTAAACAGCTGAACTGCAATCATGACCTAGAATATGGCTGATGTTATGGGCAGGTCTGTTTGAGGACTGCTTGGAAGAGTCAGAGGCAGAGGAATTTGCTATTGTAAGCAAAGGTGACATTGCCGAACCATCAGGAAGCGCTGTAGCTATTTCTGGAAACAAAGATGTCATATTAAAATTAGATAAGTGAGAGTTGGTCATGTGCATTGGTGGCATATCTGGGAGAAGAGGAAAACTTGGTTGAGCAAAGCCAACAGGTCTGGGAGGAGATAAAATTGATCCAAACCGGTTATTTAAACTTCCACTGTTTACCTTCTCTGTGCTAGGGTTTGAGAACATCTGATTAGAAAAATAGGGGATTGAAATATCATTGGACAGCGTTGGATGAGCAGGAGAATACGGAGGGTAGAAGGAGGGCAGAGTGTTTTGTGGATCTACCGGGATGAGGGCTGGAGCTCGAGTGGCACTAGGCTGAGTAACCTGCGGAATGAAAGAAGCATTAGCATTTATTGGTGGATTCATGCCACCCTCGGGAATAAAAGAAAACCCAAAATTTTGTGATAGCGTATGCTGGTCAGGACCTGAATTATCATTAGGTACTTGTGAGCTATCAGGCATGAAACGAACGATACTTCCTCTCTTCTCTGTAGCAGGCTGTTGACGTCCAAGAATCATACTGCCACCAGTAGAAAGAGGAAGATGGGGAAGACTTGGATCAAAGACATTACTTTGCCTTTGGTTTCCAGAACGATTCCTTTCAGGCTGACGAATTTTGGAACCACTGCTATCTTGCAGGGGATGCCTGGATCTCTGGGGAACTGAAGAATTAGCCTGACGTACAGGAGGGCCTTGATCAGCATTTCCATGAGACACAGATGGATGCGGTAGTGCTGGCCTTGCAACCCCATGCATGTTGGTTGTGACTGGAGGGTTCATGTGGCCCTTGGTTGCTTGACTGTCAGTAATCCTCATGGGATTGGATTTTTGTACAGAAACATTGGGGCTTGTGTTTCGACCTTGAATATCCCCTGAGGAACTTGAAAAAGGAATATTCAAGGTGCTGTTCCTGGTGTTAATTGCACCTAAAGACATGTCACAACTTTCCCTATTCTGACTCTCACTCTCTCTTCTAATATGGACATTTTCATGAGTTGGGGGACAATTATATTCAACTGCAGAGGATGGAACACACTGTGTATTCCTCCGATGTTCTGAGAGTGACCTCTGGCTCCCAATGACCTGATCACTGAGGTGAGGGGCAAGTAAACTCTGCATGAAACTTTGGTGACAAGTGTTTTCACTGTCCCTTGATGGAATACCATTTCCTGTTGGGATGCTCTGAACTGGTGCGTAAGGTAATCTCTTCTGACGGTCAGTTGGTGGTGGGCCGGTGTTTTGACTAATTCTAAAAGCCTGGGACTGCATACTCCGCAATGACGATACAGGGTTACCTATTTCATTATTTCGTGAAGATTGTACTTCAAAATTACTCTGGGGCTGTTGACTAGCTCCACTAGGTTTAAATGTCTGACAATCAGAAAGGCGGATATCTGAGGCTACAGCATGGTCCACACGACCCTGCATATTATGAATAGCCAAGCTCTTATTTCTGGGAACATCAAGATAGCTTCTCATTTCAAGCTGATCTGAAACTCTGGAACCCTGAATCGATATCCCCATTCTCTGCTCCGAATTAGAAGATGTCTTTCCAATGAGTGCCTCAGCAGAATAACTTGAAACTCTATTTCTCTCCGGCCTGTGTGGAGTACAGGTCATGTCTGAAGATCTAGTCACGATACTTGCTTGGGACACCATTTGCTGCTCTAAGCCTCTTGATGTCAAAAGCCTCTGCATCGGATTATGCCCAGCTACGTGTTCAGATGGAACCCCCGAACCCTGCTGTCTGCTTCCAAGCTCCTGCTGTTGGTGCATAAGGTCTTGAGTGAGATGGTTCTGGGGACGGTTATGATGGTTTCGGGTAGCTGAGGGGTTTTCACAGCTCTTCTCTGTCTGGGAGCTTCCAAAGTGTTGCTGCAGCTGCTGATGGTGGGGATGTGGCTGGCCACTCTTGGATCGGGACTGGTCAGTTCCATGGTGCTTCGGTTGTAAAGAAAGCTGAGAGGCCTGGGTGCCCTGAACAAGATTCCTCTTTTTCTGCATCTCAACTTCTTGCTGCAGAGTCCTCTGTTGGTGGACAGTATGGGGCTGAGAGTGCACAGAGCTCTCTGCATGAGGTACATGGTGCTGCATTTGATATAAGTGATGCCTTTCTCTTAACTGCCCTGCTTGCTGCTGCTGCTTTATGTAAAGATGGTTACCATGAAGGTGAGGCGCCCCTTGAGCTGGAACGTGCTGCTGCAGGGCCTGTAGATGTTGACTTGCCTGGGTTTGCTGCTGCTCAGCAACTGAAGGCTGAGAGCCACACTGAACTTCAGTTTGCCTCAATGCAGGGGCCACAAAGTTGTTAGCAGGTGGAAATAATCGTGTGAGGCCATCTCCATGTGCTGCGTTGCTAACAGGCACCACCGGGTTTGAAGAGTTAGGGGGGAGCTGACTGACCATCATTTGAGTTTGATCAGAAATGCTGTCTGGAGTTCTGCTCATCAGGGACATACTTTCAAGCCTGAGGGAGGCTGGCTGACAATGCTTTTGACGTTTAGCTGAAGACAGTAAAAGGTCATCTTGGACAACACGCTTAGCAGAATCCTTCCGGCTTTCATGACTTGGCTTTAAGAGTGGCTCTTGAATCTGTGAATTTGGTATGGTACTAGTCATAGTATTGAGCTGTTCTTGGGAATATTCGGTCATCAGAGATGGTCCAGGAGGTTGACTGCCATAGGAACTAGATGAAATGGTCAGATTAACCGTTGCAGGCACAGTTGTTTGCTCTGAAGTTGGAGATAAAGCTGCACAGCTGACCAGAGGATGGCTGATGCTGCTCTGATGGACAAGATTATTCACGCTTAAACTGGTGATGCTTGGTGGCTGAGGATTTGAAGCCTGTAGAGATGCATTTGATGTTTTAATTCCCAGAGAACAACTTGGTTTTTCAAGGGGCCTCTCCATAGTTGCTTCAATTGAATCCTGAGAATTAAATTCATTCGGTGTTGCTTCTGCCTGTCCTGTGCCATTTTCTTTAGGTATCTGTGATTTGAAAGGTGGGTCTCCCTCTAACGATGATGCTTCAGAAGGCTTTGAAGCAACTTCCCTTATATCAGCCTGGAGGCCAACTCTTCCCTTTTCAAGGTTTTCCTGGTCAAAAATGGCTCTTGCTGCAAGAGCTACTATATCAGTTTGCTCCACAAACGTACAACTGTCACATGTGTTAGTTGTTGCATTGCTGGTCACATCTTCTCTCGTTGTTTCAGGAAGCATGGATGCGACTGAGAAACTGCGACTGCTGCCAGAGCTGGTTGACATGGGAGAGTCGGCCTGCCTGCTGGTGATCAAAGAACCATGAATGGCCTCCTGATCAGGGAGGCAGGAATGATGCTGTGGAGGATCTCTCTCATCATTGTTCATCAGTAAGAGTTCCTGTTTGGGATGTACATTCACACTTGAATCAACTATTTTAGGATTTTCTGAAGAAAAGTCAGGATGATCCATCTGATCAGAAAGAGAGGATTTCTGAGGGTTTTTTTTTTTAGCAAGATCAGAGAGCAAGGTAGTTAGACCTTGCCCCTTTAAGAGACCTGTGGTTTGCGTGGTATCTGATGCATCTTGCTCAACTCTGCAAGGTTCAGCAATGATTTCTACCTCAGAAACACAGTCCGTACTTGTAGTGCTTGTGGTAGATGACAAACCAGAAACCTGAGAAAGCAAAATGTGAGGATCACTTGGAGATGGAATCGACACATCGGCTGAAGCGCAGGGTTTGGCAGCATCTGACGATGCTGAACTACTGGGTGGTTTATCCTGAGGCATCTCTCGTTGCAGATTAGGGGTAGAATCTTTGGATTTTGCTGGGGCCATTGCAAAATGTTCACTTGTTACAGATTCTTGAGAGGGTGAGCTGGACTTTTCTGCTGACTTAGATTTGGATGCAGACTCAGGTATTAATGATTCAGAACTTACAATACCCAAAGAATGTGAAGCAGAAACACTCACACTATTTGCCTGGGACCCAGAGACGGATGGTAATACGGTAGGGAGGCTTTCCAGCAGTCCATCATCACAGGGTGGCTCTGCTGAGCCTTCAGTGTTGGGACAGTCTAACTTGCTCACATCTCTAACTGGATTCGGGGAACACACTGACTTGTTTGAAGCTAAGTGTTTCTTGGCACCTGGCTTCTTAGTCAACCTTTTTGACTTCATGTTAGGAGGCAAACAAGCAACGGTGTTCACTGAAGAAGTAGTCACTAGACTGTAAGTACTGGCTGGTGTGGCTGAACTACCTGTTGTTACCGGAGGTGCTGCAGTTGTTGCTAATGAAGCACAGTTAGCTGCAGTGGTCTGACTATTTGCAGCAGCTGGAGTGTTGGCAGGCTGGCTAACAGACAACTGTACACAGCTTTGCCCAGCCATCTGTGATATGCTTTGATTGAGGCTGGCCAAAGCACCAAACGTATTCAGGGCAACATTGGTATTTGGATCTTCGCTGGTGGTGGGCTGAATAATCTGCATAGGGGTTTGATTTGTAGTTCCTGATGAAGACATCACAGGCTGCAAAGCAAAGAGCTGTCCATTTAAAGAAATGGTTTGAGGCTGTTGGCTTGACATTGTAACAGAAAAAGTTTGTGTTGAGTTAGACACTGATAAAGATGAAGGTCTTGGTAATATGTGGACAAGATGCTTTCCTCCAAAAGTCTGTGGTGTTGAAACATTTTGCACTGAATTATTAGGCCCTCCTGCAGCATTGGCTCCGTTGACAGGGAGTCGAACAGAACCAGGAGGAGCAGACAGGAGTGGCACAGGACTCTGGTTAGCTGCCTGTATGATCACTATCTGTTGACCTACTGTTTGGTTGGGAACTTCTGCCCTCATCACTGTTGGGCATGGGGTGGTGCTGGGTGGCTGAAGAATTATAACATTTTGATTAGTTGGAGCTGCATTAACAGCTGACCCAACTGGCTGAGCCATCTGAATCACTTGCATTGCTGAATTCAGTGGAAGGATATTTTTGGGAGGCTGAGATTTAACTTGTGGCTGAGCAATTAGTGGCTGCATAGCTAAAGACGGACAAGAAGGCAATGTTACAACTACCTGCTCAACTGGCTGCCCATCTGCTGGAAAGGAATTATTCAAGTTGATGCCTGTAGCCATGTGTCTACTGTGGCTGCTTGTGGTGGGGCTAGTACCAGACTCACTCAATACTGGAGTCACAGCAGAAGATGGTGTCTGGCTTAAGGGCTGAATAGTGTTTCCCGCCAGTTGCAAAGTAGTCCACGTTGTCTGTGTATTTCCAGCTGAAGAAATGCGGGTAAGGCTATTAATGTTTTTCAAATCTGAAGCGCTAACACTTGAAGAAGGCAAAGAACAAGAAAGAGTCCAACCATTGTCCGAAGGGTTTCCTGAAAGAGTGCTTATAGGAACGGTGGCCTTCCCTACTCTGGAGGCAGATGAAGCCACCACCGTAGCTGTACTTGTTGAGTCTGCACTCTTGCTAATGCTCACTGGAGAAGAATCACCTGCAGTTCTGGGAGGCTGGGAGCAGACTGTGGTGGTAACTGAAACAACAAAAGTGTTCTGAACCTCACCTCTGAAGTCCTGTATGCTCAGGCAGGACTTGTTTCCATGGTGCACTTCAGTGGCAGTTGCTGAGGAGCTGAGGGGGATGTTTGTAGTACAAGGGGCCATTTTCTTCAATAACTTGGGGTTCTCTTGTCCATTCTTATTTTCAGAAGAATTTTGATCATTTAGACATGTGTGCAAAGAACGATGTTGGTGAGGCTCAGGCCCAGCTGAAACGGCAATCAGCGAGCCACCAGTGGCACCAAGCACACTTGATTCACTTTCAGAGGTGGGAAGCTCGAGAACACTTTGAGCAGAAATGGTAGCAGGAAGACACAGAGGAACAGGCTGGTTGGTAGCCAATGCAGGAACTGTGGTCTGATGCCATGGCTTGTTTTCAGAAGGATAAACTCCAGAAACAGATACAGGAGTCACCAGATTGCAAGTCCTCGGTACTGGCACCACGTTGGCGGTCTGCTTTTGTAAATTATGACTGACGTTAAAAGTTATCCCCTGAACAGCTATTGCCTGGTTGTTTCCACCAGGCTGATTCCCGTTGGAATAAACGATAATATTTTTTTGAACCTGGTCACTAGGAATAACGACAGAGACCTTTGAGTTTTTAAGATTTCCTTTCCAGTGAATCGTGGGGTCATCATATAAGCATATGTCATTAGCTTTCAGTAATTCAATATATCGGCCATTTTCTTTTTGGATTTCTTCCAGTTGTTTCCGTAGCTTTTTTATTTCTTCAGCTAGAATATTAAAAACAAAAATTTATAAATGCCTGTGAATGTCAGTATGTACAATAACTTCCCAAGGAACTGTGTGCTAAACTACTGAATTCTAATTCTAGCATTTCAACTACCTCAACTGAGGCTCTTCAGCTCTTTTTTTAATAGGACTTCTTTCTTCTTTTTAGCATGATATCTTAAATCCCTCTGCCCTCATTTAAAAAGTGTAAATCTGGGGGCCCAAAGTGGCTCCGGCCGGATGTCGTGGCGCTTGCGAAGGCGAGGCCAAGAGTTCAAGGCCAACCAACCTCAGCAACCTTACAAGCTCTCATTGATTGGCAAAAAAAGTGTAAATCTTTAAAGGTCAACTGAAAAATTACTCATAATGTAGAAATCTCAAAATTCCCAATTCAAAAATTTCCAATAGGGCAGCTACACAGGTGAAGTAAGGGAAGACAAACTGATACCATGGTAACGTGCCGGGAAAGTACCACTGCGCACCAACATGCAGTGTAAATGCCGCAGCAGCTAACACTACCTATGAGGTAACAGACAGCCTCTTTAGATTTTATTTTATTTTTATTTTTTTGAGACAGAGTCTTGCTCTGTGGCCCAGGCTGGAGTGCAGTGGCACAATCTCAGCTCACTGCAACCTCCACCTCCCAGGTTCAAGCAATTCTCCTGCCTCAACCTTCCGAGTAGCTGGGACTATAGGTGTACACCACCACTCCTTGTTAATTTTATATTTTTAGTAGATTCTGGATTTCACCATGTTGGCTAGGCTGGTCTCGAACTCCTGATCTCAAATGATCTGCCCACCTCGGCCTCCAAAAGTGCTGGGATTAGAGGCATGAGCCACCATGCCCAGCCAACAGTCTCTTTTATAAATGGCTTTAGTTTCTATTTTACCCTTTGAAACAATGGAGACAAAAAGGAATAGAACATGTAAGAAGCAAAGTGGCACCAAAGGGCACCAAAGAAGGCATCAACAATGGAATCTGTACTTTGGCAAGTGTGCTACTGAGCAGTGAGGGCACCGTCACAGTCCTACTTTGTACGGCAGGTAGCTTCATCTATGAGTCCCACTAACGGGGCAGACTTAACTGCTGGTATCTGCTCTGTGACCCCACACATCCCCATCTGCCATGCCACAGTGGAGGGTATTCTCATTCCTTTTCCAAAGCAGCCCATTCTCCAGGCTAACACCATGTGAGGGAGCCTCAAATGAAAAGTTCTATTCCAACAAAGATGAGCTGAAACTGGCAGATCATTTTCTTAGTTTAAAACTAAGAGACGGAAGAAATACCAGTGTCCATGGACAGCAGAAATTAAAAGACAATCATTATGGACCAAATAATAATCATGGTTCTCACTTACTGCACCTTTACTACCTGGCACATTTCATTCATTGTCTCATTTAATAACAATGACAACTTTAACAGCTAACACTTATCAAGCAATTACTACGTGCTAGGCTTCACTCTAAGTTCTTGTATTATTTCGTTTAATCCTCATAAGAACCATGAGATGGCAATTTATATTTTATTATCACCACTTTTAGATATGAGAAACAGGGTCAAAGTAGTTACATAATTTGCCTAAATTCAGCCAGGCAGATACTATGATCATCCTCATTTTAACCTAGGGAAACCGGGACTTGGACAGGTTAAATAACTGGCCAAAGGATACTGAGTAAGTAAATGAAGCTGGGACTCAAAGCTAAGTGGGCCTGAGTCCAAGGTCATTGCTTTGGCCACTAGGTATGTGCACAGTGAGCATGCAGAGGAAGCCACTGAGAGAAAAACAGAGGATAGAGCAGATGCACAGAAAAAGAACCAGAGAAATCATGATCATGACAGAAATAATGAACACAGATTTAGGCTGCCTTAGATACTGCCCCTAACCCACGGCCTGGCTGGTCAGCTTTTCCTGAGCCCCATGCAACAGATATTTTTCAACAATTTTCCTTTTTCCTATGGTAACTTGATTGCCTCAGCCTCTGTGCTCTGAAATCAAAGTGTACTCATTCCCAGGTGCAGTGGCTCACTCCTGTAATCCCAACTCTTTGGGAGGCCGAGACAGGTGGATTATCTGAAGTCAGGGGTTCAAGACCAGCTTGGCCAACATGGTGAAACCCTGTCTCTACTAAAAATATAAAAATTAGCGCGTGGTGGCACATGCCTGTAATCCCAGCTACTCGGGAGGCTGAGGCAGGAGAACTGCTTGAGCCCAGGAGATGGAGGTTGCAGTGAGCCGAGATCGTGCCACTGTACTCCAGCCTGGCTGACAGAGCAAGACTGTGTCTCAAAAATAAAAAAAAGAAAGAAAAGAAAAGTCTACTCATCACTCTGTCTTACTCTCCTTTTGTGGGGTGCCTCAGATGGTTACCAAACATGTATCATTTATGTAACTATCTCACTGCATCACAGAAGGACCTGGGCCATAAACAACAGCTAACCTAGGTGAGGGGAAGTTGCTAATATTTAACTAAAAGTAAACAAGGAGAATTCTGAAGGCTGACCTCTTAGGTATGCTTCCTAATATCCTTCTCATCCATTACAACAAACACAGCCCAGCACTGACCTTACCTCAGCCAATTCTGCCCGTTTTTTTCCTCCTTTTAAGATGGCCTACTGAGTTGTCAAAGGAAATTCTCTCCCTGCACTTGTCAGAGGTGTAAATAAAAGACAATTGCCAACTGGCCTAACCTGAGCTTTACACTTGCCTGGAATATTTTTTCTGCTGCCATAAGGAAATTTTCTCTTCAATGCTAATGGAAAAAGAATTCATTTGATGGCATTAAAACGTCACCTTTATCTAAAAATCAAACATAACTAAATGATCAGGCAGTTTGGTGCATATATTACAAGTAATACAAACAAAATGAATGTTTTGGTCTTTTTCACTAATGCACACTTAAGTCTTGGCACAGGCATGTCCTAATCTTGTTTCTAAGCTACACTGAGCAGAACTCCCCACTGACATCCTCTTACGGGATTCCCCTAACTGCAATGTCCAACTGGAATGAAGGTGATTTAGCACTCCCAGTATCATGAATTAAGCAAACATGCAATACACAAAAGAGTTCAAAGTCAAAACCACGTATGCCTGAAAGATAAAAGGTGCTCACAGAGGAGGAGAAAGAGTTAGACTCAAATGAACTTACTGGTAACACTATTCTTCCAGACCCACTGAATGCTGGGTCTTAATATTGTTTTGGGGCCAAAAAGCTTTCTATATCCTAATATAAATTTCACTGTGACACAAACGCCTAAACATTTTTAAAAACAACAAAAAGTAATAACTTTTCAACATTTACCTTGTTCATTGTTTCCTCCATTAAGCAGGAGTTCATCATTTTGCCTTTTCAATTCTGTTATGTATTTAAAGGCTTGGTCCAGGATCATATTCTTGCTCTGCCAAAGAAAATTTTAAAAGTTTACCAGTTTCACTGAGGGGTAAGAACTTGCCAGATGAAATTTAAAGATTTGTCTTTACCACATATATATGACACGTATCTTCTCAAAATTTAAAATAGGCACTATATTCAAAAGCTTCTACTGTGTATTTTTCATTTATTAATTGGTTATTGGGCATCTAACATGTGGCAGGCTCTGTTCTAGGCACTGGGGATATAATAATAAAACACGCAAAGTCCCTGTCCTTGAAGAATACACACATACACACACACACACACACACACACACACAAATGCCATGAAGAAATACAAAGCAGCATAAGGAGGGGGCTAGAGTGATTAGCGTGATGGTGGAGGTGACTCTGTTACTCTGTGCAAGGGACTGAATGTTTGTGCCCCTAAAATGCATATGTCTAGACCCTTATCCCCAATGTGATGGTATTTGGGAGGTAATCAGGTCATGAAGGTAGAGTCCTCATGATGGGATTAGTGCCTTAGGAGAAGAGACAAAGAGAGATGATCTCTCGGTCTGCCACTTGAGGACATAGCTAGGAAGTGGGTCATCTCCAGAAGCTGAACTGGCTGGCACTTGATCTTGGACTTCCCAGCTTCCAGAACTGTGAGAAATTAAGCTCCGCAGTCTATGGTATTTTTATTGTAGCGGCCTGAACTAAGACACTGAGAACATTGGTTGTATATGGAGGTTGGAGAAGGCCCGAGTAAGGTGATACCTAAGCAAAAACTGGAAGGAAGTGAAAGGAAGCAGGCCCTGCAGATATATGGGAAAAGGGAGTCCAGAGAGCAGGTTCAGAAGGGCAGGGACCCTCAGCCAGGCTAACAGTAAGGAGGTAAGCAGAGCTAGAGTGGAGTACATATGGGAAGAGTGGTAGAAGAGGCCAGGCAAGGCTTTCAAAATTGTGTAAAGATTTTGGATTTTAATGTTATTCTTTATTCTGTGTACCATAACTACAAATTATTCTAAATAACAGGTCAAGAAAGCAATGTCACTTGATTGAGTTTTGCTATCATGCTTCCAGTACACTGTATTCCTAAGCTTTTCCAAAAAAAGTTATGTTAAAGTATTCCTTTATTCTTATGACCAATACATACCTGTATACATCTTTTTTAAAAACCTAGACAAGGCCAGGTATGGTGGCTCACACCTATAATCTCAGCACTTTGGGAGGCCGAGGAGAGCAGACACTTGAGGTCAGGAGTTTGAGACCAGCTTGGCCAAAATGGCAAAATCCTGTCTCTACTAAAATTACAAAAAAATTAGCCAGACATGGTGGCACACACCTGTAATCCCAGCTACTCAGCAGGCTGAGACATGAGAATTGCTTTAACCTGGGAGGCGGAGGTTGCAGTGAATTGAGATCATTCCACTGCTCTCCAGCCTGGGCAACAGAGCAAGATTCTGTCTCCAAAGAGAAAAAAAAAAAAAAAAAAAAAAAAAAAAACAGATAAAAGGATTTTGTATTTCTCTACCTTTAAAAATATATCTTGGTATACCTATGCAACAAACGTGCACGTTCTGCACATGGACCCCAGAATTTAAAGTATAATTTTAAAAACAGACATTATATACAGAGCAAAATAAAATAAAAATATATCTTGGCAATACTTCCATATAGCATCTAAATATCCTTCTTCTTCTTTCTTTTTTGTTTTGAGATGGAGTCTTGTTCTGTGGCCCAGACTGGAGTGCAGTGGCACAATCTCGGCTCACTGCAACCTCCACCTCTCGGGTTCAAGCAATTCTCCTTTCTCAGCCTCCCAGGTAGCTGGGACTATAAGCATATGCCATCATGCCTGGCTAATTTTTTTTTTTTTTTTTGTATTTTTGGTAGAGATGAGGTTTCACCATGTTGGCAGGCCGGTCTTGAACTCCAGACCTCAGGTGATCCTCCTGCCTTGGCTTCCCAAAGTGGTGGGATTACAGGTGTGAGCCACCATGCTCGGCCTCTACTTATTGCTTCTAATGACTGTATTTATTTTATTTACCTGTCTACTATTGATAAACATTCAAGATTCTTAACAGTCATTTCTGGTTTTTATCCTTCAGCCATCAAGAATGTTGCAATGAATATTTAAACTCCACTCCAGGATATACATTATTAGCTATCTCTACTCTTGTCGTGTAGGAATCACTGTGATTTCGTCCTTTGTTTGGCAATTTATAATTCTGACTTCCTTACAATGAGTCCCAACAGAGACCCAATACATAAACCCAGGCAACTCTTTACTATTAAGAGAAAAATAGTATTGTTCTTTTTAAAAATAATAATCTGAACAAAGGCAGAGCCTGATAATTCCCAGCCACCTGCCCCTCTACTGCAGACAGAGGCCGAAGCCTGTGGAGAAAATCTTAGTCGGTTCTGCTTCTGAGAGCCAAATACTGACCTCCTTTGCACATTCTAGCACACCAAAGAAGTTAAATGGTTATGGTTTCCTTTCTTCAGAGAAACTCGTGGGGATGAAAGCCAAGAGCAGGAAAATACGATTTTCCTGGGCAAACATGTATGTTTACTGAATAGCTACCTTCCACTGAGATGTGGAGAAAGAAAAACAAATTAGAAAACATCATGTATGCCACTGTATTAAGGAAACAGAAGCACAATTTTTAAAAAGGCTGAGAAATACATATATGGGGCCAGGCAGAGTGGTTCACACCTGTAATCCTGGCACTTTGAAAGCCCAAGTGGGTGGATCACTTGAGGTCAAGAGTTCAAGACCAGCCTGGCCAACATGGCAAAACCCATCTCCACTAAAAATACAAAAATTAGCCTGGCATGATGGCGGGCACCTGTAATCCCAGCTACTCAGGTGGTTGAGGCAAGAGAATCGCTTGAACCTGGGAGGCAGAGGTTGCGGTGCGCTAAGATCATGCCACTGCATTCCAGCCTGGGTGACAGAGCGAGACTCCTTCTCAAAAAAAACATATATGGACATCTAAGACCATCCTATTGGGAAGAATGAAAGGAAATGAAGAGTATTTCCAAGGGGATATCGTAGAGGAGCAAGCTGATTTGTTCCTTTGACATCCAAGGACATCTCAACACTGAGAAGCACCAGCCTCTACAGAAGGTGGGGTGAGGTAAGGGGTTAAATGAGGGTACTGGTCGAAGGACTCCTAATAAAGCAATAAGAAGAACCACCCCCTACCCAGCCCCCACACACATTTTCTACACAGCTGGATGACTTTCCCTTCCTGCCCAAACCGCAGGAGACAAGTTTATTTTCGGTGAAATTTGAACCAGAGAATTTCAACCTCAGGCATACTTACAGAAGTAGACAAGATGAGGGTCCTAAGTGGAAGCACGGGAGTGAGTGAAACTTGCCCTACTATAGCACAAGACTCTCTAGCCCCCACCCCCTATCCAGCTCCCAGAATAACAGCAACCAGGCTTATACTCCTCTTCCCACCAGTCCCACTCCAGGACACTGGTGGTTCTTCTCCAAGAAAAGAAAAAAAATAGCTATCCCACATAAGACAAGAACTACAAGTACTGATACGTCTTATTTCCACAGCAAGAACAACAAAACTAGGATAGCTTCTAATCATGCAACACTTAGGGCTATCAAAAGACAAACCTATTCAATCAACTTTTTAATGCCTCATTCTCAAGTACAAAAAAGCAGCTTCAAGTCACTAAACATTTAAGGAAAACCCCCAAAAAGAAAGACAAGACAAGAGGGGAAAAAAGGAAATCAGAGGAAATAAACATACACGGAAAAAACTTCAGGAAAAAACCTACATATACCATTCAGAGGTGAGAGGACATTACTGTATCCACAAACATATGGTAGGAAAAGGAACAGAGATTAAGAAAAAAAGACTCTTGGAAATTAAAAACAGAAGAGCTGGAATTAAAAACAGAAGAGCTGGAAGAGGCCAACTGGTTGAGAATGAAAAAGGAGAACAGGGTTCCAGAAGTAAAGTCTCGAAGAAAGAAAATGGCGAATGGAAATTATGCAGTGCATTTGACCTTGAGGAAAACGCTACTAAGAGATGGTTGGAAGTGTGAGAAGAACTAAAGATAACTACATGAAAAATTATGCAAATGGAAAACTATGAGGTAATTATTCCCTCCTCCCAAAAACAAAAGCAACAAATGAAATATAATAATAGTACAAGTAGCCAAGGAGTCTTGGCTCAACCATGAATAATATTAACAGTTTTAAAAACACAAAAACTGAATACCAATTTAACCAAAAGTTGGATATAATTATATTGGGAGGACTAAAGAAGGAGAAGCCAGGGGAAAAACATAATAATGAGTCAATAGATAATATCTAAGATTGAAAAATTAAGATACAGCAACGTAAGTATGTTATTTAGAAATATAACAGTCAGCCAGGCGCGGTGGCTCACGCCTGTAATCCCAGCACTTTGGGAGGCCGAGGCGGGTGGATCACGAGGTCAACAGATTGAGACCATCCTGGTCAACATGGTGAAACCCCGTCTCTACTAAAAATACAAAAAAAATTAGCTGGGCACGGTGGCGCGTGCCTGTAGTCCCAGCTACTTGGGAGGCTGAGGCAGGAGAATTGCCTGAACCCAGGAGGTGGAGGTTGCGGTGAGCCGAGATCACGCCATTGCACTCCAGCCTGGGTCACAAGAGTGAAACTCTGTCTCCAAAAAAAAAAAAAAAAAAAAAAAAAAATATATATATATATATATAAACAGTTAAAGAAAACAGGAGAAACAGTTGAGAATAGTTGCCTCTGAGGAGCTGTGCTGGGATTAGGAAGCAGGCAGGAGATTAATGTTTGTTGTTTTACGCTTTTCAGTGCTGTTTGCTATGTGTAATATTAACTTTTTGCATATATTAATTTAATTACAACATTATAATAGTGATTATTGCTTGGGAGTAAGATGTCAATTTATTTTCTAAACCTTCTTATGCCTTTCAAATTGTTTCCATTTTTTGTTTTGTTTTGTTTTCAGTGAGCACACTGTATCCTCATTACTAGAAGAAAGCAGAAGGTATCTTCATTTGATAACACTGTCATACCTTCAGCTAAGGTTTTAAGTACTACTGGGGGTTAAGAGGGCATGGAGAATAAACTGTTGAAAAGATCCCTGGAAGATTCTAAGCAAGAATTTAAAAGGAGTAAGAACATGCATTCGCAGGAAAAATGAAAAAATGTCTGGTAAATAGAGTGGTATGTAAACACAGTCATATGATTAATTTAGTAATCAAGAAAAACTGAAGAGCCTAGAAATTTTACGGCACATTTGACCATGTAGAATCTGTACTAAAAGACTGTTGGAAACATGGGAACAATTAAAACAAGGAAATTAGGCCGGGCGTGGTGGCTCACACCTGTAATCCCAGCACTTTGGGAGGCTGAGGCGGGTGGATCACGAGGTCAAGAGATCGAGACCATCCTGGTCAACATGGTGAAACCCCGTCCCTACTAAAAACACAAAAAATCAGCTGGGCATGGTGGCGCACACCTGTAATCCCAGCTACTCGGGAGGCTGAGGCAGGAGAATTGCCTGAACCCAGGAGGCGGAGGTTGCGGCGAGCTGAGATCGCGCCATTGCACTCCAGCCTGGGTAACAAGAGCGAAACTCCGTCTCAAAAAAAAAAAAAAGGAAATTATTAACTTCAAAAGAACCATACGTAGAAATAAAAAGGAACAAAAATAATCATTCTAAGCACCAAAACAACTTAGGGAATATCTGTTCATAAGTAATGAATGAAGATATGAGTCGACTTCTTACCTGCTTCAGGGCGGGAGA
Organism: Saguinus oedipus; assembly: GCA_031835075.1. NCBI lineage: Eukaryota > Metazoa > Chordata > Mammalia > Primates > Cebidae > Saguinus > Saguinus oedipus. The sequence continues at coordinate 96,353,168 of CM063184.1, read as the reverse complement.
ACATGGGATCAGCTCTCCTATTCTGTTTATTCCAGCATTGATTTTCTTCTTTCTATGCCTCTCCACTAAATGGGAGAAAATTCATTTATCAAACCTTAACTACTTAGTCAAAGTGACCTCATTGAACCAGGGTAAAGAAGTTTTAGGTAAAGAAATCCCTAACAAATGCTTATCAATAGCCAGGCACAGTGGGTTGCGCCTGCAAATCTAGCACATTGGGAGGCCAAGGAGGATGGACCAACTTAGGTCAGGAGTTCAAGACCAACCTGGCCAACATGGCAAAACCCCATCTCTACAAAAAATACAAAATTTAGCTGGGCATGGTGGCACATGCCTGTAGCCCCAGTTACTTGGAAGGCTAAGGCAAGAGAATTGCTTGAAACCCAGGAGATGGAGGTTGCAGCGAGCTGAGATCACACCACTGCTCTCCAGCTGGAGCAAAAGAACAAGACTCTGTCTCAAAAAGAAAAGAAAGAAATGCTTATCAAACATCTACTCTAAATAACTATAATAAGTAAAATGTCTACGATGTCATTTCTAAAGTCTAGTGTTACAGAAATCTACATAAGCAATACTTTTGTTTTTTCTTTAAGACAGGGTCTCACTCTGTCACCCAGGCTGGAGTGCACTGGCACAACCTCGGCTCACTGCCACCTCCAACTCCCAGATTCAAGCAATTCTCCCGCCTCAGCCTCTGGAGTAGCTGGGATGCACCACCAGGCCCAACTAATTTTTGTATTTTTAGTAGAGATGGGGTTTCACCATGTTGGCCAGGATAGTCTCGATCTCCTGACCTCCCGATCCGCCTGCCTCAGCCTCTCAAAGTGCTGGGATTACAGGCATGAGCCACAGCTCCCAGCTCCTTTTTTCCTTCTTTTCCCCTTTTTCCTTTTTCTTTTCTTTCTTTTCTTTTTTTTTTTTTTTTTTTCCTGACAAGGTCTTGTTCTGTTGCCCAGGCTGGAGTGCAGTGGCACAATCACAGCTCACTACAGCCTTGACCTCACAGGCTCAAACAATCCTTCTGCCTCAGCCTCTAGAGTAGCTGGAACCATAGGCATGCACTGCCATGCCTGCCTAATTTTTTTTTTTTATTAATTGTAGAGACAGGGTCTCCCTCTGTTGCCCAGGCTGGTTTTGAACTTTTCTGGACTCAAGACATCCTCCGGCCTTGGTCTCCCAAAGTGCTGAAATTACAGGCAGAAGCCATCACACCTGGCCTAGCATCTTTTTTAACGATGCCTAATTAGTCTTTCTAAATAAGTTAGGGTAAGCACATCTCTTTTTTAATTTGAGACAAAGTCTCACTCTGTTGCCCAGGCTGGAATGCAGTTGCATGATCTCGGCTCACTGCATCCTCCACCTCCCGGATTCAAGCAATTCTCTTGCCTCAGCCTCCTGAGTAGCTGGGATTACAGGCATGCACCACCAGGCCCGGCTAATTTTTTGTATTTTTAGTAGAGAGGGAGTTTTGCCATGTTGGCCAGGCTGGTCTAGGACTCCTGACCTCAGGTGATCTACCCACCTCCACCTCCCAAATTGCTGGGATTAATCCCACTTTAGGAGGCAGAGGTGGGTGGATCACCTGAGGTCAGGAGTCCGAGACCAGCCTGGCCAACATGGCGAAACCCCGTCTCTACTAAAAATTACAAAACTTAGCTGGGTGCAGTGGCAGGCGACTGTAATCTCAACCACTCAGGAGGCTGAGGCAGGAGAATCACTTGAACCCAGGAGGTGGAGGTTGCAGTGAGCCAAGATTGTACCGTTGCACTCCAGCCTGGGAGACAAAGCAAGACTGGCCCCCCCCCAAAAGAAAGGCCTCTAAATAATATTTTTTAGACCTGAATGTAGTCCCTGATGGAAAATAAGATGCTATACAGTGTGCTAAATTCCAAATGTATGCACAATTAATTTTGTGAATGTTTATCTGGCTTTGGCTTATAATTTCAGTATCTGAAATAAAATTCAGTATTTATTTTCTACAGTTTTTCCTATACTAGAGCACTCCAGAACTGAATTTAAGACTGTTCACACTGCAGGACCCTTTAGGAACCACAGCCTGCTGCTCCTCTCTTACCTATACCTGTAGGCAGCCAGCCCCCTCGGGAACTGCTGCAAAGATACACACTCTCCATATTATCTAGGAGAAGAATAACTGGATTACCTTGCTAGGTAAAATCACTTGAAATACTAGCTCCAGAGATACAGTAACCTCTTAAATTATCTAAACAGACTGAACCAGAAGATGATAAACAAGCCATCTTCATGAGGCTTAGGGAGTATTTTGTCAATTAAAAACAATAAAGGAACATTTTCCTAAAACATACTGAAGAATGATTCCATGCCTATAACATAAAAACTTTTAATCAATTGCAGTACAACTTCATTTTGAACGCAAAAAGTGCTAACAGGTAAAATTTAAATTGTTTCTACCTGCATTGTGTGTCTCCCGGTTTTTCTTTCTGAAAAAAAAAGTACAGATAAAAGGTAACATGAAAATAATGGGAAAGTATTTTTACCACTTTATACTTTAAGAATCATAAAAATAAATTTTATGAATTTGTATTTGTTGCATCAATAAGAAACAATCTGAAGAAACATTTCCTTAATATACATTATGGTACGAAAATTTAATGGCAGAGAACCTCAATATAAATTTAGAAACCACAGGCCAGGTACAGGTGGCTCACACCTGTAATCCCAGCACTTTAGGAGGCCAAGGCAGGCAGATCACGAGGTCAGGAGTTCGAGACCAGCCTGGCCAAGATGGTGAAACCCCATCTCTACTAAAAATACAAAAATCAGCCGGTGTCTCATGTCTGCAATCCCAGCACTTTGGGAGACTGAGGCAGGTGGATCATGAGGTCAGGAGTTCGAGACCAGCCTGACCAAGATGGTAAAACCCTGTCTCTACTAAAAATACAAAAATTAGCCACCTGTGGTGGCAGGCACCTTTAATCCCAGCTACTTGGGAGACTGAGGCAGGAGAATCGCTTGAACACGTGAGGTGGAGGTTGCAGTGAGCCGAGATCGTGCCACTGCACCCTAGCCTGGGCAACAGAGTAAGACTCCATCTCAAAAAAAAAAAAAAAATTTAGAAGCCACAATTTCTGGAGGTAACTACATTCCATACCCAGAGGTCACAGGTTGGGAAATGAATCAATCACTGAAAAGCTTAATTAACTATTTCAAAATGTAACATAGGTGCTGGTAAATTCACAAAGTGATGTGCCAAGTAGGTGCTTTCTGATGTTTGTCCTGGCACCTGGGCCAGTACGGGTGTGGGTGTACAGGAGAGACACGCAACAGTAGACAGTAATTTTGTAACCCCTACGTGAGGAGATGTGGCAGCCAACGGCACCCATGCACAGACTGGCATTTGTGTACCTTAGGTTGTCCAAACTCTTAAATTTTCTTGAAAGCCAATCTACTAAAAGCATTGACTTTCCCTTTTATACACAATTACCAGGAGCATTAGCATTCTCTAACAGCTATTCAGTAAGGAAAGAGAATCATGATTTTAATATTAGTAGAAGCATCAGCCATGTAATACTAAGCAGAAACAGTGCTAAAGGTGCTAGAAATTCAGGGAAAAAAAAAAAGGTTGTACAAAGAACCAGAAGTAATATAGTGCTGATATGCATTGGCATTAATGGATTGTAATGTCACAAAATGTCTATTCAAATTGACTAGAGCCTAAATGAACTTACAATATACTAAAAGTAATATGATAGGCAAGTAAAACTGTCATTAGAAACAAAACATTTAACATAGATTTGGTAATATATTATTTTAACTACTGACAGTCATTCTTACTTGTTATACTATTAGCAAAATAAAAAGGACAGATAATTTTTTTTTTTTTTTGAGCTAAGAGTCTAGTTCTGTCACCCAGGCTGGAATGCAATGGTGTGATCTCAGCTCACTGCAAACTCTGCCTCCCAGGTTCAAGCAAATCTCCTGCCTCAGCCTCCTGAGTAGGTGGGACTACATGTAGGCATGTGCCACCATGCCCAGCTAATTTTTGTATTTTTAGTAGAGACAGGGTTTTGCCATGTTGGCCAGGCTGGTCTTGATCTCCTGACCTCAGGTGATCCACCTGCCTTGGCCTTCCAAACTTCTGGGATTACAGGCATGGGCCACCATGCCCAGCCAGGACAGATCATTTTTAACTACATACCTCTTTCAGTAAATCTATATTTATCTACAAATAGTTTTGGAGAGTAATAATTTCCTAGGTAACTAAATGAAAGTTCTCTAAAGACTACCTATGTAGCAAAATAGAAACTAATTCTGCTTCTTATCCACCCAAAGTAGATCATACTGGGGCTGTGGATACACACCTGTGCTGCTTTTTTGTAGGCGTCTCATTCTCTGTCATTTCTGGCATGGTTACAGTAATAGGAACCTACGAAAGGATAGAAAGACACACCAGAAAGTTTAGCCATTCTTATAAAAATTGATCAATAGCAATTTGATTTGAATGTTAAAATGCTAAAAAAAACTGACATTGAAAAGCATTGGATTCTGTGTTGCTGACAGAAGTATAAGAAAATAGGATAAAAGTACTGTAATTAGCAAATATAGAAAACAGTGAATATCGAATGTAAGTTATAGCCAGAAAGTGCTTGAGAAAATTTGAGTAGAAAAAGATCATTTGAGGCTTGGAAATCAAGAAAAGCTTAACGGGGATGTGAATTTGAGCAACAGCTGGAAAGATAGGTAGAACACACTTTGGAGTTGGGAGAGTAGACTATTTGTTCATATACAGTATTATACAGAATCTAAACTAGAACAACGGTTCCCCACTCTGAACACAAAAAATCAAATGTGACAAGAGCACAAACATGTAATATTCCATACATGAAAGCACGCATTCATTCACTCATGCATTTGTTGGGCTTTCTTTAACTTCAAACTGCTAGAAGTCTCACATCATTTAAATGTCATTAAAATCTGGGCATGACAATTCTATATATTTTTTAATTCTTGATATACTAAAGAATGCATGTACTACTGGAAAATATATACACAGATGGAAAAGCCCAGAAAGCAAATATATTAATACATTAATCATAATTAAGTAAGGGTAGTGATATTTTGGTGATTTCATCCTCTTCTCTGACTTTCACAAATTTCATAATGAAAGCTGTATTACTTTCAAACCTGAGAGACTGAGAGCTGTATTAGTCCACTCTCATGCCGCTATAAAGAAATACATGACACTGGGTAATCTGTAAAGGAAAGAGTTTTAATTGACTCACAGTTCCGCAGTGCTGGAGAGGCTTCTGGAAACTCACAATCATGGTGCTCTGTCACCTCTTGAATACTTTGCTGCTTAGAAATTTCTTCCACCGGATAACCTAAATCATCTCTCTCAAGTTCAAAGTTCTACAGCTCTAGGGCAGGGTAAAAGCTTTCCAGTCTCTTTGCTAAAGCACAGCAAGAGTCACCTTTGCTCTAGTCTCCAAGAAGTTCCTAATCTCCATCTGAGACCACCTCAGCCTGGACTTTGTTGTCCACATTACTATCAGCATTTTGGTCAAAACCATTCAACAAGTTTCTAGGAAGTTTCAAACTTTCCCACATTTTCCTGTCTTCTTCTTTGCCCTCCAAACTGTTCCAACCTCTGCCTGCTACCCAGTTCCAGTGTTGCTTCCACATTATCAGGTATCCTTATATCAGCGCTCCACTCCCAGTGCCAATTTACTGTGTTAGTCCATTGTCAACGATGCTATGAAGAAATACTTAAGACTGGGTAATTTCTAAAGGAAAGCGGTTTCACAGACTCACAGTTCCTCAGGTTGGGGAGACCACACGAAACTTACAATCATGGCAGAAGAGGAAGCAAACACATCCATCTTTACGTGGCGGCAGGAAGGAGAAGTTGTGAGCTAAGTGAGGAAAGCCCCTTATGAAACCATCAGATCTCCTGAGAATTTCACTATCACGAGAGCAGTATGAGGGTAATGGCCCCCATGATTCAATTACCTCCCACTAGGTCCCTTCCATGACAGATAGGATTATGGGAACTGCAATTCAAGATGAGACTTGGATGGGACATAGCCAAACCATATCAACAACCTTTCAAAATGGGTCTACCAAGTTGGGATACCTGCTCTGGTACACTGCAGGAGGTGCAAGGTTTTTCCTCTGAGAGAAAAAGTAGCAACTATGAAATCTGAAGTCAGAAAGCATGAGCTTAAAATTTGGTTCTGCCACCTCCTAGCTGTCAGGTCTTGGGTAAGTTACATAACCTCTCAGAATCTCAGATGCTTCATCTACACCATGAACCATAAGAACTGTATTACTTTATTGAATTGTTTTGAGCAGGGAATGAAATTTTGCAGGGACAGCACAATACCTCATTACCTAGTAATAATAAGGATTCAATAAATGTAAGCTTTAAATGTTAGTGAGATATTTCAGGTTAACTTTAGCCCCAGGGAGGAGGGAGAAGGGTCCTGGGAAATAAGTAGATAAGAATGCAGGAAGGGGACGACAGAAAGGACTGACTGAAGCAGCCTGTGTAGAAATGTGTCATCAAAACCCATGTCCAGCAGCTTATTCCTATTCCACCTTTTCCTACCATTTGTCAAGTACCTATCAGCCTAAAAGCAATGCGCTCACATTAGGTAACTTATGGTGATGGTGGGGGTCACGTAATTACAAAAATAAATGAACAGGCCTTGTGACCTTCTCACCTAAGGACTTGCAGAGTTTCTTTACTTTTGATTCCTGGCTTCCAACGCCTCCCGTTTCTGATCCAAACATAACATCTTCTGCCAGAAGATGGTCTATAGGTTATGCTTTCTTCTTACTACACAAGAGAAAAATGAATGAATGTTTACAGTTGGTAGGTGCCCATTAGCAGCACGTAATACAAAGGCTGACAACCTATGACACATGCAAGCAGATTTTTAGTACCACGAAGGATGATCCTGAATTCTCCCCACCACTTGAGAGCAAATCAATGCAGTCACTCTCAAAAGTCACTTTCCTATTGGTTACCAATACTCCACCCCCACAAAGATGGTAGTCTTACAGCCAACGGATGGTTCCCAGGAGGTGATTCTCTGCTTTCTCTTATGCATGCTCATTGTCCCTTAGATCCTCTCTAGCTGCTGGTTACTCAAATCCTCCACCTGGGTCTTACCCTAATCTCTGTCCTCAATTCTAAAGTTGTCTTTCCTTCAACTTCCTACCTCCTACTTCTCTCTTTAAGAGTGCCTGAAAACTTACACAGGGACTTTCCTCTGAGACAGTGACACTAGGAAGACAGCCCTCAGACCTGTGCATTTAATGTGTTCTAAAAAAATGTAAATTGGGGGGCTTCATTCCAAACATGACAAATGAGAGGTCTGGGAAGGGCCCAGGAACTTCCATTTTCAACTATCTCTTGGGGTGACCTTCTCCCCTCCCCTCTCCTTTCCTTATCTCCTCCCTTCCTCACTCCCTCCTTTCTCTCTCTTTTTTTGTTTTTGTTTTTTTTAGGTACAGAAAAGTTTTAGAAACTTCAAGAGAGGGATTTGAGGTTTAGTAAGTGCCCCAAGTGATTCTAATAGGAAAAAGGTGGAAACACAGGCAGTTATCTTTAATTGGTGAAAGTTCAAGTATCTGACCAATATCCTGGTTCCAGCCTTTCCCCTGCAGCACTTTTGAAAGTCTGTAGATAATTTCACATATGATTAAGGCACATGAAGTAAAAGTTCTAGTTGTCTCAACATCGAGAATCTTTTTTCTGGCCTCAGTCCTTAATAACCAATATCTAGAATCTTAAAGTCAATGACACTAAGGGTCTATCACATAAGTAAACACATTCACTGCACTCAGGTGAAAGCCAAGAATTTAACTGAAAGAGGAATACAACTGCAAATCAAAATCATCCCATTTACCAAATGCCACTGTGAATATCCCTCTCAATGTAAAATTATTTCTGTGTCCAATCATGATACTAAAATTGCATTCCTGAGGTCAAAAAAAAGAACATCTACTGGAAAAGAACTATATAGTATTTTCATGAATCCCTATCCACTTACTAATTAGCTTAACAAAGAAATTGCATTTTTAATATAATATTTATGTAACTAAATACAAATATACTCTTTAAAACATTTAAAGTGACATCAAAAAATTTTTTTTAATTTTTAAAAATGTTTTTAGACACAGGATTTTGCTCTGTCACCCAGGTTGGTGTGCTGTGGTGTGATTATAGCTCACTGCAGCCTTGAATTCCTGGGCTCAAAAGATCCTCCCACCTCAGCCTCGTAAGTAGCTAGAAATACAGGAACACACCACTATTCCCAGCTAATTTTTTGTAGTGGTAGAATCTCGGTATGCTGCCCAGGCTGGTCTCTCTCTAACTCCTGGGCTCAAAAGATCCTCCCACCTCAGCCTCGTAAGTAGCTAGAAATATGGGCACACACCACTATTCCCAGCTAATTTTTTGTAGTGGTAGAATCTCGGTATGCTGCCCAGGCTGGTCTCTCTCTAACTCCTGGGCTCAAAAGATCCTCCCACCTCAGCCTCGTAAGTAGCTAGAAATATGGGCACACACCACTATTCCCAGCTAATTTTTTGTAGTGGTAGAATCTCGGTATGCTGCCCAGGCTGGTCTCTCTCTAACTCCTGGCTTCAAGCGAGCCTTCTGCTTCAGTCTTCCAAAGTGCTTGAGCCATTGCACCTGGCTCCATTAATATTTTGGCTTCATTAATTTTTAAATGCCAAAGGATTACATTAGCAATCTCTGAATTATGTTTTCATGGGAGAACTATTTCTGAAGTTAGTCAAACCCAGTAGTTCTCAAGTGTGGTGCTCAGATCACCTGAATCAAAATCACATTTTCAAAACTTTTTTCCTTGAGGTAAAATTTACATGTAATAAATTGCATAAATCTTATGTTTATGGGTTTTAACAAATGCACACAACTGTGTGACCCAACCCCATCAAGGTACAAAACACCAGAGAAAGTTCTTTTTTTTTTTTTTTTTTGAGACAAAATCTCGCTCTGTCACCCAGCTTTGGAGTGCAGGTGCAATCTCAGTTCAATGCAACCTCTGCCTTCTGGATTCAAGCAATTCTCTTGCCTCTGCCTCCCTAGTAGCTGGAATTACAGGTGCCCGCCACCATGCCCAGCTAATTTTTGTATTTTTAGTAGAGAGGGGGTTTCACCATGTTGGCCAGCCTGGTCTCAAACTCCTGTACTCAAGCGACCCACCCACCTCAGTCTCCCAAAGTGCTGGGATTACAGGCATGAGCCACCGTGCCTGGCCTAAGAAAGTTCTTTTATGACCCTTTTAAGTCAGTCCCTTCCCCTACTCCAGAGGCAAACCCTATCCTAAATATTTTCATCATAGAACTTTATATAAATGTATTGATGGGAATTCTTTTGTGCCAAACTTTCACTAAGCATGTTCCTGAAACTCATCTAGCAGATTGTTCATTTTTACTGCTGAGTATAAATATGTAACTCCACGTGAATTTGTAACAGAGTTTATCTGTTTTTCTATTGGTGTATATCTGTGCTGTTTCCATGCTTGGGCTCCTACAAATAAAGCTGTTATAAACATTATTGCAAGTCTCTTCATGGGTATCATCTTTCAGATCTCTTGGGTGAATATGTAGGAATGAAACTCTTATCATATACCCTGCAATTCCAATCCTTGGTATCCAACCAAGAGAAATGAAAGATGATATCCACACATTTACATAAAAATGTTTAGGGCTGAGCATGGTGGCTCACGCCAGTAACCCCAGCACTTTGGGAGGCTGAGTTGGGTTGATCACCTGAGGTCAGGAGCTGGAAACCAGCTTGGTCAACATGGTGAAACCCCATCTCTACTAAAAACATAAAAATTAGCCAGGCGTGGTACAGACGCCTGTAATCCCAGCTACTCAGGAGGCTTTACCCATCCAAAAGATATTCTGCTATGATTGTTTCTAGAAGGTTTACACCTTTTTTTTTTTTTTTTGAGACAGAGTTTCGCTCTGTTGCCCAGACTGAAGTGCAGTGGTGTGATCTCGGTCCACTGCAACCTCCACCGCCTAGGTTCAAGCAGTTCTCTTGCCTCAGTCTCTCAGGTAGCTGGGACTACAAGTGTGCATCACCACGCCCAGCTAATTTTTGTATTTTTAGTAGAGACGAACTTGTGCTATGTTGGCCAGGATGGTCTCAAACTCCTGACCTCAAGTGATCTGCCCACCTCAGTGTCAGCCACTACAGCTGGCCAAGAAGGCTTGAGCCACCACACCAGGCCAAGAAGGTGTATAGCTTTAACTGTTATATTTAGGTCAACAATCCATATTATATATGGCACAAGGTAGGGGTCAAGGTTCATATTTTCCCCCGTATGTATATTTAGTTGTTCCAACACAATTTGCTGAAAAGATTTCTTTTCCTCAAAGGACAGTTCTGGCATCTGTGTTGAAAATCAAGTGTCCATATATAAGTGTGGTTCCATTTCTAGACACTCTGTTCTGTTGCTCTCTATCCTTATCTATCCTTGTGCCATTACCACAAAGTCTTGATTATGTATATGCTTAAAATATAGATTCCTATGCCCTACTCCAGACCTAATGAATCAGAATCTTGGGAGGGAAAGGTCCAGGGATATGCACTTCTAACAAGCTCTCCAGTTGATTCTTGTGCACCCTAAAGTTTGAGAAGTATTATATCACTTTAACACTCCTTCCCCTAGAGCTTACACAAACTAAGGGACTCACAAATTAAGATCCATATGGAAAGACCAGTAAACTTGGAATTAGGAAACCTGAGCTCTGGCTTTAGATTTGCTACTCAATAACTAAATGTAATTTTATTTACCAGGGTGTAAGTTTCTTCATATGGAAAACAAAAGATGGAACTAGACTCAGTCATTCAATTATGGGTTGCATAGCTACACTGTCCTAGGAACTGCTGATATAAAGAAGGATAAGACACAGTAGCCAACACTAACACAGGCTGGATCAGTGCTGTCCAAAAGAACTTTGTGCAATAATAAAAATTTTCTTTGTGCGGTTCAATATAGTAATATAGTCACCACTAGTCACATGCGGCTACTACGTACTTGAAATGTGTCTTGAAATGGGGCTAGTGAGATCAAAGAACCTTTCAATTTTATATGATTTTAAGTAATTTAAGTTTAAATAGTTATACACAGATAGTGGCACCGTATTGGACAGCACAGACAAAGGAAAAAGTAATTAAAAAGATGAAAAACAGGCCAGGCATGGTGGCTCACGCCTGTAATCCCAGCACTTTGGGAGGCTGAGGCGGGTGGATCACGAGGTCAAGAGATCGAGACCATCCTGGTCAACATGGTGAAACCCCGTCTCTACTAAAAATACAAAAATTAGCTGGGCACGGTGGCGCGCGCCTGTAGTCCCAGCTACTTGGGAGGCTGAGGCAGGCAATTGCCTGAACCCAGGAGGCGGAGGTTGCAGTGAGCCAAGATCGCGTCATTGCACTCCAGCCTGGGTAATGAGAGTGAAACTCCGTTTCAAAAAAAAAAAAAAAAGATGAGAAACAAAAATTAGTGGATGTCAACTTCCAGATCTTCATAATATCCTACAGATATATAAGATATCACTACTGGGGGAAGCCGAATCAAGAGTACACAGACTCTTTGTGCTATTTCTGTAATTTCCTGTAAGTTTATAATTATTTAAAATAAAGAAGAAGTTTTTTGAGACAGGGTCTTACTCTGTCACCCGGGCTGGAGTGCATGGCCTACTGTCAGCTCACTGCCACCTCCGCCTCCCAGGCCCAACCTCCTGAATAGCTGGGACCACAGGAGCATACCATCACACCCTGCTAAATTTTGGATTTTTTCTAGACATGGTTTCATCATGTTGCTCAGGCCGATCTTGTTTGTTTGTTTGTTTGTTTGTTTGGGTTTTTGGAGTGTTGTTGTTGTTTTTCACAAAGGGTCTCACTCTGTTACCCAGGCTGGAGTACAGTGGCACAATCTTGGCTCACTGCAATCTCTGCCTCCTGGCTTAAGCAATTCTTCTGCCTCAGCCTCCCAAGTAGCTGGGATTACAGGTGTGTGCTACCATACTCAGCTAATTTTTGTATTTTTAGTAGGTTTTGCCATGTTGGCCAGGCTGGTCTTGAACTCCTGAATTCAAGTGATCTGCCTGCCTCAGCCTCCCAAACTACTGGGATAACAGGACTGAGCCACTGTGCCCAGCTGGTTTTAAATGCCTGGGATCATGTGTTCCTCCCGCCTCAGCCTCGCAAAGTATTGGGATTACAGGTGTGACCCCTGCACCCAGACTAAAATAAGGTTTTTAAAAGTAAATTTAAAAAGTGTATCATAAAGACTTACTAATAAAATGCTATGCATGGACAAAGAATTGAGCCTATATTTTGTGGAACTCAAAGACAGACTTGGAAAATGAGTAGGATTTTACCAGGAAGAGATGGGAAGAAAAGAATATGAGGCAGAAGGAAAAGCAATTGTAAGGGCAATGAAACATTAAAAAACATGGTGAGTCTGAGGGCTGCATGAGGAATGCAGAAAACACAGGAGGGAGGGAAAGAGGCAAGAGGTGAGGGCAGAAAGAGAACTTGAACCAGACCACAAAGGAATTTTCTATGCCTGATAAATGTGTTTGGATTTTATCTCGAGATCAGTTCCCAAATATTAATCTAGAAACTAGTATTAATCTGACATAAAGTCCCCCTGGTTCTACAGTAAAATGAAAGTGGACAATGAAGTAAGGATTTGGTTATTAACATACAACTTACATACAATAAGTCACTAAAGTAGTCAGCTCAATGGGTTTTGATATTTTCATACACCCATGTAACTACCACTCAGATGAGGGTACAGAACACTACTAGCATCTCAAAAGGCTTTCTTGTGGTCCCCGCCACTTAATCCCTTGAAGTTTCTTTTAAAAATATATACTCAAAAATGTGCTAAAAGCTCATACATTGCTGGTGGGAATGTAAAATGGAAAACGGCTTGGTGGCTCCTCAAAAAGTTAAAAACAGATACTGCAAGATCTAGCAATTTCACTTGTAAGTACGTACCCAAGAGAATTGGAAGTATATGTTCAGATGTTCCTAGTAGCAGTATTAATAATAGCCAAAGAGTTAAAACAACTCAAATGTCTATCAAATAATTAATGGATAAAATGTGGCATATCTACACAATGACGTTTTATTCAGGCTGGGCTGGTGGCTCACAACTGTAATCCTGGTACTTTGCAAGGCCAAGGCAGGAGAACTGCTTGAGCTCAGGAGTTCAAGACCAGCTTGGGCAACATGGCGAAACCCCATCTCTATCAAAAATTTAAAAATTGGCCAAGTGTGGTGGCGCCCACCTGTGATAGTAGCTACTGGGGAGGCTGAGGTGGGAGGATCGCTTCAGTCTGGAAAGTTGAGGCTGCGCCATGATTGCATCAGTGCACTCCAGCCTGACTGACAGAGCAAGACCCTGTCTCGAGCGCAGAGCAGATTATTCAGCAATAAAAAGACATGAAGTACTGATAAATGCTACAGCATGCAGGAACTTTGAAAATATTATGCTAAGTAAAATAAGCCCAAAACGAAAGGTCACATATTGTATTATTCTATCTATATGTAATGTCAAGAATATACAAATCCACACAGACAGGAAGTACATCAGTGGTTGCCAGGGTAGGAGAAGGTTGTGAAGAGTGACTAACTGCTAATGGGTATCGGGTTTCTTTTGCGGATGGTACAGTTGGGTTTTCTTGTTGTTTTGTTTTGAGCCAGGGTCTCATTCTGTCACCCAGGCTGGAGTGCAGTGGCATTCACAGCTCACTGCAGCCTGGACCTCCCTGGCTCAAGTGACCCTCCCACCTCAGCCTCCCAAGTAACTGAGACTACAGGCATATGCCACCACACCCAGCTGATTTTTTAAATTTTTTATAGAAACAAGGCATCCCTATGTTGCCCAGGCTGGTCTCAAACTCCTGGGCTCAAGCAATCCTCCTGCCTTGGCACAAAGTGCTAGGATTACAGGTGTGAGCCACCACACTTAGCCAGTGCTTTTAAATTAGATTATGAAGATGGCTGCACAACTTTGTGAATATGCTAAAAAGCACTGAATTGTACACTATAAAAGGGTGAATGTTGGCCAGGCACAGTGGCTAACACCTGTAATCCCAAGCTTTGGGAGGTTGAAGAGAGGACTGACTGAGCCCAGAATTCAGGACCAGCCTGGCCAACATAGTGAGATCACCATCTCTACAAAAAATGAAAGGATTAGCCAGGCATGGTGGTACATGCCTGTAGTCCTAGCTATTTGGGAGGCTGAAGTGGGAGGATTACTTGAGCCCAGGAGTTCAAGGCTGCAGCGAGCTATGATTGCGCCACTGCAGTTCAACCTGCACAACAGAGGGGGACCTTGTTTCTTAAAAAAAAAAAAAAGAAAAAAAAGGAGGACAGGGGAACAGGGGGTGGTGAGTGTTGTAGTATGTACATTATATCTCAACAAAAAATATAAATTATTATAAAATGAGCCGGGTGCAGTGACTCATCCCTGTAATACCAGCACTTTGGGAGGCCAAGGAGGGCAGATCACTTGAGTTCAGGAGTTCGAGACAAGTCTGGCCAACATGGCAAAACCCCCTCTCTACGAAAAATACAAAACAGCCAAGCATGGTGGCAGGCGCCTGTAATCCCAGCTACTCGGGAGGCTGAGACAGGAGAGTTGCTTGAACTCAGGAGGCGGAGATTGCAGTGAGCCAAGATTGTGCTACTGTACTCCAACTTGAGTGAAGGAGTAAGACTCCATCTCAAAAACTAAATAAACTTCAATATGAAGTGAAAAGCAAAAAAGTGAATATGAACACAAAATGTCTGATCTCTCCTGATTTAATCAACCCTGTTTGTGAAAACTTTTAAAAACTCATTTTCTTAATATGCATAATCATATAATTATATTCATTATGTAACTATTTGTATACATATACATTATTTCACTTAATATTAACTAATTTATAACATTGGTATTAAAATAATTCAGTAATTTGTCCACAGCCACACAGTTAATTAATGGTGGAGGCAGCACCCTAATTCAGTTCTATCAGATTCTGGAGCCCAGGTCCTTAGCTATTTTCACAGAGCTCCTCCAGAATTAACCACAGTACTGTACATTTTAGCAAAATCATATCTCTAACTATATACTCTCCTTTTTCCAATTTACACCTTATAGTCCTGGATGTGTAGATAGCACAGGTTGAACACTCCTAATCCAAAAATCCAAAATCTGAATTGCTCCAAAATCCAAAACTTTTTGAGAGCTGACATGATGCCACAAGTAGAAAATTCCATGCCTAAACACGTGTAATGGGTCACAGTTAAAATGCAGTCACAACTTTGCTTCATGCATGAAATTCTTAAAAATACTATATAAATTATCTTCGGGTTCTGTATATCCGGTACATATGAAACACAAGTGAATTCAGTGTTCAGACTTGGATCACATCCCCAAGATATCTTATTATGTATATGCAAATATTCAAAAACGAAAAAAATTCAAAAATCTGAAACACCTTCTGGTCCCAAGCATTTCTGATAAAGGACACTCGACCTATCATACCTAGTGCAGAAATTCCCTGACTCACAGGTAACAAAAACATCCACTGAGAGCCATATCCAAATAAATAATTTATAGTTTTTCACAAAACAAAGTATTAAAATCATCTGTTTCTGATGTGTTAAATGTTTAAAATGGAATTCCACTGTTGGGACTGCTTAAAAAAGCAAAAGACGGGCCAGGCACAGTGGCGCATGTCTGTAACTCCTGAACTTTGGGAGGCCAAGGTGGGCAGATTGCTTGAGATACACATGCTCTAATGTCTATCATCTCATTTAATGTTTCAGGTATCTTTGCTCTGTGCTTTGCTATGTGAATTATTATTTGCAGTTATCTTCTCCAGCATCTTAGGTTAAAAATCTTCTACCTGGCATATTCTATTGCCAAGTTTACCTGCTTCAATTCATTAAATTCTAAAAGCTTTTGGACATATCTGTATGAGTGCAGAAACAGCACAGCGGTGCTTGTCATACCCAGAGGAATCTTTCCTCTATGTACATGGTTTCAGCAACTGCTTTCCACCTTGGTGAGAACCTGAGGACCTACTATGATACGCTATGTTGTCTTCCGTTTGGTATAAGCTGTTATCAGAAGTTCTTTTTTCCTTTGCCATTAAGAAAATCCTACATCCTTCAACAATGCCTGTGGCTCCTTCCTGTCAATTACATCATCATGCTTGGCACTATCGGACAGAGGTTCCGAGTGCCAATCTTGACATGTTATGACACATACAAAAACAGGAAATAATGAAGTCCTGCCACTAGAGCTTTCTGTGAAGCTGAACCAAACTATATCTTGAGAAAAAGAAATAAGCCAAAGATGTAATTTGCTATATACAGTTTTAAATTTTTATTTTCAAACTATACAAGTAATCTGTTTGCATACAAATTTATTTCTGAAGAATACAGAAATGTATAAAGTTAAGTGGAAAAGCTTCCTTAAAGATCCAGTCTTCAGGAATAACTACCATGAACAGCTTGACATGTTTTTAGACTTTTTTTAGACGTTTTCCTTGTTCCTAACCATATAAACTGCAAACACTTTTAGCACAAAAATTGTATCATAACTAAATTCAAGGAGAACTTCATGCATTAAGGCTTTTTAAAACATTCAATCACAAAAATAATGCCTGCTCTTTAAACAGCACAGATGTATATGAAGCACCAACGCCCCGCTACTTGTGGCAGTCTGGTAGTATCAATTTCAGACACTTTCTTCCTACGTATGTCCAAGCAACTACTTATGTACACATTAGACACAGTTACACGGAAAGAGCAGGACACATACTTGAAATCCAAATCCTATAAAACACTTTTCACTGCCAGTCCAAATCTCCTGTAGGAGGATCCTACTTGGATAAAATATGGGGCATTCCCCAGGACTTTGCTGGACACAATTATGTAACAAAAATCCTCTAGTCATTTTTAATCACAAAATAATCCACTAGGAACATCTCAGTACAGTTCCTTTGATGTGAGTAATGCCTCTTGCCACCCCGTGTCTTACACTCTCCCTCTACCCACCAACTCCTGCCTCTGACCTTACAGCTCCTGTGTCTTTCTGCTGAGACAGGCTTACTGCTGCCAGGTACCCAGATCAGGTCCCTCTTGACTGGCCCACATATGGTCTACAGAAACACCTCTTAGATGCAAATCCTAGAACCTTACTCTATAGGTATATTCATATACACACACAAAAATTCATTCAAGTATATTCATTTCAACCGTTTCAAGTAGCAAAAGATAAGGAAAACATCCTATCAAAAGCAGATTGATAAAATGTTATAGTAGTAAGTTAAACCATCTGAAGTTGCCTATATTCAAACTTTTCTGTTTCTTAAAACTGCAGTTGTAGATATCTTTACCCATTGTAGTCATATTATGTGCTGGTGTGCACGTGTGTGTGTGTGTCTATATGTGTGTGTGTGTGTGTGTAAAAATATGAGAAAGAGAGAGCATGTGCACATATACACATACATTTTATTTTTAACCTTTCTGCATTTATTTGTCTGCAGTAACACAAGTCTGGAGATTTGTTTCTGTACAATCTTAGGGCATATTTTAAATGATAATTGATTCCGTCAGTTATTGTAACTCTTGTCATATTTGGTCATATTCTGCTCATATTCTGTTCCCTCTCCCCCATTCCTTTTTACTTTTACTTGCCTGATAATTTTTTTCTCTTCCTTTTCCTCAGTATCTTTCTTCCCCTTGTATTTCTATTCTATTCATGAATGTCCTTAACAATTTTAAGAAACATTTTGTAGTGGACATTATTATTATTATTACTTTGAGATGGAGT
Organism: Saguinus oedipus; assembly: GCA_031835075.1. Lineage (NCBI taxonomy): Eukaryota > Metazoa > Chordata > Mammalia > Primates > Cebidae > Saguinus > Saguinus oedipus. The sequence continues at coordinate 96,335,295 of CM063184.1, read as the reverse complement.
CTCACTCTGTAGCCCAAGCTGAAGTGCAATGGTGTAATCTTGGCTCACTGCAACCTCTGCCTCCAGGGTTCAAGTAATTCTCCTGCCTCAGCCTCCCAAGCAGCTGGGATTACAGGCATGCGCCACCACACCTGGCTAATTTTGCATGTTTTTTACAACACTTAATTCCTGTTGAATGCTTAGAAAGCCTTCTCAAGAAGGATGGGTACAAAAAGCCCAGACAAAAAAGACTGGAATAAACACCTAGCTTTTCAGTGCAAAGACACTGACAAACACCCACAAGCATCCGCCCGCCTCGGCCTCCCAAACTGCTAGGATTACAGGCGTGAGCCACCATACTTGGAGATATTATTTCAATTTTTAAAAATGTTTTAAGACTTTGGCCAGGCACAGTGGCTGACACCTGTAATCCCAGCACTTTGGGAGGCAGAGGTGGAAGGTCTGCTTGAGCCTAGTTCAAAATCAGCCTAGACAACATAGTGAGACTCTACTTCTATAAAAAATAGAAAAAGTGATCCAGATAAAGTGGTATGTGCCTGTAGTCCCAACTACTGGGGAGACTGAGGTGGGAGAATCACTTGAGCCCGGGAAGTTGAGGCTGCAGCGAGCCATAATCATGCCACTGCACTTCAGCTTGGGCAACAGTGTGAGCCCCTGGGCTTTCAAAACAAAACATAAAACACTTGCTTTGTGGCCTAACATATGATCCATCCTTGAGAATAATCCATGTGCTGAGGAGAAAAGGTATATTCTGCAGCTACTGGATGAAATGTTCTATAACTATCTATTAAACCCATTTGGTCTATAGTGCAAATTAAGTCTGATGTTTCTTTGCTGATTTTTTGGTCTGGATAATCTCTCCAATGCTGAAGGTCGGGTGTTGAAGTCTCCAACTATTATTGTATTGGGGTCTATCTCTCTGATATAATAATATTTGCTTTATATATCTGGGTGCTCCTCGGTTGGGTACATACGTATTTACAATTGTTACAGCCTCTTGCTGAAATGTCCCTTTAAAATTACATAAAGATAGCCAGGTGCATTGGCTCACGCCTGTAATCCCAGCACTTTGGGAGGGTGAAGCAGGCAGATCACGAGGTCAGGGGTTTGAGACCAGCCTAACCAACATGGTGAAACCCGGTCTCTACGTAAAAATACAAAAATTAGCCAGGCGTGGTGGTGCACACCTATAATCCCAGCTAGTTGGGAGGCTGAGGTAGAATTGCTTGAACCAGGAGGCGGAGGTTACGTGAGCCTAGAGCATGCCCGGGTGACAGAAAAAGAAATTATATAATGATGTTCTTTGTCTTTTTTTATATAGGTTTTGTCTTGAAATCTATTTTATCTGATATAAGTATAGCTACTCCTGCTCCTTTTTTGGTTTCCGTTTGTATGATATATCTATCATTTTCCATCCCTTTGTTTTCAGTCTATATGTGTCTGGTTTTTTTTTAATTTTTATTGCATTTTAGGTTTTGGGGTACATGTGCAGAACGTGCAAGATAGTTCAATAGGTACACACATGGCAGTGTGTTTTGCTGCCTTCCTCCCCTTAACCCACATTTGGCATTTCTCCCCAGGCTATCCCTCCCCAGCTCCCCTCTGCTGTCCCTCCCTATTCCCCCCAATAGACCCCAGTGTGTAGTACCCCCCTCCCTGTGTCCATGTGTTCTCATTTTTCTTACCTACCTATAAGTGAGAATATGTGGTATTTCCTTTTCTGTTCTTGTGTCAGTTTGCTGAGAATGATGTTCTCCAGATTCATCCATGTCCTTACAAAGGACATAAACTCGTCATTTTTTATTGCTGCATAATATTCCATGGTGTATATGTGCCACATTTTCCCAGTCCAGTCTATCCTCGATGGGCATTTGGGTTGGTTCCAGGTCTTTGCTATTGTAAACAGTGCGGCAATGAACATTCGTGTGCATGTGTCCTTATAGTAGAACGATTTGTAGTCCTTTGGATATATACCCAGTAATGGGATTGCTGGGTCAAATGGAATTTCTATTTCTAGGTCCTTGAGGAATCGCCACACTGTCTTCCACAATGGTTGAACTAATTTACACTCCCACCAACAGTGTAAGAGTGTTCCTATTTCTCCACATCCTCTCCAGCATCTGTTGTCTCCAGCTTTTTTAATGATCGCCATTCTAACTGGCGTGAGATGGTATCTCAATGTGGTTTTGATTTGCATCTCTCTAATGACCAGTGATGATGAGCATTTTTTCATGTGTTTGTTGGCCTCGTGTATGTCTTCTTTTGTAAAGTGTCTGTTCATATCCTTTGCCCATTTTTGAATGGGCTTGTTTGTTTTTTTCCTGTAAATCTGTTTGAGTTCTTTGTAAATTCTGGATATCAGCCCTTTTGTCAGTTGGGTAAACTGCAAAGATTTTTTTCCCAATCTGTTGGTTGCCGATTCACTCTAGTGACTGTTTCTTTTGCTGTGCAAAAGCTGTGGAGTTTGATTAGGTCCCATTTGTCTATTTTGGCTTTTGTTGCCGATGCTTATGGTGTTTTGGTCATGAAGTCCTTGCCTACTCCTATGTCCTGAATGGTTTTGCCTAGATTTTCTTCTAGGGTTTTTATGGTGCCAGGTCTTATGTTTAAGTCTTTAATCCATCTGGGGTTAATTTTAGTGTAAGGTGTCAGGAAGGGGTCCAGTTTCTGCTTTCTGCACATAGCTAACCAGTTTTCCCAACACCATTTGTTAAACAGGGAATCCTTTCCCCATTGCTTGTTTTTGTCTGGTTTATCAAAGATTATATGGTTGTAGATATGTTGATTTGCCTCCGATGCCTCTGTTCTGTTCCATTGGTCTATATCTCTGTTTTGGTACCAGTACCATGCTGTTTTGATTACCGTAGCCTTGTAGTATAGTTTGAAGTCTGGTAGTGTGATGCCTCCCGCTGTGTTCTTTTTGCTTAGAATTGACTTGGCTATGCGGGCTCTCTTTTGGTTCCATATGAAGTTCATGGTGGTATTTTCCAGTTCTGTGAGGAAATTCAATGGTAGCTTGATGGGGATAGTGTTGACTTTGTAAATTACTTTGGGCAGTATAGCCATTTTCACAATATTGATTCTTCCTAACCATGAACATGGAATGTTTCTCCATCTGTTTGTATCCTCTCTTATTTCGTTGAGCAGTGGTTTGTAGTTTTCCTTGAAGAGGTCCCTCATGTTCCTTATAAGTTGTATTCCTAGGTATTTTATTCTCTTTGTAGCAATTGTGAATGGCAGTTCATTCTTGATTTGGTTCTCTTTAAGTCTGTTATTGGTGTATAGAAATGCTTGTGATTTTTGCACATTGATTTTATATCCTGAGACTTTGCTAAGTTGCTTATCAGTTTCAGGAGTTTTTGGGCTGAGGTGATGGGGTCTTCTAGGTATACTATCATGTCATCTGCAAATAGAGACAATTTGGCTTCCTCCTTTCCTATTTGAATACCCTTTATTTCTTTTTCTTGCCTGATTGCTCTGGCTAGAACTTCCAGTACTATATTGAATAGGAGTGGTGAGAGAGGGCATCCTTGTCTCATGCCGGATTTCAAAGGGAATGCTTCCAGTTTTTGCCCATTAAGTATGATATTGGCTGTTGGTTTGTCGTAAATAGCTTTTATTACTTTGAGATATGTTCCATCAATACCGAGTTTATTGAGAGTTTTTAGCATAAAGGGCTGTTGAATTTTGTCAAATGCCTTCTCTGCATCAATTGAGATAATCATGTGGTTTTTGTTTTTGGTTCTGTTAATGTGGTGAATGACGTTTATAGACTTGCGTATGTTGAACCAGCCTTGCATGCCAGGGATGAATCTAGGCAAAACCATTCAGGACATAGGAGTAGGCAAGGACTTCATGACCAAAACACCATAAGCATTGGCAACAAAAGCCAAAATAGACAAATGGGACCTAATCAAATTCCACAGCTTTTGCACGGCAAAAGAAACAGTCACTAGAGTGAATCGGCAACCAACAGATTGGGAAAAAAATCTTTGCAGTTTACCCAACTGACAAAGGGCTGATATCCAGAATTTACAAAGAACTCAAACAGATTTACAGGAAAAAAACAAACAAGCCCATTCAAAAATGGGCAAAGGATATGAACAGACACTTTACAAAAGAAGACATACACGAGGCCAACAAACACATGAAAAAATGCTCATCATCACTGGTCATTAGAGAGATGCAAATCAAAACCACATTGAGATACCATCTCACGCCAGTTAGAATGGCGATCATTAAAAAAGCTGGAGACAACAGATGCTGGAGAGGATGTGGAGAAATAGGAACACTCTTACACTGTTGGTGGGAGTGTAAATTAGTTCAACCATTGTGGAAGACAGTGTGGCGATTCCTCAAGGACCTAGAAATAGAAATTCCATTTGACCCAGCAATCCCATTACTGGGTATATATCCAAAGGAATATAAATCGTTTTACTATAAGGACACATGCACACGAATGTTCATTGCCGCACTGTTTACAATAGCAAAGACCTGGAACCAACCCAAATGCACATCGAGGATAGACTGGACTGGGAAAATGTGGCACATATACACCATGGAATATTATGCAGCAATCAAAAATGACGAGTTTATGTCCTTTGTAAGGACATGGGTGAATCTGGAGAACATCATTCTCAGCAAACTGACACAAGAACAGAAAAGGAAATACCACATATTCTCACTTATAGGTGGGTGAGAAAAATGAGAACACATGGACACAGGGAGGGGGGTACTACACACTGGGGTCTATTGGGGGGAATAGGGAGGGACAGCAGAGGGGAGCTGGGGAGGGATAGCCTGGGGAGAAATGCCAAATGTGGGTTAAGGGGAGGAAGGCAGCAAAACACACTGCCATGTGTGTACCTATTGAACTATCTTGCACGTTCTGCACATGTACCCCAAAACCTAAAATGCAATAAAAATTAAAAAAAAAAGAAGTACTCTTTTCCTCCTTAAATTTCCTGTCAATACTATTCAAGTATCTATTGCTATATTACTATTTTCCCCTTTTTGTCCTTTATTTTTTGGAAGTGAATACTGCCAGGCACGGTGGCTCATACCTGTAATCCCAGCACTTTGGGAAGCCGAGATGGGCAGTCCACCTGAGGTCAGGAGTTTAAGACAAACCTGACCAACATGGTGAAACCCTATCTCTACTAAAAAGACAAAATTAGATGGGCATGATGGCACATATCTGTAATCCCAGCTACCTGGGTGGCTGACGCAGGAGAATCACTTGAACCCAGGAGGCGGAGCCAAGATCATGCCATTGCATTCCAGCCTAGACAACAAGAGCGAACTCCATCTCAAAAACGGGGGGAAAAAAAAAGGAAGTGAATATTAAGTCTAGCCCACACTCAAAGCGAGGAGAATTAATCTCTACCTCTTGGAAAAAGGATTATTTATGTATTCAGAATTATTCTGCAAGGAAACTTTTCACTTCTCCCCTATTTATTTATTCAATAATTTATTTATATCAGTACGAACTCATGGAGATTAATTTTATTCTTCAGATCACAATTCAATGCTAGAGTTAATATGCTGTTTAAATTATGAACACATTGGCCATTGGGTGCTCTTTTGGATTAGCTCTTATGCCCTTTACACACACACACACACACACACACACACACACACACACACACTCTCTCTCTCTCTCTCTCTCTCTTTCTAGTACTTCCTTACTTTTTGGCACTACAAGATACTCCAGACTCATCTTGTGTTTTCCCTGCCCCAATCTTAGAATCAGCTCTCCCTTCATGAAATTTTTGTTCTTTTCATTAGAGAATGGAATTTAGAAACCAAGATCTAGGTGCTGCCTGTTCTCATTGCTACTGGGGTGTCACTGCTTCCAGGCCTTCTCAGCAGACAGAACTATTAAATAAATTTACGTCTATTAACCCAGGTATAGACATAGACCTACATTTGCTTCTGTATCTATCTGTATTTATATTAAAATGAGCATCAGATTATACCTATATCTCTGGTTCTAATCTAGCACCACAGGGCTCAGTATAGTCTGCTTCCCTGCTTATTTGTAATATCTTTCTGACAGTAAGAAATCTGGTTTTCAATGTCTACAATTACTTTTACTAATTTGCTCAATCCTAATATCCATATAAAATGGTTCCAGAATGCTAACTCTACTTCTCATGGTTCTTTTAAGGACCAACTGACATCATACACATTCAAGGTACTTTAAGGCAATTTCATCCCAAGGGCTTAGCACAATATGTGCACGATGTGTTACTGAAATGCTTATTGAATGAACAATGGTCTTCTGAAACTAGTATAGCTAAATCTATACAAATATAAAATATTATTATAATCATGAATAAGTTTCCTTTGTAGTATAACTGTAAAACTGACTCCAGGGTCAGCTAATTCAAAGTTTAACTCCTTGGTCTTATGCTAGTCCCTTGATATACGATCACCTACCAGTAATGTTTTCTCCTCTGTTACTGAGTGGTCCTGAGTGCCATCTGTGCAGAGAAGGCCCATTTTGAATTCACACTCAGCAATCCTAGTCTGTCTCCCATCAATTACTCCTAGAGCAGAGGTTCTGAAAACTGACTACTCATCAGAATCATCAGAATTCATTTCCAGAGATTGGTTCAGTATATAGGATGCAGTGTTCTTGAGGGCAAGTATTTGAGCGTGTTTGATTCACTGATGTACTCTAAGTGCCTAGAATCATGCTAGGCACATAGTGAGTAATCAGCAAGTATTTGTTGAATGAAGGAATGGGTGACCGAGGTGGGGTACAAGAATTTTTCAAAACTCCTGAAATGATTCTAAAACACAGCCACTGTGACCATTAACACAGATGCTCTCAAGCCCCCATGTACCCTTCGCTTTGTATCAGTGAATGAGATGGTAGAGTGAATAGGAATAGCCTTTGATGTCAGACTTAGGACATCTCAAAGCTGGCAGGTACTGGCTATTTGCTTTTGAAACAAGTACCCTTCAGAGTCTTGGCATCCTCACGTTTAAAACCGGGAGAGTCTCAGCAACTCCTCAGAGGACTGTTAGAGTTTACATGATGACACATTTTATGGATCTGGCAAAGTGCCTGGTACATAGCAGGTGCTCAATACACATTAGTTGCCTTTCTTCCATTTCCCCCTTAATTGACTGAAAAGATAGAAGTCATCTGGTCCAAGTTCCTTAACTGGATGCTACGTTTACCGTAACAGAATCCTGTAAATCTAAAAATCTACCCTTTCAGGCCTCCAGGCCTTCCGAAAGTTAATTATTTGATCTGAGAAAAAGGATCCTATATTTGATTCTTTCCTTTTTTAGCACTTTAGTTTCCCTCTTCCATCTCTCCTTCCAAAATGCAAAGATTTTCCTCACATTAAACAAGAATTTACTGCCTTTCCTACCTACAACTCCATTTCTCTCCCCATGTTCCTGTGAAACTTCTCACCTCTGCATCTCGGTTAATCTCTCCTAGACCTTCTGACAGGTCTAGCCAACCAAAGCTGCCGTCAGGTGCCATTTTGCACCTGACATTTTCCTCTTGGCAGGATTTGAGGCTGCTGATCTCTCCCTTTGTTGAAATTCTCTCTCCTAGGTTGTCTTTCTCCTCTCCAATCATGCATCCTCTTTCTCTAACATGAACGCTATCTTTCTCCTTTGAGTTTCAAAGCTCAACACTCCTCTTTTTCAGTTTTGCTTTTTCCCTACAAAGGTTCAAACTGTTTCTATGCAAAAGCCTCTTTGTTTTTCTAAGAAAGCTACCTTTCAACTCTGACTTTGTCCCAAATCTTTGGATAGGCAAAGCTCTCTTCAGAACATTATATTTCAAACAAATTAACAAGTCTGTTTGGAAAGTGTTAAATTCCCTTCTCTCTTAAGAGATCTATTTCCAAGTTCTCCATCTTATCAATGACATCAAAAGTTTAACCTGGCTCTAGACCCAAAAATAATCTTCATATCTTCTCACCAAATCCTATCAACTCTTTCATAATGCTCATCTCTTCCCCTTTGACTAGGCCCCATTTTACACACATCTGGCCTTAAGGAGTCTTTCTGCCCTCACCCTTTCTCCATTTGATGGATTTTATACCTCACCATCTCAACAGCCTTTTCAATTCGCCATATTTACTGTGTCCTTTCCTGCTTCAGAATCTACAGTACTATTTCCCACCATCTACTGCATTACATCCAAACTCCAGGTTTTGGCATTGATGACTGTACCTCTTCACTGGCTGGTCTCACCTACTCAATTCCATCTAGTACAACACACATAAAAGTAGGGTTTTCTAGCTTATCATGCTATCTACCCCTCCCTCTTCAATTCAAGTAGGTTTATCCCTGTGCTCCTTATCAGCTAGTTCACTTTGTGCTAAATCCACGCTGTTTTCCCACTGAAATGACCTTTCCACTTTGCTCTGTTTATCCAAATCCTACCAACCCTTTAAAGTCCAACACAAGTCTGTCCTCCTCTATAAAATTTTCCCTAATATTTCTAACAAAACTAAACCCTCAACCTACACGCTGGACTCTATCACTCTCAATATTTAGTAAACTTCCTACATAACATCCCTTTTCTCTCATATATTATAGTCCCTCCTTCCCTCTTAGTGCCTGTCCATTAAAAATATCCTTAATCAGGGCCAGGCGCAGTGGCTCACACCTATAATCCCAGCACTTAGGAAGCCAAGGCAGGTGTCTCACCTGAGCTCAGGAGTTTGAGATCAATCTGGGAAAGAAATAAGGCAAAACCCTGTATCTACCAGAAATACAAAAAATTAGCCAGGTGTGGTGCTGCAAACCTGTAATCCTAGCTACTCAGGAGGCTGAGGTAGGAGGATGGCGTGAGCCCAGGAGGCAGAGGGTGCAGGGAGCTGAAATTGCACCACTGCACTCCAGCCTGGGTGACAGAGAGAGATTCCATCTCAATAAAAATAAATCCTTATTCAATTTTTTCCATGTAAACACCTAAAATGATTTTTCTCCTGATCTTGCAACTCCCTACAGGTGTCCCCATTCTTCCTCATAACCATCAGGGTTCTTGAACAAGTCGTTTACACTTCCTGTCCTCTTTTCCTCACTTCCCATTCACTCTTCACCCAGCTGTTACCTGACTTATATTCCTAAAACTGCTTACACCAAGCTCACCAAAAGACTTCCACACTGCCAAATCCAATGAACGCTGCAAGAAATCTCTGCTGTTTTGGTCTTCTGATAATAATGTCCTGCCTTTCCTTTGGAGATCTTCTCTGTCTCATTCCTGAAATCAGATGGGACCATCAAACATGGGCTCACCCCTGGGGCAGGCATGGGCCTAACTAATAAGACTCCCTTCATAAGGAGGAAAGCTGGCTGAGGCTGAATCAGCCCCGTGGATCCTTGTGATCCTGTGTGCTCTTGTTCTCCTGGCCTTCCCAAGGCTTCATTATTCTATCTTCCTTTCTTTCTGTGAGTTTCTCCAGTATCCACTGCCTGCTTAACTTAGCCAAATTCAATTTCTATTGTTTATACCCAAAGAGAAGTTGGTCCCTCAAATGACACAGAGGTAGATAGTGGTGACACCACATATTTCTTCTCTCTTTTCCCTTCACTTTGGTTTCTGCTGTTTAAGGAATTCCTGAGAATCCTCATTATATATCCTCTTTAAGCTTTCTCTAAAACCTAGAACAGCGGTCCCCAACCTTTTTGGCACCAGGGACTGGTTTCATGGAAGACAATTTTCCATGGACAGCAACTGGAGCGGATGGTTTGGGGATGAAACTGTTCCATCTAGCTTAGGCATTAGATTCTCACAAGGAGCACGTGAGCTGGATCCCTCACAGGTGTGGTTCACAGCAGGGCTCCCACTCCTGTGAAAATCTAATGCTGCTGCTGACCTGACAGGAGGGTAGCTCACCTCCTTCTGTGTGGCCTGGTTCCTAACAGGCCACCTGGGGACCCGTGCCTTAGAGGTTAGACTGGATACCCTTCTTCATACTCCCAAACATCCTAATCCTCCACAATGTCTTAACATGAAACACAATCTATATACTTACTAGTTTTCCCCACTAGGTTATAAGCTTCTAAATGGTAGAAAATTACTGAGAATACAAACATGGAAAAAAATTTGATGTTTGTATCCTCCACAATTAGCCCTCAGTAATTGGGTAATAAGTGTCTGCTGAAAGAATATCTAGTCTTTCCTTTTTTTTTTTTTGTATTAATCATTACATCATAGATTTTACATACTTATGTTTAATTTAGCATCTAATGAATACTCCATTGAGTTCCTTAAACAATCCTCCCAATCAGTCCAGAAAGTTCTTATATGCTGAGTCCACCATTTACTATTTCTGTTTTCTCTTTAGCACCTAACAGTGTTGGACACATGGTAAATAATAAATACTTGGTGAACTGAATTAAAAACACAGCATTAGCACACTAATAGAAACAACCTATCATGCCCTACTGATCTAATTAAAAGATCTGGCCTTCTGAAGTAGTGCAATTGTACCCATATGGAAATTTTAATGAGAAAAAGAAAAATTATCCAATTGGACAGTTAACCACTTTTCTCTTAGCAAGAGTTCCACAAATATTTTATGAATAATAAGTGTACACCTTTACAGCACAAAGTAAAAGACTCAAGACACACATACGTCTGTGCATAATAGAAGGAAGATTACATTTACATATTTAAAGGTCCGTCACAGCTGCAATCACTTAGACTGTACTACCCTCTAACAAATCCATAATAGGAGTATAGGACAGAAAAATATTTAATAGCAAAATCAATTAATGCCAAATCAACTTATGTTCAAGATGTATATGGCTATCTTTTTATAATATATAACATGGCAGTCATTTACTCGTTCAAAAACATTTATTAATGCCTAGTAATCATAAATGCAATGTTAGGTCCTAAGAATACAAAGATAAAAAGAACACAGTTCCTATGTTGGTGGAGTTCTACTTCTGCCGTGCTGCAATGGTATTCAAGAATATGTGAATGGTACCCCCCAGAGTTGCTCAACATGGAGGCTCCGGTTAGCAGTATGGTGGGGAAGGCATATAAACACACACTTAGGGCAATGTGCTAAATGCTAACACAGAAATAAGTACCAACTGTTATGAGGCCATGGAAGATAAATAACTAACAAAACGAAGACAAGATATGAAAAACATCCTGATGTCTATATATGAATTCAAAGCTAGCTAAGGTATAAGGAAGCTGCTAACATATCTAAGATGAAATCAAACCTAAAACTATGGTTGCAGGAAGAGTCAGACCAACAAACTTAAAGAAATCAAACTAATCCCACTTAAAGAAAACTTCTGTAGAAGAGATGAAAAGTAAAATATTCCTTATCATTACATTTGGGAAGAATGAAACACATACACACAGAATTAAACTGCCATATGCTGTAAGCTTAAAGGGAGTCTTTTAAACAACACGTAGCATAAAAGTTCAAAGGGAGTTGATCAGTAAGAACTAGAGTAAGCTATCCAGAAAACCTTCATAAAAGTGTAATTAGAACTATTGTTGGCAGGACGGAAGAACAGGGGAAAGGTGTCTGTATCCTGAGAAAGGCCAACGTTTTTAACAAAAGAGTGGGGGAAAGTTAGATACATGTGTGAAGCCTGATTTAGAAAAGCCCAGACACAAGATTAGCCTTTGGACGCTGTTCTACTCTCATGGGAGTTCTCAGCCAGGGCCACTGAACAGAATCACCTGGAGAGCTTTAAAAAATATGCCCATGGGGGCCAGGCACAATAGCTCACGCCTGTAATCCCAGCACTTTGGGAGGCCAAGGTGGATGGATCACGAGGTCAAGAGATCGAGACCATCCTGGTCAACATGGTGAAACCCCATCCCTACTAAAAATACAAAAATTAGCTGGGCATGGTGGTGCATGCCTATAATCCCAGCTACTCAGGAGGCTGAGGCAGGAGAATTGCCTGAACCCAGAAGGCGGAGATTGCGGTGAGCCGAGATCGTGCCATTGCACTCCAGCCTGGGTAACAAGAGCGAAACTCCACCTCAATATATATATATATATATATATATGCCCATGGTAGAGCTTTACTCCAGATCAAAAGTAAGAGAATTTCTGGGGGAAATGCCTGGGCATTAAAACTTAAAGACACACAAGGTGATGCTCATGTACGGACTAGATTGAGAACCACTGAGTACCAGAGGCAAAGCATGACAGATACGATTAAGACTCAAGCTTGATTTAAGACCCTGTTTATAAGCAACATATTTGAGCTGATTACCTGTTGAAGCTTATCTTCTAACCTGAGTTAAAAATTCTCAGTTTTCTTAGTGTTTCTTTTCCCTTCTCGACAAGGCTAAGCTCTGAAAATAGGAAAAGTACCCATCAATTTCTCATACATGACTGATCCATTGAGTGTAGAGTCTACAACTTTAGAATTGTACTTCCATGATGTTCCATAGACAACGAACCTAAAAAGTAACTACTGTAATTCTAGGCTGCTCTTACATCCCTGCACTGCACTGCTTTCATATTAGGGAATGTTCTTGGCTGCATGTGGATTTTACAAAACTCCTAAATACAGAGAGAACCCATTACCTATGTACAGCTACGTCTTTCAGCTTAGACCAGGGGAGTCCAATCTTTTGGCTTCCCTGGGCCACACTGGAAGAAGAATTGTCTTGGGCCACACATAAAATACACTACTACTAACGATAGCTGATGAAAAGAAAAAAAAAATCACAAACAAAAATCTCAATGTTTTAAGAAAGTTTACAAATTTGAGGCTGGGCGTGATGGCTCATGTCTGTAATCCCAGCACTTTGGGAGGCCGAGGCAGGCGGATCACCTGAAGTCAGGAGTGTAAGACCAGCCTGGTCAACACGGAGAAACCCTGTCTCTGCTGAAAAACACAAAAATTAGCTGGGCTAGTGGCGTATGCCTGTAATCTCAGCTAATCAGGAGGCTGATGCAGGAAAATTGCTTGAATCCGGGAGGCAGAGGTTGCAGTGAGCTGAGATTACACCACTGCACTCCAGCCTGGGCGACAGTGGGACGCTGTCTCAAAAAGTAAAAAGTTTATGAATTTGTCTTGGGCGTCATTAAAAGCCGTCCTGGGACGGTGGTTAGACAAGCTTGGATTAGACTAACGCAAAACGTTAACATTTAAGTATTCATTCTTGCATGGATATATTATACTACTTCTGCTTTCAGAAGTGCAATTACAATGTATTTCACTTATTTTGCAACAAATACTTTCTGAGTACTTAAAGAGAAACAACCTATGTATCCCAAACAGCAACTCTGTATTATGTTAAACGAGAGTCCCGACTGGGAGAAAAAAGTCATCAAGGTGAATGGAGAGTAGAAGAGCCTGTTGATCCTTTGAAAAGTAGGTCTGTCTGTTTGGTTTTCTTTACAAAAGAGCAAAGGTGGGAATAGGCTTCAGGATCCATGTTACTCACCGTAAGATTTATTCAAGAAATCTGTACGTTGTTTATAGGTAAGGAAATATCTTCCTTACCTACAAAGTTGGCCACGATTGCCTTGTTTCGTGTGGTATCTATTTGATGGTAAAAATGTTATGAGAACAGAAGTTGAAATTCTGCACTTTGGTTTATGCAGTCTCTTGTTTCCAGATAAAATTAATAAACGCAAAGGACCTTATTCCAATGTAACGGGGAGGGTTGGGAGGAGAGGCTTCAAGAGTGAGTGGGGTGAATTCAAATGTCAAAATTGTAAACATGAACAAGAGCCAGGAATTTTATATTTCATCCGGATATACGAAAGCAGATTTCAAGAGCTGGTCATTCACTTGCACTGCTTCTATTCAGAAAGCAAAAGAATGGTTTCTAAAACGAAAACATAAGCCTAACGCTGGACAGAGGAGTGAGTCTGACGAATGGGTCCGAAAGAAATTCAGAGGGCAAGGAAAGAAGGCGGATGAAGGGGAGCGGAGAAGGTGAAGGAGGCGGGCAAAGGCCATCTGGCGTGAGCCGGGCTGCCCAGCTCTTTATGCACCTGGGGCAGCCTGGGGCCCCTCTCGCCCCCGGTGCGTCTAGGAGCTGGGGCGCAGGGCGAGCTCCCCACGGGCCTGGCAGCCCGGGGACGCGGGGCGGCCGGGCAGAAGAGGGGTGCGCACCCCGCGGGCGCTGGCACCCACCAGGTGCCGCACGCGGGGGTCCCCAGGAAGGAGGCGCACTTAGCGCAGCCCTGGCCTCCGGGAGCAGGAAGGGGGTGGGTGGAGCTGAGCCCGGGGCCGCCCCCCGGAGCCGCCCCCGCAGCCCCGGCCCCCGCCCCCCGCCCCGGCTGTCAGCGGCCCCCTCCCGCAGTCACTTACCCGCCGGCTGCGCGGTCTCGGCCGCGGTGGCGGCGGCGACGGCGGCGACCCCCGCCTGGGTCATGATCCCAGGAGGGGAAGGCAGGAGTGTCCGACCGTCTGGGCGAATCTCTCCGTCCGCAGCCGCCGCCTGCTCCTCCGGGGCTGGGGGAGCGCGGGCCCAAGCCCTCCTCTCCCCCCGCCCCCGCCGCCTCTTTTTGCGGCCACCGCCGCCGCTGCGAGCCCGAGCCCTCACGGCCGGAGACCCGGCGGCAGCGCGGCCTCAACTTTCCCAGCCCCCCTCCCCCCGCCCCTCCCCGCCCCTCCCGCGGCCGCCGCTCAGCAGGCGAACAGCCTACCCTGGGCGCGCCGCGCTCCCGCCTCCGTCACTCATCCCGCCAATCGGGCTGCGGAACGCTGCCACAGTAGCCAATAAGAAGACAGGATGCCGTTGCGCTACGCTAGAGGGCGGGAGGAGGCGGAGAGAAAACCAAGGAATGAACGGGACTCGGGCGGCCCAATGAGGAGGGCCGGGGGGCGGAGGTGTGCAAGTTGGGTTGAAGGAACAGGAAATATTCTTAAAGGTAGAATGACGGACAGGAAGGAAAGCCAGTGAGTGAGTGGGAAAGAGGTGGGCCTGGTTCCTTAAAGGGGACGCCTTGAGAACCTAGAAAAGAAGGTGTTTTAAGAAACTTCTTTGTATCTTGTTCTGTGGTCTCCTTCCTTATCTTTCAGGAGGAGTTTGGAAGTCGAAAAACGGAAAAGGAAGAGCGCACGAAGACTCTCGGAATAGCCCCTCTTAGCGTGGAGGGCGGGAAGCTGAGAAGATGCCCCTTGGTAAAGGTGGAGAAGAAAGCAGATCCCCAGACGTCTCCGACTTCTCTAACTGGAATACTGTCGCTGACTGGACGCTGCTCATTCGTAGGCTGTGATCTCTTGTCCTCTGTTTGCAGCAACACAGATTTCTGCGAACTGGAGATGGCCGTGTTCAGAAATGCCCTGGGGGCCTCCCAGCTGGGACAAGGGTTTGGCCCTGGGGATGGGGTTTGAAATCTCAAGCCTGGGTTACTGAGGGGTAGGGCCACGGGTCACGAAACAAAGACCTGAGTGCCCCCTGACTCCAAGATGGGTGTGGAGCCTTTGGAACCGTGATCACAACTCCCTTTTCCTCGTTTCGCTTCCTATTTTATACCCGCTCCCGAAACAGGTGTCCTCTACCTGCTTGTGGTTGTAGATTTCCAGGCCCTTCCAGATTTGGAGACTTCCCAGATCTTAGATGTCCATGGGCTAACTTCCAGATCAGGTAACTTCCAGAAGGTGCACACAGGGCATGGCATGATGGGAATTACTTGAGCCTGAATGCAGAAGCAGCAGCCCTCGCATTGACAAAAAGAGTAAAGGTAAACAGTAACTGAGTTTTGTTTTTTTTTTTGTTTTTTTTTTTGTTTTTTGAGACGGAGTTTCGCTCTTGTTACCCAGGCGGGAGTGCAATGGCGCGATCTCGGCTCACCGCAACCTCCGCCTCCTGGGTTCAGGCAATTCTCCTGCCTCAGCCTCCTGAGTAGCTGGGATTACAGGCACGCGCGACCGTGCCCAGCTAATTTTTTGTATTTTTAGTAGAGACGGGGTTTCACCATGTTGACCAGGATGGTCTCGATCTCTTGACGTCGTGATCCACCCGCCTCGGCCTCCCAAAGTGCTGGGATTACAGGCTTGAGCCACCGCGCCCGGCCAGTAACTGAGTCTTATGTTCGTATAGCAGATTGAAAAGCTGTGATGAAACGGAATGCCTGTAATGTTGCTTATAAACCCGTGGCACTAATGAACAGGCTAGAAATTTTCTTTGACTCATCCATCTAGACACAATGAAGTTCTCCTTAGCCTTTGAACAGACTTGGTACAACCAAATCAAAGCTGCAGATAAGAAAGATTCTACAAGTCAGAGCCATGACAGCAATGCTAATAACATCACCATAAAATTGTATGCTCAGCCATAGGAAACAATTTCCAATGTGTTCAGAATATTAGGTATTTTTGGTTAACAAATATCATATCTAGGGTATGCGTGATTTCCTAAACAACTGCAATGCATGAATTCTAAAGTAAAGCCACACAAAAAGTTTTGATGTTTCATGAAACAGAATTTAACAGTTTATTTAGATCACTTTTAAAAATACACATTAATACCCTTCTGGCACGAGAAAAGCAATTTCTGTTTGATAAAGACCAGAATATTAGCTTTTTCAATTAATCCTCATTTCCTAAGTATTGCCTAAATCCCAAACAGGGATTTTTCTTTTTTCTTTTTTCACTTGTCTTTTTATTTTATTTCCTTTCCTTTTCTTTTTCTTTCTTTTCTTTTTTCCTGCAACATGGTCTCCCTCTGTCACCAAGGCTGAAGGTCAGTGGTGCTATAACAGCTCACTGCAGCCTCCACCTCCCAAACTCAAGCAATCCTCCCACCTCAGTCTCCCAAGTAGCTGGGACCACATGCCCAGCAATTATTTTTTGTTTGGGGTAGAGATGTGGGTCACGTTATGTTGCCCAGGTTGGTCTTCAACTCCTGGGCTGAGGCCCAGGGATCTTTTCCTTGGCTTTATTCATTTAACATCAGTTTCAGATAATCACACCAGTCCTACTTGCAAACTAGCTGGCAGTGCTTAAAGTACCTATACTGGTGGTAAAATATAATGGCCAAGTGAATCTGGTCTATAAAGCTGTTCATTTTTTTCAAGTGGACAGAGTCAATCTGATTTTCACCCACATTGTTGAGACTTTCCAATGGTTCTAAGAGACTATTTGCAGGATTGATAAGCGCTTCCTTCCATCCCCAGTTTCAGATCAAGACCTCTGTTTATTCCTACTACTGGAGGTGAGTGACAGTGGGAGGGCGCTGCTGACAACCCGGAGGCAGTCAGGGCTGCTGGGAGGCCCCAGGCTCGGTTCCACCCACCCCCTTCCTGCTCCCGGAGGCAAGAGCTGGGCAAAGGGCGCCTCCTTCCTACGGACCCCTGTGGGGTGCCAACACCTGCAGGGTGTGCACCCCTCTTTTCCCTGTCAGCTCCGCGTCCCCAGCTGCCAGGCCTGTAGACACACGAGGGGCAACAGGGCTCCCAGGCTGCCCTGGGTGCATAAAAAGCTGGGCAGCCAGGTTCACACCAAATGACCTTTGCCCCACTCCTTCACCTTTTCCTGTCTCCTTCATTTCCTCTATTTTTCTTGCCTTCTGAATCTCTTTCGGACCCATTCGTCAGACCCGTGTAGCTTGCTTTTTAACTCTCACTTCTCTGTCGAAGTGTTAGGCTTAGAAGCCATTCTTTTCCTTTCTAAATGGAACAAGTTGAATGGCCAGCTCTTTTTTTTTTTTTTAAGGTAACGGTCTCACCCTGTCACCCAGGGCTGAAATGCAGCGGAGTGATTATGTTCACTGTTCACTGCAACCTCATCTCTTGGGCTCAAGGAATCTGCCTCAGCCTCCCAAGCAGCTAGAACTACAGGCACTTGCCACCACACTCGGCTAATTAAAAAAGAAAAAACTGTAGCAACAAGGTCTATGTTCCACAGGCTGGTCTTGAACTCCTGGACTAAAAAGATCCTCTCAGGCTGGGCGCGGTAATCCTAGCACTTGGGAGGCTGAGGTGGATGGATCACGAGGTCAGCAGTTCGAGGCCAGCCTGGCCAACATAGTGAAACCCTGTATCCACTACATATACAAAAAATTACTGGGTGTGGTGTTGTGTTCCTGTAATCCCAGCTACTCGGGAAGCTGAGGGAGGCTGAGGCAGGAGAATCATGTGAACCCGGGAGGCAGAGGTTGCAGTGAGCTGAGATGGTGCCATTGCATTCCAGCCTGGGTGACACTGCGCGACTGCATCTCAAAAAGAAAAAAAAAAGCGAGAGATCCTCTCCACTGGCCCTCCCAAACGACTAGAATTATAGGCATGAGCAACTGCTCTCAGCCTAATCGGCCAGCTCTTGAAATGTACTTCCATATTTCCCAAAGAAACTGCCCAGCTTTTACCCAATGTGATCATATTTGTTTCCACACTCCCAACGGCAGTATATGTGGGCTCCAGAGAGTCCACAGCATGGCCAACACTTGATACTGTCACTCTTTCAAATTATAGTGAGTGTAAAATGGTATCTCATTGTGATTCTAATGTCCATTTATTGGCCAGGTGGGGTGGCTCACACCTGTAATCCTAGCACTTTGGGAGGCTGAGGCAGGTGGATTACCTGAGGTCACGAGTTCAAGACCAGCCTGGCCAACATGGTGAATCCCCGTCCCTTGCAAAATTTCAAAAATCTGCCAAGTGTGGTGGCAGGTGCCTATAATTACAGCTTCTTGGGAGCCTGAGGCAGGAGAATCTTTTGAACCCAGGAGACAGAAGTTGCAGTAAGCTTAGACCACACCATTGCATTTCAGCCTAGACAACAAGAGCAAAACTTCGTCACAGAAAATAACAACAATAATAATAATAATAATTAGCCCATTTAAAAATCAATATGCTTATCTTATTGAATTGCAAAAAAAAAAAAAAAAAAATAGGTGTTTTGGATAAAAGTTCTCTCTCAGATATGTGTTGTGCAAATATTTTCACCCAGTCAGTGTCTTGCTTTTTATTTGCTTAACAGTGTCACTAAAAAAATAAAATAAAATACATGCATACCTCAGGGATATTTTGAGTTGGATTTCAGACCACCACTACAAAGAGAATATTACAGGGCTGGCGCGGTGGCTCACGCCTGTAATCCCAGCACTTTGGGAGGCCAAGGAGGGCGGATCACGAGGTCAGGAGATCAAGACCATCCTGGCCAACATGGTGAAACCCCATCTCTACTAAAATACAAAAATTAGCTGGGTGTGGTGGCGCGTGCTTGTAATCTCAGCTACTTGGGAGGCTGAGGCAGGAGAATTGCTTGAGCCCAGGAGGCAGAGATTGCAGTGAGCTGATATCGCAGTGAGCAGAGATTGCACCACTGCACTCCAGCCTGCTGACAGAGCGAGACTCCGAGAGAGAGAGAGAGAATATTACAGAAAAGCAAGTCACACACATTTTTGTTGGGCAGGCACTGTGGCTCATGCCTGTGGAATGCTTAAGTCCAGGACTTTGAGACCAGACTAGGTAACATAGTGAGACCGAGTGTCTAAAAAAAAGAAAAATGAGGTGAGAGGATCACTTGAGCCTGAGGTGGAGTTTGCAATGAGCCATGATCTCGCTACTACATTTCTGCCTGGGTGACAGCAGTGAGACCCTGTCTTACAAAAGAAAAAAAAAAAAAACAAAAAACTGGGCACAGTGGCTCACTCCTGTAATCCCAGCACTTTGGGAGCCCAAGGTGGGCGGATCACCAGGTCGGGAGTTTGAGACAAGTTTAACAACATTAGGGAAACCCCATCTCTACAAAAAATACAAAAATTAGCCGGGTGTGGCATGCGCCTGTAATCCCAGCTACTCAGGAGGTTGAGGCAGGAGACCTGCTTGAACCTGGAAGGCAGAGGTTTCAGTGAGCTAAGATTGCACCACTGCACTCCAGCTTGGCTGACAGAGTGAGACTATGTCTCATAAAAAGACACGTCTTGGGAGACTGAGGTGGGAGGATCACTTGAGGCTGGGAAATCCAGACCAGCCTGGACAACAAAGAGAGAACCTGTCTGTACCAACAATAAAAAAATTTAAATTAGCTGGCAGCACACACCTGCAGCCTCTGCTACTTGGGAGGCTGAGGTGGGAGGATGAATAGAGCCCAGGAGATTGAGGCTGTGGTGAGCTACGATGAAGGCACTGTACTCCAGCCTGGGCAGCAGAGTGAGACCCCATCTGTTAAATAAATACGTAAATGTTTAGATTTAAAGTGTTTTAAATTAAATTAAAATTGGAGTCAGTCTTCTCAAACCCTGTTGCTGCTTTATCAAATTCATGTACTGTTCTAATTCTTTGGATGTCATTTCCACAATGTTCACAGCATCTTCACCGGCGACAGAGTCTCTCTCATCAAACTACGTTGTTTGCTCATCCATGAAAAGCAACTCCTTAGCCAGATTCAGTGGCTCGCACCTGTAATCCTAGCAATTTGGGAGGCTGATGCAGGAGGACTGCTTGAGCCCAGGAGTTTGAGACCAGCTTGGGCAACATGGTGAAACCCTGTCTCTACTAACAAATTAAAAATTGACTGGGCATGGTGGCATGTGCCTATGGTCCCAGCTACTCAGGAGACTGAGGTGGGAGGATTGCTTGAGCCCAGGAGATCAAGGCTGCAGTGAGCCAGTACATACCACTGAATGTCAGCCTAGGCAACAGAGTAAGACCTTGTCTCAAAAAAAAAAGATTGTGGAAAAAATGAATTAAAAGATAAAAATTAAACATATAAACATGATTTATGAACCTAAAAATTTTATGAACGTCAACTTGAGGATACTTTTGTAAGCAATGATACCAGCAATTTAGTCCATCCTTAAATAATTGGGAGACCTGGAAATTTAACCAGGTGAATTCAGTCTTTTTTACTGATTATTAACTGAAGAAATGTGGGTGCCTTTTAAAGATCTTTGTAAGATTAGGAAACATAAAGAAGTCATAAGGAGCCAAACCAGGACCATAAGGTGGACGCCTAATGATTTCCCATCAAAACTCATGCAAAATTGCCCTTATTTGGTTGGAAGCATAAGTGCTGTTGTGGTGAAGAAGTACTAGCCAGTGAAAGCTCACCTGGGGATTCTTCCGCTCAAGCTTTGGTTAACTTTCTCAAGACATTCTCATAATTACCCGAAGTTACTATTTTGGGGCCCTCCAGAAAGTCAACAGGCAAAGTGCCTCAAGCATCTCTTGACCCATTCACTTGTGCTTTGACTGGACCACGTCCCCCTCTGGGTGGCCATTGCTTTCAGTGTGTGTTGTCTTAAGGGCCGTGCTGGTAAAGCCCTGTTTCATACAGGGTTATGACACTCAGGGCCGTGCCGGTAAAGCCCTGTTTCATACAGTGTTACGACACTCCGGGCCGTGCCGGTAAAGCCCTGTATCATACAGTGTTACGACACTCAGGGCCGTGCCGGTAAAGCCCTGTATCATACGGTGTTACGACACTCAGGGACGTCCCGGTAAACCCTGTTTCATACGGTGTTACGACACTCAGGGACGTCCCGGTAAAGCCCTGTTTCATACGGTGTTACGACACTCAGGGACGTCCCGGTAAAGCCCTGTTTCATACGGTGTTACGACACTCAGGGACGTCCCGGTAAAGCCCTGTTTCATACGGTGTTACGACACTCAGGGACGTCCCGGTAAAGCCCTGTTTCATACGGTGTTACGACACTCAGGGACGTGCCGGTCAAGCCCTGTTTCATACGGTGTTACGACACTCAGGGACGTGCCGGTCAAGCCCTGTTTCATACGGTGTTACGACACTCAGGGACGTGCCGGTCAAGCCCTGTTTCATACGGTGTTACGACACTCAGGGACGTGCCGGTCAAGCCCTGTTTCATACGGTGTTACGACACTCAGGGACGTGCCGGTCAAGCCCTGTTTAATACGGTGTTACGACACTCAGGGACGTCCCGGTAAAGCCCTGTTTCATACGGTGTTGCGACACTCAGGGACGTCCCGGTAAAGCCCTGTTTCATACGGTGTTGCGACACTCAGGGAGTCCCGGTAAAGCCCTGTTTCATACGGTGTTGCGACACTCAGGGACGTCCCGGTAAAGCCCTGTTTCATACGGTGTTGCGACACTCACGGACGTCCCGGTAAAGCCCTGTTTCATACGGTGTTGCGACACTCAGGGACGTGCCGGTAAAGCCCTGTTGCATACGGTGTTGCGACACTCAGGGACGTGCCGGTAAAGCCCTGTTGCATACGGTGTTGCGACACTCAGGGACGTGCCGGTAAAGCCCTGTTGCATACGGTGTTGCGACACTCAGGGACGTGCCGGTAAAGCCCTGTTGCATACGGTGTTGCGACACTCAGGGACGTGCCGGTAAAGCCCTGTTGCATACGGTGTTGCGACACTCAGGGACGTGCCGGTAAAGCCCTGTTGCATACGGTGTTGCGACACTCAGGGACGTGCCGGTAAAGCCCTGTTTCATACGGTGTTGCGACACTCAGGGACGTGCCGGTAAAGCCCTGTTTCATACGGTGTTGCGACACTCAGGGACGTGCCGGTAAAGCCCTGTTTCATACGGTGTTGCGACACTCAGGGACGTGCCGGTAAAGCCCTGTTTCATACGGTGTTGCGACACTCAGGGACGTGCCGGTAAAGCCCTGTTTCATACGGTGTTGCGACACTCAGGGACGTGCCGGTAAAGCCCTGTTTCATACGGTGTTGCGACACTCAGGGACGTGCCGGTAAAGCCCTGTTTCATACGGTGTTGCGACACTCAGGGACGTGCCGGTAAAGCCCTGTTTCATACGGTGTTGCGACACTCAGGGACGTGCCGGTAAAGCCCTGTTTCATACGGTGTTGCGACACTCAGGGACGTCCCGGTAAAGCCCTGTTTCATACGGTGTTGCGACACTCAGGGACGTGCCGGTAAAGCCCTGTTTCATACGGTGTTGCGACACTCAGGGACGTGCCGGTAAAGCCCTGTTTCATACGGTGTTGCGGCACTCAGGGACGTGCCGGTAAAGCCCTGTTTCATACGGTGTTGCGGCACTCAGGGACGTGCCGGTAAAGCCCTGTTTCATAAGTGTTGCGGCACTCAGGGACGTCCCGGTAAAGCCCTGTTTCATACAGTGTTGCGGCACAGAGGGACGTCCCGGTAAAGCCGTTTCATACAGTGTTATGGCACTCAGGGTCGTGCCCGTAAAGCCCTGTTTCATACAGTGTTACGGCACTCAGGGTCGTGCCCGTAAAGCCCTGTTTCATACAGTGTTACGGCACTCAGGGATGTCCCGGTAAAGCCCTGTTTCATACAGTGTTACGACACTCAGGGATGTGCCGGTAAAGCCCTGTTTCATACAGTGTTACGACACTCAGGGATGTGCCGGTAAAGCCCTGTTTCATACAGTGTTACGACACTCAGGGATGTGCCGGTAAAGCCCTGTTTCATACAGTGTTACGACACTCAGGGATGTCCCGGTAAAGCCCTGTTTCATACAGTGTTACGACACTCAGGGATGTCCCGGTAAAGCCCTGTTTCATACAGTGTTATGACACTCAGGGATGTCCCGGTAAAGCCCTGTTGCGACACTCAGGGTCGTGCCCGTAAAGCCCTGTTTCATACAGTGTTACGGCACTCAGGGTCGTGCCCATAAAGCCCTGTTTCATACAGTGTTACGGCACTCAGGGATGTCCCGGTAAAGCCCTGTTTCATACAGTGTTACGGCACTCAGGGATGTGCCGGTAAAGCCCTGTTTCATACAGTGTTACGGCACTCAGGGATGTGCCGGTAGAGCCCTGTTTCATACAGTGTTATGACACTCAGGGATGTCCCGGTAAAGCCCTGTTTCATACAGTGTTATCACATTCAGGGATGTCCCACACTCAGGGATGTCCCGGTAAAGCCCTGTTTCATACAGTGTTACGGCACTCAGGGATGTGCCGGTAAAGCCCTGTTTCATACAGTGTTACGGCACTCAGGGATGTGCCGGTAAAGCCCTGTTTCATACAGTGTTACGGCACTCAGGGATGTGCCGGTAAAGCCCTGTTTCATACAGTGTTACGGCACTCAGGGATGTGCCGGTAAAGCCCTGTTTCATACAGTGTTACGGCACTCAGGGATGTCCCGGTAAAGCCCTGTTTCATACAGTGTTACGACACTCAGGGATGTCCCTGTAAAGCCCTCTTTCATACAGTGTTACGGCACTCAGGGTTGTCCCGGTAAAGCCCTGTTTCATACAGTGTTACGACTCTCAGGGATGTCCTGGTAAAGCCCTGTTTCATACAGTGTTATCACACTCAGGGACGTCCCGGTAAAGCCTGTTTCATACAGTGTTATCACAATCAGGGATGTCCCGGTAAAGCCCTGTTTCATACAGTGTTATCACACTCAGGGATGTCCTGGTAAAGCCCTGTTTCATACAGTGTTATCACACTCCAGGATGTCCCAGTAAAGCCCTGTTTCATACAGTGTTACGACACTCAGGGACGTGCCGGTAAAGCCCTGTTTCATACAGTGTTACGGCACTCAGGGACGTGCCGGTAAAGCCCTGTTTCATACCGTGTTACGGCACTCAGGGATGTGCCGGTAAAGCCCTGTTTCATACAGTGTTATCACACTCAGGGATGTCCCGGTAAAGCCCTGTTTCATACAGTGTTATCACACTCAGGGATGCGCCGGTAAAGCCCTGTTTCATACAGTGTTATCACACTCAGGGACGTGCCAGTAAAGCCCTGTTTCATACAGTGTTACGACACTCAGGGATGTGCCGGTAAAGCCCTGTTTCATACAGTGTTACGACACTCAGGGATGTCCCGGTAAAGCCCTGTTTCATACAGTGTTATCACACTCAGGGACGTCCCGGTAAAGCCCTGTTTCATACAGTGTTACGACACTCAGGGACGTGCCGGTAAAGCCCTGTTTCATACAGTGTTACGGCACTCAGGGACGTGCCGGTAAAGCCCTGTTTCATACAGTGTTACGGCACTCAGGGATGTGCCGGTAAAGCCCTGTTTCGTACAGTGTTATCACACTCAGGGATGTGCCGGTAAAGCCCTGTTTCATACCGTGTTACGACACTCAGGGATGTCCCGGTAAAGCCCTGTTTCGTACAGTGTTACGACACTCAGGGATGTCCCGGTAAAGCCCTGTTTCATACAGTGTTACGACCCTCAGGGATGTCCCGGTAAAGCCCTGTTTCATACAGTGTTATCACAGTCAGGGATGTCCCAGTAAAGCCCTGTTTCATACAGTGTTATCACACTCAGGGATGTCCCGGTGAAGCCCTGTTTCATACAGTGTTACGACACTCAGGGATGTGCCGGTAAAGCCCTGTTTCATACAGTGTTATCACACTCAGGGATGTGCCGGTAAAGCCCTGTTTCATACAGTGTTACGACACTCAGGGATGTGCCGGTAAAGCCCTGTTTCATACAGTGTTACGACACTCAGGGATGTCCCGGTAAAGCCCTGTTTCATACAGTGTTATCACACTCAGGGACGTCCCGGTAAAGCCCTGTTTCATACAGTGTTACGACACTCAGGGACGTGCCGGTAAAGCCCTGTTTCATACAGTGTTACCACACTCAGGGACGTCCCAGTAGAGCCCTGTTTCATACAGTGTTATCACACTCAGGGACGTCCCGGTAGAGCCCTGTTTCATACAGTGTTACGACACTCAGGGACGTCCCGGTAGAGCCCTGTTTCATACACTGTTACGACACTCAGGGACGTCCCGGTAGAGCCCTGTTTCATACAGTGTTACGACACTCAGGGACGTCCCGGTAGAGCCCTGTTTCATACAGTGTTGCGGCACTCAGGGACGTCCCGGTAAAGCCCTGTTTCATACAGTGTTGCGGCACTCAGGGACGTCCCGGTAAAGCCCTGTTTCATACAGTGTTGCGGCACGCAGGGACGTGCCGGTAAAGCCCTGTTTCATACAGTGTTGCGGCACTCAGGGACGTGCCGGTAAAGCCCTGTTTCATACAGTGTTGCGGCACTCAGGGACGTGCCGGTAAAGCCCTGTTTCATACAGTGTTGCGGCACTCAGGGACGTGCCGGTAAAGCCCTGTTTCATACAGTGTTGCGGCACTCAGGGACGTCCCGGTAAAGCCCTGTTTCATACAGTGTTGCGGCACTCAGGGACGTCCCGGTAAAGCCCTGTTTCATACAGTGTTGCGGCACTCAGGGACGTCCCGGTAAAGCCCTGTTTCATACAGTGTTGCGGCACTCAGGGACGTCCCGGTAAAGCCCTGTTTCATACAGTGTTGCGGCACTCAGGGACGTCCCGGTAAAACCCTGTTTCATACAGTGTTGCGGCACTCAGGGACGTCCCGGTAAAGCCCTGTTTCATACAGTGTTACGGCACTCAGGGTCGTGCCCGTAAAGCCCTGTTTCATACAGTGTTACGACCCTCAGGGACGTCCCGGTAAAGCCCTGTTTCATACAGTGTTGCGACACTCAGGGACGTGCCGGTAAAGCCCTGTTTCATACAGTGTTGCGACACTCAGGGACGTCCCGGTAAAGCCCTGTTTCATACAGTGTTGCGACACTCAGGGACGTCCCGGTAAAGCCCTGTTTCATACAGTGTTGCGACACTCAGGGACGTCCCGGTAAAGCCCTGTTTCATACAGTGTTGCGACACTCAGGGACGTGCCGGTAAAGCCCTGTTTCATACAGTGTTGCGACACTCAGGGACGTGCCGGTAAAGCCCTGTTTCATACAGTGTTGCGACACTCAGGGACGTGCCGGTAAAGCCCTGTTTCATACAGTGTTGCGACACTCAGGGACGTGCCGGTAAAGCCCTGTTTCATACAGTGTTGCGACACTCAGGGACGTGCCGGTAAAGCCCTGTTTCATACAGTGTTGCGACACTCAGGGACGTGCCGGTAAACCCTGTTTCATACAGTGTTGCGACACTCAGGGACGTCCCGGTACAGCCCTGTTTCATACAGTGTTGCGACACTCAGGGACGTGCCGGTAAAGCCCTGTTTCATACAGTGTTGCGACACTCAGGGACGTCCCGGTAAAGCCCTGTTTCATACAGTGTTGCGACACTCAGGGACGTGCCGGTAAAGCCCTGTTTCATACAGTGTTGCGACACTCAGGGACATGCCGGTAAAGCCCTGTTTCATACAGTGTTGCGGCACTCAGGGACGTGCCGGTAAAGCCCTGTTTCATAAGTGTTGCGGCACTCAGGGACGTCCCGGTAAAGCCCTGTTTCATACAGTGTTGCGGCACAGAGGTACGTCCCGGTAAAGCCCTGTTTCATACAGTGTTACGGCACTCAGGGTCGTGCCCGTAAAGCCCTGTTTCATACAGTGTTACGGCACTCAGGGTCGTGCCCGTAAAGCCCTGTTTCATACAGTGTTACGGCACTCAGGGTCGTGCCCGTAAAGCCCTGTTTCATACAGTGTTACGGCACTCAGGGATGTCCCAGTAAAGCCCTGTTTCATACAGTGTTACGACACTCAGGGATGTGCCGGTAAAGCCCTGTTTCATACAGTGTTACGACACTCAGGGATGTGCCGGTAAAGCCCTGTTTCATACAGTGTTACGACACTCAGGGATGTGCCGGTAAAGCCCTGTTTCATACAGTGTTGCGACACTCAGGGACGTGCCGGTAAAGCCCTGTTTCATACAGGGTTGCGACACTCAGGGACGTGCCGGTAAAGCCCTGTTTCTTACAGTGTTGCGACACTCAGGGACGTGCCGGTAAAGCCCTGTTTCATACAGGGTTGCGACACTCAGGGACGTGCCAGTAAAGCCCTGTTTCATACAGGGTTGCGACACTCAGGGACGTCCCGGTAAAGCCCTGTTTCATACAGTGTTGCGACACTCAGGGACGTCCCGGTAAAGCCCTGTTTCATACAGGGTTGCGACACTCAGGGACGTCCCGGTAAAGCCCTGTTTCATACAGGGTTGCGACACTCAGGGACGTCCCGGTAAAGCCCTGTTTCATACAGGGTTGCGACACTCAGGGACGTCCCGGTAAAGCCCTGTTTCATACAGTGTTGCGACACTCAGGGACGTGCCGGTAAAGCCCTGTTTCATACAGTGTTACGGCACTCAGGGATGTGCCGGTAAAGCCCTGTTTCATACAGTGTTATCACACTCAGGGATGTCCCGGTAAAGCCCTGTTTCATACAGTGTTATCACACTCAGGGATGCGCCGGTAAAGCCCGGTTTCATACTGTGTTATCACACTCAGGGATGTGCCGGTAAAGCCCTGTTTCATACCGTGTTACGACACTCAGGGATGTCCCGGTAAAGCCCTGTTTCATACAGTGTTACGACACTCAGGGATGTCCCGGTAAAGCCCTGTTTCATACAGTGTTATGACACTCAGGGATGTCCCGGTAA
Organism: Saguinus oedipus; assembly: GCA_031835075.1. Taxonomy (NCBI): domain Eukaryota; kingdom Metazoa; phylum Chordata; class Mammalia; order Primates; family Cebidae; genus Saguinus; species Saguinus oedipus. The sequence goes on along the minus strand of CM063184.1, from coordinate 96,307,067 downwards.
AGCCCTGTTTCATACAGTGTTATCACACTCAGGGACGTCCCGGTAGAGCCCTGTTTCTTACACTGTTACGACACTCAGGGATGTCCCGGTAGAGCCCTGTTTCATACAGTGTTACGACACTCAGGGATGTCCCGGTAGAGCCCTGTTTCATACAGTGTTACGACACTCAGGGATGTCCGGTAGAGCCCTGTTTCATACAGTGTTACGACACTCAGGGACGTGCCGGTAAAGCCCTTTTTCATACAGTGTTGCGACACTCAGGGACGTGCCGGTAAAGCCCTGTTTCATACAGTGTTGCGACACTCAGGGACGTGCCGGTAAAGCCCTGTTTCATACAGGGTTGCGACACTCAGGGACGTGCCGGTAAAGCCCTGTTTCTTACAGTGTTGCGACACTCAGGGACGTGCCGGTAAAGCCCTGTTTCATACAGTGTTGCGACACTCAGGGACGTGCCGGTAAAGCCCTGTTTCATACAGTGTTGCGACACTCAGGGACGTCCCGGTAAAGCCCTGTTTCATACAGTGTTGCGACACTCAGGGACGTCCCGGTAAAGCCCTGTTTCATACAGTGTTGCGGCACTCAGGGACGTCCCGGTAAAGCCCTGTTTCATACAGTGTTGCGACACTCAGGGATGTCCCGGTAAAGCCCTGTTTCATACAGTGTTGCGACACTCAGGGATGTCCCGGTAAAGCCCTGTTTCATACAGTGTTACGACACTCAGGGTCGTGCCCGTAAAGCCCTGTTTCATACAGTGTTATGGCACTCAGGGTCGTGCCCGTAAAGCCCTGTTTCATACAGTGTTACGGCACTCAGGGATGTGCCGGTAAAGCCCTGTTTCATACAGTGTTACAACACTCAGGGATGTCCCGGTAAAGCCCTGTTTCATACAGTGTTACGGCACTCAGGGTTGTCCCGGTAAAGCCCTGTTTCATACAGTGTTACGACTCTCAGGGATGTCCCGGTAAAGCCCTGTTTCATACAGTGTTATCACACTCAGGGATGTGCCGGTAAAGCCCTGTTTCATACAGTGTTACCACACTCAGGGATGTGCCGGTAAAGCCCTGTTTCATACAGTGTTACGGCACTCAGGGATGTCCCGGTAAAGCCCTGTTTCATACAGTGTTACGACACTCAGGGATGTGCCGGTAAAGCCCTGTTTCATACAGTGTTATCACACTCAGGGATGTCCCGGTAAAGCCCTGTTTCATACAGTGTTACCACACTCAGGGACGTCCCGGTAAAGCCCTGTTTCATACAGTGTTATCACACTCAGGGATGTGCCGGTAAAGCCCTGTTTCATACAGTGTTATGACACTCAGGGATGTCCCGGTAAAGCCCTGTTTCATACAGTGTTATGACACTCAGGGATGTCCCGGTAAAGCCCTGTTTCATACAGTGTTATGACACTCAGGGATGTGCCGGTAAAGCCCTGTTTCATACAGTGTTATGACACTCAGGGATGTGCCGGTAAAGCCCTGTTTCGTACAGTGTTATGGCATTCAGGGCCGTTCCGGCAAAGCCCTGTTTCATACAGTGTTCTAATAAATACTCAGAAGAAATGCCTCAGGATCTTTGTCTCACTTGTTTTAAAATTTCCATTGAAAACTTTGCTCTTGTCTGCAACTGATGAGGGCACAGCAGTTTTGACACCCATTATGAAAGGGAAAATTGCCTTCATTTTTATTTTCAGTCACAATTATGAAGGCAGAATCCATTGAGATGTTTATGATGTTGGCTTTTTTTTTTTTCCCCTGAGATGGAGTCTTGCTCTGTCGCCCAGTTTGGAGTGCAATGGCGCGATCTCGGCTCACCGCAACCTCCACCTCCTGGGTTCGGACAATTTTCCTGCCTCAGCCTCCTGAGTAGCTGGGATTACAGGCACGCGCCACCATGCCCAGCTGATTTTCTGTATTTTTAGTAGAGACGGGGTTTCACCATGTTGACCAGGTAGGTCTCAATGTGTTGACCTCGTGATCCACCCGCTTCGGCCTCCCAAAGTGCTGGAATTATAGGCATGAGCCACCACACCCAGCCCATGGTGTTGGCTATTCTGTTGTTAAATCATTGGTCCTCTTCAATTAGGGTGTGAATAAAATTTTTTCTTCACAAATTGATGTGGATGCTCTTCAGCTGTGGGCATCATCTTCAATGTCATATCCTTCCTTCCTAAAATTATTTATACATTTGTAAACCATTGATTTCTTTGGGGCAGTGCCCTCATAAACACTTCATAAAGCACCAATGACAATGATTTAACATTCTTCCACCCAAGTGTCACCAAAAATTCATGTTTTGTTTGTTTTTAGAAACAGGATCTCAGTCTGTCACCCAGGATGGGGTACAGTGGCATAAACAAGGCTCACTGCTGCCTTGACCTCCTGGGCTTAAGCGATCCTTACATCTCAGCCTCCCAAGGAGCTGGGACTACAGGTACATGCAACCACACCTTGCTAAGTTTTGTAGTTTTTTTAGAGGTGGAGTTTCATCACGTTTCCCAGGCTGGTCTTGAACTCCTGGGCTCAAGAGGTCTGCCTGCTTCAGCCTCCTGAAGTGTTGGGATTACAGGTATGAGCCACCATGTCTGGCCCATAGATTTGATGTGATGTTTGTTCTTGCTTCAATTTTAGCATTTTTTTTTTAGAGGGAGTCTTGCTCTGTCACCAGGCTGGAGTGCAGTGGTGTGATCTCAGCTCACTGCAACCTCTGTCTCCCGAATTCAGGAGATGCCCCGGCCTCAGCCTTCCAAGTAGTTGGGACTACAGGTGCGCACCACCATGCCTGGCTAATTTTTGTATTTTAGTAGCTACGGGGTTTCACCATGCTGGCCAGGATGGTCTCGATCTCCTGATGTCATGATTCTCCTGCCTCGGCCTCCCAAAGTGCTGGGATTACAGGCTTGAGCCACCGCACCTGGCCAATTTTAGCATAATTTATGTTGGTCTAAAAAGGGCTCTTACAAATTGTTGTCTTATCCTATTTAGTGCCTCAAACTACATCCTGTTCAAACATATTATAACAAGTTAATTTAAGTTTATTTTGGTGTGAAAAGTTTTTGAAATCCATATAGATAGTTTTTCATAATATGAATTTTCCATGAACTTTTTGAAGACCCCTTTTTTTGGTGGCTACAGCCTTATAACATGTATTTCCTGAATAATGAGACTTGAGAGTTCACATTACTCCTTGATCCATGGGCTGCAGAATGGATACTGCGTTAGTAGGCATCCAACATTAACCTCCTGCACATCTCCAGCAGAGCTCTTGAATGACTGTGTGCGTTGTCAGTGAGCAGTAATATTTTGAAAGGAATCTTCTTTCTGAGCAGTGGGCTCAACAATGAGTTTAAAATATTCAGTAAATCACGCTGTACACGGATGTGCTGTTTACACCCAGGCTTTATTGTTTCCCTCATAGAGCCTGAGAAGAGCGAACTTAGCCTAATTCTTAGGGCTCTGGGATCATTAGAATGCAACTGGAAGTCATCAGCTGCCTTAGCCCCGAACAGGAGAGTCAGCTTGTCTTTTGAAGCTTTTAAGCCCGGCATTTACTTCTCTCTAGCTATTAAAGTACTGTAAGACATCATCTTTTAAACAAAAAAAAAAAGTAGAAAAAATAAAAATAAAAAACCAAAAACATTAAAAAAGAAAAAAGAAAAAAAAAGACATCATTGAATAGAAAGCTGTTTTGTCTACATTGAAAATCTAGTGTTAATGTAACCACCTTTATCAATGATCATAGCTGGATCTCCTGGATAACTTGCTGTAGATTCCATATCAGCCCTTGCTTCCTCCCCTTGCACTTTTATGTTACGGAGATGGCTTCTTTCCCTAACCTCATGAACCAATCTCTGCTAGCTTCCAGTTTTCTTCTGCAAGTTTCCTCACCTCTTTCAGCCTTCAGAGGGTTAAAGAAAGTTAGCACCTTGTTCTGGGTTAGGCTTTGTCTTAAGAGAATGTTGTGGCTGGTTTGATCTTCTATCCAGATCATTAAAACTTTCTCTATATCAGCAATAAGGCTACTTTGCCTTCTTACCATTTGTGTGTTCACTACAGTAGCACTTTTAATTTCCCTCAATAACTTTTCCTTTGCATTCAAAACTTGATTGCTTGGTACCAGAGGCCTAGCCTTTAGCCTATCTTGGGTTTTAACAAGTCTTCCTTGCCAAGCTTAGTCATTCAAAGCTAGAAAGCTTTTAATTTCAAATGAGGGACGTATGACTCTTCCGTTCACTTGAACACTTAGAGAACATGGTAGGGTTGTTAATTGGCCTAATTTCAATATTACTGTGTCTCAGGTAGGCCTCAGGACAGGGAGATGATGGAATGGCTGGTGAGTGGAGCCGTCAGAACACACATTTTTACCAATTAATTTCACCATCTTATACGGGCACAATTTGTGGGGCCCCAAAACAAATACAATAGCAACATCCAAGATCACTGATCACATATCACCATAACCAATATAATATTAATAAAAGTTTGACAAAAAATTGATAAATGGGACTTAATTAAACTAAAGAGCAACTGCACAGCAAAAGAAACTGTCAACAGTTTCTTTGGAAACTGACAACCTACAAAATGGGAGAAAATATTTACAAACTATTCATCTGGCAAAGGTCTAATATCGAAAATTGACAAGGAGCTCAAACCAATTAACAATAAAAAAAAACTACAGTAAAAAGTGGGCAAAGGACATGAACAGGCACTTTTCTAAAGAAGACATACACACAGCCAATAAGCATATGAAGAAATGCTCAGCATCACTAAACGTTAGAGAAAGCAAACCCAAACCACAAGAAGATACCATCTCACACCAGTTAGAATGACTTTTTTTCTTCTCACAGGGTCTTACTCTGTCACCCAGGCTGGACTGCAGTGGTGTGATCTCGGCTGGACTTCCTGGCTCAAGGGATCCTCTTACTTCAGACTCATGAGTAGCTCAGACTACAGGTGCACACCACTACGCCAGCCTAATTTGTGTAGTTTTTGTAGAGAGGGAGTTTCACCATGTTGCCCAGGCTGTTTTTGAACTTTTGGACTGAAGTGATCTGCCTACCTGGGCCTCCCAAGATGCTTGAATTACAGGTGTGTGCCACCTCACTTGGTCCTAGAATGGCTATTATTAAAAAGCTGAAAAATGGCCAGACACAGTGGCTCATGCCTGTAATCCCAACACTTTGGGAGGTCGAGGTGGGTGGATCACGAGGTCAGGAGATTGAGACCAACGTGTCTACCATGGTGAAACCTTGTCTCTACTAAAAAAACCAAAAAATTAGCTGGGCGTGGTGGCACGTGCCTATAGTCCCAGCTACTTGGGAGGCTGAGGCAGGAGAATCACTTGAACCCAGGAGGCAGAGGTTGCAATGAGCCAAGATCATGCCACTGCACTCCAGCCTGGGTGGCAGAGCAAGACTCCATCTCAAAAATAAAAAATAAAAAAGCCAAAAAATAACAGATACTGGGAATGTTGTGGAGAAAAGGGAATGCTTACACACTACAGGTGGGAATGTACATTAGTTCAGACACTATAGAAAAGCAGTTTGACGATTTCTGAAAGAACTTAAACAGAACTACCATTTGACCCTATTGTTGGGTACATACCCAAAGGAATATAAATTGTTCTACAGTAAAGACACATGCATACCTGTGTTCATCACAGCACTATTTACAATAGAAATACATAGATGCAATCTAATTGCCCATCAATTATAGACTGGATACAGAAAATATGATACATATACACCATGGGATACTATGCAGCCATAAACAAGAAAAAGGTCATGTCCTTTGCAGCAACATGAATGGAGCTGGAAGGCCACTATCCTAACTGAATAAACGCAGGAACAGAAAAGCAAATACCGAATATTCTCACTTATAAGTGGGAGCTCAAGGTTGAGTACACATGAACCCGAAGAAGGGAACAGATATCAGGGCCTACTTGAGGGTGGAGGATGGGAGGAGGGTGATGATCCAAAAACCACCTATGGGTACTATGCTCACTATCTGGGTGATAAAATAATATGTACACCAAACCCTCATGATTCACAATTTACCAATATAAGAAGCCTGTACATGTACGCTTGAACCTAAAATAACGGTTTAAATAAATAGTAAACACTCAAGTTACCATGACATTTGGATAACCAGAAATGAGAACAGTTCAGCAAAAATGGTTCATCCTTGTCAGCTCTCCTGCTAGAAACTAAATATGCATTCCTTGTCTTTGAAAAGAGCAATATGACACCAATGTAGATACATTATCCTTTTCTATGAAATCCATCATTCTCTCTTTTTTTTGAGATGGAGTCTCGCCCTGTTGCCCAGGCTGGAGTGCAATGGTGTGATCTCGGCTCACTGAAACCTCTGCCTCCTGGGTTTAAGCAATTCTCCTGCCTCAGCCTCCCAAGTAGCTGGGATTACAGGCATGTGCCACCACATCTGGCTAATTTTTTGTATCTTTTAGTAGAGACAGTGTTTCACCATGTTGGCCAAGCTGGTCTTGAACCCCTGACCTCGTGATCCACCCACATCAGCCTCCTAAAGTGCTGGGATTACAGGCGTCAACCACCGCATCTGACTATTTTCTTCTTATACTGCATTATCTATCACAGTCTATTATATTCCATGCTTTGAAAAATCTTCCAACGGGTTTACACTTTCAATTTCAAACACTGGAAAGACTTTTTTTTTTTTTTTTTTTTTTTAAGACAAGGTGTCACTCTGTTGCCCAGGCTGGAGTGTGCTGGTGCGACCTTGGCTCACCGCAACCTCCGCCTCCTGGGTTCAGGCAATTCTCCTGCCTCAGCCTCCTGAGTAGCTGGGATTACAGGCACGTGTCACCATGCCCAGCTAATTTTTTGTATTTTTAGTAGAGATGGGGTTTCACCATGTTGGCCAGGACAGTCTCGATCTCTTGACCTCGTGATCCACCCGCCTCGGACTCCCAAGGGCTGGGATTACAGGCTTGAGCCACTGCGCCCGGCCAAGACTTTTTTTTTTTTAAGACAAGTTCTCACTCTGTTGCCCAGGCTGGAGTGTGCTGGCGCAATCTCGGCTCACTGCAATCTCTGCCTGCCAGGCTCGAAGGATCCTCCCGCCTCAGCTTTTCAAGTAGCTGAGACTACAGGTGCCCACCACCACACCCAGCTAACTTTTGTATTTTTAGTAGAGATGGGGTTTCACCCTGTTTGCCCAGGCTGGTCTCAAACTCCTGAGCTCAAGTGATCTGCCCACCTCACCCTCCCAAAGTACCATGACTATAGGTGTAAGCCACCATGCCCGGCCTGGAAAGACTGTTCTTTACAGTTAACAGTTCCAAACTCCCCACCAAAAATTAATAACAGTTTAAAATATTGCAAGATTTATCAAAATACGATACAGAGACATGACGTCAGTGCATGCTGTTGGAAGAATGGTACTGCCAGCCTTGCTCAATGCAGGGTTGGCACAAACCTTCAATTTGAAAAAAGTGCAATACCTGTGATGCTCAATAAAGCAATACAAGATATGCCTGTAGCTGTACTGAGATAAAATTACCTACAGAAACTGAGCATACTAAAATGTGCAATGTGATAAAGTTTTGACGTATATATACACCCATGAAACTTTCCACAGTAAAAAACAAACAGCGACAAACAGCATGTCCTTCTTGCTCCTCAAATTACCTCATGCTAGTTGATTCCCTCCTCTGCTAAGTTGTATTGGATGTATTATCTTTTTATTCTAAGTTCTGTAGTGATGTCCCCTGCCATTGCTGGTATCAGTAATTAGTCCTTTTTCTTCCATCAGTCTAGCTTAAGAAGTTTATCAATCTTATTTTTTCAAAGTGGCAATTGCTTTGTATGTTGTTTTGTCTTCAGTCTTACTGGTTTCTGCTCCTTTTTTCCTTTTCAGCTTACTTTAGGTAGCTTTTTTTTTTAGATGGTAGTCTTGCTCTGTTGCCCAGGCTGGAGTGCAATGGCATGGTTTCAGCTCACGACAACCTTGGCCACCCAGATAGGTGGGATTACAGGTGCTCTTGCTTATAATCCTGCCTGAGCTTCCCGAGTGGCTGGGATTACAGGCGACTGCCACCACGCCTGGCTAATTTTCGTATTTTTAATAGACAGTTTCACCACGTTGGCCAGGCTGGTTTCAAACTCCTGACCTGGTGATCTGCCCACCTTGGCCTCCCAAAGTGCTGGGATTACAGGAGTCACCTTGCTCAGCTGATAGTTTTCATTTTCCTTCTATTCAAAATATTCTCACTTCTCTTGCAACAACTTCTTAGATATGAGTTATTTAGAAGCATGTTTAATTTTCAAATATTTAGAGATTTTCCGGAGACCAACCTTCTTATATTTTGACTTATGACCCAGGATATGATCTATTTTGGTGAAATTTTTTTAAAGCACTTTATTGAGGTATGACTGACAAAAAGCTGCACATATCTAAAGTATACAATTTGATAAGTTTGGAGCTAAGTACCCACCCACGAACCCATCACAATGACATATCTGTTATGTCCGAAAGTTTCCTCTCAGCCTCTATTGTTTTGTGATTTTAAAACTTAAGTATGATTTATCCTCCTCGCAAAATTTTAAGTATACATTATTGTTAATTATAGGCACTATGTTGTATAGTAACATCACAATGCCTGATACAAGGCAAGCTCTCAGTAAGTTTCATTGTCATGAATGAACTCAATGCAACATTAGGCAAAAGTAAAGTCACATTTTCTTTTTCCATTATTTTCTTTTTGCTCTTTTCATTAACAAAATATCTCAATGCTTTTCTTAGAATAGGAGCTCTTTAAAGAGTCAAATTTGAGTTGTTTAAACCCCTCTCTCAACTTAATGCAGAATTTTTGTCCTTTTAAACGTATATATTTGTTAAATTTGACCTTTTTTTTTTTAAGCAGTGATTTTTATTACTTGTAATTTGCAAAGCTCTGGAGTTGGGCTACATTTTTTTTAATCAATTACTTTGGTCCTAGGTTATTTTTTCCAATAGTTGTTATATCTCATATCTGCTACGGGACACACGTTTCCTGTGGCGCTACTATGCCTCAGAAAAGATACTTAATTCTCTAAGCACACTTATACTTTTTGTTCACTCTTAGATGTCTAAAGAACCATGACACAATAATTACTCATTTTGTTTGCAGTAACAGAACCAAACTCAAACCTAATCTAAATGTCTTCTTCAAAATTCTGTAAAATTATGCCTCCCATCCCAACATAGTATCTCATGGCAATTGAAAAAATGTTTTGACTTTCTACTATACTGTTAAGCATCTCCAGTAAAGGGCCATACTCACCTTTTTAACTGTCAGCACTTGATCTCGTGAGTACATTCCATGACAAAATTTCATGTAAGGCAGCGTACTATGAAGGAGTGAGCGTCTTGTTATTTAAAAATGTCAGTGATTGGTGACAATCCAGGAACCACGTTATAAACTTGTCCCAGGGTACATATTACAGGCTAAACTTCCATTTGCTATGAAGGGACTCTAGGGAATTCTATGCAGGGAAGAAGGAAGAAAGGTTTGGCAAGAAAAGACCAAGCTAGTAGATGCCGAGTAGTTGTGGAAGTGACGTGAAGGAGTTAGCAGTGTTGTAACTGTAACAAAGAAAGTAAGACAGGAAATAAATAAATAAATAAATAATCAGGAAACTTGCAGAGAAATGTAACCAAGGTCATACAGATTTGCTTATATGTAAAACAAACTCAATCAAGTCTCCAGTGGGAGGTCATTACATGCCCTTAGGTGCATCATCTGGGGAAGAACTGTTAGTCAGAAACTAAAATAAAGGAAATAATTTACTCTTTGGATCCCGATGCAAAAGGTCAAATTGTGAAGTAGGTAACTCATTTGTCTGATATGATCTCTAGCTGTCACCAGAGCTGAGCTGGTCTGTTTTTAAATTGCAGCATGAGAAAGGTCATTTAGAATGAGATAAGCTGCATGACTCCAGAAACACAAGGTATGTATGATGGAATCAGAACCTCTACAATGTTAGGCTAGGCACAGGGACTCAAGCCTGTAATTCTAGCACTTTGGGAGACTCAGGCAGAATCATCTGAGGTCATAGGTTCGAGAAGAGGCTGGCCAACATGGTGAAACCCTGTCACTACCAAAAATATAAAAATTAGCCAGGCATGGTGGTGCATAAATCTTAGCTACTCAGCAGGCTGAAACAGCAGAATTTGATGGAGGTTGCAGAGACACCCGGTGACAGACTCTTGTCTCAAAAATAAAACAACAACAAAAAGCCTCTACAATGTTAGATTATTTCTGCTGCATAAATTCTGAACTTCTGCCGGGCACATGGCTCACACCTGTAATCCCAGCACTTTGGGAGGCCGAGGTGGGTGGATCACAAGGTCCAAAGATCGAGACCATCTTGGTCAACACGGTGAAACCCCGTCTCTACTAAAAATACAAAAAATTAGCTGGGCATGGTGGCGTGTGCCTGTAATCCCAGCTACTCAGGAGGCTGAGGCAGGATTGCCTGAACCCGGGAGGCGGAGGTTGCGGTGAGCCGAGATCGCGCCATTGCACGCCAGCCTGGGTAACCAGCGAAACCCCGTCTCAAAAAAAAAAAAAAAAAAAAAAATCTGAACTTCTATCTCTTTTGCACTCCTTTTCACACTTTTAAGTCTCAGTTCTCCTATGGGAATTAAGGCTTTTTGTTGGTACTGGAGCCAGTGTTAGAGAAAACAAGTCATGTAGGGAATTCAAAATTAAGGTAAAATCGAGATCCTTGAAGAAGCTGATTAATTTTAGTAAAGAGATGACCTTCACTTAGACATGAATTCCACTTCTTTAATGAGATCACAGAAATTATTTGCCTTGATCACTAATGTACCCCTAGAGCTCTGAATAGTAGGCACCCAATAAATTTGTAGAAACAATGTACAACTTTTCTATCCACTAAAGGAAGATCATTTCTAACTTAGGAAGGTGATAATGAGGAATATTATAAAACTATTTTAAAGGTGCTAAAACAAAGCCTTCATCTTATTAAGGGAACTGGGTTTTACTGTTTAGGCTGTGTATTCAAATTTCACCCGCAGAAGCAATTACACATATAGTATCTGACAGTTTTATTCTGCTGCAGGGGAAGAGATGGCTAGTGACAAGGATAATTCAAGATTGTTCAAATCTCTTAAGAAGAGTTTTGATACTGGAAGTATGGACAAATAAACAAAGAAAAGCATTATAATCAGATGTCCTGTGAAAGCTACAGCTATTTAACATGTGCTTTAATTTATACTGTTTAGATCCTTTGAGTTCAGATACCTTGAGTTTTTGAGGACAGTAAATAAAACAAGTAAAACTGGGATGAAATTAAGCTATGTGGCAAATTAGTTTCAGTTAAAGCAGGAATATCTAACTCAAAAGTCTACAAACTCCAAAATATTCCAGGCAGTAAAGTAACTTCCCAAATGCTAGATTTAAGCTTTCATCACAAATTTTAAAAGGTCATAATTCTTCTAGATCTAAAATCTAGGCTGTTAATAAGTAGCAATTCCTTCATATTAACTTACTGCTCCCAACTATTTCAGAATCAGATCTTGATGCTGTTTTTTCTTCTTCTAGAAGCTACTGAGCAAGGAACAAACACACCTTGATTCACTCTAGATAAAAAACATTTCACCTAAGAAATCAGGTATCTTAATTTTAGGGAACTGAAAAGGTTGAGAATTTCTGCCCCAGTAACAGATTGTTCTGACTTAACATTTCTCAATGTTCTACCAAGTGAACTACACATACATTAAGAAATCTGACTCAAGCCCTTTTTCCAATGACTATATTACTTGGCTGTATCATAAATTAGGACTAACTTCCTAAAGTTCAGCGTTGCAAGGGAAAACTAGTTAAGCACACTCTGCCATAGAAAACATTTACTCCCTGAAAAATTCCCATAGGCTCACTGTTCCTACTTATGACTGTAGTATCCGATTTCCCAGAAATGTTCAATCACTCAGAACAGCATCACTCTGAGACACTGTCTCCCCTCCCCACTGAAATCCCAACCACAAGACCATTGCTTTTCTATCCCCAGTAACTGTAAAGTGCGGTGCTTTCTAACCCTCATTTAGAAAACTACTCGCTTTAGAGACTAATAAAACACAACCTAACCAAAACTACCCTGGCCTTGGGAGACAAGCAAGTCCGGCATCTTCTCTGAGGTGTGACAGTCCCCCGGAGGGTCCAATGATATCCATCTCCCAGTATTCACATCCTTGGGTAGTCCTCTCCCACACTATACCAGGCTGATTCAATGGTTGCTCTGTGTGACTAATGGAATGTGGCAGAAATAATGTCACCTGAGGCTACATCAGTAAAAAATATGGCTTCTGCTCACTTTCTTGTATCACCTGCTCTGGGGGAAGCCACGTGCCAGTTGCTCATCAGGCAGCCCCATAGTGATACCCACATAGGAGGAACTGAAGCCCAACAGCCACGTGAGCAAGACATCTGGGAAATGGCTCCTCTAGCCTTGTCAAGCTTCAAGATGGCACAGTCCCGGCTAACAGCTTGACTGCAACCTTCTGAGATCTCAAGACAGAACCCAGTTAAGCAGCTCCTAGATTCCTGAGCCAGAACTGTGGGAGATAATACATGTTTGCTGTTTTAAACTACACTAATAACTAAGACACACTAGACAAGGATTACTCAGTTCCTTGAATGAAAAAAGCAAAACTCATTATAACAATTTTGACTAGAAATAAATATTGAAATTATTTTGTTAAAGAAAATTCTTAAATTCATGTTTGTTTTGATATTCAGGAAAAAGCTTAGAAACCAATTCCCAACTAATTGAACTCCTTCCTTCCTACAAACAAAACAAAAACCTGAATGTTACCTGTAGCCAATACATATTGCTAATTAGATTGCAGCATAAAGTGTCAAGTATTTCTAACAATTACATTTAAAATATAGCAAAGACAGTTCCCTGGATCTTATTTTTTCTCATTGGAACTGAACTGTAGGTATTAGGCAGTGTACCTAGCAAGTCACAGAAGATCTGAATTAGAATGCCTTAATTATACCTGGCCTATTTTAATGATTTTAAAATTAGACCTTAGAGAAATGTGAAAGTAAATTCAAGCAGTAACGGAAACACCACACAATGAGTATGTACAGTTGCTGGCTATAGAACTCAACAATACAGTTCTGACATTTATAGGTACCACAGATCGCTAACAGAACAACACATAAGTTTATTTCAGATGTAACAGCAATGTTAAAATTGACAACTTTAATTCTTAACTGCACCAAGTAAACTTAGCCATTTAAGTATTTTTTTAAAGTTATTCCCTCCAAAAAACTGAGGGAGCTTTTCTTTTCCACCACCACATACCATGGTTTCCCAATAGTTCTCTTTTTGGAGGACTCTTCAATTGATGAGTAAAGAAACTGCTTTAGAGATATTTCAGAACTTCTCCCAAATGAAAACTAATCTGGACAAACTATATATTGCATAGATTTCTCTACAGATTCTTTGCCTTAAAACCTAAATGCAACTACCATAAAGTGTAATTTTAACCTACTTGCCCCACAGTAAAAACTATTTGTCCTGAAAAATATGATGGATATATCCTGTGATTTTGTAGTTAACAGAATTGTTCTACCTCAAAGATAATTATTATCATATTATCAAAATAATCAGCTCAACATGGGACATCAGTTCGATCTTTACTGACTCATAGGCATATAAAGTTGTGCCCAGCTTTTTACCTCTTCCACATTTTTCTCCTCCTCCTCCATAAGTGGATGGAATTATTTAATGTAAGTTTGATGTAGGACAATTAACCTTTTCTAAACATTTACAGTTTAAGTCACTGACTAGCATGGAAAAAGAAACTATATATATATTGATAGGGAGCCTACACAATTCAAAATTTAATATTTTTTCCTCCTTAAATAACATGTACTTGTCATGAGGCAGCTATTCGGTTTTCAATAACCACATTTAGGGATACATTCATAGGACTGATTAGATAGTCCAGGTGAAATAGTTATAGAAATAGAGGCAGTGTCATCTCAGAAAACCATTTATATGAAAGTCCATTTTGATATCTGGGAAGTTTACAAAAAGGCTGCTGTATTCTTCAAACTAATGACGCCTTCTGTAACTCAAGCACTCCTCTCTTGGCAAGAGCAAGCTGAAGCTTATCCATGAAGATAAAGGTGCTTAATGCTAAACTTTTCTTCTAAGCTTAGATTTGGATTGTTTAAGAAATGAAAATCCCCCCAAAACCAGCGAGGTCATTTTACATTTTTACCATCTTAAGATCAGAACTCTATCAACTCATTCATCAACTGTCTTCTTTTTCTGTATTATTCTTGGCACTCGAGACTGTTGGAAGTCTACTGCACTTTGTACTTCCACATTGTCAAAAACTTAAGGTTATAAAGTGTGCATAAACATTTTATAAAATAATTTTGTCATTTAACATATTTGGAGATGAGACTTTTATACCAGAATTTTTCATAAGAGGATAAATATTATGAATGAAACTTCCTTTTAAAGTCAAATGACAGAAAGCTCAAGCCCTGTGCATTACTTTAAAGTCTGAGAAAATTTCTCTAACTACTGGAGATGGGACTACAAGAGGAAAACACAAATATTTCAGATGTCTCCCATCTTACAAAGTTATCAACCTGTCAAAGCCACTCCCTACATGCCAGAAAATGATCTGGCATAAACCAGTCCTCTCAGTGGAGGAGGTCACAGTGCCATTTGTATTATTAACACTTTACACTTCTGCTTTTCCAAGAATAGATGCAATATGTTTAACAATTACCCCTGCCCCAAATCCTTAAACTCAGTATCATAGGCACAGAGTGTAAACAAATCTGGGATGCTCTCCAACAGATATGCAATAGCACAGCTATGTTACTCTCAAAAATACTGCCTAGATATTTTTTCCTGTAAAATCAAATGCTCAGTGGTTACACTTTTAACAGCTGGCACTGGATGACATTAATTGCATTTATTATGTCACGGTCCATCTAAGCTTCCTTTAGGTATTTTTTAATATGTTCAACAGAAAACACCTGCTTCAGGTTTATTTAGGGGCAGTGACCTATAAGGACATCAACTCAATTTTTAAGGTTAGACTATTTTTGGGTTTACTGAAGAAAGAGGAACAGGGAAAAAATTAAATCACAACAAACCTCTTTAGGTCACTTAAAGGCCATATCTCTAGCTGGGATATTAAAACAAATTAATCTCACCAGCTCATATTCTAAAAGTTAATGCCACTAGTAACAATCAACAGCAGGAAAAACCAACCTGCTAGTAACCAGCCCACTCAATAGCAAAAAAGCAGTTTAACTCAAATATTTTGACAAAAGTATAACACTACCTAAACCAAACTGCCCCACCCACCAGCAAGAAGAGAAGAAATAATTGCTTAATAATCAAAATAAGCTTAGTATTTCTTACAAGGATAATGATGTTCCAACTTCCAAGAGTGTGCTCAGAAGGAGTAAAGGTGGAGTGAAGGCAATGCCTAGGGATTAGTATCCCACAAAGTCTTTAAAAACCCAAAGTACCACAAGCACACTCAACTTGTCTATTAATTAGAGAATAAGATATTGCTGCTGCTTCTATTTGTCTTTTGAAATATACAATATTTTGTGGGCTCTGCCATTCAATGTGAAAGCAGGACATTAAATTTGAAATTATTCGACAACTAAATTTTTAGGACCATCTAACTTTAACTGCAAAATTAAACAGATCTACCTTTTCCTTCCTTCAAACCACCTCACAAAAATAAGAGAAAACAATCCAAACATGATTTTTTTTAAAGTCCTTGAAAGTACTAAAACTCTTAGAGGAAACAAAAGGAAGAAGGAAAAACAAGAACAAGGAGGGAGAAAAGCTTTAAAAGAAAACGGGGGAATCAATGGGCCTCTCTTTTATTTGGCGACAAGCAAGTGCAAGAAAGTTCATTTGTCATTTGTTCAGTTGTCTGTCTTTTGCACATCTGCATTCTGACCAGAAGGAACTTTGAGGTTTTTCTGCAGCACATGAGCATCTGCGGGCTCTATCCTTTTATAGTAGTTCTTCTTTGTCTCGATAATCTCAAAGCCAAACTTCCTGTAGAAGTCAATTGCCGACTCGTTGCTGATCTGGACATGCCTGAGACATAAGAGAACATCAGAAAAATTAAAATTAAGGTTTCATCAAGTTTTAAGCACTCTCCACAGACACCTCCAAATTGGTTGGAGCAAGAATACTGCAGACATCTGTTACCCTGTCTTTACAATTACCAATAATCAACAAAGGTTAGGCATGCTTATCTAAAAGCTTTTAATGAAATGTTACACTTTGAATCTAATCTTGTCTAACATTTGTAAGACAATGGCTGAGATTAGAAGGCTCATAGTGTTTATTCTTGTAGTCAACAAAGGATAAAGCAACATAGCTATCAAAATATTTTTCATTGTAAGAGGAGAAATTACCCCTGGGTGCAGTGGCTCATGCCTGTAATCCCAGCACTTTGGGAGGCCCAGGCTGGCAGATCACAAGGTCAGGAGATGGAGATCATCCTGGCCAACATGGCAAAACCCCATGTCTACTAAAATACAAAAAATCAGCCAGGCATGGTGGCACGTGCCTGTAGTCCCAGCTACTTGGGAAACTGAGGCAGGAGAATCGTTTGCCGTGAGCAAAGATCATGCCATTGCACTCCAGCTTGGCCACAGAGCGAGACTCTGTCTCAAAAAACAAAAAAGCAAAAAAAAAAAAAAAAAAAAAAGGAGAAATTATTAAAAGGCCCTAATAACACAAAGAAAAAAACAATGAAAAATAAAAAGCTAGGGTCTTAAAGTTTGAATATATATCTTCCTTCTGATTGATTAAACACATGGTATGTCTTTTTTTTTTTTTTTTTCCTTGAGACAGTCTTGCTGTGTCACCAGACACCAGGCTGGAGTGCAGTGGTGCGATCTCAGCTAACTGCAACCTCTGCCTCCCAAGTTCAAGCAATTCTCCTCCCTCGGCCTCCCGAGTAGCTGGGACTACAGGCGCGCACCACCACGCCCAGCTAATTTTTGTATTTTTAAGTAGAGACGGGGTTTCACCATGGTCTCAATCTCTTGACCTTATGATCAGCCTGCCTTGGTCTCCCAAAGTGCTGGAATTACAGGCAGAAGCCACTGAGCCCGGCCTGGCATGTCTTAAAAATTATAACACCGTATAATCTCTCACATGGCCAAACTAAATTATGAACATCTATGACTGTGATCTTAGTCATAGCTCTTAACCTACAGTCTCCTGAGTGACAAGTATAATCTCAGCTAGGTAATCCCCGATTTTGATTATGAACCTCTATTACAAATGATCATGTCAACAACAAAACACACAAGGTTTTCCACAAGAAAAGTAGTATTTAAGGTCTTGAATGGCCATGAATTCTGAAGACCTGAGTTTTAATCCTGATTTCATCCTTATGACTTTGGAGCTCTCATTGTAATATAATAAAGCAATGTGTTCTATCTCAGGATCCTAATCTACTACTATTAATAAAACAAAACTAAACAAAACTAACAACTACCCAACTACTTCCATAGTGTTTCCAAAGGCACAATAAGTGACCAGATTTTAAAGTTTCCAGTAAAGATTTCTACTGCTAAGTTATTAAACCACTTTAAGAACATTAAATATTATTTTACTTACAGATAGATGTTGTCAAAAGTACCATCTTTTTCACAGATGTTTAAGACATGATTTAACATTTTAGTTCCTGTTAATAAAACAAACAAACATGTGACTCTGTAAAACAGCCTTTAAATTATACATCTATCCATTTGCCATTTGAACTATTTATTGAGTCCTACATACATAACAAATCTATGTAGGGCTTCCAATAGAATTACGTTAATAAACATTAGTTATTTTTCACATTTTATATAATTCAGTAACCCCTTCTCAGTATTCCTTAAAAAGACCCAATTAACTGACTAGGTCAGACACATTAACAAATAATATATTTATGCTTCTCTGAAGAAGTGGAAAAATAAAAAAAACCCACAAAGAATTTTTTACCTATTCCTAGCCTTCGGTAAGGTGCCAGACATCCTAGTGTCATAATGTAAAGTCTCTTCTGGTTCTGTGAATGATCCACCCTACAGCATACCGCACCTACAGCAATATCATTGAAATAGGCTGCCAAGGAAAATACAAAGATATAACAACAGAGTAACACATTTTATTTAATCTTTTTCTCTTTTAAAGGACTACATTGTTGCTATCAGCATTAAATTTCATCAACCATTCCATGAATATCAATGACCTCAAAACTCTTATGCCAGCTTAGGAAATTTAAGCCTCCTCTAGAGTATAGTTTAAAAAGTGAAAACACTGGCCAGGTGTGGTGGCTCAAGCCTGTAATCCCAGAACTTTGGGAGGCCGAGAAGGGTGGATCACAAGGTCAGGAGATCGAGACCATCCTGGTCAATATGGTGAAACCCCATCTCTACTAAAAATACAAAAAATCAGCTGGGCATGGTGGCGCGTGCCTGTAATCCCAGCTACTCGGGAGGCTGAGGCAGGAGAATTGCCTGAACCCAGGAGGCGGAGGTTGCAGTGAGCTGAGATTGAGCCATTTGCACTCCAGCCTGGGTAACAAGAGCGAAACTCTGTCTCAAAAAAAAAAAAAAAAAAAAGTGAAAACACACAGACATACACTAAGTAATTAAGAACATTTAGCATTTCTTGTTAAAATTTAACTATTTTATTCAACTGAATTCTCTGAGATTTTTCTCACAACCTAGACCACTCCTATTTCCTCACTTGTAATATAAGCAAACTAGTTAACTCTTTCTGCTCTATAAAAAACTAGGGTTCAAGAACAGAAAGAAAGAAAGAAAAGAAGGGAGAAAAAAACTGTATCATACCAAGTTTTGCTAGCTCGCCAACCTCCAGCACATCCTTGTAGAACTTGTCATTGTAGCTGACTGGAAAGATGACCTGATTCAATCTTTTCAACTGTTTAATATTGTGTGGTGTCACATCTCCCAGCTCGATCCGGCTACTGGAACAAATCAAAATGTACTCAATAAAATATAATTAGCCTCATTTGTTAATATGAATATATGAATGGGGTACTAAGTCTTTTTCACGATTGATAAATCCAACTCCTTCAGAGTGGCTTTATATCCTCAAGAAGATTACCATTTATATGCAAATTTCACCATTCAATATAAATTCTACTCATTGCTTTCATACAATTACATACGCTTAGAGACAAATATGGTAGAGAACAATTACTACAAAGGCCAGAATAACATTCTACAAGCGTCAAAATTTTCCTTATTTGTAGTTCAGAAAAATTTAGATACACCTATTTCTGGTAAAATTACAGCTCATTTGTCCAAGGAATTTATTCTAGGAAAATAATGGAAGTATGCGATACGATGCACGTTCTATTCATTGAAAACCATGGTCTAGGAACTACCTACATCAGAGTCACAGAGGTGATACTCAAAATTCACATTCCTGGACACACATACCCCATTTCAGAACCAGAGTTGCTGGAAATGAAACAAAGGAAGACACATTTTGAAAAACACCTCAGTTTGAAAACGATCCATTGAGAAAGCAATAGGAGTGATATGGTTTGGCTGTGTCCCTGTCCAATTTCATCTTATTGTTCCCATAATTCCCACATCATGGGAGGGACCCGGTCAATCACGGGGCGGTTGTCCTCATGCTGTTCTTGTGATAGTGAATTCTCACAAGATCTGATTTTTTTTTTTATTTTTTTTTTTGAGACAGAGTTTTGCTCGTTATCCAGGCTGGAGTGCAATGGCGCGATCTCGGCTCACCGCAACCTCCGCCTCCTGGGTTCAGGCAATTCTCCTGCCTCAGCCTCCCGAGTAGCTGGGACTACAGGCACGCACCACCATGCCCAGCTAATTTTTGTATTTTTAGTAGAGACGGGGTTTCACCACGTTGACCAGGATGGTCTCGATCTCTGGACCTCGTGATCCACCGCGCCCGGCCGATCTGATGGTTTTAAAAGGGGCCTTTCCCTCTCTTTGCTCTTTCTTCTTCCTGCCACCATGTGTAGAATGATGTGTTTGCTTCTCCTTCTACCATGATTACAAGTTTCTGAGACCTCCCCAACCCTGTGGAACTGAGTCAATTAAACCTCTTTCCTTTATGAATTACCCAGTCTCGGGTATGTTTTTATTAGCAACGTGAGAACAGACTAATACAAGGAGCATTCCTAAGAAACCACCAGTCATCAAAACAATTGGTTCCAAGAACAAAGAGATTAAGCTAAAAGGTTTTGAGTTCCAATTTCTAACAAAGTATGAAAGTTGTTTTGCCTATAGAGCTGTAAACAAAAGAATTTTTAACAGCTGAAGTGAACTTCACTACTGTTAATTAAAGGCAGATCAAATGCGATAAGGCAAACCTGACAGTATTCTACACTCCCCCCACCCCCAACTCCATCCGTATTATTTGCCCAAAAAGATGTTGTGGTATATGGTAGAGAAAAAGCACATTTCAACTATATTTAACAACTGACTTCTGTTAACATATACAGAAGCATGCTTGAGAGGATTGTAATGTCTAGTAGAAATTGTAATTTTAAAAACTGTATTCTGAAATGTTGAAATTTAGATTAAAAAACAAAAAACACCAGCTGGGCATGAGGACCTGTAATCCCAGCACTTTGGGAGGCCAAGGTTAGAGGATCCTTTGAGCCCTGGAGTTCAAGACCAGCCTGGGCAATATAGCAAAACTTTACAAGAAATTTTTAAAAAGAGCCGGGCACAGTGGCTCACCTGAGGTCAGGAGTTCAAGACCAGCCTGGCCAACATGGTTGGCCCATCTTTAAAAAAATAAAAATTAAAATTAAAAAAACAAAAAAAAACAAAAAACAGGTGAGGTGGTTTGCACCTATGGTCCCAGCTATTTAGAAGGCTGAAGTAAGAGGATTGCTTGAGAATGGGAGGTTGAGGCTACAGTAAGCTGTGATTGTGCACCACTGCATTCCAGCCTGGGTGAGAGACTGTCACAAAACAAAACAAAACAGCAACAATTACAAATTTAAAAAAAAAGAAATTTCTAAAGTCGATTTACCTGGTTAGAGAGGAATATGATATAACATTTATCTTATAGTACAATTCTCTAATGTATTACTCTGTAATGCCTAGTTTGGAAAACATTCTGCTTGCTAAGCAGAGGCAAAAACAGAGGAGACTTTGCTCCCCATTTAAGTAGTCTATATGAAGAACACAAAAGATATCATAAGGCATCCTTCCTGTCATACTTAGCAGTTTTGAAAGGCTTAGCTCATCTGAAACCTTTAGCCTTTCTGCCTCAATTATTTAATTTGTATACCACTGATCTGTATTATTTGTTGCAATCATTATCTTTGCATGTCTTCCTAAAATCTGTAAGTTTCCTAGGAACCACACAGATTAAATAAACAAACATGTTAGTAAAAGAGTAAGAGATTTATATATTTCAAAAACCTCTCACACAGGAAAGGCTAAAAAATAAACATAAAAAAATAGAGATTTTCTTGTCCTAGTCTCTTCCAACTTCTAGCCACTTAAGTATGGCCTTTTCTCATCCCAAATATTTGACAACTGTAATGAATTCCCTGTATGAAATTCATATTTTCTTTAAATAGATTACATCTCATTCACAGAACTCCCCCTCTTCATTAAAGCACATCTGGTTTTTTTTCCTTCTTTAAGGCTGAAAGTAAATGACATTTTTCCCAGAATAATTCTCTGACTAAAATCTACTGGACTCACTTTCCCCGCTATCTACCATTCATATAAAAAGAAAAAAAAAAAAATCTGTGGATACTGTTATCCTGTAAAATACAGAATCCTTTATTATTATTATTATTATTTTTGAGACAGGGTCTCACTGTTGCCCAGGCTCACTGCAGACTCCACTTCCCAGGTTCAAGAGATCTTCTCACCTCAGCCTCATGAGAAGCTGAGACTGTAGGCACATACCACCACGTCCAGCTAATTTTTGAATTTTTGTAGAGGCAGGGTTTCACCATGTTGCCCAGACTGGTCTCCAGTTCCTGAGCTTAAGTGACCCATCCACCTTAGCCTTTCAAAGTTCTAGGCTTACAGGAGTGAGCCACTGTGCCCGGCCAAAATACAAGACCCTTTAAAAATGCTGTAGCAGACAGGGATCACATGTTACCTACATTTTCTGCTGTTTAACTTCCCAGAGTGCCACAAGTTGGGTGTAATTTTTTTTTTTTTTACATAGTTTATATTAATTCAGGGCACATCATTTAAAAAAAGTTTTGGTATTTAAAAAGTGATTTAATCTTTGCCTAATTAAAAAAAATACTTTTTTTTTTTAAAAAAAGGCACACCAAAGAAATGACAAAGGTAAAATATCCTGCAGTAATACGTCCAGAAATGAGTTTGCTGATAGTCTTCCAATATTTTTCTATGCACATATAAATACACATACACGTTTTAAACAAATCTGAGATGCATTTGGTAGCTGTTGAAAAAATTAAGTCATTTATGAGAAATTAATGGTTTTTGCTAGAAACAGACTAGAACAATTTCAACGTGTTCACTTAAATGTAACCCTGTCAGCAAAACTGAGCTTCAAATAGTTTAACTCTAACATGATATGTGTGACTGAATGGAATACTTCTGTAATCCTGCTCACTTAGTTCCAAATTATTTTAAGATACAGATTTTCTAAATATATCAAAGTAATAACATCAATTTGCAAATTTAGCAAAGAACGTGTAGTAAAGGAATAGGCATAAGGGATATGTAGAAATGTTAATAAAATGATAACATTACTTGAATATAAACAAAAAGCTTTTAGTTAAAATAACCTATAAAAAATTAAAAAGTCCAAAGTCTCTTAAAAAACTAATCTAATGGAGATTTTAAGAATTCTGTGAATCTAAATTTTTCTAAAGTTCTTAAGAACAGAGTTGCCCATTTAAAAAGCATACATTTCAATAAATTTGAATATCTATATGTTATGCATCTGGAATGCAAAGGAGTTTATATTTAGTAGGAAAGACAGGTAAATACAATGTGCTACTAACTAACAGTGAATGCACATATAGTACAAAAATAATAGAATGAAGGTGACCCTGGGAAACATTTTGAAGAGTGAATAGCTTATTCTGTGGAAGGGCAAAAGATGCAGTCTAATAAAACACAAAAAAAATAACAATGATGTAGTCGGAAAACCACAGTCAGTTTGATATGGCTAAAGCATCAGGTGTGCTTGTGTGTAAATGTGGAAGCTGAAAAACCACCAATTTTATGAGGGCCTCATATTTCAACACATTTGGTTATCATCTCTATACTTACCCTCTTGGTTATCTCAATCTGGCTTTAATGCTGCCAATCCCAAATTTCTTTCTCTAGCCTATTACTCCTGAATTCGACACTTCTCAACCCAAGCCATTTCTTGTAGACACTTCGAAGTGAACATACTGCAAACAATTTGGGATCTTTGTTCCCACATCTGCTTCACTTGCAGTTTTTCCTGTCAGTGATGGCCTCTCCATCGTTGGCTGCAGAATACGTTAACTCCTTCAAGTCTCTGTTCAAATGGTATCTCAAAAAGGCTTACGCTGACACATTTCATTTTCTTTTTTTTTTTTTGAGATGGAGTCTCACTCTGTTGCCCAGGCTGAAGTGCTGCAGTGCGATCTTGGCTTACTGCAACCTCAGCCTCCTGGGTTCAAGGAATCCTCCTGCCTCAGCCTCCCAAGTAGCTGGGATTACAAGCATATACCACCACCCCTGGTGAATTTTTGTATTTTTTGTAGAGATGGGGTTTTACCATGTTAGCCAGGCTGGTCTTAACTCATGGCCTCAAGTGATCCGCTTGCCCACCTTGGCCTCCCAAAGTGTTGAAATATAGGTGTGAGCCACTGCACCTGGCCCTTGTAATATTCTTTTTTTTTTTTAGATTGATTCTCACCCTGTCACCCAGGCTGGAGTGCAGTGGTGTAATCTCAACTCACTGCAACCTCTGCCTCCTGGGTTCAAGCGATTCTCCTGCCTCAGCCTCCTGAGTCGCTGGGACTACAGGCATGTGCCACCATGCCAATTTTATTTTTTTAGTAGAGACAGGGTTTCACCATATTGGCCAGGCTGGTCTTGAACTCCTGACCTCGTGAGCCACCCACCTCTGCCTCCCAAAGTGCTGGGATTATAGGCATAAGCCACGGCACCCACTCCCCTATAATATTCTTGATGTTTTCTTATCAGGGTTATGTTGGCCTCAAAGAAAGTTTGGAAATGTTTCTTTCTTCTTGCTATTTCATTTGATCAATGAATAGAAAGCTCCAAGTATTTTCAAATTATGTTAGTAAGGGCATAAATGTTTAGTATTTAGTACTACTTTTATCATTTTGAAATATTCCTCCTTTTTGTTGATAATACTCCTTGTCTTAAAGTCTACTTTTTTCATCAATTCACACATATAGCTTTTTTTTTTTTTTTTTTTTTTAATGGAGGTCTCAACTCTGTTGCCCAGGCTAGAGTGTAGTAGCACAATCTTGTCTCACTGCAACCTCTGCGTTCCGGGCTCAGGGGATTCTTCTGCCTCAGCCTTCCAAGTAGTTAGGACCACAGGTGCATGCCACCACTTCCAACTAATGGTCTCAAACTCCTGAACTCAAGCAATCCACCTGCCTCAGCCTCCAAAAGTGCTGGGATTACAGGCATAAACCACGAGACCTGGCCTTACAACTTTCTTCGAATCAAAGTTTCATGTTCTTTTACCTTTTTTTTTTCTTTTTACTTTTCATTGTGTCCTTATATTTAAAGTATGTGTCATGTGAACAGCATATACTTGGATCTTATTCCTTTAATCTGACAATTAGAATAACTAGTCCATTAACATTTAATGGGCCAGGCACAGTGGCTCACACCTGTAATCCCAGCACTTTGGAAGGCCGAGGCAGGTGGATCACTTGAAGCCAGGAATTTGATATTGGCCTGGTCAACATGGTGAAACCCTGTCTCTACTAAAAATACAAAAAATTAGCCAGGTGTGGTGGCGTGTGCCTGTATTTCCAGCTACTTGAGAGGCTGAGGCAGGAGAACTGCCTGAATTCAAGGGGCGGAGGTTATAGTGAGCCGGGATAGCACCACTGCACTCCAGCCTGGAAGAGAAACAAGACTGTTCCAAAAAAAAAAAAAACAAAAAAAAACCAGCAACGTAAAAAAGGATTTAATGTAATTATTGAATTGCTGATTTAGTTGATTCAAGTCCATCAGCTTGCAATTTTCTATTTGTACCAAGCATTAACAGTTCTTCGTTTTCCGGCCTTTTGTGGGGATCAATTTTGATTCATCTCTTGGATTTCAATAAAAAACTTTTTAAAGCTTACATAAAATTAAATTCATCTTTTTGGTGTATAGTTCTGAGTTTTTACAAATACATATAGTCATGTAACCATTATCAAAATATAGAATAATTCCATTACCTCCAAAACCTCACACATGATCCTTTAAAGTTCAACTGCCAGGTACCCACTAATCTCTTTTCTGTTCCCCATAGTTTCACCTTTTCAAGGATATTACATATATGGAATCACAAAATACATAGCTGCTTGTTTGGTTTCTTTCATTTAGCATAATGCCTGAGACTCACCACAGTGTTCTGTGTATCAACAGCTCATTCCTTGTTAATGCTGAGTGGTAGTCCATTATGTGGATGTACTGTAAATTTATCCTCTTGTTGAAGGGCAGTTCAGTTGTTTACAATTTTTGGAGATTATGAATAAAATTCCTATAAACATTTACATTTACATATAGGTTTTGGTGTGAACAAGTTCTTAATTCTCTTAGTAAATCCCTAAGAGTGGGAATGCTGGGTCTTAAATGTTTGAGTTCTAGCTTGTTTAAAATTTATGCTATTCTAACAGGTTTGTAGTGACACCTTATCGTGGTTTTTAATTTGCATGTCCTAAATAATAAATGCAGTGAACATCTTTTCATGTAGTTCTTTGCCATTCTTATCACCTTTGATAAAGTATCGGTTCAGATCTTCTGTCCATTTTTTAAAAAACTTTTTCTTGAGTTTTGGGTACATTATTCATACTTGTCATTTGTAAGTTATGTATGTTGCAAACAATTTTTACCATTTCATGGCTTTTTGCAGTTTCTTATTAAGTGTTTTTGAGAGTTTTACATGTTGACAAATTTATTCCATGGACTGTACTTCTGAGTTGTATTTAAGAAATATTCCTAACTCAAGATCACAAAGATTTTTATGCTTGCTTCTAGATGTTTTACATTTAGGTACATGAACTCCCCCTTTCTTAAATCCCCCTCATTTTTTTTAAGCAACCTTCTTGAGGAATAATTTATATATCATAAAAGCCATGTTTTAAATGCACAATTCAGTGATCTTTTTTAAACTATAAAGTTGTGCAACTATCGCTGCAATTCAGTTTTGGAACATTCTTATTCCCAAAATTTCTTAGGTGCATCTGCTATCAATCTCCTTTCCTACCCCTAGACAGCCACTAGATCTTTCTCTTTCTACAAATGTGCCTTTACTGGACATTTAAAATAAATGGAAGTATACAATGCTATCTTTTGCACTAGACTTCTTTCATGCAGCAAGTTATGTTCACCTGTGTTTTCACACGTCAGCAGTCTGATCAAATTTAAAGTGGAATTTTTATAATTTCTACAAGATATAAAGACAGGGTTTCACCATGTTGGCCAGGCTGGTCTTGAACTCCTGACTTGTGGTGATCCTCCCGCCTTGGCCTCCCAAAGTGCTGAGATTACAGGCGTAAGTCATCACGCCCGGCCAGCAGTTTGATTCTTTTATTATTGAATAGCAGTCTATTTTGGTATAGTTTATACCACATTTTGTTTATTCATTCACCAGCTGATGGATATTTGGGCTATATTTGCATCTTGGCTATTATAATGCTGCTATGAATATAGCATTAAAGTCTGTATGTGGACATATGCCTTAGGGTTTTTTTTTTTTTTTTTTTCTGGTAGATAACTAGAAGGGGGATTACTAGGTTATATGACAAATATGCTTAACTTTTAAAGAAACTGCCTGTGGTAGGTATAATAATGCCCCCAACCCCCAAAAGAGGATGTCTGTGTCTTAATTCCAGAAACCTTGAATATGTTACTTTACATGGAAGAAACGACTTTGCAGATGTGATTAAGATCTTGAGATGTGAAGATCAACCATGATTATCCAGACACGTCTAATATAATTGCATAAGTCCTTAAGAAACATAGGAGATGTGACAACAGAATACTATTCAGACAAAGAGATTTTAAGATGTTCCATGGCTGGCTTTAAAGATGAAAGAGGAGCCAGGAGCCAAGGAATGCAGGTTACCTACAGAAGCTGGAAGAGCCAAGGAAATGGATTCCCCTCAAGGCCCTCTAGGAGAAACACAATCCTACTGTACTGAGTATCCTAGGGCTATCTTTAAAAATTACCACAAACTCAGTGGCTTGAAGCCACAAACATATTTTCGTATAGTACAGGAGACTAGAAGTTCAAAATCAAGCTGTTAGCAGGGCCATGCTCTCTAAACTCTATGAAAGAATTTTCCTTGCCCTTCCAAGTTCTGGTGGCCCCAGGCTCGCGGCAGCCTATCCCCAATCTCTGCCTCCATCTTCACAAGGTCGTTGCAGTTTGTCTGTTTCCTTTCCTCTTCTTATAAGGACACTAAGCCATTACATTTAGGACCCACTAAAATTCAGCATGAACTCAATTATACCCGCAAAGACCCTCTTTTTATTTTTGGAGATGGAGTTTTGCTCTTGCCCAGGCTGGAATTCAGTGGCGCCACCTTGGCTCACCACAACCCCCACCTCCTGGGGTCAAGTGTTTCTCCCGCTTTAGCCTCCAGGTTAGTAAGGACTACAGGCATGCGCCACCACGCCCAGCTAATTTTCTATTTTTAGTAGAGATGGGGTTTCTCCAAGTTGGTCAGGCTGGTCTCCAACTCCCAGCCTCAGGTGATCTGCCTGCCTCGGCCTCCCGAAGGGTGGGATTACAGGCGTGAGCCACTGTGACCAGCCAAAGACCCTATTTCTAACTTAGGTCACATGCTGAGGTTCCAGGTAGGTAAGAATTTTTGAAGGACACTAGTTGAAAATCACTGTATCTGCCACCTTGAATTAGCCCAGTAAAACCCATTTCAGACATTTAACCTCTAAACTGTGGCTGTGCCATTTTATATTTCCATCAGTAATGTATTTGGGTTCCAGTTCTCTACATCTTTTATTGCCTTTCTGTTTTTTTCCATTGAACCTAGTGTCAAATGCTTCTAAGGTATGAATGGGCACTTTAAAAATTGATTTATAAAATGCAGTCTAAACGTTACCCAATGTGATTGAAGCAATGCTAGTGTTAAACAGACAAAAACTAGATGGTAAAGGGAAATGGACTTTTTAAATGAAAGAATTCCCTTTTATACATCACTTTGACAGCTGTTTCCTGAAACAACTATTCATAGCATATAACCTTTGATTAAGGGACTGTGTCAGATTACCAAGGATGTCTGTAGTGAGAAGGTCAAAGAACAGAATATAAGAAACACTTAAATTTTAGAGGTGAAAGAACAGGAACCCACAAAGATGTCCAAGAAGCAAATTCCAAGAGAATGGACGTAAAAACCTGGAGAGTAATGCTACAAAATTGAAGAATGGATCACAAACCTGGTTATAAGCCAGAATCATCTTGCCAGTTAAAAATCCAGGTTTGCAAATTCCACCTTGGCAGCTTTACTTTCGTAATTAAGCTTGTTATGTAAATCATCCAAATTTAACACCCGTCTAAATTAAATTTCCACTGCATGTGTGTAAATTCCTAAATCTGAGAAATCTGGTGAGGGAAACAGGGACTAAGGACAGGCATAGAGAATGGGTCACTGGAAAAAAAAACTATGATATATGGTAACAATTGATTTCACTTAAGCCAGTACATGAATAGTTTGCTTAGTTCTGATAAGAATGTAATATAATGTAACAATGTAGACTATCTTAATTTATCAGTAGTTTAACACCTTTCTTCTGTATATAAGACAAATTGCTGGCCTAAGGGTTAAATCACCATGTGGTCACATCTATTTGACCCACACTTTTTTTTTTTTTTTTTTTTGAGACAGTCTCACTCTGTGGCCCAGGCTGGAGTGCAGTGGTGCGATCTCAGCTTACTGCAACCTCTGCCTCCCAGGTTTGAGCAATTCTCAGGCCTCAGCCTCCTGAGTAGCTGGGACTACAGGCACCTGCCACCATGCCCAGCTAGTTTTTGCATTTTTAGTAGAGATGGGGTTTCACCATCTTGGTCAAGCTAGTCTCGAACTCCTGGCCTCCTGCCTAGGCCTCCCAAAGTGCTGGGATTACAGGTGCGAGCCACTGTGCCTGGCCTAACCCCATAGTTTTTCTTTTTTGTTTCTGGTTTTTAAGTTTGCTGCAATATTTAAATAAAATGATTTTACATAAAGTCTCAAGTTGCAGCTTCTCTTAACTGATTTACCTTATCTGCGTGGTCCCCGTTGGCACTAGAGTTTACAGCCCCTACCTGTAGAAAATTGAAGACAGTTGCTATCAAATAAATTAAATTACTCTCTTAGCTCAAGTAAATTGGTATAACAGGCTACTTTTCCTTGTTTTTCAAATCCGTAACAATCAAACCCCAAGGCACTTTCATATCACAATTTTTAGACTAAGGAACGGAAAGTGGGACAGACCGTGATGTAAACAAGAAACAGCAACTGCCAAAGTGCCCACAGACACTTTATACTAAGTCCTTAAATGTGAAAAATGCAGTTACTTGCCTGCCTCTTTATAGATTCCCATTGGCTATTAATATGTGCCAGTCCCACAAGATTAGTGTATTATTCAATATAATTTAATGTACGTAACTTCTGGGCTTAGAATGTACTAGTAGGAAATCTTCACTCTTGGTTTACAAAGCAAGCAGTGTGATGAGATAGGTAATGCACACTAAATTTTAGCACAGTGATGTCAGATTAATATGCATGCAAATGTTTTTAGCTATTTAACGTATTGTCAATTATGCTCATAATTTTAAAAACATTTAATAGCAATATTCTGAAAGGCCACAAGATGGAGATACGACTCCACAAAAGTGGGTCTTGGTACAGAGTAGGTTTTTTTTTTTTTTTTTTTTTTTTTTTTTAGAAGGAAGGTTTCACTATATTACCCAGGGACCTCTAACTCCTGGGCTCCAAAGATCTTCCAGCCTGGGCCTCCAGAGTAGCTAGGACTGCAGGCATCACATCGCCACACCAGGCTCAGACTGTGACTTTTAAAGTTACATAACAAAAAGTGAAAATGAGGCTGTAATCCCAGCACGTTGGGAGGCTGGGTGGGCGGATCACGAGGTCAAGAGATCAAGACCATCCTGGCCAACATGATGAAACACCGTCTCTATTAAAAATACAAAAATTTCTACATGCCTGTAGTCCAAACTACTCAGGAGGCTGAGGCAGGAGAATCTCTTAAACCCGGGAGGCAGAGGTTGCAGTGAAACCAGGTCGTGCCACTGCACTCCAACCTGGCAACAGAGCAAGACTCCATCTCAGGAAAAAAAGTGAAAATGAAGTACAGACAAAGCTTAAAGCCTGTTTATACAGTATTAAGTGTACTATGGCACATACAAATTTTAACTGCCTGTTCATTTGTTGTACAGAGTATCTGATATTTTACAGATGATGAAATTGAACCCCCAAGAGACAAATGTGTCTGCAGCTATACAGACAATTACAGATAAAGCCAGCATAGAGCCTGTGTCTATTAGTTCCCATTGTAGAACAAGATCAGTCACACCATGTTCTGTCAAAGGAGTGATCTTTACTTCTCAAGGTCACTTTTCAAAAAAAAGAGAGATCTATTGGGAAACACTTTTCTGATGTATACTGATAAAGGTGCATTTGCATAAAACTCAAAGCATTTTTCAGTAAGGATCAAATGGTCCTTTGATTTAAAAATGTCAAGGAATTAGAAGGGAGGTAATTTTTTCTTAGCTAGCAGTAATATTTCTAAAATCTTACTCTGTAGTAAATTACATGAAAGGGAGATTCCTCTAGAAAATAAATTCCTTCAACCTGAAAGTATGCCCATTCAGAATTTATCAAAGCACAGCTTAAATACTAACTGTTCAGAAGGTTCTAATCTGTCATCCACTTCTACCCTGTATCAACTATATTACTGTTTCTGTCCTTACAAGGCACATCTCTGCCCTTCTACAAACATGTATTTTTATACCTTACCTCTTTAAGACTTAGGGCAGGATCTCAAATATTTCAGGGAATTACTAAATTACTTAGCAAGTTCCGTCTCATCTAGATTTTACAGCAGGGTTTCTTAATCTCAACACTGGCATTTGGGGCTACATAATTCTTTGTTGTGAGGGGCCTTTCCAGTGTACTGTAGGATACTC
Source organism: Saguinus oedipus (assembly GCA_031835075.1). Lineage (NCBI taxonomy): Eukaryota > Metazoa > Chordata > Mammalia > Primates > Cebidae > Saguinus > Saguinus oedipus. The sequence continues at coordinate 96,275,623 of CM063184.1, read as the reverse complement.
AGCAAGAGCCCTAGTTTCTACCCACTAGATGCCAGGACTCTCCCTCATCCTGTTAGGAAAATCAAGTGTCTTCGGACATCATCAATAATTGGGAAGAGGATGTTGGGTTTGCCCTAGTTGGCAGTCACTGTTCTAGAGGTTTAGCAGTAATTTTAAAAGTGAAAGTGGAATCTCAGCACTTTGGGAGGCAAAAGTGGGGCAGGCATATGCCTTAAATCCAGGCGTTTGAGATCAGCCTGGGCAACAAGGTGAAACCCCAACTCTATTTCTTTAAAAAAAAGCGAAGGTGGGGTGGACCAGCTCTCCAAACTGTATGCCTGTAAGTATCAGAGGTATAAGAATCTCAGCAATTATTTGGTCAGTTACTAATGCTAAATACACACACGGGTACAATCTGCTCAAGACTATATATAACCTAAAAAGAATCAAATTATTCTTTGGAAAATTGTTTCCACTGTCAACCATATATTCAGTAAAGAAAGCTCCTTGCCAGCTATGGTTTTTCTTTCACTACTATATAAATATTAATGTTTTTACTTCCAAATCTCTGAATCTAAGCCATTATTTCTGACTGGTTACTGGTGACCTCCACAAGAATCTCAAATTCAACACATCCAAAAGTGACATCATCACTCTCCCTAAGAAATTAGAACTACCTCTTTGCTCTATGAAGAGCCCACCATTCATCCAATAGAGAAATTTAGTTTTCGATGTATTCTTTATGCCCTATTTTAATCTGTTAATCTTGCTTTCACAAATACCTACAAAACAGAACTGGCACACAGCTAGAATTTTTGACCATTCCTATTCAGGTTCAAGCCATTCCCTTTCAAGACAACCAAGGCCCAGAGGTTGAAACACCTTTATTAGTGACCTAGTTTCACTTGTAGTGCATAAAACTGAAACTTGGTTGCTTTTAGTTCAATGCTTTTTGCATTATAGTAAGTTTCCTTTAAAATAAATAACAATACAGACTAGAAGCAGGGGAACCCAAACATACCTTTAAATAATATCCTATTTTCTGGAAAGAGTAGTGTTTGAAATGCTCCGAAGTACAAAATACTTTCACCTCTAAAAATTTTTATTTCCAAAGACCTGGGCCCGAATGTCTCAACCCCACTTTCTAAAGAACATCATCTGTTTTAGAATTTGAAGTCAGTCAGCATCCCAATTAATAACTGTGTAAGTTATAAAGCAACTTACATCACAAAATGACCAGTAAAAATGATATATGTCCCAACTTTACTAAATAATCACCAAACTTCTAAAAAAGGAAATGCCATTTATTACCTAATCAGCAAGGTAAAACTACAGTTAAAGCAAAATGTGAATATTCACTCAAAGAAAACTTGTAAGGAAGTTATTAGTTATTTCTATAATTTAAAAAGCATTCCATGTATTGAATGCATCCCAAAGAAAATTTATACCATTCATGGTTGAAATGTCAGCCACAACATCTTCATCTGTTTTCTTGAGGTTTTTGCAAGTGCCCTTCCCATTCATTAGCCCTTGGAGAAAGAAGGACATTCTCACACACTGCTGTAGAATAAATTGCTACTATGTTTTTGGAGGTCAATCAGCAACAAACATCAGAGCTTTAAAAATGCCAGTACCTTTTGATCTGAAAAATTCATTCCTGGGAAATTATCCAAAAGAAATAATTAAGGATGTGTGTCAGGTAGTTTTATGAACAAGCATTCACTAGAGCACTCTAGAGGACTGAGGTGAGATGTCTCTGGAATTGGAGAACAAGGTTTTCCCTTAAGAACAGTTTCTGATAGAGGCAAAATATAGCTTGCACTAGCTCAAGAAACATGAATACTTACAATTATCTCTTCCCTACCCATTCACAGCAGACCAAGTGACTGAATGACAACACTTTAACCAAAAACCAGAGTCACCTCAAAATCTTTCACCATAGAGGTATAAACAGCCATAAACTATCTATTGGCCTAGAATTTGAAACATTTAGAAATATCTACCATCTGGAAAGTAGATTCTAAGGGAATAGATCCTGTTTTATACAACTTTGGCTTTTAATGGGTTTAGCATAGGCCTGGTCCAACACAAATACAAGTGACATACAAAATTTAAAAATGTTTACTATCTTGGGAAGACTTCCTTGATATAACAACAAAAAGTTTCTCCACATTAACATGAGGATAAATCATTTCAACACGTAGTCAAGACTTATTTTACCTTAAAAAATTTTTTTCATTCCAAGTCTTTAAAATCCAGTTTACTACACTTACAGTATGGCCCAATTCAGCTACTCATTCTCCTTAGAAATATTTAATCTGTATTTACATTTCACAAAATTTGTAGTAGATCCACCATATCTAAGTTGTTTCAAAACATACTTAAAAACTGATCAATAACTGACTGTGAGTTTTCTGTTCTTTTTGAGACAGGGTCTCGCTCTGTCACCCAGGCTGGAGTGCAGTGGTATTATCAAGCCTCACTGCAGTGTAATCTCAACTTCTGAGCTCAAGCAATTCTCCCATCTTGACTTCCCAAGTAGCTGGAACTGTAGGTACACACCATCATACCCAGCTAATTACAATTATTACTATTTTTCTGTAGAGATGAGGTCTCACTATGTCACAACCCAGGCTGGTCTTGAACTCCTGGGCTCAAGTGATCCTCCTGCTTTGTCCTCCCAAAGAGTTGGGACTACAAGTATGAGCCACAGTACCAGCTGAGAATCAGCTGTCACACTTTAAAGTTTAAAATTTAGTTCTTCTCTCAAAAAAGGCACATTTTTTTATTTATTTTTTTTTTTAGAAACGTCACTTTTAACTAAGACCCAATGACAAAAGGTGAACAGTAGTCAATTTGGTAAAGCAGATTAAGATTTACAATACCCTTTAAAGCTTCCATTTCTATGTCTACTAATGGTTTCCCCACATAGGCGTTATCATCTAGATGATAGTAGTTTTCAATGACTTCATCATAAGGACTAGTGGTGGTAACAGAAGCTTTATCACTTTGAACTTCACAGATATTATCTAACTGAGACACTGTATCTCCTTTTACATAACATTAACAGTAACTTCTTTGTTTACAGAGGTATAGTAAAAAGAAAATAAAAAAAAGTTAACTTCTCTAATCTCTTCTTCAGCGTAGGAGAGTCTGAACTGAACCTGTCCACATACAGTAGTAGGTGTTTTCAGAAAGTAATGTGGATGACTATACTTGAATGAAGGATAATCAAAGAAACACACATAATTTGGCTTCAAAACATGAACATTACTACATGTTGGAAAATAGTGAAACACATCAGCTGCCCAGCATTCCTGCTCCATGTCCTCAGCTCCCAGACTGCAGCCATCTTACCCAGGAAATGACAACTGTGCCACAGATCACAAGGTACATTTCAACTGCTCAACAGCCAACTAGTCAGGACTGTATTGGACAGAACCGTAACATTTGTGCCATTAAGTTAGGCATTGAATAAACTTAAATGTAACTCTCATGTTCACCATAGGAAGAATGTTTCTACTAGTTACTACTGGGATTCTATTGGTTACTGCAGCCTGCGTTTGAAACAAGATTAAGGCCAATCATTTGAATAATTGAGAAAGAATCTCTCTTCAGATCACACAGCTGAAAGCCACAGGTAGTACCTGGAAGAAAAAATTAGCAGTCAAAAAGATTTCCAACTGGGCGTAGTGGCTCACACCTGTAATCCCAGCACTTTGGGAGGGCAAGGCGGGCAGATCCCTTGAGGTTGGGAGTTCGAGGCTCCCTGATCAACATGGAGAAACCCTGTCTCTACTAAAAATACAAAATTAGCCAGGCATGGTGGTGCGAGCCTGTAATCCCAGCTACTCAGGAGGCAGAGGTGGCAGTGAGCCGAGGTGGCACCCTGCACTCCAGCCTGGGCAACAAGACCCTAACTTCACCTCAACAACAACAACAAAAAGATTTAAAGATTTCCACAGGCCAAATGGAGGATGTAGCAAAGTAAAATTTAACAAAGATATTAGTTTGGTTTGGGCAGAGCTTTAGATTTAGAAAGATTTTAATTGACAATACAGCTAATGTCCAACAATGTAAAATTAATATGACCATAAATTACAGTAACAGGAAACACATGATTTAGACCAGTTACAGTTTCCACTCTACTGAGCATATGTACAGTAATATTCGCATACAGCAGTCAGGATCTTTGAAATTACGATAAACAGGGAATATGTCTTGATTTACTAAGATGAGTGCTTGGACTACTAAGTGACTTTAAAAAATATTTTCTAGCCCAGAAATTATTGATTATTCTTTGTTCAGAGCTTTACTAAGAACTGTCTGAAATTTCAAGAAGAAATCATATCCCTAATGGCAACACGAGTCAACAATGCACACAACTGTATAGGCAGCAGATAGACTTTCTAAATTACATGATTCTATTTACAGATAGATGCAAACACTTGATTTTATGCTTTAAGTGGCATAGTCGTGCCACATCGTTAAATACTGAAATAAATTTTATTATAAATTATGTCCCTTTTATATTAGTGAGGATTTTTTTTAAAAAAACTTATGAGGTAAGTAGGTTGTATTTTATATGAATTTATCTCAACTCAGTAAGGGCACATTACAAAGTACTTGTTAAAATTCACTATTTCAGTCAACAAATACAAATTATTTGTTTCACAGAAGGAAGGAGTATAAACTGCAGGTTTATAAAAGGTGTCAAATGCTATGTCAGCCTGACTAGCTATTGGTTTTGCTGAAAAACAAAACAGCAACACAACCTTTTTAAAAAAAAAGTGTTTTTTTTTTTTTTTGTTTTTTGTTTTTTTTGAGACCAGGTTTTGCTCTGCTGCCTAGGCTGAAATGTAGTAATAAGATCATGGCTCTCTGCAGCCTTCACCTCCTGGGCTCAAGTGATTCTCCTCCCTCAGCCTCCCATGTAACTAGAACTACAGACATGCACCACCATGCCTGGCTAATTTTTTTTTTTTTAAAACGGAGTCTTACTCTGTTGCCCAGGCTGGAGCGCAGTGGCATGATTTCAGCTCACTACAACCCCGGGTTCAAGTGATTCTCCTGGCTGATTTATTGTTTATAGAGACAAAGTCTCACTATGCTGCCGAGGCTGTTCTGAAAAGTTTTACTAATGTGTTAGAAACACAGTAAAGATCACAAATCTTGTTTACGTATACATATATCTATGTCACCAATACCCAAATATACAGAGTATTTCTAGCATCTCAGAATGCTAGAAATATTCCTTTTGCCCCTTTCCAGTTCATAGGCTGTCAGAGGTAACCACTGTTCTGAGTTATTAAAGTTTTGTTTCTGACTGCAGAATCTTACATTTTATTTTAACATTTGATAAATGGCTTCCCTATTCCAATTAGTAAACTACATTTTTCCATATTTCTATTACTGCTACCTACTTTCCCATCTTAGTCATGTTTTCACATTTTGTTAGACATTTTTTATTAGAACTAATCTGCACTTTACTACGATTGAAGGCCAAATGACTTGGTTTACTACAGTTTCCATTACACAGCCACCTCAGTCATGGTTATCTGTGACATACCTTCTTGCTTGAAATCACCTTCCCTAGAGAAGAACAACAGATAAAATAACCATCCACAAATTCAAACTACAATGTCCCTGGTTCATAAAAACCATCAACCTAAAAAGGAAGCAATATCTCCTAGTATATTTCAAACTTCTAGATGTACACATAAATTATATACAGTAGTTAATAACCGGAAATTTATCTTCTATGGAGGAAAGACATGCCAATACAATGGAATGTCCTACTGCTACTAATAATCATAGAAAAAATACGGAGAAAAAACAGATAATCTGCCAGGTGCGATGGCTCACTTCTGTAATCCCAGCACTTTGGGAGGCTGAGGTGGGTGAACCATGAGGTCAGGAGTTTGACACCAGCCTGGCCAATATACTGATACCCCGTCTCTACTAAAAATACAAAAAGTTAGTTGGGTGTGCTGATGTGTGCCTGTAGTCCTGGCTATTCAGGAGGGTGAGACAGAACAATCACTTGAACCCAGGAGGCAGAGGCTGCAGTGAGCTGAGGTCATGCCACTGCACTCCAGCCTGGGTAACAAAGCAAGACTCCGACAAAAAAAAGAGAAGACCAGATCAGACAAGTTTTAAATTTCAATATGACAGGTGATACAGGCAACAAAGTTTTAAATATTTGACTGGTTTTGTGTTGGGAATTCTGCAGTTTCCAATTTTAGATATTTCAATTTACTGTTTACTTAGCTCAATATACAATAGAACACTTAGCAAATAAAATTTCATACAAAAAAACACATAATCAGGACCACTGTTTCATTTTTACAGGCCATTCCGAATTAAGTCAGGACTATAAAACTGACCACATTGTACACGGTGGTCCAAGTTTTGGAACTCAAGGCGCTTAACTTATTTTAAACCTATACTGTTGCAGGTTCAGTGTCCGAGCAAATACAAGTAAGGTTCACATAACTCATTTGTTGAGAGTCTTAAATACAGACTTAGAAGCAAAAAAAATTAAAGTTTCATCTCATCTGGGAGTTAGTTCATTTTTTAAGTTAAAGGGATTACTCCTGTGAAATCATCTTAAAGGTTTACAGTAAAGAACACAATTCTAAGCTCCCAATCACAAGAAGTAATAGAAATTTTACAGGCATAGTTACTGGCATAAAGATACAGATTCAATAAGAAAGTTTCCTCTAAATTCGGCCAGTTACTCATTTCTAGGGATCTGCCTCCATCAGGTTACATGTAAATATCCATTTTAAACAGAGATAAATTGCTCCATGAATATCTTAAAGACAGACTGAATAATATGACTGTTCAGCTCATTTCTATTGCCAAGTTAGCGATCAGAAAGAACATCACACCCGATGGAGACTGAACTAGATTGAAGGGTTCGGATCTAAACATACAGAATAATTTCCTGGAGTCCCCCTTTGTAAATCCATGGCAGTTTCAACATTGGGAACTCTTCAGTCTCATTTTTCTTACTGAACAGAACATGGTAATAAGTACTAAGGGCCTGACAATGAGTACAAAAATGAGTAAGAGATAGCAACCAAGCTCAAGAAGTGCAGTATATGCTGTACTTGGTGGCTCGTGCCTGTAATCCTAGCACTTTGGGAGGCAGAGGCTGGTGGACTGCTTGAGCCCAAGAGTTTGAGATCAGCCTAGCCAACATAGTGAGACCTCCGTCTCTACAAAACATACAAAAATTAGCCAGGAGTGGTGGTGCGCGCCTGTAGTCCCAACGACTCAGGAGGCTGAGGTGGGAGGATTGCTTGAGCGTGAAGGCCGAGGTTGCAGTGGGCCGAGATCGAGCCACTCCACTCTGGCCTGGGTGACAGGGTGAGACCTTGTATCGAATAAAAAAACAAAAAAAAAAAAAAAAAGGAAGAAGAAAAAAAAGAAGTGCAGCATAGCAGAAAAACAATATTCCCCAAATATGCTGGATTGTATCTAATATAACCAAGCTTCCCAGATTATGATTCAAGTGGAGCAAATACTTCCTGTACTCGTCAATTTCCCTAACTGGAACTCTTTAGAACTTGAAGTGAAACAATGCAGGTATGGTGAATAGTTCATGGTTCTTAAACTTTAAAGATACTTACTACAAAACATTAGAATATCCAGTATTTAAAGGAAAATTAGAGTAAGGAAACATGTTACAGACCGAAGGCCAAATTAAATTTTCTTGGAATCTCTCCAATAATCTCGAACACTGATACACAGATAATATTTAGGTCCTTATTTCGGGCAGTATGAGATTACGTTGAAAGTGACTTTTACTTCATCCTCAAAAGGGCTGAATAGTTGGAATGGCTTCGCTAACTTAAAACACAGTTACGATTTCCTAATCGATTTACAACAGAAACAAACTAAGGCATTGCAGAGAACTTGCTAAAGATTATGAGCTTCATTTCTTTGAGGGTAAAGACAAGCTCCAAAACGGCTTTAGGCAATGCTTCGGAACATTGTTATGTAATTAATATATTAAAACTATATAAGTTAATGCTAAGGAGACATTTCATAAAAATGTAAACAGTCGAGGTCGGGCGCGGTGGCTCAAGCCTGTAATCACAGCACTTTGGGAGGCCGAGGCGGGCGGATCTCGAGGTCAAGAGCTCAAGACCATCCTAGCCAACATGTGAAACCCCGTCTCTACCAAAAACACAAAAATTAGCTGGGCACGGTGGTGTGCGCCTGTAGTCCCAGCTACTCGGGAGGCTGAGGCAGGAGAATTGCCTGAACCCAGGAGGCGGAGGTTGCAGTGAGCCCAGATTGTGCCACTGCACTCCAGCCTGGCGCCTGGCGACAGAGTGAGACTCTATCTCAAAAAAAAAAAAAAAATTAAACAGTCGACACAAAATAATTCCTAATTTGCCGGGCGCGGTGGCTCAAGCCTGTAATCCCAGCACTTTGGGAGGCCGAGGCGGGTGGATCACGAGGTCAAGAGATCAAGACCATCCTGGTCAACATGGTGAAACCCCGTCTCCACTAAAGATACAAAAAATCAGCTGGGCATGGTGGTGCGTGCCTGTAATCCCAGCTACTCGGGAGGCTGAGGCAGGAGAATTGCCTGAACCCAGGAGGCGGAGGTTGCCGTGAGCCGAGATCGCGCCATTGCACTCCAGCCTGGGTAACAAGAGCGAAACTCCGTCTCAAAAAAAAAAAAAAAAAAAAAAATTCCTAATTTCATCCAAGAGGCAAACGGTGAAAGACCGAACGTGAAGTTTGCCAATCACCTGAAAGGAGCAGCGTGGTCAACGACCCAGGAAGCCCTCAGCACTCGGGGGCAGCAGGGAACTGCGAGAGCAATAGCTCCACCTACCGATCCACGCGGTACTTCCTGAAATACGCTGGCACCCCAAGTCCACAGCGATCGTGCTCTCCCCTCCTCCACTCGTGTGACCCAACCCAAAGCTAGTTGAGTCACCAGCTCTTAATAGTCATCCCCGTGCTCTCTGCTCCAATCTCCCTTTCCTCCACAAGCTTCTGCACGGCTCCCCGGCGTGAATAAAACCGAAAGGTGCCAGACACCGCCGCGGCAGAGCTGTCTGGAGACGGAAGACCGCAAACGGCTCCAGCTGGAGCGGCGGCCCGGGTGGCTCAGTGTCCGCCCGGGAGGGAGGCCCCAGGCGCCTCACAATGGCCTTTCCGTGTCGCCCCACTCAGCCGCTACTCTCCGCTCAACCCCCACTCGTCCTCCGGCCCGAAACCCCGGGACCCCGGGGTCTTGCCTCCGCGGGCCCTTCAGCCCGCCAACAGCCGAGCCTCGCCTCCGCCCCCTCGGGAGCCGACCGAACTGAGAAGCCTAGAAACCTCCCTCCGCCGGTCTTCGCCCCGAGACTCTCCTCTCCGCCGCAGCTCCCCGCTCTCCACCGGCCCGGGCCCCTCTACCCCGCCGGCCGAGCCCTGCCCAGCTGCCCTTCTCACCCTTTCATCTTCCCCGCCCGCTGAGGCCGTCGTTACCACCGATATCAACGCCGCCGTCGTCGCCGCCCTCAGGTCTCCGCGCCCTCGGCTCGGACCACTCAACCCCGCAAGCCGGCCTCCTAGCCAGGGCAAGGAGCTGAGCTAGCGACGAAGGCCGCGAGAGTCGGGCGAGGGCCTAAATCTCTGGTGGGGGCGGGGGTGTCTCCCTCCGCCGCGCAGGTCCCGCCGCCTCCCCACACGTGCACTCGGGTCTCTCAGCTCCCTCCCGCCGCTGCCGCCAGCCAGACCAGCCGCCGCGCGGTGACCTTTCACCCCGCCCCTCTGCGCGCCGGCGCGTCCGCCGCGTCGCGCGCAGCCGCACTGCGCGCCTCCGCGCACCCTGCCCCCTCCACTCCGGAACCTCCATCTTTCTCCCGGACTGTGGCTTCTGGCGTCATTCTCCTCCCTCCCACCTATTACAACACTCCTTGAGGGGCTGGCTCGGTAGGCCCTGGCGGTAAAATCCAGATTTTTCCACCCCTTCCTCTCCTGTCTCGTATCCGCAAGATCAGTCTTTCTCGGACCCGTCTTCCCAGTTTGTGGTCTCCAGAGTGACCTTCAAACGCTCTTGCCTTCCACTAGGGTTTTATAAGGCTAGTTCTAATAAATGTAAATAAATCTGTGGAAAGCTCAGGTAAGTTAGGTGTTTTAAAACAATTAAACGTAGTTAACCATCGGCCGGATAGCTTGGGTACTCTCCACCACGCTTCCAGTTTTGAGCTCACGTGATTCACCCAACCCTTAGAGCCTGGAATTTCACAGGCGGATTCCGGAGGGAGGGAACCCCACCGCCATTTCCTGTCCCTCGATCGTGGCGTGAACGTCACTTCCTTTGCAGTGCGCTTTAACCCTTGCTGTCCACGTCTTCCACATTGTACTCGACAACACAGTCCTTGTGAAAATTTATCTTTATTTCTTTAATCTAAGGAGATTAATATTCAAGGAATCTGTGAAAATACAGGCTCCTAAGATGTAGCGAGATGGGATGAGGAAGTCAGGGCGGAGCTCGACGTCACGTGACTGGTTGGACCCGCCCCCCTCCTCTGCAGCTGAGGACTTCCCCTCCCGTGGTGACAGAGCCTCTGGGTCCTCGGTCGGTACCGTCTCTGCACCTCGCGCCCCAGCAGGTGAGCGGCGGCCGGTGACTGGCGAGTGGTGGGGGCAGAACGGGTAAAAGGGGTAGAAGAAGGCAGAGGAGAGAGAGAAGGGAGAGTGTGAACGGCGACCTCCCTGCCTGAGGCTTCTTCCCCGCTGTCACCCTGCAGGGGCAAGGAGCTCATTTCCCCGGACCCCCGCTTCCCCAAGTGTGGTCGTCCCCGCTACTTGGGGATTGAGATGTCCACCTTTCCCAGGGTTGGAAGTGAGTGCGGCCATGATGATTCTCTACTCAGAGCCTTTGGGGCTTCGGGTAGCAGATTATTCAGCCATTCCACAGGGTCTGCAGTAGACACTGGTCCTATTCCTAAAGCCCATTCTTTGGCAAAGATCCTCACCGTCCTTACCCTCAGCTCAGGGCTGAGAAGCGGGGAGGAAGCAAAAACCCTGGAGGCAGAGGCGTCTCCGGTGAGACAGGCTTGGGAGGGACTGTCAGATACGGCCCTCACTGCGGAGTCACTGTGAAGCTTCCCTCCGAATGTGCTTTCTCAGTAATTCTAAGGGTTTTATCTGACATCCCTGCAGGGAAGGTTCCGGAGATGTTCACGTGCTTCGGATGGGACTGGAAGGGTAAAAGCAGGGCTTTTACTTTTTCTTCTCTGAGGGAGAGGACAGTTGAAGGAATACTGTCTCCACAACAGGGGGTGTTAGTAATGCGACGGTCTCGATTGAATGAGGAGGCGTTGGAAGATGGTATTGTGGTGTCGTGGTGTGCGGGAGGCCCAGGCTAGTTGAGGGAAAAGTGAGTAGGGTTCCCTGAAACCGAAGTAGGAAACTGATTGGGTTGGAAATATTGTTAAACCAGATTTATTTGGCCGTATACTTAAAGGTAAAATCAAGTCGAGATGTTGCTGTCTGCACATATTTTCTGCCTTTAATCTTTCCCTTTTTGTCATTTTTCCCTAAAATATTACTTAATTGCCACTCCCAGACTATTCCTCGACCGGCTTTATAGTAAATTTAGGTGAAGTAGCATTTGTATCCCTCCTAAGTTTCCCCAATTGTAAAACTCCCGGTGTCCTCTTCAAATTTTGATGAATAGTATTTTGTGAAAATACAGTTGTTTTGCCCAGGTGTTGTCCAACCGGAGTACTCCCATTCTGTCTGTAATGTCTTACCAATGTTTGACCCCAAGCAACGGGCTTTAGGGAAGAATGTTTTTCAGTTTGTGGTTAAACTCTTTTTATTTGTACTGCAAACTCAGAAAGTTCCATGCTTCTTTTCACTCTTACAAATATTACAAATTTGATATTTAAAATTTAAATTACACCTTAATATGAAAAATGGTATGCTCAGTTAAATCTTGTAGTTTTCTAAGATAATTAAAGAAGACTGCTGAAAAATGAGGAAGATGGAATCATCTTTGTGTGTTGGATGTGACTGATTTATTTTTATTTTTTTGTGTCTTCCAAATGCTATGCAATAAACTGGCCTTATTTTGTTAAGGAGAACAAAAGTTAATATTCTAGAATAGTAACAGTTTAACAAAGTATTTTTATAGTAAGTTCTAAATACATAACCTGGCTTATTGATGCTCCTTGCTGGAAAACAAGGAGACGAAGATGTTGCTTTCCCCAAGTAATGAAGAAGATTACTATTATCTCTTGTGGATTTACCGTTTCAGTATTTTGTACTTAGGACCCATACTGCACAGTAGACTAATATATTAATATATTTATGTCACCATGCCTGCTTTTGCTATGTATGTGTGTGTGTGCGTGTGTATGTGTGTGCGTGTGTGTGTGTGTGTGTGTGTGTGTGTTTAGCCATTAATTTTCTCCATAATAAGATTTCCTTGATTTCTAGAGGAGAGAGAAGAAAAAAGGAAGTGTTACTTCATTGACCAGGTGACATTGCATCACAAAAGGAGAATTCCTTAAGTGCCCTGGAAGTCCTAACTAGTCCTGTCTGGCTGATACCAAAATGGGAAAGAGAAAACCAGTTAGAAGCATTGACTACTAGAGGGGGAAATATCAATATGAAAGTGGCTGAATGAGTCTGCAGTTTTACTTCGCAATTCCCCCAATTTTAGGGAACTTCTGAAAGCAGTGACTTAGACCACTGATGAAATGTAGATTAGTAGCGGGAATTGGTGGCCACATTGCTGTTAAGGTTAAATGTGAAAAAAAGCTTCGACATTATGCATAGATCACACACGATTGGAAGCCTGGAAAACATCTCTGAGACTAGCCTTATCAGTTGATGAGTGTTACTTGTAGAAATCTTAACATTTATTAGAGAATTGTGCTATAGTCCACTGTTAACTAAAACATAAGGATTTTGTTTTGTTTTAGGGTCCTTGGCACCTCTGGTTTTCTTACCCCGAGGTCTTTCTTGTTTTCAGTGCCTTTATAGATTTTTGCCACCACTAAGAATGCTTTTTTCCCCGGTGGACAGAGGTGGCCACTCACTCATGATGATAATGATAGACTTCTAATCATAATCGTTATCATCATCATCTTTTCTATTCTTCTACTTGCACTTCTAGCCCTGTATTTAATTGCTGTTTCCTGGGCTGTTCCTCAGCAAATCATAAAGCTTCCCGGACTGTGAACTATAATACTATTTTGTCTTCAGCACCAGAATACTGAAGTTCCTGATAGCTACTCAATAAATTGTTTATTGAATGAATGTTGGACAATTAGACAAGGAAATTAAACCACTTTAATTTTTGCGGATCATAGATCTTCCTAAAATTGTGCACTAAATGTTAACTTTAAAACACAAACTAGTAATAACCTTCAAAATTCATGATAAATACATAGATAAAACCTCAGGCCAGGCACAGTGGCTCACGCCTATAATCCCCGCACTTTAGGAGGCTGAGGCCCGCGGATCACAAGGTCAGGAGCTCTAGACCAGCCTGGCCAATATGGTAAAACCGTCTGTACTAAAAATACAAAAAAATTAGCTGGACATGGTGGCTCATGCCTGTTAATCCCAGCTACTTGGGATGCTAAGGCAGGAGGATTGCTTGAACCTGGGAGGCAGAGGTTACAGTGAGCCGAGATCGGGCTGCTGCACTCCAGCCGGGGCAACAGAGCGAGACTCTGTCTGCGGGGGCGGGGGGGGGGGGAATCAAAAACCTTAGATGGATTTTTTTTTTTTTTGAGATGGAGTTTCGCTCTTGTTATCCAGGCTGGAGTGCAATGGCGCGATCTCGGCTCACCACAGCCTCCGCCTCCTGGGTTCAGGCAATTCTCCTGCCCCAGCCTCCTGAGTAGCTGGGATTAGAGGCATGTGCCACCATGCCCAGCTAATTTTTTGTATTTTTAGTAGAGACAGGGTTTCACCATGTTGACCAGGATGGTCTCGATCTCTTGACCTCGTGATCCACCCACCTCGGCCTCCCAAAGTGCTGGGATTACAGGCATGAGCCACCGTCCCCAGCCCCCTTAGATGGATTTTATTAATGCTGAGACCAACTTATTTTCACAGCGTGTTTATTTACTAGTAAGTATTTTTATCATCAAAATATGGGAGAGAAGGGAAGAGGAATTAATTGTTCTAAATGAAAAAGTAGCTCTGCATGATCTGTAAGTGGACTGGCACTAGACTAAAAGTCAGAGGATCTTCATTCAGCTCTGCCCCTTTAGTTATATGTCCTTTTTAAGTAATGTGTTCAGGTTTGATGCTTAGGAACCTTACTATGACAAAAACCCTGGGTAATTTACGTGAAAATATTTTTAAAACTAAGTAGTGTCTGTAATCCCAGCACTTTGGGAGGCGGAGGTGGGCTGGTCATGGATCAGGAGATCAAGACTATCCTGGTTAACACGATGAAATCCCATCTCCACTTAAAAAAAAAAAAACTTAGCTGGGTGTGGTGGCATGTGCCTGGAGTCCCAGCTACTCGGGAGGAGAATCAGTTACTTCGATTTTATATACTGAATTTATAAAGAAGACTTAAGATACCCCACAGAATTGACTGATGTCCCAGTGAGCAGCAGGTTTGGGGGACGACGAAAGGAGTAGAATTTGAAAAGAAGCTATTACCCAGGAACTGGGGGTAAGAAAAATGTGCCTGTAGCAGAAATTCTAAAACACATTTATTAATTGTACCTGAAAAATATCAAGATAAAGACCCTTATTTTGGCAACTACAGTGTCTTAATATTTTCTGCACAAAGATTTCCCAAAGCTTGATCATTAATATATGGAATCAATTTAAGGAGTCATTTCTTCCATTTTGAATTTTTTATTTCTGCAATGGATTATAGAAATATGTTAAAATTGTACAGAATTGTAGAGTAGGGACTTTTGAGTCAGTGCTTATAAGTTTAAAAATTTTGTCTTTTTTTAAAAAAAAAAGAAAAATTAGGCTTTTTAAAAAAGTGTTTTTATATATTATTTGTCTATGTGAAACAGACAAAGAAATGTACAGAACATAATGGAGACATAAACTAGAGTAAAATTCTTCCCTTCCTAAACTGATGATTCACAAGGATTAGTAGTTTGGCAATGGAAAATATCAGTAAGTTAAACAGTAATTTAAGTATAGCTATCATGAGTTTATGAATCACTTTAATCCTGAAAAAAAATTACCCATTTATCTTAAGGAAAGATTTTATTAAAACTTTATTGACTTTTCGTTAGTGTTGATTATTATAATAGATGGATTTATTGATTTATGAATGAACTTATTCTTTATACTAAATAAGTTTATTGTAAATAAATAAACTGTGAGCAATGAGAATGTTTTCTGTATAATTTCTGAAGATAATTTTAGTTTTGCTATTCTTTTTTTCCCTATGGCGAAATGAAGGAGACTTTGGTTTATGTGAGTGTATTTTATATGTAGTGTATACATATATGCATATAGTTATACAAAGTAAATATTTGTGTATAAAATACATAGTATGTGTATATATATAGAGAGAAAGACAGCTGAGGTGGATGTGTATCATTGTAGTTAGGTATGTATTTTATCTGAAACTATTGAAGTGATTTTTAGAATTATCTAATGATTTATGTTTGAAACTCCTCTTTCTGTATATTGCTTTGTACTTAGCTCTAGTTAATAAATTTACAACTATGATTAACTGTTTTGAAAAATTAATGGCATATCATAAGTATTTTCAGATTAAAATGTTAGAAGGAAACACTTTCTTATATCCTAAGGTTTAAAAAAATCGCTATTATTTTTGGTATTGTTATTATGGTAACTTACATTAAAAATTTCATTTTGGGATTTAATGCTATCTGTCGAAACTGTTCTCTTGATGATAAAACTTTTAAAAAAATTTTATCTGTCACATGCCACATGTTGTTTCTTTTCTGAAAAATAATTAAGCTTATTTCACAGAAAATAAAATGGGTGGTGTATGATATGATACAGAAGTTCCAGATGTGCTTGAGCAATGAAAAGCAACTAGACTTTATAAGTTTTTAATTCTTTGTTTAATTTTTTAAATGTTTATTTAAAGGTAAAATAGAGACTCATTAAATTGGAAAATACCTATAAAATTGAAAAAAGGGACTGTGTATAGTAGTGACAGTATATACATATAGAAAAAGTTGTAAGGAAATGCATCAAAATAAGTAATTAGATTGATGCAGTAAAGAAAATATTGAGGACCGAGCATAGTGGCTCACACCTGTAATCCCAGCGCTTTGGGAGGCCAAAGTGGGTGGATTACTTGAGGTCAGGAGTTCGAGACCAGCCTAACCAACATGGTGAAACCCTGTCTCTACTAAAAATACAAAAACTAGCCAGGCATGATGGCTCACACTGTTAATCCCAGCTACTCAGGAGTCCGAGGCAGGAGAATTGCTTGAACCTGGGAGGCGGAGGTTGCAGTGAGCTGAGATCATGCTACTGCACTGCAGACTAGGTAACATAGCAAGACTCCATCTCAAAAAAAAAAAGAAAAAAAAAATTGAGAAAGGGGCATATGTATAGTAGTGATAGTATATACATATGGAAAAAGTTGCACTGCGCTCCAGCCTGGGTGACAGAGCGAGACTCTGTCTCAAAAAAAAAAAAAAAAATTGTAAAAAGGGCATATGTATAGTAATGATAGTATATGCATATGGAAAAAGTCATAAGGAAATACATCAAAGTAAGTAACTTATTACTATAACTTCTGTATATTTGAATTTATATTATCAATAGGCATTGCAAAATATTTCTTAATTTGATATGGAAAATTAAGGCACCTAAATAATTCTTTCATCTTAACTACTTGGATACCTTAAGTGAAATGTTTTGTCTTATCCATTTAGCTAAGTAAGTTATTTAATTTTGTAGATGTGTAGATATATTTTTAATTTTAAGTATATAAGTGCAGTAGAATTTTAAAAAGCAGAGTAAATCTCAGTATATAAGAGAATTTACCACATTTCAAAGGGATAATTCAATATAATGTGGGGGAAGGCACATATATATCATAAATGTAACTGATACAGCTTGTTCATCTAGAAGAAAATAAAATTGAACCCCTACTTTGCAAAAACTGATTTCAGATGGATTAGAGGCTTAAATGTAAACAATAAAACATTTAAGATACTAATCTCCTAAATTATCTTTATACATACAATCTAGATGTAGTTTTTGAAAACAATATGGAAACCTGAATGTCATAAAAGTTCAGATAGACACATGAGACTACATAGAAATGAAGTATTCTTTTTTTTTTTTTTTTTTTTTTTTTTTTGAGATGGAGTTTCGCTCTTGTGGCTCAGGCTGGAGTGCAATGGCACAATCTCGGCTCACTGCAACCTCTGCCTCTCGGGTTCAAGCAATTTTCTTGCTTCAGCCTCCCAAGTAGCTGGGATTACAAGCATGCACCACCACACCTGGCTAATTTTGTCTTTTTAGTAGAGACAGGGTTTCTCCATGTTGGTCAGGCTGGTCTTGAACTCCCAAACTCAGATGATCTGCCTGCCTCAGCCTCCTAAAGTGCTAGGATTACAGGCATGAGGCACTGTGCCCAGCCAGAAATGAAGGATTCTTTAGTGGCAAAAATAAAGACAAAATCAGATGAAAAAAAGGCTTGAAATATATATAACAGATGAGTTAACAGTTGTAAGAACCCTTACCAATTCTGAAAAAGTTTACCCAGTAAACATAGATAAAACAAGTGACCAGAAGTTTACAGAAGAGAAATTCAAACATTCAACAAACCTAAAAGGATGTGTAACCTTACTGGTAATGAATATACTAACAATAAAATATTACTTCTCTGATAAGCAAAAATTAAGTGGTAAACCTACTGCTAGCAGGGATATGTGGAGAAGGATTATCTCATAAAATGCTAGTGGAGATGTGAAGTGTTAAGTTTTTTTTCTAAGAAACAATCAGGCAACATCTGTTAATATTGAGAATACGTATATTATCCACCTATCAGTCTAACTCCATGTAATCTTTTCCTTAGAAATAAAAGCATCTGTAAGAGTTTACCTGAGTGTTTCAGTGTCAGTAGTGGCAACAAGGTCGAAACAAAGGAATACCTGTTAATAGAGGTATTGTTATATAAGTTTTGGCCTAGGCATTTTATGGAATGTTGTGAAGCAATTAAATGGTAGGAGTTAAATCTATTCATGATTGGAAAGGATTTCCAAGTACATTCTGAAAGGATTTCTATCATGTATCTTTTTTTCCCTGAGACAGGATCTTGCACTGTCACCCAGACTGGAGTGCTGGTGCCATCTCGGCTCACTGCAACTTCCTCCTCCCAGGCCTAAGTGATCCTCCTGCCTTAGCCTCCAGAGTAGCTGGGGCTACAGGTGTGCACCACCACACCTGGCTAATTTTTTGTATTTTTCTTAGAGACAGGGTTTCACCTTATTGCCCAGACTGACTATCATGTATCTTAAGAAAAAAAAGTACAGAGAAACATTTATACTGATATCTCATTTTTGGAAAACCAGTTGAAAACACCATGAGTTTTGTATATTTTTACCTGCTTGTCACTGTTGGAAAGAGGGAATAAGCAGAAAGGAAAGAGACGGAGTGTCTCTGGTAACATATTTATATAAAACTACATGTTTGTGTATAAGATGCATGATAAGAAACAATGGGCATTTAGGCGATTTGCTTTCTTCCTTACATTTTTCTACATTATATGTTTTTGGTTTTTGTTTTTGAGATGGAGTCTTGCTCTGTCACCCAGGCTGGAGTGCAGTGGTGCGATCTCAGCTCACTGCAACCTCTGCTTCTAGGTTCGAGCGATTCTCCTCCCTCAGCCTCCCAAGTAGCTGGGACTACAGGTGCAAGCCACGACACCCAGCTAATTTTTGGATTTTTAGTAGAGATGGGGTTTCAACATGTTGGCCAGGATGATCTCCATCTCCTGACCTTGTGATCCGTCCGCCTCAGCCTCCCAAAGTGCTTGAATTACAGGTCTGAGTCACCATGCCAGCCACATTATATGTTTTTATTTTTACAGTGGACATGAAGTGTTCCTGTAATTAGGAAAAACAGGCTGGGCACGGTGGCTCACGCCTGTAATCCCAGCACTTTGGGAGGCTGAGGTGGGCAGATCACGAGCCCAGGAGTTTGAGACCATCTGGGGCAACATGGCAAGACCCCCTCTCTACCAATAAATTAAAAAAAAAAATAGTTGGGCATGTAGTCCCAGCTACTCAAGAAACTGTGGTGGGAGGATCACTTGAGCCCAGGAGTTCGAGGTTGCAGTGAACTGTGAATGTTCCACTGTACTGCAGCCTGGGCATGAGAGCAACGCCCTGTCTCACAAGTTAAAAGAAGAAAAATTACTGGAAAATGATAGGCATTACTAGATAGGATTACAAAATGGCATGTTATTTTTGGTATGGGTAGTAAATGCTCTAGACACGCTTTCTACCTTAGAGATAGAGAGCATATTGTACAAGTATGGGATCTGTCACCTGACTTAATCATATGACAGAATCATGAGAAAAGCTCATATCTGGGTTTTGGCACATAAACTAGATTACAAAATTAACTTGCCTTAAGCAAACTTTAAACAAGAATTTCTTTAAAGAAGCAAAATATAAAGTATTTACAATTATTTAATACTTGATTTCTATCCTTTTAAAAGTATGTCAATAGAATACATCATTCAAAGCCAGGGTAGAAAATGGCAGATGCTTTAGAGTTAGATTTGTTGCATATTTAAAGTAGCTGTATTTTTTCCTCACATTGGTATTTCTTTCCCTTTTCATTACCAGTTTATTAATTGCATATGTGTGCTTTAATGTAAGCTGTCCAAAGTCTTTTTTACAAGAGTTGGATGTATGTAAATAAAAATCATTTAAAAGTATTAACATAGCAAGGAGATGAAGGACACCAGACTGTGTGAGTCAGATCCTGGCTCTACTTCCTAGTGGCGTGACTTTGGGGGAGTTAATTGTATCTTTTTGTATTGCATTTTTCTCAGCTTTAAAATAAGAGTATTTAGCTTCATTGGATATCGTGAATAGTATAAGAGAAGTGATTGGAATAATAACTGGCACAGAAGAGCCACATATGTATTTGCCAGCTGGGTGCAGCAACTCACACGTATAATCCTAGCACTTTGGGAGACTGATGCAGGCAGATTGCTTGAGCCCAGGAATTGAAGAGCAGCCTGGGCAACATGGCGAAACCATGTCTATACCAAAAAAAATAAAAATTAGCCAGGCGTGATGGCACACACTTGTAGTCTCAGGTACTCGGTAGGCTGAGGTGGGAGGATCACTTGAGCATGGGTAGCAGAGGTTGCAGTGAGCTGAGCTCATGCCACTGCAGACCCTGGGTGACAGAGCCAGACCCTGTCTCAGGAAAAAAAAAAATATATATATATATATATATATATATATGCTATTATTTGCCCAGTTAGGTAAAATATGTAATAGTTCTACTTGGCTCAATTGTTTTAACATTCATTGAATCATCCAATAATATTTTTAATTCAGTTGAATGGGTAATACATATACAAATACGGTAAAATTTATATATAAGTGTATTTTCTCTCTCCTTATTGTTTTTTTCTCCCATATGGAGAAAACGGCAGCACCTCTGCATATTATTCTGGACCTTACATTTTTCACTTCAGAGTATTATCTTGGAGATCTTTTCACATTGATACAGTTAAAGCTGCCTCATTCAGCCAGTCACAGTGGCTGATCATGCCTGTAATCCCAGCACTTTGGGGGGCTGAGGCCGATGGATCACGAGGTCAGGAGTTCAAGACCAGCCTGGCCAGCATGGTGAAACCCCCTCTCTACCAAAGATAGAAAAAATTAGCTGGGTGTGGTAGGGCTCGCCTGTAATCTCAGCTACTTGGGAAGCGGCAGGAGAATCACTTGAACCTGGGAGGAGGAGATCGCAATGCGCTGAGATTGTGCAATTGCACTCCAGCCTGGGCAACGGGGTGAGAGTCCATGGTTTGGTGGGGGAAAGCTGCTTCATTCTTTTTAATGATAGTTTAGTAGTCAATTGTATTAATATACCCTCATCATCATATGTAACATTTACTGAGAGCTTACTCCTGATCCAGATGCTTTCTTAATACTTTAGTTGTATTAACTCATGGAAGCCTCAAAGCAACCTATGAGATAGGCACGTTTTTCCATATTTAACAAATGAGGAAAATTAGGCACAGGGTGATTAAATGTCCAACAGTCACACAACTCATAAGCCCCTACGGCTCAAGATTTGAACCCAGGGAGTCACTTGCAGAGATTGCTGTCATAATACCCCTAAACATGTAGCCTGTCATAGTATTACAAGGTATTTAGCCTCCATATTAATGGACATTCCAGTCTTTTGCTTAAGACAGTGGTATAGTTAATATTTTGTTAATAAAACATTTTATACACATACAGTAAATTCCTAGAAATGGACTAGCCATGTCAAAGGTAAGTACATTTTGAATTTTGGCAGGCACTGTCAAATTTCTCTCCAATTTAGGGAGGTGCAGAAGTTCACCTTTGTCCTTAGTAATTTGTCAAAATCTGCTATTTAGCTTGGGTCTTTGGAAGGTGTGCTTTTAACATTTCTAGCATCCCTGAATTGTGTGTGATCTACCATCATGTAATAGCATAAGTTACTGTCATATGGAATTAATGTAACAATGTCAGTGTGAGAAAAAGGTGTGACCTTTGGACTTGTTGCTTACAAATAATAGTAAGTATTTTAGATATAGCTTGAAATACTCCTTAATGTGATATATATATTGAAATTCTATCAATTAAAGTTTGAATATATATTATTGAAAGAATAAAATGCTATAATTGTAAATAATTGTTAAAGTTGCTGACTTTGTGTACTAAAGCAATTATGTAAGAGTGTTCAAGTAGTTATTAATTTGAACATTAAGAGTGTGGTGACTAGCTAAATATAGGAATAACTGTGTCCTTTCTTGTGAAGAGTGAGTTTTCAATAATCCGTGACTCCTAGTCTTAGGTAATGCAAAATTAGTCAGTGAGGGGCTTTATTTAGATGAGTTATAAAATCCACAAGTTATTTTGAGTATAACACACTTGGATTCACTGCCCAATATTTCACTTGTTCAAGAAAGGAAAAAATATCTCATCGTGAATCTGAGCAGCAGGTTGACTGACACCAAACTCTTCAATGTGATCCAAAATAGATGCTTAAAATACAGAATCTTCTCAGGTCCCAACCTAGTATACCTGCAGTGCCTGAATGTGGACCTGTAGTACCTGCTTGTTTTACAGTGGGGTGTGTGTGTGTGTGTGTATGTGTGTGTGTGTACGCGCATGTGCGCCTTTTAAATATGACCTCATTCTCCCTAAGAAACTCTACTGGGGTTAGGGACAGCTTGGGAAGTTGCTATAAATAGAGACGAACAGACTGTC
This sequence comes from Saguinus oedipus, assembly GCA_031835075.1. Classification (NCBI taxonomy): domain Eukaryota; kingdom Metazoa; phylum Chordata; class Mammalia; order Primates; family Cebidae; genus Saguinus; species Saguinus oedipus. The sequence continues at coordinate 96,253,202 of CM063184.1, read as the reverse complement.
TAAAACAGTCCTTTAAAGTGAACTAATTCTACCTCAAATTAGAGTAGTATAAAGTAACAGAAAATAACGTTTCCTATATCCCCACCCTCCAAAGGAGCCATTGAGCCATATCAACTTTGATGTCTCAATTATTAGAGCTTAATCTGAGTCTTAGACCACAAACCCTTCCATGCCTCATGGCACGGAAGTGTATTCAAGCTGGAGTTAATATTTTCCTAAATTCTCATTCAAGCTATTATAAGTCGATACGCCATTAGCCCTGTTCTGAAAATATGGGTGAATAAAGTACTTAAGAGGCATATCTGACTTCTACACCTGTGAGCTATTAAGTGACTGTGGAAATTCCCAGAATTAGCTAAACTTGGCAGGACCAGAGGGTGTCCACACAGCCTTATCCAGAGCCACATTATTTGTTATAAATAGACAAACAAAAAACTGGTTTGGTTAAGTCTTCATCTGTTCCCCCAATGCAATTTCTAGGGTTAAAATTCTCAAGTTTGCATAAGCCAAGTAGTCCTTTAGAAACACTCTGTTAGTCAACAAATAAAAACCAAAGCGAGTATGTATTCTGTGGAAGCATGTCTTTATAGGAGTCATGCTGGCAATAACTCGTGCTTTTCAAAAAATAATTTTATTGAGATACAATTGGATAAGTTTTAATATGTATGTACACACATGAAGCCAGCACTATAATCAATACAGTGAACATATCCATCACACCCAAAAGAAGTTTCCTGGTGCCTCTTTTTAATGCTGTCCTTCCATACCTCCCCACCTCCCATCCTTAACCATCACTGATCTATTTTGTATCATATAGGTTAGTTTACATTACATGTATCAATGATTCATATTTTCCTTGCTGAGTATTATTCCATTTTATGGATATACCATAGTTTGTTTATCCATTCACCCATTGATGAATATTTGTGTTGTGTTTCCACTTTTTGGCCATTATGAATAAAGCTTCTATGAACATTCATGTAAGTCTTTGGACATAAGCATTCTCATGGGTAAGTAACAAGGAGTAGAATGGCTGAATCATATGGTAGGTATAAATTCAACTTTTTAAGAAACTGCTAAACTGTTTTCCAAAGTGGTTGCACCATTTTACAGTTCTACTAGCAATATGTGAGAGTGTTAGTTGTTCTACATCCTTACCAACACTTCTTTGATCAGACTTTTAAAGTTTTAGCTATTTTGATTGCTGTGGAATGGCATTTCATTGTGGTTTTAACTTGCATTTTCCTAGTGACTAATGAACTTGAACTTAAGCATCTTTTCATGTACTTTGCTGTCTATCTTCTTTGGTGAAGTGTATGTTCAAATCTTTTGCTTATTTTAATTGAGTTTTCCTAGTATTGAGTTTTGATCTTTGTATATTCTGGGTATAAGTTCTTTATCAGGTTTATGTCTGTAAATATTTTCTCCCAATCTTTACTTTGTCTTTTTGTTCTAACAATGCTTTTTGATGAACAGAGACTTTAAATTTTCATGAAGTCCAGTTTACCATTTTATTCTTTTATGGATTGTGCTTTTAGTGTTATGTCTAATCCAAGGTCACAAAAGAAGTTTAATAGTTTTAGGTTTTACATTTAGGCCTACCATTTCATTTTTAGATGTTTTATGTAGTTAAGGGGTGTTTTTTTGCATTTACATATACATTGGTTCTACCAACACTTGTTGAGAACACAATATACTTTCTCCACTGAATTGCCTTTATACTTTTGTGAAAAGCCAGTTGCTCATGTTTATGTTGGAGTGGAGCCTTTTTGAGCTGATAAATTTTGTAAAATTTTAAATAATAATACTAGACAGATTAATAGAGATTAAATTTTATCTATTCATTATAGAATTATATGTCTTCTGTTCATAAGATTGAACAAAATGACCACTAAAATTACTAATAAAATTATAACTTAAAGTTAATAAATTGAATCAAATTTAATATTTTCTTAATATTTAAGAATATTTAATAATAATCTTTGATCTCAGAAGATCATTCTGTGATAGTAATATTTGGATTCAGCTTTGGCCTCAGGTGAATATTTTTAAAATCTTGGCCATCAAGCATTAGGCCAGAATGTGTATTCAGTGTACTTTGAAGGTCTTTTTATCAGTTTTCACTCAAAACTGATAAAAAGATCTATTGCATAGATGTTATGAATTCCTGAGCTAGGTGTAAACCTATTTATGGGAGTTTTTTTTTGGGAGACAGAGTCTCACTCTGTTGCCCAGGCTGGAGTGCAATGGCACAATCTTGGCTCATTGCAAATTCTGCCTCGCAGGTTTAAGTGATTCTCCTGCCTCAGCCTCCCAAGTAGCTGGGACTACAAGTACCTGCCACCACACCCAGCTAATTTTTGGATTTGTAGTAGAGACAGGGTTTCACCATTGTGGCCAGGTCTCAATCTCTTGACCTCAGGTGATCTGCCCACCTCGGCCTCTGAAAGTGCTGAAATTACAGGCATGGGCCACCATGCCTGGCCACGATGAGAGTTTCTATTCCCCCCACACCCTTGCCAGTACTGTCCCTGAGCAGTATTTAGTCATTGCCTACTATGTGCCAAGGCACTTTACTGGATAATTGGGGTGTTCAATAAACAAAGCAGAGGTGGTTTATCAGCATTTACAGTCTGGCCCTGAACATAGACATGGAACAGCTTTTTAGTCACAAGAGTAGTAAGTGCTACAAAGGAGCAATGTTAAAGACCTTGAGCACAGGGCAGCAGGCAGTTAATTTCTTAGCAAACCACACTATTTAAAACCTCGTCTCTCCCCACAACTAATTTAGTTAAATAAACCCTGGTTGTTAATCATAGTATACTAGGAAAACTGTTAGAAATACAGATTTCTTGCCCTCTGAATTGAAAATGTCTGGACTTTTGACCATAGTCATTGTGGAAATCCAGATTGTAAGGTGTTTTTTCACCTATCTTAGGCAGCATTCTTTTCCTCTTTTGTCTTTAACTTTATGCTTTAGGATATATTTTTATTGCATAGATGTTATGAATTCCTGAGCTAGGTGTAAACCTATTTATGTGACACTCTCTTCTAAACATTGGGTTAATATACCAGAGCACAGTTTATGAACCTTTGTCCTCTTTTATTCCATCCATTAAATAAATGACAGGATGGATTCATTTAAATGTAGACATCATATTTTCTTTTCTCTCTCTCTCTCTTTTTTTTTTTTTTTTTTTGAGACAGGGTCTCACTATGTTGCCAAAGCTGGTCTTGAACTCCTAGGCTCATGCGCAAACCTCCTGCCTCAGCCTCCCAAGTAGCTAAGAATACAGGCATGAGCCACTGTACCTGGACAGCATGATTTAATAGTATAAGTATAATAGCACTTTTACTACAACACTGTTAATGCTGTCTCTTTTTTGTTTCTTGTATGTACATCAATCTCAAATGCTGACATTGCTTATATTTGGCTAGTTTAGCAGCTCCTATTTTTTTTTTTTTGCAAAATGATCAAAATTTTGCTCACAACATTTAAAAGAGTAATGTGGTAATCGTAAAGTTTTAAAAATAAGTTTCTGGCTGTGTGCCGTGGCTCACGCCTATAATCCCAGCACTTTGGGAGGCTGAGGTGGGTGGATCACCTGAGGTTAGGAGTTCAAGACCAGCCTGACCAACATGGTGAAACCCATCTCTACTAAAAATACAAAATTAGCCGGGTGTGGTGGCGCATGCCTGTAATCCCAGCTACTCAGGAAGCTAAGCCGGGTGAATTGCTTGAACCTGGGAGGCAGAGGTATGATGAGCTGAGATTGAGCCATTGCACTCCAGCCTGGGCAACAACAGCAAAACTCGATCTCCAAAAAAAAAAATGTTTCTAAGTATTCTAAGCAATTGCCTTTTAAAAGTAGTTGTATAGTTTCTAGTTTGACTCTTTTTGAAGGTGATAATTTTCCTGCATGATTGCCTGCAATTTTTTTTTTTTTTTGAGATGGAATCTCGCTCTGTCTCCAGGCTGGAGTGCAGTGGTGTGATCTCACCTCATTGCAACTTCCCCTTCCTAGGTTCAAGCGATTCTCCTGCCTCAGCCTTCTGAGTAGCTGGGACTACAGGCATGCGCCACCACACCCAGCTAATTTTTGTATTTTTAATAGAGATGGGATTTCGCCGTATTGGCTAGGCTGGTTTCAAAGATCCACACACCCTGGCGCCTCCCAAAGTGCTGGGATTACAGGCATGAGCCACTGCGCCCAGCTGCCCATATCTTTTAAAAGAGCAAAGAAGTTATTCCTGGAAGATCCCCAACAGATTTTGCCTTATTTCTTATTGGTCAGATCATCATTTATTATGTGCTTATTTCCAAAGCAGTCAAAGGAACTGGAATTACAGCAGTAGGCTTACCAAATTTTGAACAAAGTTGGCTTTTGGTTGGCAAGGAAAAAATCGGGAAACTAAATATACATAGTGAAATAAATCTGCCACATAAGCCATTCTAATAGGGTTGCTAGGTAGGTGGATTGAAGGAGATGAATAGAAAGAGCGTCACAAAATGACTAGTACTATACTCTAAAAATATGATAGGGTACTTAGCTGGTATTCCACTATAATTTCCAGAGATAGTCTTTAATCAATTAGATAGAATGTATTTTTTCAAGTGTTAATATTAAAATAATGCTTCCTTATCAGTGAAGCCCCAGAATTTTGTATGTGAGTAAACATTACCTTGGTAGGTTAGTGTGTAACTTAAATATTACCTCATCTTTGCTCCCAACAGCCATATCATCCACGACTCTGCTTACTAAAAGAATTATTTCTGAAATAATGAAGTTATCAAGTGCATTGACCAGCAGCAGTTGGAGTGGACATTATAGGCAAATTTTTTTTCCTCTGGTGTTACTTTCCGCGGCAGTGTTCTGCAGTGCCTGTTGGGGAGAGACTGATGACTCATTAGCTCAGATGGTTGCCTCTGCTGCCTTTCTGGATTTTTCCTCTTCTACCACAGGGTGTTTATTTTTGTTTAAATCTTTCACAAATGGGTTGGGGAGAGGAAACTCTATAACTTGTAACCAAAGAATCTTAGTTGTAAGTTGTATTCACTTTTTATCCTTAAGCAAGGTTGAAGTCAAAACAGCTAAAGGCAACATGTTTATATAATCATTGACTTGATTTTTCCATGAATGCATCTGTGTATACCACACTGCTTTCAAGAAAGTATGTAATAAGTATTTCTGCTTTTATTTTGTTTATTTGTTTATTTTTGAGGCATTCTCTCATCCTTTACCCAGGCTGGAGTCCTGCAGCACAGTCTCAGCTCACCGCACCTTCCACCTCCCAGGTTCAAGCAGTTCTTCTCCCTCAGCCTCCCAAGTAGCTGGGACTACAGCTTTGCACCACCACGCTCAGCTAATTTTTGTATTTTTTGGTAGAGACAGGGTTTCATCATATTGGCCAGGCTGGTCTTGAACTCCGGACCTCAAGTAATCCACCTGCCTCAGCCTCCCAAATTACTGGGATTACAGGCATGAACTATCACACCAGGCCTCATGATTTTATTTTTTAAATGTTTGGGAACAACAATAGCTGTATAGGCCGGTGTAGTGGCTCATGCCTATAATCCCAGCACTTTGGGAGGCCGAGGTAGGCAGATCACCTGAGGTTAGGAGTTTGAGAATAGCCTGGTCAACTTGGTGAAACCCCATCTCTACTAAAAATGCAAAAAAATTTCCAGGCATGGTGGCTCATGCCCATAGTCCCAGCTACTTAGGAGGCTGAGACACAAGAATCACTTGAGCCTGGGAAGTGGAGGTTGCACAGAGCCGACATCATACCACTGCACTCCAGCCTGGGTGGCAAACTGAGACTCCATCTCAAAAATAAAAAAGAGAATCAATAGCTATATATTGTCTTAAGAAGGAGTTATTACTTTGGGAGACTGAGGCGGGTAGATCATGACGTCAGGAGTTCAAGACCAGACTGGCCAACATGGTGAAATCCCATGTCTATTAAAAAATACAAAAATTAGCTGGGCATGGTGGTTCATATCTGTTATCCCAGCTACTTCGAAGGCTGAGGTAGGAGAATTGCTTGAACCTGGACCCAGGAGGCAGAGGTTGCAGTGAGCCGAGATCATGCCACTGCACTCCAGCCTGGGCTACAGAGTGAGAGACTCCATCTCAAAAATAAATAAATTTTTTTTAAAAAGGAGTTATTAAATAGCCTATAAAACTATTTTATGTAGCATTAAAACCTATTATATTTTGGACCTTAGAGAGATTTGGGCTAAGATTAATTTTCAGGCTGGGCACGGTGGCTCATACCTTTAATCCCAACACTTTGGGAGGCTGAGGCAGGCTCCATCACAGGTCAGGAGTTTGACAGCAGCCTGGCCAATATGGTGAAACCCCCGTCTCTACTAAAAACACAAAAAAATTAGCCGGGCATAGTAGCGTGTGCCTGCAATCCCAGATACTCAGGAGGCTGAGGCAGGAGAATTGCTTGAACCTGGGAGTCAGAGGTTGCAGTGAGCTGAGATCATGCCACTGCACTCCAGGCTGGGCAACAGAGTGAGACCCCATCTCCTCCCCCCCCACACACGATTAACTTTTAATATGATCTAATTTGCAGTATAATTTGCTTATTGAAAGTTGGTGTTCTAGGAGATTGTTTTAACATTTTAAAAAGCCTATTCTTTTTCACTTAGAGCCATAAGCATTCAATGATGAAGCAGAAGATTTTAGTGGGGTATTTTTAACTATTCACAGATAATAAGGAAAAGTTATCAACAAATTAGTATGTTGTATGACCATGCTTATCAAAATACTATATGTTTAGCCCTATTCAGTCATCAGGTCACTATGGTATGTCTACCTGATGAGTAATTTTTATCTCACTGTGGGGAGGAAATACTTAGATATTTTTTTCTCTTTTTTTTCTTTAGTTTTTTCAGTTTCTTATTTTTATGGATACATAGGTGTATATGTTTACAAGGTACATATTTTTCTTATAAAATTTATTGTATGAATGAAGTAGAGTATAAAACTTGTTTGAAATTCAGAGAATGTACAACAGCATTACCAAGAATTTCCCTACCTATAGTAGACTGCTGTAGCATCCTATTTCTTGTTCACATTCTGGGATGGGGTACATAGAGGAGTGGTTATTCACTTTGATGTTTATTTGGATCAATACATTTGAAAGGAAGAGGGTGGGAGCAGAGTTGGGCAGAGGAAGAAGTTCAAATGTAATGCAAGCCCCACAGAGCCTCAGGCACCCAGTGGGAGAGATCTGGAGTGAGTATTGCTTGCCAGAGTATTCTGTATCAGGCTGAGATGGCTGGGCCTTTGTACCTCCACTGTGTCCATTAAGCAAGTGCCCACTGCCCTACAAGTGGTGTGAATGCAGGCAAGGCAGCTCTGCATCTGAGGCTGACCTTGACAGGTTAACAGCTGTTAGTTATTTACTAAACACTATGGGAGTGCTTTTTGGACTGGGAATATTTGAGCAGACACATGAATGATATGAAGAAATGAGTCCTCAAAAAAAGAACACTCTGGGCAGTGACACAGGAAATATAAAAGATCCATGTTGCTGTAGCAGATTAAAATGTAAATATTTTTAAATGTCAAAATGCTTTTTTTAAAATGCTTGGAATTTTTCACTTTAAAGCTCGTGTTTTCATAATTCCTTTATTATGAAAGATGTGGTAAGAGCAGGTTTCAGGATGTATTTGCAACTACTTCTCTGTATAAAAACAATGGAGTAGAGAAAATGAAAATACTCAGAATCATCATTACATTTTTCTCCACTTAATATTGGCTTTTTAAATTTTATTTTATTTTTGAGACAGAGTTTTGCTCTGTTACCCAGGCTGGAGTGCCGGAGTACAGTGGCGCGATCTTGGTTCACTACAACCTCTGCCTCCCAGATTCAAGTGATTCTCCTGCCTCAGCCTCCTGAGTAGTTGGGATTACAGGCACGTGACACCATGCCTGGCTAATTTTTTTTTTGTTGTTTTTTTTTAATTTATTTTGAGACGGAGTTTCGCTCTTGTTACCCAGGCTGGAGTGCAATGGCGCGATCTCGGCTCACCACAACCTCCGCCTCCTGGGTTCAGGCAATTCTCCTGCCTCAGCCTCCTGAGTAGCTGGGATTACAGGCACGCGCCACCACACCCAGCTAATTTTTGTATTTTTAGTAGAGACGGGGTTTCACCGTATTGACCAGGATGGTCTCGATCTCTTGACCTCGTGATCCACCCGCCTCGGCCTCCCAAAGTGCTGGGATTACAGGCTTGAGCCACCGCGCCCGACATTTTTTTGTATTTTTAGTAGAGATGGGGTTTCACTATGTTGGTCAGGCTTATCTTGAATTCCTGACCTCATGATCTACCCACCTTGGTCTCCCAAAGTGCTAGGATTACTACGGGCATGAGTCACTCTCGCCCAGCCAATATTGGCTTTTTAGAAAGGACAATCATCTTGGTTTGCTAATACAAGAATATTTATGAGAATAATGTAAATTTATGGATCTGGTCAGTCATCTTTCGGTAAATTTTGTAGAATTATCACTTAGACTTTTGGTTCTCTTATTAGCATGATGTCACTTCCTAATGTCTGCTATCTTTGGCATAAATTAAATAATATGTACCTAAAAAAAGTTTAAAACTATAGAATTATTAAAATTCTTGTGTTGGCTAGGATTTTCCAGCTGACTGCTAACCCACAAGACAGCTGGGTTATGAACAAACCCATTTGGTTTCCGCTAATCATTGCTCATACATTTGGAGGCATGCATTGTTTAGTCTTAAAGGGACAGCATGTAAATTCCTGCTTTAAAAAATCGAAACAGACATTATTATTCCCTCATAAACTTTAGAATACCTTTCTGAACCACAGGTTTCAACCATCTATGGGGAAGCTTTACTAGGTATGCTGATGCTTCTTTGTTCATCCTTCCAAATCTCAGCTTAACCTCCTGTTAAGTCACTTTTATCCTGTCCAAGTCTAGGTTAGATGTCATTGCTTTATGCTCTTCTAAATCTCTAGCCTACGGTACTCCTAAGAGAGCAGATATGTCACCTTGGAAGAACTACCTGTTTGTCTTTTCATCCCACCATGCCAGAAGATCCTTGGGGGAAAGATTGTGTCTTACTCCATTACATTTTCTATCTATAATCCAGCAGCTGGCACATCATCAATGCTTAAAAAAATCCAGTCGGTCTTCGAAAATAAAGTTATGATAAAATACACCTGATAACTCGGGGAAAAAAAATAGCTAAGTGACTAGATTTGGTTCAGATCACAAGGTAAGAATCACCGGATGCTTTAGAGAAAAGGCAATCTTAGCTTATATTGACAGAATAAAATTCTGCAAATAAAAAAATAAAAAAGTAGTCATTAGAATTACTTTACTGTTACGCATACTGTTAAATGCCTCACAAAAACCCCATTAGATTTTACAGATGAAACTCAGGCTCAAAAGGATGAAAGAATTTTATTTGCCTAAGTACAAAACTTATAAATTCAGTCTTCGGTGGGACGCAGTGGCTCACGCCTGTAATCCCAGCACTTTGGGAGGCCGAGGCGGGTGGATCATGAGGTCAAGAGAGACCATTTGGCCAGCATAGTGAAACCCAGTCTCTACTCAAAATGCAAAAATTAGCTGGGCATGGTTGTGCGCGCCTGTAGTCCCAGCTACTCTGGAGGCTGAGGCAGGAGAATTGCGTGAACCAGGAAGTTGGAGGTTCCAGTGAGCTGAGATTGTGCCACTGCATTCCGGCTTGGCAACAGAACAAGATTCCGTCTCAAAAAAAAAAAAAAAAAAATCAAAGTCTTCAAATCATGGTATTTGTCTCTCAATAAAAAGAAGCATTCAGGGCCAGGCGCAGTAGCTCACGCCTATAATCCCAGCACTTTGGGAGGCCAGGGTGGGAGATCACTTGAGGTCTTAAGTTCGAGACCAGCCTGGCCAACATGATGAAACCCCGTCTCTGCTAAAAATTCAAAAATTATCTGGGCATAATGGCTCACACTGTAGTCCCACCTACTCAGGAGGCTGAGGCACAAGAATTGCTTGTACCTAGGAGGCGAAGGTTATAGTGAGCCAGGATCATGCCACTGCACTCCAACCTGGGCGACAAAATGAGACCGTCTAAAAAAAAAAAAAAAAAAATTCAGAACAGATGAAGTAGTACTCCAGTACTCATACAGCATCTAGAATCTTGTTTTATCTGTTCCATTTAAAGAAAATAGTGACAGCATGAAATACTTGTAGAAAAGGGTAGTCTCAGGAGTGAGGGACAGTGGTAGGCACTAAAGAGACTTTGCTTGGAGGGGAAACATACTTTGTACGGCTATAGCAATTGGAAAAAATAGGGCCGGAGGGTGGAAGTTAAGGAAAGTAGATTCAGGTTGGATGTGAGGGATAGTATTTCTGAAAACAGAAAGGCTTTTTCCAAATTGAGGATGTATATTCGAATAGTGTTACTGACGACATTTTTGTAAGCATTTTACATTTCACAAGGAACTTTTTTTTTTTGAAACGGAGTTTCCTTCTTGTCGCCCAGGCCGGAATGCAGCGGCATGATCTCGGCTCACTGCAACCTCCACCTCCCAAGTTCAAGCGATTCTCCTGCCTCAGCCTCCTGAACAGCTGGAATTACAGGCGCCCACCATCACGCCCAGCTAATTTTTGTCCTTTTAGTACAGATGAGGTTTCACCCTGTTGGTCAGGCTGGTCTCGAACTCCTGATATCAGGTGATCCGCCCACCTTGGTCTCCTAAAGTGCTGGGATTACCAGCATGAGCCACCGTGCCCAGCCTCAAGGAACCTTTAAACAAACTTGTAATGCAGTCACAAGTCTGGGGCAGGTGGTAGCATTATTATTGTTTTCAAATGCAGATATGAAGAGATTTTTATTTGTCCAGATGTTGATAGGACCAGAATGTGATCCCAAGTCTGCTGACCCAAGATCTCATGCTGTTTCCACTTTAATGGGCAGATGACCATGTATCACGAATGCTATAAAGGAAATATCCATATCTGAGGAGGAACTTAAGACTGTTTATGATTGTTAGTTTCTTCTCTGACTGAAAATCTTTCATTTTTGGAAGACTGAAATTTCACCTTATTCATTTGTTTACTACTTCCTTTGAAGAGTTTTCCCAACCTATTTTTTAATAAATATGTTTATCTTTAACTTTTCTTTCTGTTTTCCCCTGTATTCTCGCATAGTTTCTAGGAAGTCTCATTCTGTTTCTGTAGATTCCTATTTTTACAATTCTGTGTCTGTTCTTAATGACTTCTTCTGCTGTATCTGCAGGAAGCCAGGAATCCTAATAAATTTCTGCTGGGCATGGTGGCTCATGTCTGTAATCCTAGCACTGGTACGCCAAGGAAAGCAGATTACTGGAGCCCAGGTTTGAGGCCAGTCTGGGCAACACGGTGAAACCCTGTCTTTACAATAAATGTAAAAATTAGGTGTGGTGGAGCAGGTCTGAGTGGGGTGAGGAGGCGGGCAGCTGAGGTGATCACTTGAGCCCAGGAGGTCGAGGCTGCAGTGAGCCGTGATCACGCACTGCACTCCAGCCTGTGTGACAGCGAGAACTTGCTCAAAGAAACAAAACCAAAAAGCTTACTTTACAGCTACCTGTTCACTATACTTCATCCATGTTGGTCTACACTTCTTCCTGTTGGAATCAGTTTCTCCTCAGCCCCCAAGGTGGTGTGTGTATCTCAGTTGAGCCTTTAAGTCATGTTGCCTCACTGTACAGCTGTTTAAATGCTTCAAAAGCTCTGTAAACGTGATAAATGGAATTCCATTGACGTTCAAGCCTTACCTATTTCCAAAGCTTTTTCCGCTGATCTTGCCTCTCCTACTTTAATTCTGTTAATGTAATTGAGTACCATTTTTCTCGTATAGTTCTTTCCTTGTGTTTGTGAGATAAAGACCACTTGTTATCTTGGCAGTCAGTTCAAGGCCTGCAAAGCAGTCTTTACCCTGACATCCTTATTTCTCACTGCTGCCCTGATACAAGTCTTTTACACCAGTCAGGCTGGTCTGTTCACTGTTCCTGAATGTTTTCTTTCCAGTCTTTTGTTACTGGCACCACCCCCACCACAATGTCTTGCTACCTTTCCTTTCCTGCTGTGTACAAATTGTACCTGACCTTCAAGGTGTCTTCTCTAAACATTCTAATATTTGAACTTTCAGTAAATAAGAGTATATATTTGGTACTTTATCACTTATTGATCTATGACTTTCTTTGTGGTTGTTTTGGGACATTATTTAGCTTTCCCTGTGTACATGTATTTCATCTCCCTCATTAAATTGGTAATAGTTATTAAGGTATACCAGCAGTCAAAAATAAACTTTCTCCTTTGGAATCTGTTAGCAGTTTTTAATGTGAACTTGGATAGTTCATGTTTTTTAGATTGTATATCTATAAAGTAAGAGGTTGAAATGAATTTCGTAAACAATTTGATGTGTTCCACTAAAAAAAAAAAAAAGGAAAACAGTTCCTAGTTAAAATTTAAAGATAGGTAATAAATAAATACTTTTAAAATAAATAAAATATATCATTTGTTAGATGTGAAAAGTGCTATGGTTTAAAATAAAGTAGGGAAGGAGGGAGGATGTTGCAGTTTTAAGTAAACGGGCAGAGAAGCCTCATGGAGAATGTGACGTTTGAGTCAAGATCTGAAGTCCTGAACGTGGTGGCTCACACCTGTAATCCCAACACTTTTGGGAGGCCAAGGCCAGAGAATCACTTGAGCCCAGGTATTCAAGACCAGCCTAGGCAACACAGTGAGATCCTTCACAGAAAATAAAATAAAATTAGCCAGATGTGGCAGCACACCTCTGTGGTACCGGGTACTAGGGAGGATGAGGTGGTAGGGTTTCTTGAGCCCAGGAAGTAGAGTCTGCAGTAAGCCATGATCATACCACTGTACTCCCACCTAGTTGACAGAGCCAGACCCTGTGTTAAAAAAAACCAAAAAACTCTGAAGGAGGTGTAGGAGCAGATACTTTGGAGAAGAACATTTTAAGCAGAAGGAACAACCTGTATAAAGGCCCTGAGGTAGAATGCGCTTGTGTTTTTGATAACTGACAAAGAGTTCAGTATGTATATGCAGCACGATTAAGCAAAAGAGTAGTTGCAGAAATCAGAGCAATTGAGGATGGGTTTATTAGAGGGCTGCATAAGTTGTTGAGGAGACTTCATGTTTTTATCAATACTTACTGATATTTCCCTTGAAATACTTCACATGGAGATATAATTCAGTTGTAATATAACCATAGAGCATCCAGGAAGGGGGGACTTTTAACTACATTTTAGGAATTTTGACTGGTTCAGTGTCTCATGTTTGTAGTCCCAGCACTTTGGGAGGCGGAGGCGGGCGGATCACTTGAGGTCAGGAGTTTGAGAACAGCCTGGCCAATATGGCAAAACCCTGTCTCTACTAAAAATACAAAAATTAGCCGTGCATGATCACATGCACTTGTAATTCCAGCTACTGTGGAGGCTGAAGCACAGGAATTGCTTGGGAGGCAGAGGTTGCAGTGAGCAGAGATCCCTCTACTGCATTCCGCCTGGGTGATGGAGTTAGATTCTGTCTCAAAACAAGCAAACAAACAAAAACACTAGCTGGGCATGGTGCTACACACCTGTAGCCATAGCTACTTGGGAGATTAAGGTGAGAGGACCGTTAGAGTCCAGGAGTTTGAGACTGCAGTGAGCTATGACTGTACCACCACACTCTAGCCTGGTGACAGAGGGCCTCTTAAAATTTTTTTTTTAAATTAAGGAAAAGGAAATTTTTATATTCTACTTTGAAGAAGTATAATAACTCAAGAATACACCAAAGATGAGAGTGGTTTCATCTTAGTGGACTATCTATATTGGTTCTTTTGCTTTAGGGTTTATAATTATAACTTTTTTTTTATTTACCGTAGGTAAACTAACATGATGGATTTTTCCAAGCTACCCAAAATACTCGATGAAGATAAAGAAAGCACATTTGGTTATGTGCATGGGGTCTCAGGACCTGGTAAGTAATACATTATAATCTCAAAGTAAGGATATCTAACTTTGATTGATGTCTTTTCAAAGTTTTTTTTCTTTTTTGAGACAGAGTTTCGCTCTCGTTACCCAGGCTGGAGTGCAATGGCGCGATCTTGGCTCACCACAACCTCCACCTCCTGGGTTCAGGCAATTCTCCTGCCTCAGTCTCCTGAGTAGCTGGGATTACAGGCACGCACCACCATGCCCAGCTAATTTTTTGTATTTTTAGTAGAGACGGGGTTTCACCGTGTTGACTAGGATGGTCTTGATCTCTTGACCTCGTGATCCACCTGCCTCGGCCTCCCAAAGTGCTGGGATTACAGGCTTGAGCCACTGTTCCCAGCTTCAAAGTATTTTACATAGAAATATACAACTTTCTGTTTACCTGCATACATTCTGTTTGTCCTTAGAAGATCTCATAGTGACTATAAGACTGAAGTAGTATCTCATCATAAGGGCTTATCTAGCATTGATTATCTAAATTTGATAATTATTATTAAGGTGCTACTTTGTGATATTCTGTTATAATTATATAAATGTATAACCAGTATTTAGTTTTATATATGTCTTAATTTTTTGTTAAATTTGAGGTTAAAAAAACTATGAAGTTTATAGCTTTTAATATGTAATACCTTGCATATAGCAGGTATTCATTAAATGTTAATTTGCTTTGAACTTTAATAATTCAAATGCTCAGAGCATTTCTCAGCAATATTAGCTTTTGCTTTTTGCATTTATGAAACTTTTTGAGTAAGTGTCATGTTATTAACCACCTGTGGGAAAAAAGTTTTAGGACCCAAACTTTATGTCCATTCTGCCAAAACATGGAGTGCTGCTTTTTAAATAATAAATCTTACTCCATTATTTGTTTCATTACTGAATACTCCCACTACAAAATGTAATTCACAGTCAGTTTCTCTAAGTAAAACCTGCTCAGTGATTTATTATCCTTAAAACCTCATGCTATATAGTCTTTTTCTTGTTCTAGTTACAGTAGAGGTGATGACAGTTTTTTGATGTTTATGCAAATGAAGACTGTCAGTCACTGTGCCTCATTTTTCTCCCCCAAAAACTTGGTATTTGAGCTCGATTTCATTGGCTAAGTTATAAAAAGGTTATCAGTATCTTTTGCCATATAGAGAAATAATTGTCCTCTTAATGATCATAAGGGTCTTTAGGATGGACAGGTTAAACCCAAGAACTTTTAGAGAAAAGGCAAAAGACCACCAAAGAGTTTGGGAAAAAGTATTCTGTGAAAATGTGTAGTAAACTGCTCCTGGAAACAATTTTTAATTTTTTTTTAATATTAAAAAAATGTTGCTTTAAGTTCTGGGATACATGTGCAGAAAGTGTAAGTTTGTTTCACAGGTATACATGTGCCATGGTGATTTGCTGTACCTGTCACCCATCATCTAGGTTTTAAGCCCTGCATGCATTAGGTATTTGTCCTAATGCACTCCCTCCCCCTGCCTCCTGCAATTTCTACTTCTTAAGTATTTAATAAGGTAATAGAACAGTGGCATCCTTTTTTGGCTTATGAAAAACGATTTTAAATCTCTGGTATTTCAATGCATCTTAATTCTTAAGTAATTGGTATAGAGGTAAATATTTATAGAATGAACAAGTCTTCATTGTTGTAACACAGTTAATTAACTATTAAACTTTAATGGTTTCCACTGAAGCATTATCTGTTACATAGTTCTAATCAATTGTATCAGAAGGCTAAATATTAAAAATTGATTTATTCTTATACATATCTAAAAATATGGCAACCTTCCCTCCCTGCTAGAAAAGTCATTTTTGCTTACTAGACAACATGGTCCAAAAAGTAAGTTCAAATTTTGGTTCAGTATGTATGTAAGGTCCTCCTTCTCAGTGAGGACTTTACTGAGTGGCAGTGATTGATTATAAATATCCTTATGGCCTATGAAAAAAATTTTGTAGATGTGTCTGTGAACTTTTCTAGTAGAGCTATTATTAGTTTATCAAAAAGCTCGATGTCCCAGAAGAGTTTTAAGACACTGGTATAAATTGTTAGAAAGTAAAGATGTTGCTTTACTTTCTCAAAGGAAACATTCTACCATACTACTACCTAAACCATTTATTCCAATTTCTACTGTTTTTTTTTTTTTTTTTTTTTGAGACAGAGTCTCACTCTGTTACCAGGGGCCAGGCTAGAGTGCAGTGGCATGATCTCGGCTCACTGCAACCTCCACCTCCCAGGTTGAAGCAGTTCTCCTGCCTCAGCCTCCCAAGTAGCTAGAACTACAGGTGCGTGCCACCATTCCCAGCTGATTTTTTTTTTTTTTAGTAAAGACAGGGTTTCACCGTGTTGGCCTAGATGGTCTCGATCTCTTGGCCTCATGATCCGCCTGCCTCAGCTTCCCAAAGTGCTGGGATGACAGACGTGAGCCACTGCACCCGGCCTCCAATTTCTACTTTTAGAAGTTTTTTTATTGTTCCAAAGCCTTCACTCCATGTATCATAGCAACTCCCAGAACGTATCTGAATCCTACCAGGTAAGTTTGCCACGCAGAACTTGAAATGTTTGAAAAGTTTCATATATATTATGTAAATAAAAAATCTTTGGCTTACCTTTTTATATCATGTACTAAAAATATATCTTTATGTGAAACTACCAGTATATTCCATAGTAGGTTTTTATCGTTCTTATGAATCTATGAGAGAGGAATGTTATTGGGCTTACTGGGTGTTTTAATCATTTGTGACTATTCAAAGAGCACTAGAGTCTTAAGTTATCAAAATAGTCTTTTGTTCTCTTCAGTGGTTACAGCCTGTGACATGGCTGGTGCAGCCATGTATGAGCTGGTGAGAGTGGGCCACAGCGAGTTGGTTGGAGAGATTATTCGATTGGAGGGCGACATGGCTACTATTCAGGTGTATGAAGAAACATGTATCCTTTTTGGCTCAATTTCCATTTCAAAATGTAAGGATTTAGGCCAGGCACAGTGGCTTACAGCTTTAATCCCAGCACTTTGGGAGGCCAAGGCAGGCAGTTCACCTGAGGTCAGGAATTCGAGACCAGCCTGGCCAACATGGTGAAACCCCATCTCTAGTAAAAATCTGAAAATCAGCTGGGCATGGTGGTGAGCACCTGTAATCCCAGCTACTCAGGAGGCTGAGACGGGAACAGCTTGAACTCAGGAGACAGAGGTTGCAGTGAGCTGAGATCACACCACTGCACTGCAGCCTGGGCTACAGAGCAAGACTCTGTCTCAGAAAAGGAAAAAATAAATTTAAGGATTTAAGCCAAGGGTGGACACAGCAAAGTAGCAGCAACTAATGATATTAGAAGCATGAAATGCTGGTGTTGTGAAGAGACCTGAATTACCCAGGAGTGTGTTAAACAGAGAGAAAAAGGTACTATGAATTAGTACTCTTATTTTAAGAAATTAGTATCATCTTCTGAACTTTCATTGCTGTTACTGCTTCAGGAATTCATGAACTTCAGGGGGACCAATTGAACTTTTTCTTCAGTGGGACACATTGTAGAAGAAAGTGTAAACAGAATAACAATATTGATTTTTGCGGTTAAAATTCTCCAATCATGATTTCAGTTTAAAATAGTACGTCCACAAATAAATCAGTCACCATTCTATTCTAATAGCACTGTGTGACATATTACATTTCAGTTTTAGTACTAGGAAACCTTTACTATTTGGTTATCATAATTTTGGCTTTTAAACAGTATTTATTTTCAATTTTCTATGAAAAATAAACATAAAGGCTTAAGCCTAGTGAAGAGGTATCACTTTTTGAGTGCTTATGCATGTATTTTACTTTGATTTTCAAAATCAGCATTAATTCTTTGAGTATTTAATTAAGATTTATTTGGTACAACGTTTTTGCCATTCTAAAACACATGCATGCAGATAACTAATCTCTCTGTAGTACTGGGTGCCAATTTAAAACAAAATCATCCAAAAATTTTAAATAACAATCGAAGTTTTTGTAGCTATGAAATCATGACGAATCAACAATATTTCTTTCTTTTGTTACTTTCATCTTTTGTTTAACTTTTCACATGGTTTGAATATTTAAAATAAATGAAAATATAGTCACAACCCTCCTTGCCTTTGTTGTCTTGTGTCTGGCCGTTTATCAAAACACATACACACCTCCATGCACATATGCAACCACTTTTATGGTTCCACTTATTGTGTATTCTAGTTTAGTAGTTACATACATGAGCAAATACAGATATTTGTATTTTTCTTTCCTTTTTCACACAGGATAGCATATTATATGTACTGTTATACACCTTGTTTTTTTTTCACTTAAAAGTATATGTATTGTAGAAAATAAATAGGTATGTAATACATATAGTAAAATGTTAAAGGTAGAATATAGCTGGTAGAGACGGTGAGTCTACTGTAAAATTCTTTCAACTTTGTTCTGAAAATTTTCATAATCAAAATTGGAAATGAAAATACATAGTTTAGGGGCTGGGTGCTCCCAGCACTTTGGGAAGCTGAGGTGAGCGGATCACCTGAGGTCGGGAGTTCGAGACGAGCCTTACCAACATGTAGAAACCCCGTCTCTACTAAAAATACAAAATTAGCTGGGCGTGGTGCCACATGCCTGTAATCCCAGCTACTTGGGAGGCTGAGGCAGGAGAATCACTTGAATCCAGGAGGCAGAGAGTGCAGTGAGCCAAGATCACGCCGTTGCTCTCCATCCTGGGCAAGGAGAGCGAAACCCCATCTCAAAAAAAGAAAAGAAAATACATAGTTTAGAGAATTCATGGCATGGTAACACTGGTTCTTTGTTTTACAGCCATATAATAATTCCATCATATAAATTTACCATTATTTATTTATTTAAATAATCTCTTAACGATAGAAGTTTTGGTTTCTAGTCTTTGGTTGTTATAAAGTGCTACAGTATAATTATAGTAAGAATTCACAGAAGTTGGATTCCTAGGTCAAGACATCCATTTTGAATTTTGATAAATATTGCTAAGTTGCTCTCAGTAAAAGTTGTACTGATTTTACGCCTGTCAACAAATGTGTGAGAACAAAGTGGACTCATTATGCTTATTTATGTTTTATTCTTATTTATATGTTTTAAAAATAACCTTACTCTTTTTTTTTTTTTGAGATGGAGTTTCACTCTTGTTACCCAGGCTGGAGTGCAATGGCATGATCTCGGCTCACTGCAACCTCCGCCTCCTGGGTTCAGGCGAGTTTCCTGCCTCAGCCTCCTGAGTAGCTGGGATTACAGGCACGCACCACTGTGCTCAGCTAATTCTTTTTTTTTGTATTTTTAGTAGAGACGGGGTTTCACCATGTTGACCAGGATGGTCTCAATCTCTTGACTTCGTGATCCACCCACCTCGGCCTCCCAAAGTGCTGGGATTACAGGCTTGAGCCACCGTGCCTGGTCAAATAACTTTATTCTTAAGATTTTAGGTTTTGTCCAAGTACTAATACCCTTATTAGGGGACTGATATTCCTCAGCAGTATATGTAAAGCAGTGTATTAGCAAGAGGTTTTGCTTCTATTTTTAGCCCTGTGGTTCCTAAACTTTGCAGAGGCACTCTGGGAAGCTGCAGCAAACTTATGTGGTACCCGGGATATTTTAATTTTTGAGGCAAACACAGGAATGTTAGACGTATTATCAGACACCACATGAACTAGTAACTTGAGATAATAAACAGTTTCATTATGTTGCTGTACTATATTTTTGTCGATGATGTTATATCTTTACAAAGCTGAGATTTTGGCAGTCGCTAAGCTATAAAAGCAAGTAACGTGAAAATCAAAATGGAACAGGTTTCCAATCGATTGCAAGTTTGGAAAATTATATAGTTCCCCAAAGGCATATACATTCATAAGAATTCCGGATATTTAGGACTGAAATTAATGTTCTTTTTTCTTTCAACTTATGCATATATTTTTTCAGATTGCTACTCAGTAGTTAGGACATAGATACATAGTAGGTTATTTAGACATAACTATTTAATAAATGGAAGTGTTAGATATATCTTTTGTCCTGGGACACTGAAACAGTACGAATGCTGTGAACTGAGAAAGTTTGGGAACTTCTGTTTTCACTGCTTGAGTGTCATTTCCTTGTTGAACTGTGGTATTTCCTGTTAATAATGTCTTTAAACCTTTATAGTGGGTTTTCCTTAGCTGCTGCTTTTAGCTGGCGTGTCTGTTGGAGATCCTGTACTTCGCACTGGTAAACCCCTCTCTGTTGAACTTGGTCCTGGCATTATGGGAGCCATTTTTGATGGTATTCAAAGACCTTTGTCGGATATCAGCAGTCAGACCCAAAGCATCTACATCCCCAGAGGAGTAAATGTGTCTGCTCTTAGCAGAGATATCAAATGGGACTTTACACCTTCCAGAAACCTACGGGTATGTGTGTACCAAGAATTTCTGACGTTACTGAAAGAATGTAAAATGAATGTTTAGTGAACTAGGTCGTACTCGTAGTCCAAATAAAAACGGACTACAGAAGGATGGTTTAAATTTTTTCTTAACTCTACTTCATGAGATTTTAGAATTAATGTTTTATTGATAAATCCGGCAAATGGTTTAAATTATAGCAAGTTCTACTTGACATTTATTTGAAAATTAAACAGCAAATATTTATTTTCTAGATTGGTAGTCATATCACTGGCGGAGATATTTATGGAATTGTCAATGAGAACTCACTTATCAAACACAAAATCATGTTACCTCCACGAAACAGAGGAACTGTAACTTACATTGCTCCACCTGGGAATTATGATACCTCCGTAAGTATCATTTAAACTTTATCCTGCAGATTGGCCCTATTTTTATATGATAGTTGTCCAGTTTTAGTGCCCTAAGTAATTAAAGAATTGATATTTAATATGTAGGTTTTGAGTAACTCCTATAATTTTTGAAGGGTCTTTTTTGTTTTTAACTTGGATTTAGGGATAAAAAAGCAGAATATATTGTTTCTTTTTAAAGAATTGTGACACTTTTCTATTGTCTTAATTGATGCTACATTTATTTAAACCCCTGATTGTTTAGGCATAGAGTAGACTTTGATTTTAATGGTATATCAATATTCACATAATAATTACATCATGGAGCCTTTGAATTCTTTTTTTGGGTGGGGGGACAGGGTCTTCCTGTGCTGCTGAGGCTGGAATGCAATGGCACAATCATAGCTAACCACAGCCTTAACCTGCCGGGCTCAAGCAATTATCTCACCTCAGCCTCCCAAGTAGCTGGGACCTCAGGCACATGCCATCATGCCCAGCTAATTAAAAAAAATTTTTTTTTAGAGACAGGGTCTCACTCTGTTGCCCAGGCTGGTCTTGAACTTCTATACTCAAGTGATCCTTCTGCCGCAGCCTCCCAAAAGTGCTGGGATCACAGGTGTAAGCTACCATGCCTGGCCTTGGATTAAAACTTTGACCTTTAATGTTATTTACAGTGACATAATACCAAATACAATAGGCCCATAATCTTTATGGGCATGAAGATAAATTTATTGAAAAGACTATCATAGTATATCATTTTCTCCCAATAAAATGTGGTAAGAAATAACAGTTTTTTAATCATTAGAGTAAGGCTGTGCTCCATAAGATATAGAACACAAGAGTTAAGATAGGGATTTGGGGCAATCAACTAGACTAGCACACTGGCTTAGAGACTTGCTCCTAATGGAGGATTTGAATTCATATATCAACAAAATTAGAGATTTCTGTAGGGCCATGGACGTTGGAGCTGTTTGCAAATGGTTGAAACCATTTCAGTGTTCACAAATGTTATTGTATTACTCATTACCTTTTTGCTTTTATAAATATTTAGTTTAAATATTTATTCCTTGGGCTTATGGGCAATGTAATAAATAAATAAATATTTAGAAATATTCAACTTTCTGTTTTTTGGGAGGTGGGGACGGAGTCTCGGTCTGTCACCCAGGCTGGGGTGCAATGGTCCAATCTCGGCTCACTGCAACCTCCACCTCCCGGGTTCAAGTGATTCTCCTGCCTCAGCCTCCCAAGTAGCTGGGATTACAGGTGCCCACCACCACACCTGGCTAATTTGGTTTTTGTATTTTTAATAGAGACATGGTTTCACCATGTTGGTCAGGCTGGTCTCGAATTCCTGACCTCATGATCTGCCCCCCCCTTGGCTTCCCAAAGTGCTGGGATTACAGGTGTGAGCTACTGTGCCTGGCCATATTCAATTTTCTTAAACATTTTAGGGCCCTTCACAGATAGGTATTTTTCATTAAAGCAGTATAAAATCATTATAAGAATGTAAACAAAACAAAAGAGGAAAATAAATTACAAAGCATTCACTTCTCCTCTCTCCCTCTCCCTGAAACATCTGATTTTGTATTCTTTAAGATTTCTGGGCTGGGTGTGGTGGCTCATACTCGTAATCCCAGTACTTCGGGAGGCCGAGGCAGGCGGACCACCTGAGGACAGGAGTTCAAGACCAGCCTGGCCAATATGGTGAAACCCCGTCTCTACTAAAAAATACAAAAATTAGCTGGGCATGATGGTGGGTGCCTGTAATCCCAGTTCCTTGGGAGGCTGAGGCACGAGAATCACTTCAACCTGGGAGGCAGAGGTTGCAGTGAACTGAGATTGCTCCTGCACTTTAGCCTCGGCAACAGAGTGAAATTCGCTCTAAACAAACAAAAAAATTTCTCCCCAAGCATTTACATATAGTTTATCCAGCTATTTCTTTGTTGCCTAATATACTTCTTTCTTTCTTTTCTTTTTCTTTTTAAGAGATGAGGGGTCACTACGTTGCCCAGGGTGCTGGAACTGCTGGGCTCAAGCAATCCTCTTGCCTCAGTTTTCTGAGTAGTTGGGATTACATCACAAGCCTGATATACTCCAGTCCAAAAAAACTCAGAAACTTTGTTTTTAATTATTAAAAAAGTAATAAATGTACCAGGTTAAAAAAGAAAACAAACTAGGACTATCCATAATAATTATAATAAAGAGTATAAATCTCTCTCTTCACACTTACGTTCCTACCCCCAAGAATTGGGTTACTTTGATATTGAAGGAAGAAATGTTCACAAATTGGACCATACCAAGCCTTGCTGTACTTTGATAGGATGTTGTCTTGGAGCTGGAGTTTGAAGGCGTAAAGGAGAAGTTCACCATGGTGCAAGTGTGGCCTGTACGTCAAGTTCGACCCGTCACTGAGAAGCTGCCGGCCAATCACCCTCTGTTGACTGGCCAGAGAGTCCTTGATGCCCTTTTTCCGTAAGTTTGAGATGTCTCACACTTTTCCTTCAGAGTTACTGTATGTTTTTATTATCTTTGTAGATAAAGCGTTTATGTGTTTAATACTGTAATACATTTTACCTAGAGTAATAATGGTGAATTAAATATATTTATTTTTTGCTAGCACTTATTATAAATTCAAACAATTGAAGGCTTTTTTCATGGTTACCCACAAAGTATTATTTGTGAAACTTTTCTGAAAAAATAAAATTTTCTGAAGAAAATCTGTACCAAAACAATATAATATAACTGTGTTTCCTTTGTTTTTGTTTTTAATTGAGACAGGCTGTCACTCTGTCGCCCAGGCTGGAGTGTGGTGGCGTGATCCCAGCTCATTGCAACCTCTGCTTCCCAGGCTCAAGCAATCCTCCTATCTTACCCTCCCAAGTAGCTGGGACAGGCATGCACTACTATACCCGGCTAGGTTTTTGTATTTTTGGTAGAGACCGGGTTTGACTATGTTGCCTAGGCTGATCTTAAACTCCTGAGCTCAAGTGATCCACCGGCCTTGACCTCCCAAAGTGCTAGGATTACAGGCGTGAGCCACCGCAACCGGCCACCATGTTTCTTAAGTTATTCTAGACTGGGAACCGAGACAGAAGCCACAGTCAAATAACTGGGATAACATTTGGAAGAGGGAAAGAAAATAGTACAGAATGTGCTTCTAAGGGCTGTAGTGGACTCACAGCTCTGAAGAAACAAGGCCTTTTAACCTCTTTTTTGGTGAAGGAAATATTTGTAGTCATCACGGAATCCAGGGGATTGATTTAGTCCCAAACTCCATACCTGGGATAAATTAAACTTAGAGGCAAGCAACACGGATACCCAACTTTAAGTTTCATGCTGTATCTACTCCTTGATTATAAATTATTAAATAATTCACATGACAGAGCAAGGGGAAAATGCGCTATTTATGGCAAAGAAGTAAATACTCCCAGTTATCTGTAGCTTTCAACCGATGTCTATTTTTGGCTTAAGCCCCTCTGTAACCAATTGTATAATTTTATGATAAACTGATTTTGTGATATACAAAGTTCAAATGATTTAAGTATATATTATTACCAAGCAATTTATTATGTCACTCAATAAACCAAAAGCATGCACAGGAATAGATTTCCCCACATAAAGTATGTATTTAATTTATTTGTTTGTATAACTTTTTAAAAATAAAGAGTTGTGGTATAACTTTTTAAAAACAATTAGTAGATTTATGTCACCATAAATTGATAATTTATATTAAAAGTATTAGCAAAGGGCCTGGCACAGTCTCTCAAGCCTGTAGTCCCAGCACTTTGGGAGGCCAAGGCAGGTGGATCACAAGGTCAGGAGTTCGAGACCAATCTGGCCAATATGGTGAAACTCTGTCTCTACTAAAAATACAAAAAAAATGAGCCAGACGTGGTGGCACACGCCTGTAATCCCAGCTACTCAGGAGGCTGAGGCAGGAGAATTGCTTGAACCCAGGGAGCAGAGGTTGCAGTGAGCCAAGATCATGCCATTGCACTCCAGTGTGGCCAACAGAGCGAGACTCCATCTTGGGGGTTGGGTGAGGGGAGGAAATGGCAAAAAACGCAATTATTTTTGCACTGACCTAAATAAAATCAACTGGACTCTCTCTGTTGCCCAGCAGTCTTTCTTAATTTGTTGTCTGCTCTTTCCATTTTCTCCGAGTGCTTAAAAACCATAAACCATCTCCTGTCTCTCTCTTTCTCTCTCTCTGTCCCTTTCTCTCTCTTTTTAAGAAATGGGTTATCACTCTGGCCCAGGCTGGAATGCAATGGCTAGATCACAGTTGACTGTGATATCAAACTCCAGGGCTCCAGCTGTCCTCCTGCCCCAGCCTTCTGAATAGCTAGACCATAGGCATGCACCACCATGCCCTTCTAATTTCTAAATTTTTTTGTTGAGACTGGGTCTTGCTCTTTTGCCCACACTGGTCTTGAACTCCTGGGCTCAGACAGCCCTCCTACCTCAGTCTCCCAAAGCATTGGGATTACAGGCATAAGCCTTTGTGCCAAGCCTTTTTTTATCTTATTATTTTCATATATCAGTCTTCTCCAGTTTATGGAATATGTTTCATAGTGCTTTCTTTAACTTGTGTTTTTGTGTTCCTTACTTTATTTATTAATATCTATTAGCAAGTCAAGTAATCCATACTTCGTTTTCTTCGTTTAGGTGTGTCCAGGGAGGAACTACTGCTATCCCTGGAGCCTTTGGCTGTGGAAAGACAGTGATATCACAGTCTCTATCCAAGTATTCTAACAGTGATGTAATCATCTATGTAGGATGTGGGGAAAGAGGAAATGAGATGTCTGAAGTCCTCCGGGACTTCCCAGAGGTCTGTATAAAGCTTCAAATAATATCCTAGAGAAAATACCACTAATCTGTGTTCGTTGACAATTAATAAAGCTTTGTGTTGGGTCTGGAGCAATGATGTCATTCGTCAAGGATCTTTTAAGGAATTTTAAAATTATGTTTGTAATTATATTTGTATATTCAAGGAAAGGAATTTTGGTTCTTTTGTTGTTGCTGCTGCTGCTGTTGTTGTTGAAACGGAATCTTGCTCTGTCACCAGGGTAGAGTGCAGTGGCACGATCTCAGCTCACTGCAACCTCCACCTCCCAGGTTCAAGCAATTCCCCTGCCTCAGCCTCCTGAGTAGCTGGGACTACAGGCTTGTGCCACCACACCGAGCTAATTTTTGTATTTTTAGTAGAGACAGGGTTTCACCATGTTGGCCAGGCTGGTCATGATCTCGTGACCTCGTGATCCACCCTCCTCAACTTCCCAAAGTGCTGGGATTACAGATGTGAGCCACTGTGCCAGCCAGTTTCGCCCTTTTTGTCCAGGCTAGAGTGCAATGGTGCAATCTCAACTCACTGCAACCTCTGCCTCCTGGGTTCAAGCGATTCTCCTCCCTCAGCCTCCTAAGTAGCTGAGATTATAGGCGCACGCCACCACACGCAACTAATTTTGTATTTTTAGTAGAGACAGGGTTTCACCATGTTGTCCAGGCTGGTCTTGAACTCCTGACCTCCATTAATCCACCCACCTTGGCCTACCAAAGTGTGGGGATTATAGGCATGAGCCACCATAACCGACCAGGAATTTTCATTCTTAAGTCAAACACTTGAAAGTTTCTTTTCGTGGTCTGGTGATTTTTACTTATTGGGAGAAAGATGAAACAAAACATTTATAGATGTGACCTTTTCATATGATTTATGATCTAGATTACTATAGTAATACTTTTTTTCATAAAATATTTATTTATGAAATTGAAGTAATGTCCCTCTTCTTCATAGCACCATGGAGTAGGGAAGAGAGGTTGAAGTGCTGCGGAATATTACTTTAGGAACAGGGATTGTAAGAGGCATTAAATATGGGCAAAAGTAAAAAAAAAAGGGGGGGGCTAAAATCTAAAATGTTGCCTTAGAAATTGGAGATTCACTAATATATATTTTACCTGTAGCTCACAATGGAGGTTGATGGTAAGGTAGAGTCAATTATGAAGAGGACAGCTTTGGTAGCCAATACCTCCAATATGCCTGTTGCTGCTAGAGAAGCCTCTATTTATACCGGTGAGTATATAATTAGAATAAAAGCGGTTAACATCTATTCTTAAGTGTAAAGCTAGCACCACACTTTTCTAAATAACGTTTTGCTTTCATTCTAAAATATCTCTGTACATATAAGCACATTCCTAGCTTTTAAAATATTTTACGTGGCTGCGCAGGTGGATCACTTGAGGTCAGGAGTTTGAGACCAGCCTGGTCAATATGGTGAAACCCCATCTCTACTAAAAACACAAAAAATTGGCTGGGTGTGATGGTGGGCATCTGTAATCCCGGCTACTCAGGAGGCTGAGACAGGAGAATTGCTTGAACCCAGGAGGCAGAGGTTGCAGTGAGCCGAGATTGTGCCATTGCACTCCAGCCTGGGCAACAAGAGCAACACGCTGTCTCAAAAAACAAAAACAAACCAAAAAAAAAAAAATATATATATATATATATATGTGTGTGTGTGTGTGTGTGTGTGTGTGTATTTTGTTTTGTATTTTAAATGTATATATATTACTTACTGTATCTTCAGAGTAAGTGAATGTAAGATATTTATAGAGCTGCCTCCATCCTTTTTTTTTTTTTGAGTCATGGTCTCGCTCTGCTGCTCAGGTGATCTGCCCGCCTTTGCCTCCCAAAGTGCTGGGATTACAGGCATGAGCCACCTAGCCTGATGTATCTTATACTACCTTTTTTCACTACATGTTTTTTAATCGATCTAGCTTTTAAATATACTTGTACCTGTGTAACTTGAATTATCAGCTGTGAATTAATGTATTTTGACTGGGAATATAAAAGATAAGACAATTCATTTATTAATGACCTTCCATCTTTGGTTCCATTTCCATCCCTGCTTTCATGTCTATGTTTTCAGGATTTATAAAACTTAAATTCTTTTCTGTAACCATAAAGCCAATATTTGAATTAGTTTTAGGCCTACATTAAAGTGGAGTTAATGCTCACTAGCAGTCCCTTGGCTATGATTTCTCCATTTCTTGATTGACTAAAATTTGACTTTTGGAAGTTTCTTCAAGAAGACTTATGGCAACTATTTCTCTAAATTCTTGTTTCTTCATAAATTTGATTTTTTTTCTATTGCCTTTAAATTTTAATAGTAGTTTGGCTGCATATAAAATTCCTGATCTTTGAGAACTAGTGTTAAATGCTGGGGACAGATCTGAGGCTGGCCTGCTTTTTTTCCTTTTGTAGGTGATTTTTCTCTTTTTTCCTAAAGGACTTTCTCTTTAAATTTGAAATCTCTTAACTTTATTAGGATATATCCCAATGTTGATAGTCTCAATAAGTTTTTCTGGAGACACATACCCTTTTAATTTATGAATATGGTTTTTATTTTGGAAAAATTTAGAAAATTACATCTGAAACTTTTTCATTATGCCTGTCTTCTTCAAATATGCCAACTAGACGTACTAGATTTTTGTTATCTGTTTTCCATATGCATCGTTTCCTCTCTAATCCTTTCTTCTTAGCCTTTTGTCTGTTCACAGGATAAATGGTATTTACGCTTTGCGTTGCTTCTAATGAAACCTTCACTTCTATTTCTTTTTATTCTGCCAGCTCATGAAGCATCTCTTCATATCTTGCTCCATGTGCCTTGAGAGTTTATTTTGTAGTAGGCTGCTTTAATAGGGTGTTTTTTTTTTTTAATTAACTGTGGTACCAGTTTTCATTTATTCTTTGACAAGTTATTTGGCCATCATCATATTCTTCTCTTTTGTCTTTTTTCTTATTTTATCTTTGTTTAGATATCCTATTCTGATATTTATTATTACTGTTACTCATCTTTGTAGGAGATGGCTGGGTGGCTGTGACTGTGGTCCAGGGTAGCAGGAATTCTTCTTGGTAACTTGTGAAGTTTATTATAGCATGCATCTGTGTAAGGAAGTTATTTTACTCTTCTTGCCTAATACCAGAAATTAGCAACTATAAGGCCATTCACAGTGAATTCTTCCCCCGCCTCACCCACTTTTCAGTTAGTGAAAATAGAGTCCCTACTTGTGTTTTGTTCATCCCCATGTTCCTGCTTCTCTTTGATGCCAAACTGGGTATAAGGAACTCCTGTGACTGGCCATGTCACTTTTGCAATGTTCCAAACAAAGCACTCTTGCTCCTCAGGATGTGCCTTCAAGTTTGCAGAAGCTTTATCTGAGATTCATGGCTTCGTATAATTCTTGGCATTTTTACATACTCTTACTTGGTTTTTACCTCATTTAGGTGACTTTTTTTATTATATTGTGGGACTACATCTCCTGGATTTTAATGATTAAATTTGTATTTTTATATTTCTTGTTCTCCTTGTTTGGTGGTAACTTTTGTGAGAAAGAGACAGTGACATATTCACCTACCATTTTAAGAAAGCTACATTATTCTTTTAAATGGCTACACAGTATCACTTTGTATGGATATATCATAATTTAACTGGCATCTTTTTGGTGGACTATTGGATTCTTTATCCGTGTTTGTGATAGGCAGCACTAAAACATCCGTATACATGTATTCTTACATTATTCTTTGTATGTTTTGCGTGCATGTTTCTTTGCATGTTGTTTTTCCTTAGACAGGGTCTTGCTCTGTCACCCGGGCTGGAGTTAAGTGGCATGGTCATGGCTCACTGTACCCTTGACCTCGGGGTTTCCGGGGATCCTCTCATCTCAGCCTCCCGAGTAGCTGAGGCTACATACATGAGCCACCATGCCTGGCTACTTTTTTTATTTTCTGTAGGGATGGGTCTCATCATGTTGCCCAGGATGGGCAACTCCTAGCCTCAAGAGATCATCCTGCCTCGGGCTCCCAAAGACCTGGAATTACAGGCATGAGTCACCATGCTTGGCCTCTTTGCACATTTCTTAGGGTAATTTCTTAGAAGTAAAATTCCTGCCAATACAGCTGTTAATGGTGATTTTACATTCTGATTGCCCTTCAAAAGGGCTAACAGTGGACAAGAGTTTCTGCTTCTTAACATCTTCACCAATGCTAGTTTTTCAAACATGTTCTTATGATAATTATCAACCATACGGAAAAGTTGAAAGAATATTACAGTGAATACCGTGTACCTGGCACCTAGATTTGACAATTGAAATTTTAACTATTCTTGCTTTATTAGATACCTGTTAAATCTGTATTTAACAATGAATTAGCATCTTTCCTGTGTGAATGAACCATTTAAAAACTGCCTTGTGTTCATTTTCCTTTTGGATGATAGTTGTTTTTCATACTGATTTCTAAAAGCTCTTTTTTTGTGTGTTTTGTTTTCGAGACAAAGTCTCACTCATTCACCCAGGCTGGAGTGCAATGGTACGATCTCTGCTCACTGTAGCCTCTGCCTCCTGCCTGCGTTCAAGCAATTCTCCAGCCTCAGCCTCCAGAGTAGCTGGGATTACAGGCATGCACCACCACCACACCTGTCTGATTTTTGTATTTTTAGTAAAGACAGGGTTTCACCATGCTGGCCAGGCTGGTCTCAAACTCCTGACCTCAGGGGATCCACCCACCTTGGCCTCCCAAAGTGCTGGGATTACAGGCATGAGCCACGAGCCACTGCACATGGCCAGAAACTCTTTGATTAATGAATTAATGCATCCTTTATCTGTCGTGAGTTGCAAATATGTCCCAGTTTGTTTGTTTCTTGACTTTGAGGCATATTTTTCTTGTAGGCACTGATATCTGTAGGTCTGTCAGAGAATTCTCACTTACTCATGTGTATTTGTCTTTTCTGTCATTTCTTTCTAATTGTCACAAGTATCTGTGACATTTCATCACAGATTTAAAACAGCGTGCTTGTGTAAGAAAGGATCTGTTATCATTAGATTGGAATGTGTGATAATTATTGTGTTATTGAAGCCTTAATATTGATAATGTTTCTTTTTTTTTTTTAAGCCAGTCAAATTTAGCAGTGGGGGGTTGTATACCAACTTTAGTGACACTAATGTTAATAAGTTCTAATAACGCACTACCATTGGACCAGCCGATAATGTTTCTTAAAGACTTTCCTCATGGGACCATTTTATGGATGCCTCAACAGTCAGTATTTTTTATTCTGAAAGATACAATATGATAAATAGTAAAGTGCTAAATTTTCCATTAATTATGTTAATTTTACTTATATAAACCTCTGTTTCTTTACTAGTAAAATATAGAAGTCATGGCATTAGCTTTTGGAACTTTTATAATATAACAATACATTTTTCATAATATCTTAGAGTTTTCTAGCACTTTGTACTTTTAAAATGATATTTATTTAATATATTTCACTTAATCTGCTATACAGAAGTATATATGGCAGGCGGCGTTACCCCATTTTTAATTGGTTGGGAAACCACACTGAGAAATCAAGTTATTTTGCTAAGGTTAATGACAGAATAGGAACTAGAACCCAAGACTTGTTTCTGTATATTAGCTGCTTATAAGTGATTTACTGTCTAAATTTACAGGATAGGACCTGATCTGCATAGCAGAATAATCCGGACAATTATATTACTCATTTTAATAACATTTATTACTTTTGAAAAGTAACCACCCAAACTGATTGGTTAAGGGTTATTTTTGGATGCCTGCATGCTTGTGTATGTGTATGTGATATATAGAGAGAAGGTACATTTGAAAATTAATGTCAGACTTAATTATTTCAACAAAGAAAAGAGAAAATCATTTCCTGCTTTCTAAAAATACTAGGGTAAGCTAGGCTATGGCATCAAATAATTCCAAATGTATATTTGCTCAATATAATAGATGTTTATTTCAAGTGGTCAGGGGACTCTTTACTCTGTAATTCTGGGCTGCAATCCAGGCTAAAATGAGCTCTGCCATTTTCAACACATGGCTTCCAGGACTACTGGGAGTTCTCTCCATTTCAGTGGGCCAGAAGGAAGAAAGAGTATGAAAGAGCCTGTGACTTGTCTGGCCATAGAACACATTATTTTGGTTTGAATTTCGTTAGCCAGAGACCAGTTACACGGCCATATCTAAGTGCACAGGATGCTGGGAAACATAGTTCAGTGTGTGCCCGAAGAAAAAGCAGATTTGAGGGAGCGGCTAGCAATCTACCTGTGTACTTACTGCTTTTAAGTTTTCTTAAGGGTGGAAAAAACCAGGAGTTTGTATGCTAACATTGTAACTTACAATAACATTCTTCCCAATTTAGGAATCACACTGTCAGAGTACTTCCGTGACATGGGCTATCATGTCAGTATGATGGCTGACTCTACCTCTAGATGGGCTGAGGCCCTTAGAGAAATCTCTGGTCGTTTGGCTGAAATGCCGGCAGGTAAGTCTGTTTATTGCTTATCATGTAAACAAGGCTGATAGGATTTTGGGAGCTGGCTTAGAAACTCTCTTTTAAAACGTATTTTCCTTTTTCAGATAGCGGATATCCAGCCTACCTTGGTGCCCGCCTGGCCTCTTTTTATGAAAGAGCAGGCAGGGTGAAATGTCTTGGAAATCCTGAAAGAGAAGGGAGTGTCAGCATTGTAGGAGCGTAAGCACCCAAACTATTTACTTTGCAAAAGAAAAAAAATCACAGATGTGTCAAAGAGAGAAAAAAAGTCACTTATTTTAAAGAGAGAATATTTAGCTCCCACTGGGAGCAATGGTTCTTAAGGAGGGTTGCACTCCAGGGTCACCTCAGGAGCTCTTTGAAGATGTACATGTTTAGGCAATTTCTACGTATTCTGGTTCCATAGGTTTGACTTTAATTTATATATTTATATGTTTAATTGAGATATTCATTTAATTTTTGTAATTTAGAAAATTATAGACATATTAAGGTGAGATTGCATCATGGTAAAAAGAAAATGAAGATTCATAATTACTACATAAAGCAAAACTTTTTCCTGGAGCTTTTCCTTCTTGCTTCATCTATTTGATTAGAATAATAAAATCGATTACAATAAAATGTGTATCTCATGTCTCATACTAGAAGGTGTTCTGTAGTTTTCATTCTTGTTTACAGCTTAAATACTGGCTTTTAAGATTCTTAGGTAAGATTTTCTTTCCAAAGGGCATTTCTAAAGTTATTTACACTAAAAAGTTTTTACTTTAAAATTGACTTTCAAAAAATTTAACATTTATATTTTATTTTTTATAAGCATTTCTAATGACTGCATTTTTTTGTAATGACCATATATATTTTTTAATTTAGAGTTTCTCCACCTGGTGGTGATTTTTCTGATCCAGTTACATCTGCTACTCTTGGTATCGTTCAGGTATGTCTTTCCCTAGTGTAGTCAACTTCCAAGTCTTTCCTCCTCTCCACAGCCCCTGGTGTTCTAATACAATCTAATGTAATCATTCTAAAGTATTTAGTCTCTAGAGGATAGGCAGTGGTAAAGTCCGTTTTAGGAACAGTCTTAACTCTGAGAGCCTTCATTACTGTCTGTCTTTTTCTTAGCTGTTTATATAGGGTTTATAATGAACTTAATAATATATAAGTGAAAAATATATTCAGGTAGCAAAAGTCTTATTAGTATTAGAGTAATGCTATTCTTTTAGTCATAGTAACCCTAGTTATAGAAACAAAGAGGCCCAAAAATGTGTAATTCCCAGAAGTTATTTCTCTTCATAGTATGGTCCAAGGGTCTCTTCTGTTTAGTAATCATTCAGAGTCCAGGGTTCCTCCCACCTTGTGACTCCACTGTCACCTAGCCTGGTGATCATCTGCATCTAGCTGACACAAGGGAAAACTGTGGAGGAGGCATATCCACCTTTTCTGAACCTTAGGTTCAAAAGTGACATTCACTGCATTCATTCTGTTAGCCACCACACCCAAGTGAAAGTAAGGCTGGAAAATGCAGTTTCTGTCTAGGCATTTGTTTCCCAGGGACAAAACATGAATTTTAGTGGATGGCTAGTTAGCCCAAACAAAAAATTTATACAAATCAGAGCTATAGTTAAAAAGAAAAAAGTTGATGTATGTGTGTTATTCATGTGGGAAAAACAGAATATTTACCTGTGTTTCTGACAGTATCAGATAAAAGGAAATGGCAGAGGCTAAATTTACAACACTCAAGCTCTTTAACACTTGCCAAAATTTTGTTTTAAATTATGGGGAAAGAAGGAACAGAGTTGGGAATGCATGGAATATCTGTGAATTTCTGTCCTTACAAAAATCACTGTCAGATGTTACTGGATTGGCTCTGTGAATGATAGGGAACTGAATTTTTAGTAGAGGCAGGGTTTCACCATGTTGGCCAGGCTGGTCTCGAACTTTTGACCTCACGTGATTCACCCGCCTCAGCCTCCTAAAGTGCTGGGATTACAGGCCTGAGCCACATGTCTGGCCCAGAACAGTCAGAGGTTTATTTCTTTGAGGTGGAGTCTTGCTCCCATCATGCAGGCTGGAGTGTAGTGGCGAGATAAGCACTCACCGCAACCTCCCCCTCCTGGATTCAAGCGATTCTCCTTCCTCAGCCTCCTGAGTAGCTGGGATTACAGGTGTGCACCATCACACTCGGCTAATTTTTGTATTTTCAGTAGAGACGGGGTTTCACCATGTCAGCCAGACTGGTCTCGAACTCCTGACCTCAGGTGATCCGCCTGCCTTAGCCTCCCAAAATGCTAAGATTACAGGTGTGAGCCACCACGCCCAGCCAGTTAGAGGTTTTTAATCAAAGTAAAGTGTGTATTCCATCTACATAAACCTGTTCTGGTTCATCTATTTATTGTACTGTAATAATCTTCCAAAGAGTCAATTAATTTTTCTTTTTGCTATCTGATTTGACACACTATTAAGAAAGTTCAGGTAAATTTTAAATTTGATTTGTAGGTATTACCCACCTTGAAAATGAAAAGAATACATTATTGTCATTTTCTACAAGTTTTATTCTGTTTCAGTGATACTTAGTATATACTAAAAAGATGTATGATTTGACCAGCGAATTTTAGAATTGCATATTTAGGGGCCAGCGTGGTGGCTCATGCCTGTAATCCTAGCACTTTGGGAGGCCGAGGTGGGCAGATCACATGAGGTCAGGAGTTCGAGACCAGCCTGGCCAACATGATGAAACCCTATCTGTACTAAAAATGCAAAAATTAGCTGGGCTTGATGGCTCATGCCTGCAGTCCTAGCTATTCGGGAGGCTGAGGAAGGAGAATCATTTGAATGTGGGAGGTGGAGGTTGTGGTGAGCTGAGATCATGCTACTGCACTCCAGCCTGGGTGACAGAGCCAGACTCTGTCTCACAAAAAAGGAAAAAAAGAGTTGCATAGTTAGGACAAATATGCTTTAGTATTTTCTTCTATCTTTGTTTTTTAAGAAAAATCACTGTTGTTGTTGTTGTTTTAATCAGGTGTTTTGGGGCTTAGATAAGAAACTAGCTCAGCGTAAGCATTTCCCCTCTGTCAATTGGCTCATCAGCTACAGCAAGTATATGCGTGCCTTGGATGAGTACTATGACAAACACTTCACAGAGTTTGTTCCTCTGAGGACCAAAGCTAAGGAAATTCTGCAGGAAGAAGAGGACCTGGCAGAAATCGTACAGCTTGTGGGAAAGGTGAGTTGTCAAACTCCATGGAAGATAGATCGGTGGGTTACACTGCAGTGTTACAAGGACAGATAGAGCCTTGGATATTGCAGATTCTTGCCTAGCAAAATAATATTTATTAAATATTTTTAATTGAAATTTTTTATTCTTTATAGTGCTTAGCATGGTCCTTGGGTATATTGTAGGCAAGAAAGAAAGACTTGATTTACTTTTATCTTGAAATGGAATATACCCATCACCAACCAAATTGGAGGTGGTAGAGTTAGGATTTGTTAACATGCATTTTTGTAGCAATGTTAGGCCTAGGTGTCAGAAGAATTGGCTTCTAGTTCCTCCAGTAATGAGCTATGTGACCTTAAACAAGGGACTTACTTTCCTGTGTCTGTACCTCGATGCTTCAAGGAAAGAGGGTGTAATTAAATGTAGACAAATTAAATGCCAGAATGAAAAGGCTTCTCAGGTAGTCTGCAATGCTAGTCAGTACTCAGAGTCCTCTGTCTGGTTGTGTTCTTTTAATTATATGTTACAAAGTCACTTCCTAATTTATTCCAACAAAGGTCAGTATTTGGAGATAGCTAACATTCTAGCATGTATTACTACTTATTATTTATAGAATAGTCTGCCCAATATGAGAAGCAAGAAATAGAAGAACTGCAAAATCAGATAAAGACAATACAAGAAAGGAAAACTATAGGCTAATATTGTTGATGAATGTAGGTATAAATATAGATACTTAATAAAATATTAAATACTAGTGAACAAGGGCCAGTAGGATATTAAAGACAACAAAATGATTCATAATGAGCAAGTAAATTTTATCTCAGGAATGTCCATATTAGACACAGAAAATCTGCTGTGATTCACTAATGTAATAATATAATGGAAAAGGGATATCTCAGTCAATGTGGAAAAATATTTGAAGTTTATTAAAATTTTTTTAGAAACATCTTAGCAAACAAGAAATAGAAGGGGACTTCCTTAATGTGCAAAAAGTAATATAATAAGACCTAGGGAAACCACTTTACTTAATGGAGAAATTTCAGATGCATTTCATTTAAAAATTAGGATTAAGACAAGAATGCCTAATCTCATGACTGTGTTCAGTTGAATACCAGAGATCATAACCAATGATGTAAGAAGAGAAAAAAGAAAAGTTATAAAGAAAGTGATAACAATGTCATTATTTGTAGATAATATGCTGATATACTAGAAATTTAACAAAATTAACAGAAGCAGAAATAATAAAGAGTTCACTGGGGGGTTTTGATTCCAGATAAACACAAATCAAGAATTTCTGTACACTTGCAATACCAACTAGAAAATAAAAGTCAAAATAAGATGCTCACAATAGCAACAAAAACTAGAGTGTAGGAACTAGCCAGAAATACGTATTTCTTCCATGAAAACCACTTTTAAACTAAGAAATGAAACAGAAGATGATCTAAAAACAAAAACAGTCCATGCTCTTGGATAGAATGACTTATTAGAAGGATGCCACTTCTTGGCCAGGCATGGTGGCTCCATGCCATGGAGCCTGTAATCCCAGCACTTTGGAAGGCTGAGGCAGGCAGATCATGAGGTCAGGAGTTCAAGACTGGCCTGGCCAGCATGGTGAAACCCCATTTCCACTAAAAATACAAAAAAATTAGCCAGGCATGGTGGCATATGCCTTTAATCCCAGCTACAGGGGAGGCTGAGGCAGGAGAATTGCTTGAACCTGGGAGGCGGAGGTTGCAGTGAGCCAAGATTGCGCCTCTGCACTCCAGCCTGGGTGACAGAGTAAGAGATTCCATCTCAAAAAAAAAAAGATGCCACTTCTCTTTAATCTGTGAATTCAGTGTAACACCAATCTAAAATTCATTTGATTTCACAAAGATTCACAACCCTAAGTAAGAGTAGTAAAGTCAGGGCCAGGTGGTGGCCCACACCTGTAATCCCAGCACTTTGGGAGGCTGAGGCAGGCAGATCACGAGGTCAAGAGATCGACTATCCTGGCCAACATGGTAAAACTCCGTCTCTACTAAAAATACAAAACATAAAAATAAAAAAAATCAGCTGGGCATGGTGGTGTGCACCTGTAGGCTCAGCTACTCAGGAGACTGAGGCAGGAGGATCGCTTGAACCTGGGAGATAGAAGTTGCAGTGAACTGAGATCATGTCATTGTACTCCAGCCTGGGCAACGAGAGTGAAACTCCATCTCAAAAAACAAAAACCAGCTGGGCTCGGTAGCTCAAGCCTGTAATCCCAGCACTTTGGGAGGCTGAGGCCAGCGGATCATAAGGTCAGGAGTTTGAAACCAGCCTGGCCAATATGGCGAAACCCTGTCTCTACTAAAAATACAAAACTTAGCTGAACGTGGTGGTGGGTACCTGTAGTCCCAGCTACTTGGCAGGCTGAGGCAGGAGACTCGCTTGAACTCGGGAGGCAGAGGTTGCAGCACTCCAGCCTGGGCAACAGAGCAAAACGCTGACTCAAGAAAAAAAAAAAAAAGAATAGTAAAGTGGGAGTTTTTCCCCTATTGGATAAGGGGAAATACAAAACCATAGTAATGACAACAGTGTGGTATGGGTAAAATAGCAAACCAATAGAGCAGTGGAACAGAACAGAGATAGACTTGTGACTGTATAAACCATGGATATTGCAAAGATGGTACCTTAAATCAAGTGAGGGGAGGATAGATTGTTTCAGTCTGTAATAGAAAACTGTTTATTATTTGCAGGAAAACAAATTTGAATTGTTTTCTAATTCCACATACAAAGTTAGAATTCAGATAGATTCACAATTTACATGGGAAAGGTAAGACTTTCAGATTAATAGAAAACAAATATCAAGAGAATATCTTTGTGATCTAGAGTTGGAAAAGGACTTCTTAAATAAACCCCTTAACATTAGCCTTAAAACCAAACAAACAAAAAAAAAAGAGTTTTTTGATTACATAAAATGTAAGGATTTTTGTTTAGCAAAGGCCTACCATGGATAAATGTAACAGACCAGTGACATTGGGAGAGGAAGTTTGTGACATCTCAAACTGATGGACTGGCTGGGCATTGTGACTCACACCTGTAATCCTAGCACTTTGGGAGGCTGAGGCAAGTGGATGGCTTGACTCCAGGAGTTCAAGACCAGCCTGGGCAACATGGCAAGACCTTGTCTCTACAAGGTCTTTGGGGAATATATAAAATTAGCTGGGTGTAGTGGTGTGTGCCTGTAGTCACAGCTACTTGTGAAGCTGGGGTGGGATGATCACTTGAGCTCAGGAGGTTGGGACTACAGTGAAAGGAGACTGTGCCACAGCACTCCATCCTGGTGACAGAGTGAGACCCTGTCTCTATTTTTAAAAATACATAAATAACAAGATTAAAATGTTTAGAAAATTTTTTAATTTTAAAAATACTTTTAAAAAAGTTTAGGAAAGAAAAAACTGATGGACTAATGTCTAAAATCTACAAAGACCTCCTGTAAGTTAACAAGAAGACTGGAACTTCAACAGAAATGTGGCCAAAAGAAAGAACAAACTGATTATAGAACAGGAATCCCAAAAGACTAACAGGCCTGTGGAGAATTGCTTGAAGAACACTGAGAACATCACATTATACTAGTTAGAATGTTAAATATTGCCAGGTGTTGTGGGGATGGAGGAACTGGTGTCCTCGTAGGTGGGTGGATTGTCTGGTGCTGCCATTGTGGAGAGCAGTCTGATAGGACTTGTTTACATACCTGGGACCTAGCATATCTGTTTCTGGATATTTATCTCCAAAGAAATTCTCAAGCCGGCCCTTAAGTGGATGTTCATGGTGGTGGGGAATTAGAGGAAATCTGAATGTCCTCTACTGCGAGCAGAAGATGGAAGGTAAAATAGGGAAGGCACACACCACCAAGGATGAAATATACCAGAGCTGGAAGCAGCAGACCGTGTGATACACAGCAGCATGGATGGATCAAAGCAAAGTACCAAACCAAAGACATAAGTTAGAATGCTTTACACATAATACACAGTTTGCATGAATTCATATAAATAAAAGGATACACGTCAAACGCTCCTTAATATTTACCTGTGCTTGAAGAGGACTAGAGATAAAAGGGATTTTAAAAAGGAAAACTGGAGACCTGATCCTTCCCTAAGGAGCTTAGCACACATAAATAATACAAGAATGCAGTTAACTCACTGGGCTTGTCCATTTTCCACTCCCAAGAAATCTTTACCCATTAGTGATCCTAGCAACACTAACATTATCTCTCAAGGCTGCTAGGGCGACTGTAAAAGGTAGGACTTTTGAGGTAGCGATATTTAAATGGTGAAGCTCTGTAACTTAGCGATACTAGTAAAGTAGCACTCAGACGTAGATGAATACATACTTACTGTACTTTATAGTTCTAAATACCATGTAATGTTTCTAAAATTCAACCATCTATGAGCATATAGATGTTTGTGAAACAAACCTAAGGCTGGGAATTTAAATAATTAAGATAGCAAGCTATTATGTGAAGAGGTACTTCAAGAAAAGAACATCAAGTTTTTTGCCACCCATGTTTGTTGGTTGGTTTTTTGTTTTTTTTTGAGACAAGATCTCGCTCTGTCACCCAGGCTGTAGTGCAATGGCACGATCTCAGCTCACTGCAATCTCCATCTGCCTCCCAGGCTCAAGCAATCCTCCCACCTCAGCCTCCCAAGTAGCTGGGACGATATGCACCTGCCACCACGCCTGGTTAATTTTTGTATTTTTAGTAGAAACAGGTTTTCACTATGTTGCCCGAGCTGGTCTCGCACTCCTGAGCTCAAGCAGTCCTCCCACCACAGCTTCCCAAAGTGCTGGAATTACCGGCATTAGCCACCGCACCCGGACCCATGTTCTTAACAGTACTGTTCATAATAGCCAGGAAGTGGAAGCAACCCAATGTCCTTCTGTAGATGAATCCATAAACAAAATGTGGTATATACCTACAGTAAGATAGTGTTCAGCCTTAAAAAGGAAGGAGCTCCTGCTGGGCGCGGTGACTCACACCTGTAATCACAGCACTTTGGGACGCCGAGGTGGGCGGATCACAGGATCAGGAGTTCAAGACCAGACTGGCCAATATGGTGAAACCCTGTCTCTACTAAAAAATATAAAAAAATTAGCTGGACATGGTAGCTCATGCCTGTAATCCCAGCTATTTGGGAGGCTGAGGTAGAAGAAGTGCTTGAACTGGGGGACCCGGGAGGTTGCAGCGAGCCGAGATGGCACCACTGTGCTCCAGCCTGGGCCACAGAGGTAGACTCCATCTCAAAAGAAAAAGGAAGGAGCTCCTGTCACATGCTTCAGTACAGGTGAAACTTGAGGGCATTATGCTAAGTGAAATAAGCTGGTCACAAAAGGACAAATACTGTATAATTTTATTTTTATGAGGTGTCTAAAATAGTCAAATTCATAGAAACAGAAAGTAGAATAGTGGTTACCAGGGGCTAAGGGGAGGAGAGAAAGGAGTTACTGTTTGATGGAGGTAATGTTTCAGACTTGCAGGACAGAAAAGCTCTAGAGATCTGTTTCATAGTAATGGGAATGTACATACCACTACTGCACTATATAATTTAAAGTGGAAAAGACGGTAAATGTTATGTTAGATGCTTTTTAACCTCAGTCTTAAAAGAACATCAATCAAAAAGCAGTTATAAGTAAATTTATTAACGATAGGTGATTGTGTGTGGATTATATAGTTTCTACTTGTTAATTAATTGCCACCATCGACCTTACATTTCAGAGTAACTGTCTAAAAATACCTTCTTCTCGTCCAGGCTTCTTTAGCAGAAACAGATAAAATCACTCTGGAGGTAGCAAAACTTATCAAAGATGATTTCCTACAACAAAATGGATATACTCCTTATGACAGGTAAGCTATATTGATTTCCTTTTTTTATTTGAGGATTTTCTATTGTGTTTTGGTGAAGGAGTACACATTAGAAACCTTATTTTATTCTCATACAAGCTCATACACTCTGACTTAATAGATTGGTTTGTGTATTCATAGTAGACATCTAATGATCTAATATGTCCCCTATCTTGATTTGCTCATTTGTCCAATTATGACAGTATTTTCACTCATACATTCATCTATAATTAGATTTAACTGTGGCTTAGTGCAGAGCCTGGCGGCTATTCCCTCCTTCAGAAGCCTTCATTTCTTTCCACTGCCCATGTCTCCTTTATTCTCTTGTGGTGGTGTTATGTTGAGACAGGGTCTCACTCTCTTACCCAGGCTGGACTTGCAGTGGTGCAGTCTCAGCTCACTGCAGCCTCAGCTTCCTGACAGTTCTACTACCTCAGCCTCTTAAGTAGCTAGGACTGCAGGTGCCCGCCATCATGCCCAGCTAATGTTTTTTTTGTTTTTGTTTTTGTTTTTTTGGTAGAGACTGAATTTTGCCATGTTCCCCAGGCTGGTCTCCAACTCCTAGGCTCAGGCAATACACCCACCTCAGCCTCCCAAAGTGCTAGGACTCACAGGCATGAGCCAACACACCTGGCTTCTTTTACTCTTTTCCTAAATAACTACATTCTGCTTTCCTGCCTCACTTCCTGAGAGTCCTATTGCTTACTTTCTACCAGGGTCCCTGTTACAGCGCTGCGTCTCTTACTCAGTGCTTTTCATGATTATCAATGCTACTACCAAGACTCCTTTAAAGTTCTCGTGTTTTTTAAACTTTAAATTTAGCCCTTTCATGTCAGGTTATCTTTTCTCCCTCAAGTCATATTTGGCCCCATGTAAGACTGAAGAAGGAACTGAGCCAATAGCAGGATTCCCAGAATGTAGGCAGGCAGTAAATGTGCCAGTATATCAGTGAGCCCCAGAAGTCTGCTCTACTGGAACTTGTGAGGCTTCCAGGAACACCTACACAAAGATAGCTCAACAAGGGAAAAATTCTTTGGAAAAGGTGTCATGGGAGTATGTGTGAAATTATGTGTGCAGATGTGTTTAAACGTGTCCGAAAGTTGTAAGGATGTACGTGACTAAAGTTGAACATTTGTTCATGTGCCTGTTATTTAAAAGTATGGGCCAATGAAAATGAACACATTAAGAAAAAAGAGGCTGCTGGGCACTGTGGCTCACGCCTGTAATCCCAGCTCTTAGGGAGGCAGAGGCGGGAGGATAGCTTGAGCCCAGGAGTTCTAGACCTGCCTGGGCAATATAGCAAGACCCCATTCTCCATGAAAAGGAAAAAAACAAAAAGACACACACACACACACACACACACACACACACACACACACACACACACACACACACACACACACACACACACACAATAAGCATAACTCCCCTCAAAGAAAAAAGAGGCCACTGCTAACTTCAGGAATTTGCAGTTTCCTGCTCTCCTATTACTCATTAAACCTAATCCACTGTCACAAGGGAGTCTTTACAACTCAGTTATTTTACCATCTGGGTCACTTATTCAACTTCATTGTCCAGAAACCCTCAGAGAGTCATGAGATTATAGCAACACTGTTTCATTGTTTCTCCTGCTGGATGATTCTAACAGAGAAAAGTAAAAT
This sequence comes from Saguinus oedipus, assembly GCA_031835075.1. Taxonomy (NCBI): domain Eukaryota; kingdom Metazoa; phylum Chordata; class Mammalia; order Primates; family Cebidae; genus Saguinus; species Saguinus oedipus. The sequence continues at coordinate 96,210,341 of CM063184.1, read as the reverse complement.
TAATGCTTAAAACAAATAAAATAATGTATGTCTTCATCTATCCCATATCCTGAGACATCTCTGTCCAAAAACTCTGGTTAAGTAGTTGTTGGTCTTTTCACTATTATTTTTTAATTCCTTATGTATCATCTAATAAATATAAGCAATCTACATACTGAGCTAAAGAAACTAATGCTCTACTAGTTTTATATAAAGTATGAATCTGTTTGGGGTTTATTTTTGTTAATTTTTTTGACCTTCATTTATTCTAGGTTCTGCCCATTCTACAAGACAGTAGGGATGCTGTCCAACATGATTGCCTTTTACGATATGGCGCGTAGAGCTGTTGAAACCACTGCCCAGAGTGACAATAAAATCACATGGTCCATTATTCGTGAGCACATGGGGGACATCCTCTATAAACTTTCCTCCATGAAATTCAAGGTATATTTTGTTTCTGCTGTAACTTTTTAAAGTTGGAAATGCTTCTTTTTAATTTTTCTAGCTATTTGAGTCCCAAACCTGGGATATAAAACTTGCAGTTATCATTTTCACACATGTTCATGTTTTGTAAAACCAGTAGAGGCCTCAAAGTTATCTTCAAATAGGAATTCTAATGATAAAAATTAGTATATCAGCCAGGCACAGTGGCTCTCATACCTGTAATCCCAGCACTTTCAGAGGCTGAGGCGGGAGGATGACTTGAGCCCAGGATTCAAGACCAGCCTGGGCAACACACTGAAATCATGTCTCTACAAAAAATATAAAAGATTAGCCAGGTATAGGGGCACAGACCCGTAGTCCCAGCTACCTTGGAGGCTGAGATTGAGGCTGCAGTGTGCCATGATTGCACCATTACACTCCAGCCTAGGCTGCAGAGTGAGACCCATTCTCAAAAAAAAAAAAAAAAAAAAAAATTAGTCTGTCATGTCTAAAATAAATGCTGATACGTTTTCTCTTTTGTCTTAGCTGCCAGTCAAATTAGGGGTTACTTCATAGCTGAGCAACAATTACCTTACTCCAAGTGCCTATTAACATCTAGCCCACATGTTCTTCTGAAATGACATCTTCTCTGTTTACCTCTTTTATTTTATTGTTTTTTTTTGAGACGGAGTTTTGCTCTTGTTACCCAGGCTGGAGTGCAATGGCGCGATCTCGGCTCACCATAACCTCCGCCTCCTGGGTTCAGGCAATTCTCCTGCCTCAGTCTCCTGAGTAGCTGGGATTACAGGCACGCGCCACCATGCCCGGCTAATTTTTTGTATTTTTAGTAGAGACGGGGTTTCACCATGTTGACCAGGATGGTCTCGATCTCTTGACCTCATGATCCACCCGCCTTGGCCTCCCAAAGTGCTGGGATTACAGGCGTGAGCCACCGCGCCCGGCCTTACCTCTTTTAAATATCATGTACAACATGTCATTTTTTAACTTTTTCTTTTTTCGAGATGGAATCTTGCTCTGTCACCCAGGCTGGAATGCAATGGCACAATCTTGGCTTACTGCAACCTCCACTTCCCAGGTTCAAGTGGTTCTCCCATCTCAGCCTCCCAAGTAGCTGGGATTATGGGCACCTGCCACCACACCCAGCTAATTTTTGTATTTTTAGTAGAGACAGGGTTTCACCGTGTCGTCCAGGCTGGTTTCAACCTCCTGACCTCAGGTGATCTCTCTGCCTTGGCCTCCCAATGTGCTGGGATTACGGGTATGAGCCACTGTGCCCAGCCATGTTTTAACTTTTAAGTGGTCTCTTGTTCTTTTGGAAGTATGCAAGATAAAAATAGATAATTAAATGAAAGTAATAGGAACTTAGTCGGAACTCAGATGTATAAGTTTTTTTTTAATATTTGATCAGTTGAATTGTATTTATTAACCACCTACTGAGAATGATTCTCTGAGTGTATATGTAATATAAAAATTTTAAAATAATATATGTATTTTGTGTGTGTGTGTGTGTGTTTGCACTGTAGATTGAAAGTGAACCTGTACAAATAGATATTAACTATATTTATAATTTAAAAATATTTCCACCTTTTTGGTCTTGTCATTTCACCTTGAAATATATAAACCAAGGAAGTAATTAGAATTTTGGAATTTTGATATGGATATACAAGGTTGTTTATTAAATTTCTTTCTTTCTTTCTTTCTTTTTTTTTTTTTTTGAGACAGAATCTTGCTCTGTCATCCAGGCTGGAGTACAGTGGCACAATCGGAGCTCACTGCAACCTCTGCCTGCCAGGTTCAAGCAGTTCTCCCTGCCTCAGCCTCCTAAGTCGCTGGGATTACAGATGAATGTCACCACACCCAGCTAATTTTTGTATTTTTAGTAGAGATGGAGTTTTGCTATGTTGGCTAGGCTGGTCCCAGACTCCTGACTGACTTCAGGTGATCTGCCCACCTCACCTTCCAAAAGTGCTGAGATTACAGGCATGAGCCACTATGCCTGGCCGAATTTCTTAAGTGTTACCCGAGAATGAGCAGAGCCAACAGTACATTATGGGGTGTCCATAAGATAGATATTATGAAGGCATTATCATTTTTGTCAAATATTCAAAGACATGGAGAAACGCTTACGGCACAGAGGGAAAAAACTTCCATATGTAACTTATTCCAAATACTGTCTCAAAAAACTATACATTCGTAGGAAGAAGATGAAAAAATATATACCTGTAGTAATGATGATTTCTGTTTACATGCTTATTGTATCAAATTAACATCACAGGTATTTTTTAATGTCATTAGTCTTCTGTAGCATTATTTTTTGGCTACAGAGTAATATTTTTCTAAGACACTTAGAAAATTTCCAGTTATTGGTGTGGATGACCATGTAGTTGTACGTAGTTGGTTTTGTGCATTTTCTTAGTATGGAGTCCCAGAAGAGGAATGATTGGGTTAGAGAACTGGATCATTTTAAAGTCTCTCTTTTTGTTTTTTGTTTTGAGACAGGATCTTGCTCTGTCGCCAGGCTGGAGTGCAGTGGCGTGATCTCAGCTCACTGCAACCTCCGCCATCTCCCAAATTCAAGTGATTCTCCTGCCTCAGCCTCCCGAGTAGCTGGGATTGCAGACAGGCGCCACCATGCCCAGCTAATTTTTGTATTTTTAATAGAGATGGGGTTTTTCCATGTTGGCCAGGATGGTCTCAATCTCCTGACCTCATGATCCGTCCTCCCAAAGTGCTGGGATTGTAGGCGTGAGCCACTGCACCCAGCTAAGGTCTCTTTTATACATCTTACTCAGTAAGTTGCTTTCCATAAGAATTTTAGGCTGGTCCAGTGGTAGTGGGTTATCAGAACTTATTAACATTAGTGTCACTAAAGTTGGTATACAACCACCCACTGCTAAATTTGACTGACTTTTAAAATTAAAAAATAATAATAAAATAAAAAATAATAAAAAATAAAGAATCTTAAATAATGGTGCATTTTAACATTATTTCCTAAGTTTTACTTTTCCATCTTAGTGTGATAGTACCAGATGCTTAGCAAATTGTTTTGATTAAATTAATTCCTGATTATCATGCGTGAAGTCATATGCATCTAGTATGTGAAGCGGCATAATTTCCCACTATTGTGCACATTGTTGAAGATAACGGCTTTGGTCATTGAATGTGGCTATCAGGCAAAACGCAAAATTTAAATTTTGTTTTCTTTCTCTTTTGCTGGATTTGTAACCTTAAGTAAATGGGAAAATGAGTATAGTTTTAACTCCTGCCTGGGGTTAACCAGTGTCCTTCTCTAAACCTCGTACTCAAAACATATGAAAGACGAGTAACTTGGGCCAGGTGTGGTGGCTCACACCTGTAATCCCAGCACTTTGGGAGGCCGAGGCAAGTGGATCATCACTTGAGGTCAGGAGTTCAAGACTAGCCTGGCCAACATGGTGAAACCCTGTCTCTACTAAAAATGCAAAATAAGTTTGCCAGGCGTGATGGTAGGTGCCTGTAGTCCTAGCTACTTGGGAGACTGAGAATCACTTGAAGCCAGGACGCAGAGGTTGTAGTGCGTCACTCCAGCCTGGACAACAGAGCAAGACTCTGTCTCAAAAAAAAGAAAATAGAAGTAACTGACCATACATAATGAAAATTACTTTCCAAATGTGAGTTGAATTTGTAATGTCTTCTTTCAGGATCCAGTGAAAGACGGGGAGGCAAAGATCAAGAGCGACTATGCACAACTTCTTGAAGATATGCAGAATGCATTCCGTAGCCTTGAAGATTAGAACTGTGATTTCCTCTTCCTCAGCAAGCTCCTATGTGTATACTTTCCTAAATTTCTCATCTCAAACCTTTTGCTTCTTTATTGTGCAGCTTTGAGACTAGTGCCTATGTGTTATCATTCGTTTCCCTGTGTTTTTGGTAGGTCTTATATAAAACAAACACTCCTTTGTTCTAGTGTTGTGAAGGGCCTCCCTCTTCCTTTGTCTGAAGTGGTGAATACAGTAAATATGCATAATAGTTACACTACTGTAAACTCGTATGTAGGGTGATGACCCTCTTTGTCCTAGGTGTGCCCTTTCCTCATCTCCATTAAATTGTAAACTGGACTACTGCATGTACTCTCTTTGCAGTGAATTTGGAATGGAAGGCCAGATTTCTATACCTTTTGAACCAGGTACTTTGTGAAATAACTCAGCATCTGTTGAGGTCATTGACAGCTTGCCATTTTGCAAAAGAATTGCTTTGCAGGAAATATTTAATTTTCAAAAAAACATGATTGATATTTCAATTATGCATTGCTTCCCCCAATATAAATCAGGAGTATTTGTGGGAAACTATTGGGAACTGTACTCTTTTATTATTATTATTATTACTTTTTGAGATGGAGTTTTGCTCTTGTTGCCCAGGCTAGAGTGCAGTGGTGGGTTTTCGGCTCACTGCAACCTTCACCACCTGGGTTCAAGTGATTCTCCTGCCTCAGCCTCCCAAGTAGCTGGGATTACAGGCATGTGCCACCACGCCCAGCTAACTTTGTGTTTTTAGTAGAAATGGGGTTTCTCTGTGTTGATCAGGCTGGTCTCGAACTCCTGACCTCAGGTGATCCACCCGCCTCGGCCTCCCAAAGTGCTGGGATTTCACGTGTGAGCTACCGTGCCTGGTCAGGAACTATATACTCTTTTAAAAATAGGCATTTGTGGGGCTCACACAATATATGAAACAGTACCCTCTAAGAAAGAAGAAAACAGAGTCAGGGGGTCAAACTTAGATCAACATTGTCTTATTAAAGCATAGTTTATTTCACTAAAAAAAATTAGTATCAAAGATTATTATGTACTTCATTACTAGGAAGTTCTTTTTACAGTTACATTTAAAACAATCACTGAAAACTTGATCCACATTACACCCTCTTTATTTTCCTCAACTGTCTTAGAAGCCGAAACTTCTGAGAATCATGTGGCAAGTGTGATGGGCAGTAAAATGCCAGAGAAAATGTTTAGTAGCAATTAAAGGCTGTTTGCACCTTTAAGGACCAGCTGGGCTGTAGTGATTCCTGGGGCCAGAGTGGCATTATGTTTTTACAGAATAATGACATATGTCACGTTTGCATGTTTGTTTGCTTGTTGAATTCCTGAACAACCAGTTGACCAATCCTAGAAAATGCTAATTTCTTTCATATGGTTTTTGGTTCACTGGCGTAAGAGGTTTCTCAGAATATATATGGCCACAGCAGCATACCAGTTTCCATCCTAATAGGGATGAAATTAATTTTGTGTCTACTGATGACAGAATCTGGGTCACATTAAAAAAAAGATCATTTTATCCCATCTTTGAAGCATATGTTTAAAATAATAATTTCTGTGTCTGCATACTGCAGAACAGCTCTGAGAGCAACAGTTTCCCGTTAAGTCTGACCAATAGTGCTGGCACCGTTGCTTCCTCTTTGGGAAGAGGACAGGGTATGTGAACATGGTTAACAATCTCAAATCCAAATTGTGATGGCATAAACAAAGGATTTATTTCATGCCTTAGTGTGTTATTATTTAAATTTTTAGAGAATGCCTATCTCTTGGTCTATTAAGGAGAGACGCAATCAGTGGTAGAGAATTCAGGATACTTTCGTTTAAATCCTTGCAGATTACATGTTTTTACAGTGTCCTGCTACTGAGGAAAGGTATTCTTCATACAACTGGTGTTAACCTTTGAGAACACTGACAGATGGAAATTATGCAGCGGTTTGTGGAGATACAGACTTAATGGTGCTGTTTGGTCAGTTTGCTTCCACAGTGGCCTCCCCCAAGAGGCCCTAAGACTAGTAGAAATTAGAAGGATTTCAAAACCTTTCTATTCCTATCTTAAACCTACCAGCAAACTAGGATTGTGATAGCAGTGAATGGTATGATGAAGAAAGTTTGACCAAACTTGCTTTTTTACTGTTTTGAATTTGAAATCATTCGTATTCCCTTTAAGAATGTTGATGTGTGAGTGTGAAGATGCTAGAGAACCTATGCTTAGATAGTCATCGTAAGTCTCCGTTCACCTGTTACAGAATTTCAGATTGGTCACTGATAGTGTTTCTTTAGTAAGAATGTGTTAAAATTACAATGATCTTTTAAAAAAATGATGCAGTTCTATATTTATTGTGCTGTGCCTGGTCCTAAGTGGGACCAGTAAAACAAGTTTCATATGTATTTTTCCAGTGTTAATCTCACACATGTACCCTTTGGAGATTTCCTTCCATCCTGAAGAACGAAAAGAAGAGACCATATATATTGCCTCCTTATCCTTGAGGTTTCACTACCTTTATGTTAAAAGTTGTGTATAATTGTTAAAATCTATGAAAGAATAAAAAGTGAATTTAAATTAACATTTTTTTCTTTCTCTGTTTTTTAAGGCACAATCTGCTGGAAAACATGTACCTTGTATCTTGACTTACTGTTTTGGTACCTTTTAAAATGTTTTCCTTCCTTTTTATAGGTTGTTACTTAAGATTATGAAATTGAATTGGGGCCCTCACTATAGCCTGCAAGAAGTCCCATAATTGGATCTCACTGTGCTTTGGAAATAGAATACACAGAATCCCATCCCATTCTGGATTTCTCTCTTTTTTTTTTTTTTTTTTTTTTTTGAAACAGAGTCTCATTCTGTCACCAGGCTGGAGTGCAACGCACAATCTCGGCTTACTGCAACCTCTGCCTCCCAGGTTCAAGTGGTTATCCTGCGTCAGCTTCCTGAGTAGCTGGGACTATAGGAATGCACCACCATGCCCAGCTAATTTTTTGGTATTTTTAGTAGAGATGGGGTTTCACCATGTTGGCCAGGATGATCTAAATCTCCTGACCTCGTGATCAGCCCACCCCAGCCTCCCAAAGTGCTGGAATTACAGGCGTGAGCCACCATGCCCAGCCCCCATTCTGAATTTTACTTTAAATTGAGACAGTGAATGGTTTCTATAAATTCACTTCTAAATGAAAGGAAATCAGTGGTACTCTTCAGTTTTTAACAAGTGAACTAAAGACTTGTAATTTATGATTTTTCAAGCCAAACAATAAGGTCCAGTATAACAATGTAGCAGCATCCTTTGTAGCAATTCATTATGTTACATAGGATATATTTTATTTCCATAAATGTTTTATATATATATATATATTTTTTTTTTTTTTTTTTTTTTTTTACAGAATGGAGGACTGTTTATTTCATTGCTCAATCAAAACATTCCATGAAAGACTGCCTTAAGTAATTTCGAATGCTTCACTAATCCATATGGGGTTGGGAGGGAAGCTCTGCTGCCCCGTGCCGCCAAACTATTTGATATAACTAATGACACGCAAACACGATTTGCAAAAGCAGAGCATGATCACAATATGATACCTTAAAAATTGGTTGAGTAAATAGATTTCATATCTTTAAAAAGAGAAAAAAATTACACTGTGTTGAGCATGGGAAATCTGGGCAACATCTACAAACCTTCTCATTTATAGATAGGAATAAAGGCCCAGAGAAGTTAAGCCACTCATCCAAGTTCACTGAGCAAAGGGAGTTTGCATTTGCTATTTTGGAATAAGTTCTCTCTTTTCAAATGGTTTTTAAAAATGGGTATCACATGCTTTTTGTTTGCACAGAACATTCATATAAATAGTTGCTCTTTAACTGCATCCATTATTATTTATCCACTTATTTTTCTGTCATAACACTATGACTTTTTTCTATGAATATTCACCTATTGCCCTGAAAGGCTCTGCTGGATTTGAACACTGCAGATTCAGAAACACGGCACAACGGTACAATTCACAAACCACAATTTTTTAAAAGAATTAGGTATTCATGCCAAATCAAAATAGCCACTCAGCAGTGCCAAAGACGTTTATATTTCATCATAGAGACAACCTGTCTGCCAAAATGTCTGTTTTCTAAGTCATCCTTACTTTCAAGATGCACCTGTTTGCAAATATTTAGCATTCACAGTACAACTGAATTAGTTACGTTCATAACGGTCACAAGTGTCATTCTGTGTTCAAGACTCTCCAGAATCTTAATTGCCTAAAATGAGGTAGATAAACTTTTAAGTTTGTTGGTTGGGATTAATTTCCTTTAGAACTTGATCATCTATTTTTTAAACAATTCCAAAATATTTAGCAAAAAGTTGAAAATGTCTGAGCACTTTGCCTAAACGTGGAAAAATATAATTTCAAAAGGTTATTATGAAAGTTGCTTTACCTCATTTCAATTTAAAAACAATAAAAGCATCAAATTACAAAACCACCGCATATCTTAAAGCTGACAACCTAACATCTTCCAGCATTTAAAGAGACCCTTGCTCTAGTTCTGGCTTGGGATAGTGTAGATAGATGCAGACGCATCAGTTAACCATTCCGGGCCAGACCAGCTGCTGCCCCTTAACCCTTGACGCTGGATTTCAAGTTCCCTCCAGCGTTCAGGCCTGTCTCCTGGAGTTCTTTATAGGAGGCTCTCAATGAGTTCTCAAATACCATCTCTGGAGATGGGTCATGCTTCAGAGAGAAGCTGGAAGTGCAGGCCCCTCTGGGTAAAACAGGCTGCAGTGGGCAAAGCTGGAAACAACGAGGCTGCAGGCGTTGATTGAGCTGCAGTCTTGGGCGGACTTAGACTGCCAGGAGCAGGCCTCGATAGATCAACCAGGTGGTAGCCCCAGGGACGTTCAGGTGGTTGGGGGCAAACTGGGCACTAGACCAGCCAAAGGCCCCGGAGTAGGTCGGCGAGAGGTGTCTGAGAAGCTGGCAGACCACGGCGGATCTTTGTGTTTTTACGTGGGGCCATGGGCGAGGCGCTCAAGAACTCGCTGGAGGAGCTTGACTTCTTCAAGCCTCGGGCCAGGTCCTGGAGCATGCGGTCGTCGGCCAGGACACCTAGAAATGCACCGGTGGTGGAACTGAGGATGGTGGTGGCGGCCACCTGCACCGGGCGCCCGGCAGCAAGACTGCCACTTCCACCCCGGTTCGCATCTCGCCCGGTGGTGCCTGGCAGGCCTGGATCGCCAAGTAGGCGGCGCAGCGCGTACGAAGAGCCGGGCCTCGGGTACTGGTAGCCGCGACGCCCGCTGTGGTCACGCGCGTGCACCTGTGCGCCCAGGCGCACCCCAGCAGCCCGGCGGCGTCCTCGCGGCCAGGTGCAGCGCGGCCAGGTGCAGCGCGGCCAGGTGCAGCGGCGTGTAGCCGCCGAGGGAGCGCGCGTTCACGACGACTGGCCACCGAGCCGCGCGCCCTCCACCAGCTTCAGCGCCATCTCGCCGTCGCCGCTCTTGGCGGCCCGAGGCAGGGCCGTGAAGCCGGACAGGAGGTCGCGCTTGGCCCCAGGCCGCGGTCGCGCAGCAGCAGCCCGTGCAGCTGGTGGGTCCAGCGGTCCCCGGCCGTCCGTCCGGACGAGCCCCTCGTGCTCGGACGGCTCCAGGGTCACGGCGGACGGCGGCGGCGGCGGCCAGCGCCCTGGCGGGGCCTGAGTTCCTGGCTGCCGGGCAGGTGGGCGCCGCGTTGCCGCGGGACGCGCGAGAGCGAGGTTCCGGGAGGCGCGGCCGCACTCACCTGGCGCCTTCCCCGCGGGGCCGGGCGTGTCCCCGAAGCTGGACCTCGATCGCGCCGGTGCCGCCGGGGGCCGTGGGGAGCGCCCAACCCCAGCGCCCCGCCGGGCCCCCAGTGTTTTATTGTTAACAAGGTCCACAGGACTGAAGAAGCAGTGTCAAATAAACAACTCTATTACCATTGAGTCCCAAGTTTATGTAGAGAAGAACTTTAAAAACCAGGAGAAGGCCTCTTCCTTATAGTCAGTAATTTTTTCCTTTGAGTAATATCCCAATATCTTCAGCATGTTAGTTTTAACCATATTGCTACCATACAGGAGCATGAAGAAGGGAACCAACTTGCTCAAATGGGGTGATAAAATAGCGCTGAAGTTGTTCTAAGGGCTGAATTTGAATCCCCCCGAAGTCGACTCCGAGACAAGCAGCTGAGGTAGTTTATTTGGGAGATGATACCAGGAAACACCATTAAGAAAGCAGAGAATTGAGACAGTAGAGAGAAGCCAGTTAAAGCACTCATCATCAACCGAGTTAACACTGCGGACCTTGGAGCACAGTCCTACTGGAGATCTTGGGGAACAATGAAGAATGCACATCTCAGCCAACGAGGGTGTGAGGAAATTAGGGCAGCTTGTTTGACAACCAGCTCCTGTCAATTTTCCATCGGAAAGCTGTTCCCATAAAAATGGGGAGAGTCAATGCATAACATGCATACAGGTATATCCAGCCCTGGTAGCCACAGAAAACCCTCTGCAAAAGAATTTAGGTACAATTGGGAGGTGAGGCTGGTGGGCACTGAAATGGTGGTCGTGCTTGAGGAGACAGAGGTAGGACACTGCTAGCAACTACTGCAGTCTTTTTACAAACCCAAGAAAAAACTTAGTCAATTAGTAACTGAAAAGTTACTCTGGGCTGGGTGGCTCACACCTGTAATCCCAGCACTTTGGAAGGCCAAGGCAGGTGGAACACTTGAGGCCAGGAGTTCAAGACCATCTTGGTCAACATGGTGAAACCCCGTCTCTACTAAAAATACAAAAAATTAGCTGGGCATGGTGGCGCGTGCCTGTAATCCCAGCTACTCGGGAGGCTGAAGCAGGAGAATTGCCTGAACCCAGGAGGTGGAGGTTGCGGTGAGCCGAGATCGCGCCATTGCACTCCAGCCTGGGTAACAAGAGCAAAACTCCGTCTCAAAAAAAAAATATATATATATATACAAAAATTAGCTGGGTGTGGTGGTGTGAGTCTGTAATCCCAGCTACTCAGGAGGCTGAGGCAGGAGAATTGCTTGAACACAAGAGGCTGAGGTGGCAGTGAGCTGAGATTGAGCCACTGCACTCCAGCCTGGGCAAGAGCAAGACTCTGTCTCAAAAAAAAAAAAAAGTTATTCTGCAAAATAAGGAAACAGCATGTAAAAAGATCAGGAGACTTGGAGAAAAGATGTTTTAGAAAGAGCAGAGAGTACACACACTACCAATTTTGGGTATAAGTAAACAGATGGGATTTAGTGCTCCTGAAAGTAAAGGCAGCTTGTTGATCACTGATTCCCACCCCCTCAGTAGAAGAGGAAATTGAAGTTCAGGGAGGTTAATTGATTTGCCGTTGTTAGAGAGCTGCTTGTTAGCGGAATCCTGGCCTCCTGATTCCTAGTGTTTCTTTGTTTTCACTAAATCATAGTGTGTATCTTTTCATTCAGACCCAAGAAGTTGGGTTGATTAATATGAGATAAAGTAACCTGAGGAAAACCAAGCAGAAATTACTGGCTAGACAAAGTGGACATGGACATGGGTAGTATGATTCACTCAGCTTTTTTCTTTCTTTTTTGAGATGGAGTTTCACTTTTTGCCCAGGCTGAAGTGCAATGGTGTGACCTCAACTCCCTGCAACCTCCACCTCCCAGGTTCAAGCAATTCTTCTGCCTCAGCCTCCCAAGTAGCTGGGATTACAGGTATGCATCATCACACCTGGCTAATTTTTGGTATTTTTAGTAGAGACAGGGTTTCACCATGTTGGTCAGGCTGGTCTCAAATTCCTGACCTCAGGTGATCACCTGCCTGCGCCTTCCAAAGTGCAGGGATTACAAGTATGAGCCACCACGTGCAGCCCACTTATCTTTTTTTTCCGTTTTTTTTTAGAGACACGATCTCACTCTGTCGCCCAGGCTGGAGTACAGTGGCATGATCATAGCTCATTGCAGCCTCAAACTCCTGGGCTCAAGAGGTGTTCCTGCCTCAACCTCCCACAGTGCTGACATTACAGGCATGAGCCACCATGCCTGGCCAATTTTTTTTTTCTTTTAGGAGATGGAGTCTCATCCTGTTGCCCAGGCTGGAGTGCAATGGCATGATCTTGGCTCGCTGCATCCTCTGCTTCCTGGGTTCAAGTGGTTCTCATGCCTCAGCCTCCCTGGTAGCTAGGACTGCAGGCATGTGCCACCATGGCCAGCTAATTTTTGTATTTTTAGTAGAGACAGAGTTTCATATTGGCCAGGGTGGTCTCAAACTCCTGACCTCAGGTGATCCACCTGCCTCCCAAAGTGCTGGGATTACAGGTGTGAGCAACTGTACCTGGTCCAATTTATTTTTCTTAAGAAGGAAAATGTGATTAGGAAATTGTTTGAATTTGAGCCAGAGTTGAAGATGAATCTAGAAATAGATAACCAGTTTTACCAAAATCGTGTAGAGGTCTTTAAAGAGGGAAGGAACAAGAATATATAAATAATAAATGGGGCTGGACGTGGTGGCTCACACCTGTAATCCCAGCACTTTGGAAGGCCGAGGTGGGTGGATCAGAGGTCAGGAGTTCAAGACCAGCCTGGCCAGCATGGTGAAACCCCGTGTCTACTAAAAATACAAAAAAATTAGCCAGTCATGGTGGTGCACAACTGTAGTCCCAGCTACTTGGGAGGCTAAGGTAGGAGAATTGCTTGAACCTGGGAGGCAGAGGTTGCAGTGAGCCAAGATCTCACCACTGCACTCCAGCCTGGGGACACATTAACACTCCATCTCAAAATAATAATAATAATAAATATCTCATAAAGGACATATATCCAGAATATATAAGGAAATCAATCCAATAAAAAATGCAGAAATCTTAATAACTAAAAAAAGAATTAACAGGCACTAAAAAAATTGCCAATAGTATGAAAAATTTGCTCAGCTTCAAGTCATCAGGGAAATGCAAAGTAATAAAATATGGTACCTCTTCATACTCACTAGAATGGATAAAACGGAAAGGACAGAATACCAAGTGCTGGTGAAGATGTGGAGCACAGGAATGGTCATACGTTTTTGGGAGAAGTGTAAATTTGGACAACCACTTTGGAGAACTATTCTGACAGAACCTACAAAATTGAATTAGAAATACCTAAGGACTCATGAATCCCACTCTGAGGTCCATAGCCAACATAAATGGATACATATATGTTCACCAAAAGACATGTACCAAAATGTTCATGGCAGCACTATATGTAAAAGCCCCAAACTGGGAACTAACTGAATAATAGTTTGGAAGAACCGAGGTAAATTACGATATATTCACACAATGAAATACTACACAGAAATGAAAGTTAATGCAACAACCTTCATGAATCTCATAAACATAAGGTTCAAGGAAGCCAGACAACGGTGAATGATTCAATATATTTATAATGTAAAAAAACAACTTACGGTATTTAAGTCAGGGTAGCAGTTACACATGGTGAGGAGGGGATGTCAATAGCAGGAGAGTAGGCTGGGCGCGGTGGCTCATGCTGTAATCCCAGCACTTTGGGAGGCCAAGGCGGGTGGATCACCTGAGGTCAGGAGTTCAAGATCAGCCTGGCCAACATGGCAAAACCCCGTTTCTATTAAAAATACAAAAATTAGCCAGGCATGGTGCCTGTAATCCCAGCTACTAGAAGGGCTGAGGCAGGAGAATCTCTTGAACCTGGGAGGTGGAGGTTGCCGTGAGCTGAGATCGTGCCGCTGCACTCCAGGCTGAGCAAGGCGACAGAGCAAGACTCCATCTCAAATAAAAAAACAAAAAACAAAACAACAACAAAAAACAGGAGTAGCAGAAGGGGGGCTTCCATGGCGCTGATAAGGCTCTGGTTCTTGATGTGGGTCCTGATAACAAAGATGTGTTCACTTTATAAAAGTTCATGCACAAGATTCAAGCACTTTTCTGTATATCCATCACACTTTACTAATAAGTTTACAAAAACAAGTAATGATTATACTTGAGATTTCTATTTGAAGTAGTTTTTCATTAAGAAATATATAGCGGTGGTTTAAAAATACTCTTAGGTTTTACATGATAAGAAAATGATGTTGCTTTTGTTTGATTTTGAAACTTACACTTTTCTGGCCCTGGTAATAGATTTAAACTTTTTTGGTTCAGGCACTTTCGATTCTCTTTTCAACCAATGGCTGGCTTTGTCGGATAGCTGACCTGGATTTGGGGAATAGTCTGTACTGGGAACACAGTCGTAGAATGTGCAGAAACTGTTGTCTCTTCTGTAGAGACAATCATCTCTACAGAAGTGCCGTAGCCAGTTGCATACAAATACATACTCAGGTGTCCATGAATACATATCACAACCCTCAGAGAAGCAACAGATGACTGTTAGAAACAGGTTTAGTGTTTTAAATCATTACACATCTTAATTAGATGTTTCCCACACTTGTCTGATTGGGATAATATGAATTCCCAGGCAGTGCCCCAAACCAACCTGAATTGGAATCTCTAGTCTGGGAAAAGGGTAGGGAAGTGATTTAACAAGCAATCCAAGTGATTCTTACCATGGGGCAAGTTTGGGAAACAACTCTCTTTATTCCGTGCTTAGCTATGAAAAGTAACATGAGACTGGGCGCAGTGGCTCACGCCTGTAATTCCAGCACTTTGGGAGGCCGAGGTGGGCGGATCACGAGGTCAGGAGATCGAGACCATCCTGGCCAACACGGTGAAACCCCGTCTCTACTGAAAATACAAAAATTAGCTGGGTGTAGACCTGTAGTTCCAGCTACTCAGGAGGCTGAGGCAGGGGAATCGCTTGAACAGGGAATCAGAGGTTGCAGCGAGCTGAGATTGCACCACTGCACTCCAGCCTGGGTGACAGCAAGACTCCGTCTCAAACAAAAAAAGTAACAGGAGATACTTAGATTTAAATAAGCATTCTCCCAAATAGTTTTATCAAAACCTCAGCATTATAAGATGTTGCAGAACCATTTATCCTTTAAGAAGTTCCTTGGTACTGGCCTTAAACTGTCCTCTACTGATTCACATGTATTCTGACTCATTTAGACTCAGAATAGTCTACCACTCAAAATTTTCCTAAATCATGAAATTTTAGCAGAAATAACTGTAATGCCTAAGGATTTTAAACAGGCTTCTATTATAGTAGTTTCAGGTATTTTATTGAATGAACCAATGGGTTTTCTTCTGTCAATTTCTCTACACACAGGAGAGTTTAAAAAGGAATCAAATTCTGCAACGCATTTTGATTTTGCTATACACAGGGTTAGCTTGTGAACATAATCATAAAAGAGCATAATTTAGTTTCATTTTTAAAAATAGCATTTGTTGGCCATGCACAGTGGCTCACATCTGTAATCCCAGCCAAGGCAGGGGGATTGCTTGATCCCAGAAGTCTGAGATCAGCCTGAGCAAAATACATGGTAAGACCTCCTCTCTACAGAGAAATCAAAAAATTAGCTGGGCTTGATGGCATATGCCTGTAGTCCCAGCTACTTAGGAGGCTGAGGTGGGAGGATCAGTTAAACTCAGGAGGTCAAGGCCACAGTGAGACGTGATCATGCCGCACTGCACTCCAGCCTGGGCGACAGAGTGAGACCCTGTCTCAAAAAAAAAAAAAAAAAAAGGCGTTTTTTTCCTGGGATTCACAAAAATAGTTTTTAACACATCGAGATAAATACTTTTCATTTGATTTTTTTTTTTTTGAGACATCATCTTTCTCTGTCACCCAGGCTGGAGTGCAGTGGCACAGTCTCAGCTCACTGTAGCTTGACCTCCCTGGCTCAGGCAGCCCTCCCACCCCAGCCTCTCGAGTAGCTGGGACAAGAAGTGCGTGCCACCATGCCCAGCTAATTTTTTTTTTTTTTGAGACAGGGTCTCACTATGTTGCCCAGGCTCAAGTGATCCTCCCACCCTGGGTCTCGCTAGGTTGCTCCTGGGCTCAAGTGATCCTCCCACCTCAGCCTCCCAAAGTACTGGAATTACAGGTGTGATTCACCACACTCGACCTCGTTTGACCTTTAACAATCATCAGAATGGCTCTTGTATTGTTAAAACTCCCAAATAGCTAATACATTAGTTTTTACTTGATGACTTAAAATTACACTGAGTCTTGGGACACCTTGTATAAAAGTCTCAAACTGCTTTCAATCACACAACATCACATTTACAGTCTTAATTTTTAAATACATGTTTTATTTTGAAGTCTTTATAAAGCCCTTTTGACATTTACCCTTATTTATGACAGTATTTCCCCAAGCATGGAAGCACGGGTTGAGTTTTCTGTAAACAGATCAACCTCCAGAGCTCATCTAGGTGGAGATTGAGATGCAGATTGTTGATTAGCAGCCGGGCGCGGTGGCTCACGCCTGTAATCCCAGCACTTTGGAGGCCAAGGCTGGTGGATCACCTGAGGTCAGGAGTTCAAGACCAGCCTGACCAACATGGCGAAACCCTGTCTTTAAAAAAAGAAAAGGAAAAAAAAGTTGTTAATTAGCAATGAACAACTTGGAAAGGAAAGGAGCAAAAGCAGGGTTGGGTAGAAAACAAGTGAAGTACAAAGCAGGCCTGACAGACGTGTCCACCCCTGGGTCGAACCTCTGGAGCCTGCCAGAGCTGACAAGCCTCAGTCTGAAATGGCCTGGCCTTTATACCCCTGCCTCTCTTGGTTCCAAGATTCGGGATCCTTGCTGTGAGAATGTCATCTCCGATTAGGTGGTTTTCAGCGACTGTAGAGAAAGAAGGGGCTGACAGCTGGAGGCTGTCTGCTGACCACACTCCTGGCAGCTGGCAGCAAGTGCTTCCTGAAAGGGAAACCTACACAGTACACCCCAGCGTCATGAGATGGTTTTAGGAGAGAGACAGATGAAGAGTACGCATTTTAATGTCTAGAGGCAAACATTTAGTACTTTAAATCCATGACTTCAAGGATTTGCTTAAGGAGGCAGCCAAACTACTCAGTATTTTTAAAAGTGAGTCATTTTTAATGAAAAATATTGGCTGGGCGGCTGGGTGAGGTGGCTCATGCCTGTAATCCCAGCACTTTGGGAGGTGGAGGGGGGCGGATCACCTGAAGTCAGGAGTTCGAGACCAGCCTGGGCAACATGGTGAAACCCCGTCTCTACTAAAAATACAAAAATTAGTTGGGCGTGGCGGCAGGCATCTGTAATCCCAGCTACTAGGGAGGCTGAGGCAGGAGAATTGCTTGAACTTGGGACGGGGAGGTTGCAGTGAGCCAAGATTGTGCCATTGCACTCCAGCTTGGGGTTCAAGAGCGAGACTTTGTCTCAAAAAAAAAAAAAAAGACAGAAAAAGAAAAGAATTAAGTACATAAAATCACAGAAGTAAAAAGATATAGCAAAAATGAGGGTGGTTTTCAAATAACAAATTTCAGCAACCCTGTTTGTAAGTGAGAAACTGGCCTGTTTTGGTGTCAGTTAAGATGTGAGTGCTTACTGGCAGGTACAGTGGCTCATGCCTGTAAACCCAGCACTTTGGGAGGCGGAGGTGGAAGGATTGCTTGAGTCCAGGAGTTCAAGACCAGTCTGGACAATATAGTGAGACCCTGTCTCTATTTAAAAAAATTTGGCCCGGCGCAGTGGCCCAAGCCTGTAATCCCAGCACTTTGGGAGGCCGAAGCAGGTGGATAACCTGAGGTTGGGAGTTCAAGACCAGCCTGACCAACATGGAGAAACCCATCTCTACGAAAAATACAAAATTAGCTGGATGCGGTGGCGCATGCCTGTGATATCAACTACTTGGGAGGCTGAGGCAGGAGAGTTGCTTGAACCCAGGAGGCAGAGGTTGCAGTGAGCTGAGATTGAACCATTGCACTCCGCCTGGGCAACAAGAGCAAAACTCTGTCTCAAAAAAAAAAAATTTTTTTTAGGTCCGGCATGATTGCTCATGCCTATAATCCCAGCACTTTGAGAGCCCGAGACAGGCAGATCACTTGAGGTCAGGAGTTCAAGATCAGCCTTGCTAACATGGCAAAACTCCATCTCTACTAAAAATAAAAAAAAAGAGCCATGAATGGTGGCATATGCTTGTAATCCCAGCTACTTCGGAGGTTGAGGCAGAGGATCTCTTGAATCCTGGAGGCGGAGGTTTCAGTGAGCCATGATTGCACCACTGCACTCCAGCCTGGGTGACAGAGCGAGACTGTTTCCAAAAAGAAAAATTGACCAGACGCAGTGGCTCATGCCTGTAATCTCAGGGGAGGCTGAGGCAGGCGGATCACAAGGTCAGGAGTTCGAGACTAGCCTGGCCAACGTGGTGAAACCTCGTCTCTACTAAAAATACAAAAAATAGCCAGACATGGTGGCAGGCACCAGTAGTCCCAGCTACTCGGGAGGCTGAGGCAAAAGAATCACTTGAACCTGGGAGACAGAGGTTGCAGTGAGCTGAGATCGCGCCACCTCACTCCAGCCTGGGCAACAGAGAGAGACTCTGTCTAAAAAAAGAAAAATCAATTAATTAAAGAAATGTAAGTGCCTACTGACTATCTTTAGAAGAATTGAAGGTAAATGTTAGCCTTGTGTCATATAGAAATTCATCATCAAATGCAACGCTCTTCAGGAAGTAACTACTTCAAAATTATTAGGACTTTTGTTGATATTTGAATCATAACCTGTTGGTATTATCTTTGATTAAACTACTGCCAAATACGATTTTGGTTTTGTTTGTTTGTTTTTTCTTTTGCGTCAGGGTCTTACTTTGCCACCCAGGCTCGAGTGCAGCGGTGCCATCTCAGTTCACTGCAGCGTCGACCTCCCACCTCAGCCCCCAGCAGCTGGGACTAAGGCGTCTGTCGCCATGCCTGGCTAATTTTTTTTATTTTTGTAGAGTCAGGGTTTTGCCGTGTTGCGCAGGCCGCTCTCCAGTTCCCAACCACAAATGATCTGCTCGTCTCGGCCTCTGAAAGTCCTGGGATTACAGGTGAGAGCCACTGCACCTGGCAACAAAGAAGTTTTGAGAGTTCATTCACATTATCCTCTTTTGTGATGCTCAGGAGAATCTTTAACCGTAATTAAATAAACGAACCACTGTTATTTACAGGGTCGCTTGTGTAAGGAATAGTGATTGCAAATAGGCCTCTGCAGCTGTTTTGTCTCTGTGAGCGGTCTGGTGCTTCCCAAAGGGAATTTTACATTTGCCATATCACCTGTATTTTAAGTTACACGACCCCAAATTCAGCGATCAACTTCTTTGAGCTCTGCAGACATTGAATTATAAATTTAGTTTTGATTCTTTGCCTATAGAAAATGCTCTTGTCGGCCAGGCGTGGTGGCTCACACCTGTAATCCAAACACTTTGGAGGCCAAGGCAGGCAGATCACCTGAGGCTGGGAGTTCAAGACCAGCCTGACCAACATGGTGAAACCCCATCTTTATATTTTAAAAATATGAAATTTGATACATATTTTATATATATATAAAAAGAAAATGCTCTTGTCTGTCGGGTGCAGTGGCTCACACCTGTAATCCCAGCACTTTGGGAGGCCGAGGTGGGTGGATCATGAAGTCAGGAGTTCAAGACCAGCCTGGCCAAGATGCTGAAACTCCCTCTATACTAAAAATACAAAAATTAGCCAGGCATGGTGGCGTGCACCTGTAATCCAAGGTACCCGAGAGGCTGAGGCGGGAGAATTACTTGAACCCAGAAGGCAGAGGTTGCGGTGAGCTGAGATGGCGCCATTGCACTCTAGACTGGCCGACAGAACTAGATTCCATATCAAAAAAAAAGAAAAAAGAAAAAAGAAAATGCCCTCGTTATAAGCAAGAGCCATCTACATACTGTATCATCGAAAATGTTTATATGAGAAAATTAAATTAATCCATATACTTGATAAGCATAAACACAGACCATTGAGTATATCTCTTGAGCAGAAGGGGATACATAAGCCTTGATTTTAAGGCAAATTGGGTTGAGGATAAGCAATATCAATTTACATTTTATAAACTGAAGATTTAAACATTTACTTCATTAAAATAACTTACTCCATAAATATGGCAGAAGCAAGCAAAAAAAAATCAGCTTGCTCTTCTGAAAACAAGATTCTGAATTACAGCTCCACGATATATTTACGTAAATGTATTCATAGATTTGTTTTTTCTTTATTTCTTTGCAATGAAGTCTTACTTTGTCACTCAGGCTAGCCACCACGCCTGGCTGTGTGTGTGTGCATGTGTGTGTGTGTGTGTGTGTGTGTGTGTGTGTGTGCGCGCAGAGATAGGGTTTTGCCATGTTACCCAGGCTGGTCTCGAATTCCTGGGCTCAAGCGATCACACCTTGGCCTCCCAAAGTGCTGGGATTATAGACATGAGCCACTGCCCCCGGCCTGTGTTTCTTTCTAGAACTTTTAAAGACATGCCTGTTCTCAATGCCAGCCCCGTCACCTCCTGAGAACTTTGTGCCAACAATTACCTAATATTTAAAATGTCATCAACTGCTTTTTTTTTCAGTAGGCACTTTTCTCTTTATCTAATCACAGGGATAGAACCTCGTGGCGGATAAGGGCACAAGCTCTAACTTAGACTGTCCAGTTTCAAATGACAACTCAGCTCCTTACTAACTGTGTTACCCTGAGCAATCATCTTAGCCTCTCAGTTCTCCCAGCTGTCAAATAGGGGTGACAAAAATGCCTAGCTGGTTTAGTCAGGATTAAGCTCAGCTGGAGTGACAGAAATTTAAAATAATCAGGTTAAAATAAGGTTGAAGTTTCTTTCTTTCACATACATGTAAGTGTTCCGGACTGGTAGAGTGCACACACAAACTTTGGGTACCGAAGTCTGTTCTCTGTTCTCAGTGAATGCCTTCCATCCTCCAGTCTGCAGAAGTGGAAAAATATCTTTTCCTCTCCCCATTCTAGGTTTATGACTGAGCTCCCTTTTACAAAGACAGATGAACAAGAGAAGAGCATACAAATGTATTTATGTAAGTTGTACTTGACACAGGAACCTTTGTAAGTAAATGAAGACTCAAAGAAGCCATTAAACCTGTGTATTTTAGGCCAGGTGCTGTGGCTCACGCCTGTAATCCCAGCACTTTGGTAGGCCAAGGTGGGTGGATCACCTGAGGTCAGGAGTTCAGGGCCAGCCTGGCCAACATGGCGAAACCCCATCTCTACTAAAAATACAAAGATTAGCCAGGCAAGGTGGCGGGCACCTGTAATCCCAGCTACTCGGGATACTGACGCAGGAGAATTGCTTGAACCTGGGAGGTGGAGGTTGCGATGAGCCAAGATCACACTATTGTACTCCAGCTGGGCAACAAGAGTGAAACTCCCATCTCAAAAAAACAAAAAACACCTACGTATTTTTAGGCAAGATTTGATGAAGAGAGAAGAAATATGATAGGATAGAAGTATGAGCTAATAGTAATCAACAATGGGAAACAGCAAAGCCTGTTTGTTCAGATTCTTCTCTGTGACCTTTGTCTTCGGAGATAAGGATGCTCCCTTCTTCCAGGTATAGAGTGGCTCCTCTCACATGAGGGTCTATGACCTGCTTCTGGAGGTTTTATGACTTGTTTCAGGGAGGAAGGACGAGGGAAGGTCAGAGAAACCTCCCTGCTTCTGTGGTTTTCTCAAGTTCCTTCAGCTTAAAGTATTTTGGGGTAGCATATTCTGAAACCCATCAAGTCCAGTATGAATGCTTTAGCTCAATTCATCAAACCTACATACCACATTCCAGCCATCAGGAAGAAGGAAAGATGAGCGGGTCTGTTCCCTGTGAGGACATTTCTACTAACATACAATCTGCCAGTGCTTGGTCCCGAGGCGACACCTATGTGTAAAGGAAATTAGAAAATGTAGCCTGTATTTCAAGTAACTGTATACCAAGATAAATATCACGGTTTCGAAATGACTGTGGTGTCACCCATACAGGCATTTTGGAAAATTTATGAGTTTTAAAACTATATCACACTGGGCCCAGTGTAATAGCTCACACCTATAGTCACAGCACTTTGGGAGGCCAAGGTAAGAGAATCACCTGAGCCCAAGAGTTCCAGACCAGCCTGGGCAACACGGCAAAACCCTGTCTTTGCAAAAAAATATATATATAGCCAAGCATGGTGGCAGGCACCTGTGGCCCCAGCTACTTGGGAGGCCGAAGTGGGAGGATTGCTTGATCCTGGGAGGTAGAGACTGCAGCGAGCTGTGTTAGTGCCGCCGTACCCAAGCCTGGGCAACAGAGCAGAAACGTGAAGAAACGAAGAATCGCCATATACCTTGCATGAATTTCACACGTCCTGCCATATGTTCTCATAGATTAAACAACTGCTTTTGATTATCCGTGTCTACAAATGAACTCCACATTATGTATAAAGATGTAGTGCTACAGCCAGGCATGGTGACTTGTACCTGTACTCCTAGCACTTTGGAGGCTGAGGCAGGAGGACTGCTTGAGCTCAGAAATTTGAGACTAGCCTGGGCAACATGACACAACTCTGTCTCTACAAAAAAATACAAAACTCAGCTGGGTGTGGGAGCATTCACCTGTAGTCCCAGCTACTCCGGAGGCTGAGGTGGGAGGATCACTTGACCCATGGAGATCAAGACTTCAGTGAGCTGTGATTGTGCCACTGCACTCCAGCCTGGTTGCTAGAGAAAGACCTTGTCTCCAAATTAAAAATAAAATAAATGTGTGTAGGGCAGGGTGGCTCACCCCTGTAATCCTGGCACTTTCGGAGGCCAAGGCGGGTGGATCACTTGAGGTCAGGAGTTCGAGACTAGCCTGGCCAAAATGGTGAAACCCCGTCTCTACTAAAAATACAAAAATTAGCTGGGTGTGGTGGCAGGTGCCTGTAGTCCCAGCTACTTTGGAGGCTGAGACAGGAGAATCACTTGAACCTGGGAGGCAGAGGTTGCAGTGAGCCGAGATCTGCCACTGCACTCCAGCCTGGGTGACAGAGTAAGACTCTGTCTCAAAAAAAAAAAAAAAAAAGAAAAAAGGAAAAAAATGGTAGTGTGACTGAGAAGCTGAATTTTAATTATATTTAGTTTTGTTTTTTTTTTAATCGGTCTCCGTAGAGACTGTCAAAAATTGCCAGTACCAACTGTATTGCAAGTCATCATGGCGGGGTATTGGGAAAAGTTTTCAATTAGCAATAACCGTGCCTCGGATAAGCCTCATTGGCTGCGATACTGCTGCTGCGCAAAGCTATAGTTTTAATCGAAATTAAATAGCCGCATGTGGGCAGTGGTTACTGTATTGGAGAGCACAAGTCTAGATCCATCGTTTCATATTTGTGACATCCAGTTTTATCATTCCTTCTATATTTATTTATGGGTTTATTTTATTTCCTGTGAGCATATTCAACTTTTCCTGAATATATGTTTCCCTTCTATATTTATTAGCTGGAATTCTTCTATAAAAAAAGGTCTTCCAGGATGACTTTAACCAAAATTCACAGCTTGAAGTTTCTTAGGATCACCTGGGTAGTGTGAAGATGGTCTGCAAATCAGGGCACGAGTTTGTTTACAATGATACAGTTTTAGGTAGGTGTTCAGCTTCTGATCTCTTGGGTGTGAGCCTGTGGGACAGGCTTTCTTCGGGTTCACGCCCAGCTTTGTGGGAAGGTCGTTTCCTATCAGACTTTCCACACTGAGACGTTGTCTGTCAGTCTCTTCACCAGGCCTTGAAAACAAAACCTCAGGGTTTGGCCAAATTCAAGACAAAAACAGCCTCCTTACTTTCATCACGTTTCTGTTCCTTAGATATTGGCCTGATAATTCTTATTTTCTTGTCAGCTCTTTCATGCTTTGCAGAAGACTGTTGAAAAATCTTTTGTAAAGCATTTTTGGTTATTTTTAGTAGGAAGTTTGGTCCAAATATGTGACCCCAGCTATTACCAGATCTAGAAATGGAACTCTGTCCTGTATCCATTAATACTCACGAAAACCTAAGAGCAGGTTACTATTATCCTTTTTCTTTTTTCCCAGACGAAGCGATGTGGCACACAGAAGTAACCTGCACCCGTCAGTCAGTGAGCGTCAGAACTAGGTTTTAAATCGTCTCCTGGCTGGGCGCGGTGGCTCCCATCTGTCATCCTAGCACTTGGGGAGGCTGAGCTCAGGAGTTGGAGACCAGCCTAGGCGACATGGCGAAAGCCCGTCCCCACGTAGACAGGCAGCAATGAGCGGGGCGGGGCAGCGCACACCTGCAGTCGCAGGTACTCAGGAGGCTGAGGTGGGAGGAGATCGCGCTGCCGCACTCCAGCCTGGTTGATAGAGCAAGACCTTGTCTCCAAATGAAAGAAAGGAGAAAGGAAAGGAAGGGAAGGGGAGAGGAAGGGGGGGGAGGGAGAAGGAGAGAGAAGGGGGACGGGGAGGGGAGGAGGGGGAGGGGAGAGGGGAAGGGGGGAGGGGTGGGGAGGGGAGGAGGGGGAGGGAAGGGGAGGAGGGGGGAGGGGAAGGGGAGGAGGGGAGGGGAGGAGGGGGAGGGGAGGGAGAGGGGGAGGAGAGGAGGGGAGGGGGAGGGGAGGGGAGGGGAGGAGGGGGAGGGGGAAGGAGAGTGGAGGAGGGGGAGGGGGAAGGGGAGGGGAGGAGGGGGAGGGGAGGGGAGGAGGGGGAGGAGGGGGGAGGGGAGGAGGGGGGAGGGGGAGGAGGGGGAGGGGGAGGGGAGGGGAGGAGGGGGAGGGGGAGGGGAGGAGGGGGGAGGGGAGGAGGGGGGAGGGGAGGGGGAGGAGGAGGGAAGGAAAAAAGGCCGCATCATGCCCGACACAGGGACCCTGTGTCCCGCAGCAGCGCCTGACGGAGGGAGGCGGCCCCACGCGGTGTTCCGGGCCCAGGGACGCTCCCCGCCCACAGCCACCCCTTCTTCACTGACATCCTGCCGGACACTCAGGGATGAGACTGCTGGGTGCGTGGAGAAGGCCTCGGAGAAAACCCTCTTCACTGAGGCCACGCGGGTCCCCTTCTTCAACACACCCAAAAAGATGACAGACCGCGCCAAGAAGGGGGCCGGGTGCAGGGCAGGGGGCCGCGGGACCGAGGGGCGCAGTCACGGCTGTGGGGTAGCCTGGAGGGACACTGGAGTGCGTCTGCCCAGGTTCAAGTTCAACTGCGTGACTCTGGGCGCTGCCACAGCTCTGAGCATCCGCGTCTCTGTCCACAGAACGAGGCTACAGCTTAACACGTGGGCTGAGCTGGAGGCGGGCGCTGCACGCATGGCGGCCGCTGTCTTTACAAGGATTCCTTAGAGGCGGCAGCTCTTTCTGCAAGACTGCTTCGTTTGCTCCCAGGCATTTGAGCATGAACGATGCTTGGTGTTGCAGGAGGAGGGCCAGGACCGGGCTGTGGAAGGTAAAATTGGGCTGGGCACGGTGGCGCACATCCGCTAAGCTGGATGCTCTCACCTCAGCTCACTTTGGGAGGCCGAGGTGGGAGGATCATCTGAGGTCAGGAGTTCGAGACCAGCCTGGCCAACATGGAGAAACCCCGTCCCTACTAAAAAATACAAAAAATTAGCCGGACGTGCTGGTGGGTGCCTATAATCCCAGCTACTTGGGAGGCTGAGGCAGAAGAATCACTTGAACCCAGGAGGCAGAGGTTGCGGTGAGCTGAGATGACGCCATTGCACTCCAGCCTGGGCAACAAGAGTGAAACTGGGGAAAAAACAAAAAGGTGAAATTGCATTTGAGTGATGGTGACAGCTGATACTGATAGATCACGGGCCAAACACTATTCTCAGCACTTTAAAGGTGTTGATTCACTGAATCCTCACAGTCGACCCAGAGAGGTACGTAATTAGGGTCCCAGTCTCAACACAGAGAAACTGAGGCATAGAGAGCGGAAGTTACTTGCAAAGAGTCGTTGGGGTAGAGTAGGTTTGGTGAGAAGAGGAAGCACACATGGGCAAGTGCTGGCTCCACGGGGTGGAGATGGTGCCTTTGTGATCACCCCGCCCATGTCTAATCCCTCCCTTCCTGCAGCGACGGTGGGTCCTGGGTCCCAACAACTACTACGGTTTTGCCAGGCAGCAGCCGAAGCCAGAAGACACCACCATTCCCTCCACGGAACTGGCCAAACAGGTCATCGAGTATGCCCAGCAGCTGGAGATGATCGTCTGAGCCCACCAGGCACTGGGTGGGGCAGGGCACGAGTTATTTCAAACAGTTACAGCACAGGGTTTCCTCCAATAAAGGTGGGTTGACAGTCTCTCTTCTAGGCCCTTGTCTCCCCAGTTGGGACGGCGGAGAGACAGTTCTTATCTCTGAAGAACTTGGAAGTTTTGGGGCGCTCAGAGGTTGGAGATAACTCCCTCCAACTGGGCAGCCTCTGGTGGCCATTGCTCAGGGTCTCTTTTTTTTT
Organism: Saguinus oedipus; assembly: GCA_031835075.1. NCBI lineage: Eukaryota > Metazoa > Chordata > Mammalia > Primates > Cebidae > Saguinus > Saguinus oedipus. The sequence goes on along the minus strand of CM063184.1, from coordinate 96,183,834 downwards.
TCTTTCTTTCTTTTTTAGAAAGAAAGAAAGAGAAAGAGAAAAGGCAGAGAGAGAACAGGAGCCTTGCTCTATTGCCCAGGCTGGAATGCAATCTAGAAATAGGTATTAAAAACCTCTTTTATGCTGATGATTGTGCTTAACAGTGGAGACAGGAAGGAATAAGGGAAGAAAATAACAAACAGCCAACCGATATTTCATGTAAGTCTGTGAAATGCTGTGCAAGTGCTGAAGAGTGATTTGCTTCCAATTATGTGGTCACTTTCAAAATAGGTGTAATGTGATACTAAAAAAAAAATATGTTCTGTGGACCTGGGTGAAGAATTCTATAAATATTCACTGAGTTTACTTGTTCCAGGTCTGAGTTCAAATCATAAAGTCTCCGTTAATTTTCTATCTCATTGATCCGTTGAATATTAACAATGTGGTGTCAAAGCCTCCCGCTATCAATGTGGGAGTCCAAGTCTCTTTCTAAGTCATTGAAAACTTGTCTTATGTATCTGGATGCCCCTATATTGGGGGCATATATATTTATGATCATTGACTCCTGTTGTTGCCTTGATCTTTTTACCATTATGTAATGTCCTTCTTTGTTTCTTTTAGTCTTGGTTACTATTGTAGTCTATTTTGTCAGAGATGAAAGTTACAACTCCTGGTTTTTTTTGTTTGTTTTGTTTTTCTTTCCTCTCCATTTGATTGGTGAGTCTTCCTCCAACCTTCTGTTTTGAGTCTTTGTGTGTCCTTGCTTATAAGATGGATCTGGATACAGAGTGCCGATGTGTTTTGACCTTTTATTCAGTTTGAGTCTGTGTCTTTCATTGGGGCATTTAATCCATTTAAATTCAGGATTAATATTGATATTTGTGAGTTTAATATTGTCATTTAATGCTGGCTGGCTATTATGCCCATTAGTTGATATAAATACTTCATTATGGAGATACTCTTTACCTTTTGGTAAGTTTTTGGGATGACTGATACTGGTTATTCCTTTCTGTGTGTAGTGCTTCTTTCAGAAGCTCTTGTAAAGCAGGCCTGGTGGTGATGAAATCTCTGAGTGCTTGCTTGTTCGTGAACATTTTTATTTTTCCTTCATTTATAAAGCTTAGTTTGGCTGGATATGAGATTCTGGGTTGAAAATTCTTTTCTTTGAGGATATTGAATATTAACCCCTACCCTATTCTAGCTTGTAGGGTTTCTGCTGAGAGATCTGCTGTGAGTCTGATAGGCTTCCCTTTATGGGTAACCTGACCTTTCTCTCTAGCTGCCCTTAGAATTTTCTCCTTTATTTCCACCCTGGTGAATCTAACAATTATGTGTCTTGGGGTTGCTCTACTTGAGGAATATCTTTGTGGTGTTCTCTGTATTACCTGGAGTTGAGTATTGTCCTGCCTTACTAGGTTAGGAAAGTTTTCCTGAATAATATCCTGAAGAATATTTTCCAGCTGGGATTCATTCTCTTCATGACATTCAGGTACACCTATCAAACGTAAATTAGGTCTTTTCACATAGTCCCATATTTCTTGGAGACTTTGCTCATTCCTTTTTACTTTTTCTTCTCTAATCTTGTCTTCTCATTTCATTTCATTAAGTTGGTCTTCAACCTCTGATATCCTTTCTTCTGCTTGATCAATTTGAGTGTTTAAACCTGTGCATACTTCTCAGAGTTCCCGTATTGTATTCTTCAGTTCCATTAATTCACTTATATTCCTCTCTAAATTGTCTATTCTTATTAGGATTTCGTCAAATCTTTTTTCAAAGTTCTTAGTTTCTTTATGTTGGGCTACAACATGTTCTTTTAACTCACAGAAGTTTCTTATTATCCACCTTCTGAAGCCTGATTCTGTTAATGGAATGCACTCGTTCTCCATCAGGCCTGGTTCCCCTGTTGATGAGGAACTGTGATCCTCTGTAGAGGGAGAGGCATTCTGATTTTGAGTATTCTCAGCCTTTTTACACTGGTTTCTTCCCATTGTTGTAAATGTATCCACCTGTCGTCTTTGTAATTACTGACTTTCAAATTAGGTCTCTTAGTAGACGTCCAACTTGTTAATTCCCAGGGCCAAAATCTGAGCAACCCACTGCGCTGGCTAAAACAGCAGCATCAAGATTCTTGGTGCTTTTCTGTCGGGGAGTCTCCCGTCTGGGTTCCCTCCTGAATCCCTTCTTCAATCAGCTCCAAACGTCGGCCAAAAGGGGAACCAGTCCCGTTTACTCTGCACCAAGAACCGCTGTGCTGGGGAACCAGCAAGCAGTGCCAGCTGCAAGAGTTGTGCTGGCAACCCATGGGGCTCCTCCGCTGGGAATCTCCTGGTCCTTGAGCAACAAAAATTCAGTGTGGCGTCCTCTCGTTCTCTGCACTTTCACTGGGAGCTACAAGCCTGAGCTGCTAGTGGTCAGCCATCTTGGATCTCTCTCAAACACAGATGCTCACTGTGGGGCCCAGAAGTCTTGTGGCCTGCAGGAGGGCATGGCCCCAGGTAGGGGGATTGTTCTAGCCCGCTGTGGACACACAGGAATGCTGGGCCAGGGTACTGGAGGTTTTTCAACAAAAGGGGTGAAGTGTCTGATCAAAAAGAAAACAATGTTGGCAATGAATTAAACAATTTTTCTAATAAAAAAAAAGTGGGCAGGACACGGTGGCTCACACCTGCAATCTCAGCACTTTGGGAGGTCGAGGCCGATGAATCAGCTGAGGTCAGGAGTTAGAGACTAGCCTGACCAACATGGTGAAATCCTGTCTCTACTTAAAATAAAAATAAAAAAATAGCTGAACGTGGTGGCCCATGCCTGTAATCCCAGCTACTCAAGAAGCTGAGGTGGGAGGAATGCTTGAATCCGGAAGGCAGAGGTTACAGTGAGCTGAGATCGCACCACTGCACTTCGGCCTGGTTGACGGGGTGAGATTTTTGTCTCAAAATAAATAAATAAATAATTTTTAAAAATTATCTTAACCACCCAATTTACTTAAATTGAAGACTTCTAGTGACTTTAATGAAAAATAATTAAGTAACAACAAATCTGAATGTTAAATAAAAAGGTGTCTAAAGATTAGAATCCTGTTTTAACTTTATTAATAGCTATTACCCAAAATGTTCTTGATTTAAAATATGCAACAAAAGTAAATGATGAGGTGTTAGTAAAAGCAAAACAGCACATACATAGAAATACCGCCTGTGACCAGGTGGGTGGCTCACGCCTGTAATCCCAGCACTTTGGGAGGCCGAGGCAGGCGGATCACGAGGTCAGGAGATCGAGACCATCCTGGCCAACATGGTGAAACCTTTTCTCTACTAAAAATACAAAAATTAGCCAGGCGTGATGGAAGGCGCCTGTAATCCCAGCTACTCTGGAGGCTGAGGCAGGAGAATCGCTTGTACCAGGGAGTAGGAGGTTGCAGTGAGCCAGGATTGTGCCACTGCACTCCAGCCTGGGTGACACAGTGAGGCTCCGTCTCAAAAAAAAAAAAAAGAAATATTACCTGTAATAGACCCTGCTGGTGAACGGCGTGTATGCTCTTTGCCAGGCCAGTTCACGTATCGCAGCACATTTGTGCTGAAACTTACGCTTAACCAACAGCAGCTGCCACATCTGGCAACACCTGGAAGCTGAAGCCCTCAGTTTCCCCACCCACACACCCAACTGCACTCAAATCAATATAAAGGTATCAGAGACCAATTCTCTTGCCTCAAGGTGACACCAGTCTGTGATGCTCCAGAGCTTCCTGTGGGACCAGGCTGAGGAGGAACTTCTGTTGCACCCACATCAGTATCTTCTATTTCTCCTTCTGTCTCCTACTTTCCTCACTCCCATATGAGTTTCTCCTGAGCAGCACTCCCTCAATAAGTCCTGAGATTCACTGGAATCTCATTCTCAGACCGTTTCTAGGGAACTGAACTGAAGGCATTCATTTCCTCTTCCACAGAAATTCTCACTGAGCAGAAATAACTACTATGAACAGGGTCATAGAGTTGTCCTGTTCTGTAAGTTCTCACTAAATGAAGGTCTTCAAGTGATATATTAAGAATGTATTAGGGCCAGGGGCAGTGGCTCACGCTTGTAATCCCAGCACTTTGGGAGGCCGAGGTGGGTGGATCACAAGGTCAAGAGATTGAGACCATCCTGGTCAACATGATGAAACCCCATCTCTACTAAGAAAATACAAAAATTAGCCGGGCTTGGTGGCACATGCCTGTAATCTCAGCTACTCAGGAGGCTGAGGCAGGAGAATCACTTGAACCTGGGAGGCGGAGGTTGCAATAAGCTGAGATCACGCCACTGCACTCCAGCCTGGACGACAAAAGCGAGACTGTCTCAAAAAAAAAAACGAATGTATTAGGCTGAGCACCGTGGCTTATGCCTGAAATCCCAGGACTTTGGGAGGCCAAGGCAGGTGGATCACTTGAAGTCAGGAGTTTGAGACCAGTCTGGCCAACATGGTGAAAATCTTTCTCTACCACAAATACAAAAATTAGCCTGGCATGGTGGCAGATGCCTATAATTCCAGCTATTTGGGAGGCTGAAGCAAATCGCTGGAACCTGTGAGGCAGAGGTTGCAGTGAACCAAGATCGTGCCACTGCACTCCAGGTTGGATGACACCCTGTCTCCAGAAAGAAAAAAAAAAAGAATTTATTAGTTTGGGCTGGGTGCAGTGGCTCAAGCCTGTAATCCCAACACTTTGGGAGGCTAAGACAAGTGGATCACTTGAGGTCAGGAGTTTGTGACCAGCCCAGCCAACATGGTGAAATCCCACCTCTACAACACATACAAAAATCAGCTCAGTGTGGTGGTGGGCACCTGTAGTCTCAGCTACTTGGGTGGCAAAGGCAGGAGACTCGCTTGAACCCAGGAGGTGGAGGCTGCAGTGAGCCAAGACCGCACCATTGCACTTCAGTGTGGGCGACAGAACAAGGCTCCATCTCAAAAAAAAAAAGAAAAGAAAAAAGTACTATTTCTTTATACCTACCCATTTTGGGCATTTTTGCATCATTTTATAGAAAGTTTCTTCAATGTGTCAGCCTTCACTTTGAGAGAGTTAAGAATTCAGATCATCTTTTACTTTCTGTATTTTGTGACATGGGCTTGCTCTGGGCTCAAGCAATACTCCCGCTTCAGTCTCTGAGTAGCTGGGACTTCAGGCACGCACCAGCACATCTGACTAATGAAAAACGTTTTTTTTTCAAAGACAGCATTTTGTTGTGTTGCCCAGGATGGCCCACATCTTTTTCTCCAATGTCTTTCTTCTATTCTAGAATTTGAATCACATAAGGATTCTGTTTTCCAAAGGTTGTACTTACTTTTATTTTATTTTATTTTTGAGATAGGGTCTTGCTCTGTTGCCCAGGCTGGAGTGCAGTGGCGTGGTCTAGCTTACTGCAGCCTTGACTTCCCAGGATCTAGATCCTCATGCCTCAGTGTCCCGAGCCGCTGGGGCTACAGGTATATACCACTATGCCTGCTCATTTTTAAATATTTTGTAGAGACAAGGTCTACCTATGTTGCCCAACCTGGTTTTAAACTCCTGAGCTCAAGCAATCCTCCCTCCTCGATCTCCCGAAGTGCTAGGATTACAGGCTTCTCAGTCACACTACCACATTTTTCTTTTCTTTTTTTTTTTTGAGACAAAATCTGGCTCTGTCACCCAGGCTGGAGTGCAGTGGTATAGTCATGGCTTACTGTAGCCTAAGACCTTGGGCTCCAGCGATTCTCCCACTTCAGCCCCCTGAGTAGCTGGGACTCACCACACCGTTAATTAAGAGAATTTTTTTGGAGAGATGAGATCTTACTGCGTTTCCCAGGCTGGTCTCAAACTCTCAGCCTCAAGCAATCCTCCTACCTTGGACTTCCAAAGTATTGGGATTACAGGTGTGAGCCACCATGCACAGCCTACCATCATTTTCATTTTGCCTAAATCACCTTTTTTTGGTTATTTAGGGAAATAAATAACCTAATAACCTTTTTTGGGAGGGGCAAGGTCTCACTCTGTTGCTCAGGCTGGGGTGCAGTGGCATGATGACGGCTCACTGTAGCCATGACCTTCCAGGCTCAAGTAATGGATCCTCCCACCTGCACCTCCCAGGTAGCTGGGACCACAGGTACGCACCACCGCACTGAGCTCATTTTTGTATTTTTATAGAGAGGGTTTTGCCATGTTTCCCAGGGTGGTCTCAAACTCCCGGACTCAAGTAATTCTCCCGCCTCGGCCTCTCAAAGTGCTAGGATTACAGGTGTGAGCCAGTGTACCTGGCTTGTAATTATTATCTTTTTTTTTGAGACTGAGTTTCGCTCTTGTTACCCAGGCTGGAGTGCAATGGCGCGATCTCGGCTCACCGCAACCTCCGCCTCCTGGGTTCAGGCAATTCTCCTGCCTCAGTCTCCTGAGTAGCTGGGATTACAGGCACGCGCCACCATGCCCAGCTAATTTTTTGTATTTTTAGTAGAGACGGGGTTTCACCATGTTGACCAGGATGGTCTCGATCTCTTGACCTCGTGATCCACCCGCCTCGGCCTCCCAAAGTGCTGGGATTACAGGTTTGAGCCACCGCGCCTGGCCGTAATTATTTTTTAAATGCACCATCGTGTGATACTCATGAATATTTGTATTCTTGCCTCTGTTTCCAACAAACATAGCTACTCAAAAAACACTATACATTTTATATATTTTTAGCATGGGTTTCTAATCACAGTGAATACAATTTCTATTCTTATGTTTAGTTGGCTGAATTAACACTTATTCATGACTTATAACTGCTAAACTGCTAATAATCTTGCTAGAGATTTTTATTAAATAATACTCCTGTGGCCTATTAGGTTCAATGAAATAGATAATGTCATTTCTAAAAGTGTCTAATTTCCAGGTAAAGTATTATGTAAAGGAAAACATTGTCTCAACATGTGAGCTCTAAATTTAATTACACTATCAATAGCCTATTGGAAAACTTTTGGTTATTTCTTTGTAAAGGCAAAGCATTTTTACTTAAAATAGCAACACTAAAATTGAGAGGTTGGTGGATATCGTTGAGGCAGAGAGATAGGAGAGGAATGACAGAGATGGCAGGTCAAATTTAGGAGGTTAATTTATTTAACACCACAGGTTAGAGTGCAACATTAGATCATATAAGGCATCTCATTTCAGAAATTGACACAGGTGTATTTAAATAATTTATAATTTAATGAAATGTGAATCTGGAAACCTAATAACCTTAGCAAATGACCGCAACTCCCCCAGTTTGTTTGCACTTTCCTCTTTTCACTCTAATACTGGCTTCTAGTTGCATATATTCTTATTTTACCAGCCTTAAACTTCGTTCTGTTCAGTGGATCTCATCCTACAGTCCCAGGAAATTTTACCCCTTTCTCCACCCAACTTATCTTAGGCCTGTTGTTTCTGTTTGTTTGTTGTTTTGAGACGGAGTCTCGCTCTGTTGCCAAGGCTGGAGTGCAGTGGGTGACCTTGGCTTGCTGTAATCTCTACCTCCGCCTCCCACGTTCAAGTAACTCTCCTGCCTCAGCTTCTGGAGTAGCTGGGACTACAGGCACACACTACCACACCCGTCTAACTTTTGTATTTTTAGTAGAGATGGGGTTTTACCATGTTGGCTAGACTGGTCTCCAACTCCTGACCTCAGGTGATCCTCCCGCCTCCACCTCCCAAAGTGTTGGGATTACAGGCGTGATTCACCACACCTGGCCTAAACTTGGCTCTTTCCTTTTAAGATGTGTGTGTGTGTGTGTGTGTGTGTGTGTGTGTATATATATATATATTTCCTTTTAAGATATGTGTGTGTATATACATATGTATATACATATATGTGTATATGTATATACACACACATATATCTTAAAAGGAAATATATATATGTATACACACATATATGTATATATGTATATGTGTGTATATTCAAATAAAAGAAGTTTGTCCATCTAACTCTCAATAAGCAACATTTAAATAAAAACATAATCACTTTCATGATTTATTTACTTAAAATATTGTGATATGTATCATGAATACAGAAAAATAAATAGTATTAACATGGGCAATTTAAAAAATAGCATACATATGTATGTACCCATTATTCAGATTAAGAAATAGTATATTGGTCCAGGCATGGTGGCTCACACCTGTAAACCCAGCACTTTAGGAGGCCAAGGTGGGTGGATTACCTGAGGTCAGGAGTTCAAGACCAGCCTGGCCAACACAGTTAAATCCCATCTCTACTAAAAATGCAAATATTAGCCAATTGTGGTGGATTACACCACAATTGGTTAATTACAGGGATTTTATGCCTGTAATCCCAGCTACTCAGAAGGCTGAGGCAGGAGAATCGCTTAAACCTGGGAGGCAAAGATTGCAGTGAGCCGAGATCGTGCTGCGCCATTGCATTCCAGCCAGGGCAACAGAGCGAGACTTCATCTAAAAAAAGAGAAAGAAATAGAATATTGGAGTAACGTAGAAGCCCGCCCCAGTAGCATCTCTCTTCCTCCCCAAAGATAAACAGTACTCTGATTTTTGTGTTAATCAGTGCCTTGTTTTAATTTATAGACTTGTCACCCATGTATGTATCCCTAAATAATATATTCCTTAGTTTAAAAAAAGCGAAAAGCAGAGTAGCAAGCACCTATGTTCCTGTGTGAGCAAAGGGTGATTGGTATCACTATCAGATAAAGCCTTTCAGGAGAAAAGAAACTGATCATAATCTGGCTTTAGGTTCCCAGAGAGTGAATAAAGTCTTTTTTAGGGAAGTCCGTGGACAGGAGGCTTCGGGAGTCCTGGAAAGACTAGAACTCACCAGACATTGAGCACCTGGACCAGATGCTGGATTTTTGGTAAAGATATGGTCAGAGAGACTGGACTGCCCCATGTTTTCTGCTTCTAAACCCATCATAGCTACCTCCCGTTCTCAGGAGTAAGTCAAACCAGAGCCCCGTGGGGTGAATCAGCAAAGCACTGAGGGAGAACAGGAACTTCACAAGCAAAGTACAGAAAAGAATCTGAACACGGCTCATGGGAAACTTCTGTCTTCAGCTGGAAAGAAGGTAAATGACAGTAGGGATCTTGGCGATGACAGCATTCAATCAGTTTGGTTCTTGAGTCACACGGCTCCAATCTGGACTGCTTGGCTTCTGTGTCTAGTCTGCAATTGCCATTCTGGGGTCTATGACCTGGGAATCGCCACCTCTACCCTGGTACTTGTTTTTCATCACCCACGTTTTGTCTTTGCTGGTTTCTCGATGAGCAGTTTCTCCAGTAGCTCATTTCTTAAGTAAAGTGGGTGGCAATATTTTTTGAGAGACGTACATCTGAAAATTTTAATTACCTAGCAGTATGGAGACAAGGAGACGACCTAGGGATATAACTGCTTTTCAAACAGTTTTGACCTGGCGGGCATGGTGACTCACACCTGCAATCCCAGCACTTTGGGAGGCTGAAGTGGGCCGATCACCTGAGGTCAGGAGTTTGAGACCAGCCTGGCCATTTGTATCTTTCCATCTCATCACTTCTATCACCAGCAGTCCTTCAACCTCAACTAGATTTACAAACATTTAATCCTAACACTATTCATTGGCCTTCACTCTTAGGACCTTATTTTGCTTTTCACCTTGCTTGGACTCCAGGGGCAATCATTATTGCCAAACCCTTGCATCCATATTTATCTCCCTTGCTTCTCTTGTGAGTCAGTATACTTGCCTGGTAAAATCAACCTTAGGCTGGGTGCAGTGGCTCACACCTGTAACCCCAGCACTCGGGAGGGCCAAAGCGGGAGGATCACTTGAGGCCAGGAGTTAAGACCAGCCTGTGTAACACAGGGAGACCCAGTCTCTACAAAACACAAACAAAATCCCCCCAAACCCAAAAAATCTAGCTGAGTGTGGTGGTGCGGGCCTGTGGCCCCAGGTACTTGGGAGGCTGAGGTGGATCACTGGAATCCAGAAGGTTAAGACTGCAGTGATCTTGCTGCTCTCCAGCTTGAGTAATAGAGAGTAACCCTTTCTCAAGAAACCCTCCAAAACTCCTAATTAAATCCAACTGTGTCCATTCTGTGTTTGCATTTGTGCAACTAAAAAAAAAAAATACACAATTGTGTGGGCTAGCTTCACTTTAGTTTTTGAGTTATAATGGTTTTCATTTATTTGAAATAAGCAAAGTTACGAGAATAGTACAAAGGTTTCCCATAAAACCTTTACTCAATTATTAACATTTTCGTGTTTGCTTTATTTATTATTCTCTCTCGGCACATCACATTTTCTCTGAAGCATTTTGTGGGGATCCAGCCCCACATCACCCATGGGTATCCCATGTTCGGTGGTGACAAAGGAATGAGAAAAAGACAGATTAAGAGTGCAAAGAGTGGGACCAGGGGGCCACCACTTATTACAGGAGGAGACAGTGAAGGCCCTGAGCTCTGATTATCCACACTACCTATTGATTACGATTACTTTGATCTACAGGGTAGGGGTGGAGTGAATCAGTGAGCTGGAACTGGTGTGTCATTCCAAGAATTGATCACAGTGGCAGTTTGGGAATTTCACAAAACAAGAACATGTGGTTATCTTAGCTTATTATCTGTGTGCAGCTGGTGGAACACGGACCTTACAAGGAGCCTACAAGCCTGGCTACGTCATAGTCCTACGAAGGGGTTTTACGTCCTTGAGCACGTTTATGGTAACAGAACCGACGTCACCCTGCCCCGGAACATGAGGCATGGAGAGGCTTTCCTCCTCAGAGGCCTCCTGCAGCCTTCTGCGGTTTGTTGTTTCTTGTTTATATGTTACTCATAACCAATTCATGTAGGCATCTGTCAGTCCTTTCTCCTTTGCTGCTTTTCCCAACACATGTGAGTCAGCCAGATCAAGTATATCAGTGTATAAAGTCATACGTCACTTAGCAACTGGGATACGTTTTGAGAAATGAGTCATTAGGCAAGTTTACTGTTGCGCCAACATCATAGAAGGTACTTACGGAAACCTAGATGGTAGATCCTTCTGAAGTGATGTTGTCTGGGGTAATACCTGAGGTTCATTGTCCCAGGGCCACGGAAAACTAGGACGTGGACAAACCAGTGTGAGGTTCAGAGCAAAAGTTTAATAGGTTAATGAAAGAGAAAAGCTGTCTCTGCTGCAGAAAGAGGGGTGCCCGAGAATATGGGTTCTGCTTCCACGGTGAAATGCAGAAGGTTGTACAGATGAGCTTGAGGAGTTGGTATCTGATTTACAGAGGGCACAAAAGATTGGTTGGACCAGGTGTCCATTTGCATAGACGTGAGGAACCGTTTAGGTTAGGCGTGCTGTTTGCACAGCATACAAAGAAGCTGGCTGTCCCACCCGTACCTTTTATTATGCAGATGGTTCTCTACCTGGCCAGGCACGTTGCCTGCCTCTTTACACATGAGGACAAAGAGAAGGGGAAATGCAGCCTCCGTGTTGAACATGCCTGGCTTCCGGGTAGCCCTTTTCTATTGGCACAGTGGCTGCCATTCACTTGTGCAAGCTCTGTTGCTTGTTTATCTATGTTTGCAGCTTGATTTTTCAGGCTGCTCTTTGTTAGAAAAGAAATGATTTGGGGGCTCCTTTTTGTTAAAAGGGAAATTCTGCCGAGGACTCTTACCGTTACTATCTGCCTAAATTCTGTCTCCTGTAACACTGCTACACACCTAGGCTATATGGAATAGTCTATTCCTCCTGAGCTATAAACCTGGATAGCACGTTAGCATGCTGAATACCGAAGACAACTGTAACACAACGAGAGGTATTCATGTTTCCAAACATACAAAAGGTACAGTAAAAATACTGTATTATAATCTTATGGGACCACTGTTTTCTTGTGGTTCACTGTCGAACACAGTGACTGACACATTGTTATGTAGTGCATGACTGCACCTTCTAAAACAAAAACATCCCCGTACTTAACCGTAGTATAATTATGAAAAAAAACAAAAAACAAAAAAACCCAGAAAATTGGCTGGGTGCGGTGGCTCATGCCTGTAATCCAAGCACTTTGGGAGGCCAAGGTAGGTGGATCACCTGAGGTTAGCAGTTGCAGACCAGCCTGAGCAGTAGAAATCCCATCTCAATTAAAATACAAAAATTATCCAGGTATGGCGTGCACCTGGGACTACTTGAGAGTCTGAGACAGGAGAATTCAGGAGAATTCAGGAGAATTCCTTGAAACCAAGAGGCGGAGGTTGCAGTGAGCTGAGATCACGCCACTGCACTCCAGACTGGGTGACACAGTCTGAGGAGCAGAAAGAAAAAAAAAGTGAAGAAAAAGGAACAGAATCCACAGGACCTGTAAGACACTATCAAGTTGACCAACACATACAAAGTGGGAATTCCAGAAGGAGAGAAGAAAGAAAGGATATGTGAAGAAATAATGGCCTTAAAAAAATGAGGAAACTCTTTATACATTGATATATAAAGATCTACAAGAAATGTTGTCAAAGTAAGTAACATGCAAAACTGTACCTAGGGCCAAAGATGCATGCTCTGAATCTAACTGTGAGGAACCAGACAAACTGAAAATGAGGGATATCACCCGAACTCTTCAAAAATGTCCAGCTCATAAAAGGCAAAGAAAGACTGAAGTACTGGCCGGGCACAGCGATTGCCCTCCAGCCTGGGCAGCAGAGCAAGACTAGCAGGAAATGAACACTGAGTCAATACTGTAATCGAACCTACACTTTATTCAAAGTTTTCCCGTTGTCCCAGTAACGTTCTTTATAATAAAAACAACAACAAGAAAAAAAAAGTTTCTGAGTCTGGGCATGGTGGCTCATGCCTGTAATCCCAGCAATTTGGGAGGCCAAGGCGGATGGATCACAAGTTCAGGAGTTCGAGACCAGCCTGGCCAACGTGGTAAAACCCTGTCTTTATGGAAAATACAAAAAATTAGTCTGTTGTGGTGACCTGCACCTGTAACCCCAGCTTCTTGGGAGGCTGAGGCAGGAGAATTGATTGAACCCGGGAGGTGGAGGTTGCAGTGAGCCGAGACAGCACTACTGAGACTCCATCTCAAAGAAAAAAAGTTTCTGATTCAGGATCCAAGACAAAATCACACATTGTATTTAGTTGTTATAGGTCTTCAGTGTTCTTTAGCATGAAACAATACTTCGGTCTTTCTTTCTTTTTTTTTTTTCTCAAGACAGAGTCTTGCTCTGCTGCCCAGGCTGGAGGGCAATCGCTGTGCCCGGCCAGTACTTCAGTCTTTCTTTGCCTTTTATGAGCTGGACATTTTTGAAGAGTTCGGGTGATATCCCTCATTTTCAGTTTGTCTGGTTCCTCACAGTTAGATTCAGAGCATGCATCTTTGGCCCTAGGTACAGTTTTGCATGTTACTTTCTTTGACAACATTTCTTGTAGATCTTTATATATCAATGTATAAAGAGTTTCCTCATTTTTTTAAGGCCATTATTTCTTCACATATCCTTTCTTTTTTCTCTCCTTCTGGAATTCCCATTTTGTATGTGTTGGTCAACTCGGTAGTGCCTTACGGGTCCTGTGGATTCTGTTCCTTTTTCTTCACTTTTTTTTTCTTTCTTCTCCTCAGGCTGAATAATCTTAATTGACTTTCAAGTTGCTGATTCCTTCCTCATCTGCTCAAGTCTATTTGACTTACTCTCGTGAGTTTCTCATTTCAGGTATTGTATTTTTCAGCTCCAGAGTTTCTATGTGGTTCATTTGTAATGTCTATCTCTTTATTGATATTCTTTATTTGGTGAGTCATTGTTCCCATGGGTTCTCTTTTGAATTTGATTTTTTTTAGCTCTTTGAGCATATTTGAAATAGTTGATTTAAAGTTTTGTCTGCCTAATGCTCAGGCTTCGTTAGGGATTGTTTCTATTATTTTTCCCTGCATACCTTATAATTTTTTTGTTGAAAACTGGACATTTTGAATATTATAATGCAGCAACCTTGTTTTGTTTTTGGGGTTTTCTTTTGAGACAGAGTCTCACTCTATTGCCCAGGCTGGACTGCAGTGGTGCAATCTTGAGTCATTGCAGCCTCCACCTCCCTGGTTCAAGAGAGTCTCATGCCTTAGCCTCATGTGTAGCTGAGACTACAGGCACTCACCACCATGCCTGGCTAATTTTTGTATTTTTAATAGAGACAGGGTTTCGCCATTTTGGCCAGGCTGGTCTTGAACTCCTGATCTCAGGTGACTCACCTATACCTCAGCCTCCCAAAGTGCTGGGATTACAGGCGTGAGCCACTGCGCCCGGCATAATGCAGCAGTTTTGAAAAGCAGGTTGTATCCCTCCCCAGGGTTTACTGTTGCTGCTTATTTTAATCTTCATTTGTGGTTTGTTAGTATCTTTTATAAACTACATTTTTATATTATGGTAAAATATATACAAAATAAAATTTTTATCCATTTTCAGTATGGTTCAGTGACATTAGGTGCGTTTATATTGTATAATCATCACATCTCCAGAACTTTTTCATCACCCCAAACTGAAACGTTGAACCCGTTAAATAAAGCCCCGTTCTGTCCTCCTCATGGCCCCTGGAAACCACCATTCTACTTTCTTTTTTGTTTTTTTTTGAGACAGAGTCTCTGTCGCCCAGGCTAGAGTGCAGTGGCATGATCTCGGCTCACTGTAACCTCTGACACCTAGGTTCAAGCGATTCTTTCCTCAGCCCCCTCCAGTAGCTGGGATCACAGGTGTGCATCACCATGCCTGGCTAATTTTTGTATTTTTTAGTAGAGACGGGGTTTCACCATGTTGGTCAGGCTGGTCTCGAACTTCTGACCTCAAGTGATCCACCTGCCTTGGCCTCCCAAAGTGCTGGAATTACAGGCGTGAGCCACTGCACCCAGCCTCATTCTACTTTCTTTGTGAATTTGACTATTCTAGGTACATCATACAAGTTGAACTAATTTTGTAAAATTTATATTTTTTGTTATATGTGGCCTAATAAGTCTCTGTTCTGTCAGATTAGAGAAAAATAAAAACAGAAGAAGAAAAATACATACAGAAATTAAGAATTATCTTCCAGTCTCACAGATGGGCTTTGTGTGTGTGTTGGGTATGCCTGTTAGCACCCAGCCAGGCAGTTTATATCTCTGCCTTAGCTGAGCAGAAAGTCAGCCAGAAGTGGAGGTTTAGGGCCTTCTTAGGTCTGTTTTGAGCATGTTCCCAGCTCTGGGCATGGGTGTGGCCTTTTGGATTCCCAGGAATTTGTGAGTTTTTCAAAGTCCTTATATCCCAATGATTCCCATTTTCCAGGTATTCCTGTTAACTCTCCAGATTGTCTATTGTTTGCCTTAACTGTTACCCCTTGCCCCAAGTGATACTGATAATATATTTGCCTTCAAATGTTTTCAATGAATATTCTACCTGCGCCTCCACCAACATCCACCACCAACGCCTGCCCAAGACAGGCGTCCTAACCTTGGGAGAATTCTGAGATAAAATAAGGCAAACAAGTCCTGTTTGGAGCCACCAAACAGGTCAAAGTAAACAGATGCCAACTCTTCCAGAATGAGGTCAGTAGTGCTGTGATACTGTGATACTAGGAGTCAGTACCAGGGATGTGGGCTATTGCAGAGTGGGGGATGGTACCAGGCTAAGTTAAAATAAAATATCACGGCCAGGCGCGGTGGCTCACGCCTGTAATCCCAACACTTTGGGAGGCCAAGGCAGGTGGATCACAAGGTCAGGAGTTCAAGACCAGCCCGATCAAGACGGTAAAACCCTGTCTCTACTAAAAACACAAAATATTAGCTGGGCGTGGTGGTGGGCACTTGTAATCCCGATACTTGGGAGGCTGAGGCAGAGAAATGTTTGAACCCGGGAGGTGGAGGTTGCAGTGAGCCGAGATTGCACCACTTCACTCCAGCCTGGGTGACAGAGGAGACTCCGTCTCAAATAAATAATAAATAGTAACTAAAATGTCACAAAAGTCTCTTAATGAGACTCAGCTGTTTTCTCTTAATGCGCATTCCCCCGATTGTGGTAAGGTTTGGAGACATCCTAGAGTTCTGAATAAATTGTTTCTAGCAGCTCCTGCCACCTTCTTTGCTGCTTTTGTGGAAGTACAGACTTTTGAAGTTCCCTACCCTGCCATTTGTGTTGATGTTGCTCCTCCTCATTCTTTTTAAAATTATTATGAAACCGCAGAGAATTTTAAATTCCAATGGATGGAGGTGTGTGATTGATCTAACCCGTCCTCGACTGGTGATGATTTGTTTTTTAAATTCCAGTGGATGGAAGTATGTTATTTAACCAGTCCTCAATTGATGATTTCTTTTCCATTTTTACTACTACAAACTATTCTTCTAGGAATAACTTTGCACATTATTTTGCATGTGTGCAATTAAATCTACAGGAAAAATCATAGAAGTTGGTATTGCTGCAAACGTGTATGCATCTTATAATTTTTGTAGCTATTGCCAAATTTGCTATATTACTTTACACCTCCATTACGACAGTCCTGTATCCCCAGTCTTGTCAACAGAATGCATTTTCAAATTTCTGTACTTCTGTCAATCTAATAAGTGAAAAATAGTATTTCTGTGTGGTTTTAATTTCTGTTATTCTGAATGAAACCGAGCATCATATATATATATATATATATATATATATATATTTTTTTTTTTTTTTTTTTTTTTTTTTTTTGAGACAGAGTTTTGCTCTTGATGCCCAGGTTGGAGGGTAATGGCATGAACTCGGCTCACCACAACCTCTGCCGCCCGGGTTCAAGTGATCCTCCTGCCTCAGCCTCCCGAGTAGCTGGGATTAAGGGAGTCCACCACCATGCCCAGCTAATTTTTGTATTTTTAGTAAGACACGGTTTCACTGTGTTGGCTAGTCTTGAACTCCTGACCTCGTGATCCACCCTCCTTAGCTTCCCAAAGTGCTAGGATTACAGATGTGAGCCACCACACCCGGCCGGATCTTTTATATTTTTAAGAGACACTTGTATTTCCTTTCCCATGAACTTTCTGACATATACCTTAGCAGTTTTGAACTCGACTGTGGTTTCTCCATATGGATTTCTGGGAGCTGTTTACATAATAGTGTGATCTCACTTGAAATACATGACCATTAATCTCTTAATTAGCATTCCCCTGATTGTGGTAAACTGGGATTTCTGGGAGCTGTTTATATAATAGTGTGATCTCACTTGAAATACATGACCATTAGTCTCACTTAGGCATTTGTGTTGCACAGCAATGCTACTGTTTCACTGTTTTCCTAAAACATCAGTCAGTTCATTCCCCTGTGCTCCTAAGTATTTCATAATTTCTCCTTTCTCTTTGAACTTCCAACAACTTGTCTTCCATGTTCACTTTCACCTTATGCTCTATGTCACTGCAAAACACATCAACGCTCTTCAGCCAAAGTCCGGGAGAACCACAGCTGCAGTTGGACAACATTGCATTTATGACTCATTGCAATGAGGGTGAGAGAACACCGTGGGAAACCAGGAGGACATCTCCGCGGAAGGGTGTTAGAAAGGTCTTAGTACAGGATTTGGGTTTGTGTTCAGTGACTTTGCGAGGATTCAAGAAGTGGAGCTTTGCCCTGGATTAGATGTTGCCAGGAAGCTGTGGTCATTCTGATTGGGTACTTAATACATCTTATCTAGAAGGCAGGTGGAACAATGTGAAGCTGAAGCTGTGATGGGGAAAGAGGCAGCAGTCAGTCATATTGGGCAGCAGAGGGAGATAGCCATTTCTGTGGTCTGAACGGTGTCCATGTTTTTGTCTGTGTTTAGACATGATTACACAGTGGCCTTCTTTTTGTCCTATTCTATTATGATCATTCAGTGGCCTTGCTTAATGTTGGTGTTCTGTGAAGTTTTTTATGTTCAACAGAACACAGTTTTGTTTTTCTTTTGAGACAGAATCTCGCTCTGTTGCCAGGCTGGAGTGCAATGGCATGATCTTGGCTCACTGCAACCTCCGCCTCCCAGGTTCAAGTGATTCTCCTGCCTCAGCCTCCCAAGTAGCTGAGACTACAGGTGCTCGCCTCCACGCCCAGCTAATTTTTGTATTTTTAGTAGAGACGAGGTTTCACCATGTTGGCTAGGATGGTCTCGATCTCTTGACCTGGTGATCTGCCTGCCTCGGCCTCCCAAAGTGCTGGGATTACAGGCATGAGCCACCACCCCCAGCCCAGAAGACAATTTATGCAGTTTTGCAGAATGAGGATGGAAACCTGTTTTATTGATTATCTTATTTGTCCTTTAGTATGTAATATGTCTTTAAGAAATATGCTCATGGCCAGGTGCAATGGCTCACACCCAGAATTCCAGCACTTTGGGAGGTTGTGGCGGGTGGATCACTTGAGACCAGGAGTTCGAGACCAGCCTGGGCAACATGGTGAAACCCTGTCTCTACTAAGAATACAAAAATTAGCTGGGCAGGGTTGTGGGCGCCTGTAGTCCCAGCTACTATGGAGGCTGAGGCAGGAGAATCACTTGAACCTGGGAGGTGGAGGTTACAGTGAGTCAAGATTGTGCCACTTCACTCCAGCCTGGGCAACAGAGCAGGACTCTGTTTCAAAAAAACAAACGAAAAAAGAAATATACTCAGTGTCCGACTTTTTGTGAAACTGGATTCAACTCTTCTTTTTTTTTTTAAATTTTTAAAATTTTTATTGCATTATAGGTTTTGGGGTACATGTGCAGAATGTGCAAGATAGTTGCATAGGTACACACATGGCAGTGTGTTTTGCTGTGTTCCTCCCCTTCACCCACACCTGGCATTTATCCCCAGGCTATCCCTCCCCAGCCCCCCCTCAACTCTTTTTCATCTCTTCAACTTTACATTATGATTTTAAATATATGTAAACAATAAAAGAATCACTGAACAGTGTTATACCCTCCACTTAGCTCCAGTAATTAACGTTTCGCTGTTTTGTTCTCTCTGTATTCATCTTCATGGAAGCATCTGAAAGCAAGGTGCAGACATGGCAATACTTCACTCCTAAATACTTTTCTTTTAGTTTATTTACATCCCCATGAATACCAGGGAACTCCTAGATACTCTAGTGTGAGTTTCCTAATAATAAAGATACCCTCCAACGTAGCCAAAATTATTAATTATTCATAAATGAATATCCATAAATCATTGATTATCCTGTAACAACAACTCTAATAGACATTTCATATTCACTCTTCCTCCACTGTTCTAGAATGTCTTCCTTCTTTCCTTCCTCTCTCTTTCTCTCTTCTCTCTCTTTCTTTATTTTCTTTCTTTTCTGGAGAGGGGGTCCCCCTATGTTGCCCAGGCTGGTCTTGAACTCCTGCGTACAAATGGTCCTCCCACCTCAGTCTCCCAAAGTACTGTATGTACATGAGTGAGCCACTATGCCTGGTCTAGAGTGTTTTTTTAAATAGCAGTCTGGTTGGGAACTCTGAACCCCAAATATCTGAGACAGGTCTCAGTTAATTCAGAAAATGTATTTCGCCAAAGTTAAGGACACGCCCTTGACACAGTCTCAGGAAGTCTCGACATGTGAACAAGGTGGTTGGGGCACCGCTTGCTTTTATATATTTTGGGCAGATGATACATCAATCAATACATGCAAGATTTACATGATTGTTTCAGTCTGGAAGGGGAGACAACTCCAACAGGGAGAAGGGGGAACTTTCAGGTCATTCGTACATTTAAATTTTTCTGATTGGCAATTGATTGAAAGAATTATTATTGGCTGGGTGCTGTGGCTCACACGTTTAATCCCAGGACTTTGGGAAGCCAAAGCGGGCGGACTGCTTGAGTCCAGGAGTCTGAGACCAGCCTGGGCAACATGGCAAAACCCGTCTCAACAGACAAACAAACAACTAGTTACGCACCTGTAGTCCCAGCTGCTTGGGAGGCTGAGGTGGGAGGATTGGTTGGGCCTGGGAGGCCGAGGTTGCAGGGAGTTGAGATTGTGCCACTGCACTCCAGCCGGGCTATCAGAACCAGATCCTGTCTCAAAGAAAAAAAAAGTTATTATCAGTAGAAAGGAAAGTCTGAATTATGATAAGGGGTCGTGGAGACCAAGGTTTTATCATGCAGATGGAGCCTCCAAGTAGCAGGCTTCCGAGGGAAGAGATGATAAATATTTACCATACTTAAGGTCTGTGTTGACGTTAATGAGGCATGTCCAATCCCCTCTTTCATCATGGCCTGAACTAGATATTAGGGTTATCTGGAATGCTCTTGGCCAAGAGTAGGGGCCCGTTCAGATGGCTTGGGGGGCCTTAGCATTTTATTTTTGGTTTACAGAACCAAGGATGTGCAATCAGTCCTTTACGGGAAGGAACAAGAGCTTCCCGCCAGGAGCGGTGGCTCACACCTATGATCCTAGCACTTTGGGGGGCCAAGGCAGGCGGATCGCCTGAGGTCGGGAGTTCGAGACTAGCCTGACCAACATGGAGAAACCCCGCGTCTCTACTAAAAATACGAAGTTACCCGGGCATGGTGGTGCATGACTGTAATCCCAGCTACTCGGGAGGAGGAGGCCGGAGAATCGCTTTAAATCCGGAGGCGGAGGTTGCCGTGAGTGGAGATGGCGCCATTGCACTCCAACCTAGGCAACAAGAGTGAAACTCTGTCTCAAAAAAAAAATATATATATATATACATATATTCCCAAGCATTTCACGTTTTCGCACATTGGGGCAGGTAACGTCATTTCCTGGTAGGCACAGAAGTTTGAGGCTGGGAATAGGTTAAGATTCATTGTGACCCCTAGAAAGACAAGCCCCCGAACTAATCCAGTAACACCCATCGTCAGGAGTCGTTCACGGCCGCGGGAGGGCGCAAGGAGCTGCGGCTGCAGGTACCGGGAGGGCAGGCGGAGGAGGCGCGAGGAGCCCGGGGCTCGCAGAGCGCGCGCGCGCTGGAGGTGGGCGCGCGCTGGAGGTGGGCGCGCGCTGGAGGTGGGCGCGCGCTGGAGGTGGGCGCGCGCTGGAGGTGGGCGCGCGCTGGAGGTGGGCGCGCGCTGGAGGTGGGCGCGCGCTGGAGGTGGGCGCGCGCTGGAGGTGGGCGCGCGCTGGAGGTGGGCGCGCGCTGGAGGTGGGCGCGCGGCGGTGCGGCGGTGGCCGAGCGAGCCGCGACGGAGGGCGCTCGGGCTGGACGCCAGGTAAGCGGGCCTCGCTGGGGCGGTTCCCACCGGAGGCTGTACCCGACTTTTTCTCACGGTGATTGCTTGGACCTCAGATTACGGTTACTCCCTCCCTTCCCTGTTCTTCGAGCTCTGTGGAGTAACAGGGAAAGTTGGGACCGAGGAAACAGTTTCCTGTGCCTCCGAGCCCCTTCCCTGCGGGCAGTGGCGGGAACGTCTCTTCCCTGTGGGCGCTGAGCGCTTGAATTTGGCCAGAAACGTGCTGATGCGGATGTGCCAGCCTCAGACCCCCTCGGCCAGGCCCGGTGGCGACTCTGACTGTTAGTTTTTCCAGCCTCGCCTCTTCCTTTCCCTCTCGGCCCTGTTACGCAGCGATAGTTTAAATCACTGGGCTGTCAGCCAGGTTTCTACTTTCAACGAGTCTAGTTTTGTTATTTGTTTACTACCTTATTTGACAAGATGGAAAACCGGCTTGTTAATATTCAGGGGGACGCTCCGCTTTTGTTGGACGTGCGCCTGCATTTCTGAACGCCGTCCTCCTACATTGCTTTGTGCGTGTATATGTTACTTTTAGAGAAAATGTGGCCAGTGCTGTATCTTCTGAAGAGCACTATCGTTTACAGATTGGTGGAGGTGCACAAATAATTGTCGAATGAACGAATGAGTGTGTTATTTCCCTTGATTTGAAAACATTACTATGAAATAGTCAAGCTGGATATTCATGAACCCAATCAGTCACTGATTCAACCATGTCCCTGACACCGGGTGTTCGGGATTAAATGGTAATTAACACAGGCCTGACCCCTGCTCTCAATAAGCTTATCGTCTAGACTAGAGATAATTATTTCTCTATTGTAGAGTTAAGGAAACCGATGTACAGGGATTGACTTTGCTGAGGACCACACAGCTGGTAAGTTAGAGAGACAGGAATCTATTGTTGCCACCCCAGAAAGCCAGAATGAACCCCCACACCAAATTCGCTCAGGTGTAGAAACGGATGATGCCACACACACACCATGAGGGTATGAAAAAGCCTTTTACTTACATAATTGAGGTCTCTGGGGAGAGCAAGGCAGGTCTCTCAGGCAGCACCAAAAAGGCTTAAAAGAGCCTCAGGAAAAGACTGGTTCCAGGTCTTTCTTTCTGGGTGAGGGAGTAGGGCCAGGGTGAGAGTTCCTGTGTGCAGACAGGAGATTGCTTGAATTTCCCACCCAAGATGAAGGAAGAAACTTCCAGGCTCTTTTTTTTTTTTTGAGATGGAGTCTTGCTCTTTCCCTCAGGCTGGAGTGCAGTGGTGCGATCTCGGCTCACCACAACCTCCGCCTCCTGGGTTTTAAGCGATTCTCCTGCCTCAGCCTTCTAAGTAGCTGGTGCGTGCCGCCACACCCGGCTAATTTTTTTGTATTTTTAGTAGAGACGGGGTTTCATCATGTTGGCCAGGATGGTCTCGATCTCATAACCTTGTGATCCGCCCCCTCAGCCTCCCAAAGTCTGGAATTACAGGTGTGAGCCGCTGAGCGCAGCCGCAAGCTTTCTTATCAGCTTGCCCAGATGAGGTCAGGAAGAGGAAGAGGGAGGGGTGAGGCAAATGAAATAGACTGAGATTTGTGATAATTCGACCTTGATGTTTGATGACTGACACGCACCATTTTTCATTTAATTGAATTTGAATTTAAGTAAGCCATTGCGGCCCAGTTCAGTGGCTCATGCCTGTAATTCCAGCACCTTGGGACACCAAGGCAGAAGGAAGTATCGCTTGAGGACAGGAATTTGAGACCAGCCTGGGCAACATAACAAGACCCCGTATCTACCGAAACAAAAAACAAAAAACAGTTAACTGGGCATGGTTGTGTGGTGCCTGTAGTCCTAGGTATTCAGGAGGCTGAGGTAGGAAGATCATCTGCGCACAGCAGGTTGAGACCTCAGTGACCCCTGTTGGTGCCATTGCACTCCAGCCTGGGTGACAGAGATCAAATTATTTTCAGGTGGTACGCCTTACACTATGTGTATCACAATGGCCCAACCCCTTTCGTGAGCTCTTTGTATGTCAAAAGACTGTCCTTAGAGGAGGATGTCATCAGTGGAATGTTAAACCTGTGCTCCTGGAGAAAACTGGATGCAGTTAACATCTTTCCTGTAGAGACTGGGTTTGATGGCAAGACTGCTGTCCTCTGTGGGTAGCCAGGTAAAGGGATATTAGGTTTCTCTGGAGGTGAAGACCAACTGTGGCTGAGGAGGTGTTGAAAGGAACACTGAACAGAACATTTTAGCCAAATCTTTAACAGTGAAGCATTTACCAGTGGACTGGATAGTCAGTTCTTTCTTTCTTTTCTTTTTTTTTAATTGCATTTTAGGTTTAGGGGTACATGCGCAGAACATGCAAGATAGTTGCATAGGTACACACGTGGTAGTGTGATTTGCTGTCTTCCTGCCCTTAACCCACATCTGGCATTTCTCCCCATGCTATTCCTCCCCAGCTCCCCCCCCCACTGTCCCTCCCCTATTCCCCCCAATAGACCCCAGTGTGTAATGCTCCCCTCCCTGTGTCCATGTGTTCTCATTGTTCATCACCCACCTATGAGTGAGAATATGCTGTATTTCATTTTCTGTTCTTGTGTCAGTTTGCTGAGACTGATGTTCTCCAGATTCATCCATGTCCCTACAAAGGACACGAACTCATCGTTTTTGATGGCTGCATAATATTCCATGGTGTATATGTGCCACATTTTTCCAGTCCAGTCTATCATCGATGGGCATTTTGGTTGGTTCCAGGTCTTTGCTATTGTAAACAGTGCTGCAATGAACATTCATGTGCATGTGTCCTTATAGTAGAACGATTTATAGTCCTTTGGATATATACCCAGTAATGGGATTGCTGGGTCAAATGGAATTTCTATTTCTAGGTCCTTGAGGAATTGCCACACTGTCTTCCACAATGGTTGAACTAATTTACACTCCCACCAACAGTGTAAAAGTGTTCCTATTTCTCCACATTCTCTCCAGCATCTGTTGTCTCCAGATTTTTAAATGATTGCCATTCTAACTGGTGTGAGATGGTATCTCAAGGTAGTTTTGATTTGCATTTCTCTGATGACCAGTGATGATGAGCATTTTTTCATATGTTTGTTGGCCTCATGTATGTCTTCTTTTGTAAAGTGTCTGTTCATATTCTTTGCCCATTTTTGGATGGGCTTGTTTTTTTCTTGTAAATCTGTTTTAGTTCATTGTAAATTCTGGATATCAGCCCTTTGTCAGATGGGTAAACTGCAAAATTTTTTTCCCATTCTGATGGTTGCTGATTCACTCTAGTGACTGTTTCTTTTGCCGTGCAGAAGCTGTGGAGTTTGATTAGGTCCCATTTGTCTATTTTGGCTTTTGCTGCCAATGCTTTTGGTGTTTTGGTCGTGAAGTCCTTGCCTACTCCTATGTCCTGAATGGTTTTGCCTAGATTTTCTTCTAGGGTTTTTATGGTGCCAGGTCTTATGTTTAAGTCTTTAATCCATCTGGGGTTAATTTTAGTGTAAGGTGTCAGGAAGGGGTCCAGTTTCTGCTTTCTGCACATGGCTAACCAGTTTTCCCAACACCATTTATTAAACAGGGAATCCTTTACCCATTGCTTGTTTTTGTCAGGTTTATCAAAGATTGTATGGTTGTAGATATGTTGTGTTGCCTCCGATGCCTCTGTTCTGTTCCATTGGTCTATATCTCTGTTTTGGTACCAGTACCATGCTGTTTTGATTACTGTAGCCTTATAGTATAGTTTGAAGTCCGATAGTGTGATGCCTCCCACTGTGTTCTTTTTGCTTAGAATTGACTTGGCTATGCGGGCTCTCTTTTGGTTCCATATGAAGTTCATGGTGGTTTTTTCCAGTTCTGTGAAGAAAGTCAATGGTAGCTTGATGGGGATAGCGTTGATTCTGTAAATTACTTTGGGCAGTATAGCCATTTTCATGACATTGATTCTTCCTAACCATGAACATGGAATGTTTCTCCATCTGTTTGTGTCCTCTCTTACTTTGTTGAGCAGTGGTTTGTAGTTTTCCTTAAAGAGGTCCCTTACGTTCCTTGTGAGTTGTATTCCTAGGTATTTTATTCTCTTTGCAGCAATTGTGAATGGCAGTTTGTTCTTGATTTGGTTCTCTTTAAGTCTGTTATTGGTGTATAGGAACGCTTGTGATTTTTGCACATTGATTTTATATCCTGAGACTTTGCTGAAGTTGCTTATCAGTTTCAGGAGTTTTTGGGCTGAGGTGATGGGATCTTCTAGATATACTATCATGTCGTCTGCAAATAGAGACAATTTGGCTTCCACCTTTCCTTTTTGAAAACCCTTTATTTCTTTTTCTTGCCTGATTGCTCTGGCTAGAACTTCCAGTACTATGTTTAATAGGAGTGGTGAGAGAGGGCATCCTTGTCTAGTGCCCGATTTCAAAGGGAATGCTTCCAGTTTTTGCCCATTCAGTATGATATTGGCTGTTGGTTTGTCGTAAATAGCTTTTATTATTTTGAGATACGTTCCATCAATACCGAGTTTATTGAGGGTTTTTAGCATAAAGTGCTGTTGAATTTTGTCAAAGGCCTTCTCTGTGTCAATTGAAATAATCATGTGGTTTTTGTTTTTGGTTCTGTTTATGTGGTGAATTACATTTATAGACTTGCGTATGTTGAACCAGCCTTGCATCCCTGGGATGAATCCTACTTGATCATGATGGATAAGTTTTTTAATGTGCTGTTGCAATCGGTTTGCCAGTATTTTATTGAAGATTTTTTGCGTCTATTTTCATCATGGATATTGGCCTGAAGTTTTCTTGTTGAGTCTCTGCCGGGTTTTGGTATCAGGATAATGTTGGTCTCATAAAATGATTTGGGAAGGATTCCCTCTTTCTGGATTATTTGGAATAGTTTCAGAAGGAATGGTACCAGATCCTCTTTGTGTGTCTGGTAGAATTCGGCTGTGAACCCATCTGGACCTCGGCTTTTTTTGTGTGGTAGGCTCTTAACTGCTGCCTCAACTTCAGACCTTGTTATTGGTCT
Source organism: Saguinus oedipus (assembly GCA_031835075.1). NCBI lineage: Eukaryota > Metazoa > Chordata > Mammalia > Primates > Cebidae > Saguinus > Saguinus oedipus. The sequence continues at coordinate 96,157,747 of CM063184.1, read as the reverse complement.
ATTCATAGTTTTGGCTTCCTCGTGGTTTAGGCTTGGGAGGACACAGGCGTCCAGGAATTTATCTTTTTCTTCCTGATTTACTAGTTTGTGTGCCTAGAGTTGTTTGTAGTATTCTCTGATGATGGTTTGAATTTCTGTGGAATCTGTGGTGATTTCCCCTTTATCATTTTTTATTGCATCTATTTGGTTGTTCTCTCTTTTCTTTTTTATCAGTCTGGCTAGTGGTCTATTTTGTTGATCTTTTCAAAAAACCAGCTCTTGGATTTATTGATATTTTGAAGGGTTTTTCGTGTCTCTATCTCCTTCAGTTCTGCTCTGATCTTAGTTATTTCTTGTCTTCTGCTAGGTTTTGAGTTTTTTTGATCTTGCTCCTCTAGCTCTTTCAATTTTGACAATAGGGTGTCAATTTTGGATCTCTCCACTCTTCTCATGTGGGCACTTACTGCTATATATTTTCCTCTACAGACTGCTTTAAATGTGTCCCAGAGATTCTGGTACGTTGTGTCTTCATTATCGTTGGTTTCAAAGAACTTCTTTATTTCTGCCTTCATTTCATTGTTTATCCAATCAACATTCAAGAGCCAGTTGTTCAGTTTCCATGAAGCTGTGTGCTTCTGAGTTCGTTTCTGAATTCTGAGTTCTAACTTGATTGCACTATGGTCTGAGAGACTGTTTGTTATGATTTCAGTTGTTTTGCATTTGCTGAGAAGTGCTTTACTTCCAATTATGTGGTCAGTTTTAGAGTAGGTGTGATGTGGTGCTGAGAAGAATGTATATTCTGTGGATTTGGGGTGGAGAGTTCTGTAAATGTCTATCAGGTTTACTTGTTCCAGGTCTGAGTTCAAGCCCTGGATATCCTTGTTAATTTTCTGTCTGGTTGATCTGTCTGATATTGAGAGTGGAGTGTTAAAGTCTCCCACTATTATTGTGTGGGAGTCTAAGTCTCTCTGTAAGTCATTAAGAATTTGCCTTATATATCTGGGTGCTCCTGTACTGGGTCCATATATATTTAGGATCATTAGCTCTTCTTGTTGTATCGATCCTTTTACAATTATGTAATGACCTTCTTTGTCTCTTTTGATCTTTGCTGCTTTAAAGTCTATTTTATCAGAGACGAGAATTGCAACTCCTGCTTTTTTTTGCTCTCCATTTGCTTGGTAAATCTTCCTCCATCCCTTTATTTTGAGCCTTTGTGTATCCTTGCATGTGAGATGGGTTTCCTGGATACAGCACACCAATGGGTTTTGGCGCTTTATCCAATTTGCCAGTCTGTGTCTTTTGATTGGTGCATTTAGTCCATTTACATTTAGGGTTAATATTGTTATGTGTGAATTTGATACTGCCATTTTGATGCTAGCTGGCTGTTTTGCCCATTAGTTGATGCAGATTCTTCATTTTGTTGATGCTCTTTAGCATTTGGTATGTTTTTGGAATGGCTGGTACTGGTTGTTCCTTTCTGTGTGTAGTGCCTCTTTCAGGAGCTCTTATAAAGCAGGCCTGGTGGTGACAAAATCTCTGAGCAATTGCTTGTTCGCAAAGGATTTTATTTTTCCTTCACTTATGAAGCTCAGTTTGGCTGGATATGAAATTCTGGGTTGAAAGTTCTTTTCTTTAAGGATGTTGAATATTGGCCCCCACTCTCTTCTGGCTTGTAGAGTCTCTGCCGAGAGATCTGCTGTGAGTCTGATGGGCTTCCCTTTGTGGGTGACCCGACCTTTCTCTCTGGCTGCCCTTAGTATTTTCTCCTTCATTTCAACCCTGGTGAATTGACAATTATGTGCCTCGGGGTTGCTCTTCTTGAGGAATATCTTTGTGGTGTTCTCTGTATTTCCTGGACTTGAGTATTGGCCTGCCTTGCTAGGTTGGGGAAATTTTCCTGGAAAATATCCTGAAGAGTATTTTCCAGCTTGGATTCATTCTCTTCGTCACATTCAGGTACACCTATCAAACATAGATTAGGTCTCTACACATAGTCCCACATTTCTTGGAGACTTTGTTCATTCCTTTTTGTGCTTTTTTCTCTAATCTTGGTTTCTCATTTTATTTCATTGAGTTGATCTTCGACTTCTGATATTCTTTCTTCTGCTTGGTCAATTCGGCTGTTGAGACTTGTGCATGCTTCGCGAAGTTCTCGTGTTGTGTTTTTCAGCTCCTTCAATTCCTCATATTCCTCTCTAAGTTGTCCATTCTTGTTATCATTTCCCAAAATCTTTTTCAAGGTTCTTAGTTTCTTTGAACTGATTTAGAACATGTTATTTTAGCTCATGGAAGTTTCTCATTACCCACCTTCTGAAGTCTGATTCCGTCATTTCATCACACTCATTCTCTGTCCAGCTTTGTTCCCTTGCTGGTGAGGAGTTGTGGTCCCTTGTAGGAGGCGAGGTGTTCTGGTTTTGGGTGTTTTCCTCCTTTTTGTGCTGGTTTCTTCCCATCTTTGTGGATTTATCCACCTGTCATCTGAGTAGTTGCTGATTTTCCAATTGGGTCTCTGGGTGGACATCCAGATTGTTGATGATGAAGTATTTCTGTTTCTTAGTTTTCCTTCTAACAGTCTGGCCCCTCTGCTGTAGGACTGCTGAGGTCCACTCCAGGCCCTGCTTGCCTGGGGTACACCTGTAGCAGCTGCAGAACCATGAGGGATGCTACCAGTTTCTTCTTCTGCAATCTTTGTCCCTGAATGATGCCTGCCAAATGTCAGTCTGATCAGTCCTTTGTGAGGTGACTCTTTGGATATACGGGGGTCAGGGAGCTGCTTGAGGAGACAGTCTGTACTTAATAGGAGCTCAAGTGCTGAGCTGTGAGCTCCGTTGTTCATTCAGGGCTGCTAGGCAGGTACGTTTAATTCTGCTGCAGCAGAACTCATAAAACCCAATTTTTTCCCTCAGGTGCTCTGTCCTGGGGAGTTAGGGATTTATTTATGAGTATCCGTTGCACTGTCCTGCCCAGCAAGGAGGCAGTCTAATCACTGCGCTACGCTGAGCTGCCGTGGGCTCCGCCCTGCTGCCATGTGTAATTCCCTGTAGTCCTGTTTATATGGGTGTGGTTAGAGCTGCCGTGGTGATGATGGCCCGCCTCTGTATTGGAGGACTCTCTCTGTTATGGCGGGTTGCCTCGGCAACGGCAGGCTGCGTCAGCAATGGCAGAGTACCTCCATAGGGGTCGAGTGCCTCGGTAATGGCGGACGCCCCTCCCCCTCTGAGCTGCACCTTCCTGGGTTCAGCTGTGCTTGCTGTGAAACTCTCAACCCTGAGCGTTTTCAATTGCTGTTTTGTTTGTTTTTGTGGGGGTGGGACCCGCAGAGCCTGATCACCTGGCTCCCTGCCTCAGAGCCCTTTTTTTTTTTTTAAGTTGAACGGTTGACTCTCTCCCAGGTGTTCCAGTCACCTGCTGAAAGGGTGCTGGGGTCTGTGTGATTTCCTGTGCAGCGACCCACTGCGCCGGCTGGAATCACGTTGCTGCCCGGGAATCTCCTGGCCTGGCTTTCTGTTTAAGTCCCGTTTAATCAGATGAATGTGCTAATCTGCCTTCTGAAGTCTCCAATTGCTGGTTTAACAGGGCAACCAAACCAGTGTATTTTTTACAGAGTGCCGCTGCGCTGCGGCCCCGGCCCAAACGGCCACGCCGGCCCAATCAGCCGCGCTGGCGGCCCGTGCGGCTCCTACACCTGGGAATCTCCTGGTCTGTGGGCAATAAAGATCTGTCTGGAAATGCGGCATCCACTCACCATCTGCGGATTCACTGGGAGCTGCAATCCTGAGTTGGTCCTACAGCACCATCTTCTCTGAAGCTCAGTAATGTCAATAATATTGGGTATAGGGACCTTCCTGGGTAAAAGGATGTCATCGAAGATGCATTAATGAATCATGAGGCACCATTCATTCTTACCAAGTTTAACAGGGCCAAATTGGGCTGTTACATGGAGAAGCAGTAGGGATAATTACTCTTTCATGAAGTAGGTTTTTATTTATTTATTTATTTGAGATGGAGTCTCGCTCTGTTGCCAGCCTGGAGTGAGGTGGCACAATCTTGGCTCACTGCAACGTACGCCTCCCGGGTTCAAATGATTCTCCTGCCTCAGTCTCCTGAGGAGCTGGGATTACAAGCATGTGCCACCACGCCCAGCTAATTTTTGTATTTTTTTTTTTTGGTAAAGACGGGATTTCACCAAGTTGGACAGGCTGGTCTTGAACTCCTGACCTCGTGATCCGCCTGCCTTGGCCTCCCAGAGTGCTGAGATGAAAGGCCTGGGCCACTACACCTGTTCAAGGTAGGTCTTCTATAACAAGTTTCATCCTTGAAGGCCATGTTTTTTTTATATTGGGTTGTATAATTTTAACTGGGCATTGAGGGTGGTGGTCCATGGGGTCTCACTGTTTTGTTTGTTTTGGGACAGTCTTGCTCTTGCTGGGCCGGAGTGCAGTGCTGCAATCACAGCTTACTGTGGTGTCCAACTCCTGGACTCAGGCAATCCTCCCACATCAGCCTCCCGGGAAGCTAGGACTACATGTCTGTACCACAATACCCGGCTGATCTTTCAGTTTTTCTGTAGAGAGGGGGCCTTGCTATATTGCCTAGTGCATTCTCCATACTCTTGGCCTCGACAGATCCCCCTGCCTCAGTCTCCCAAAGTGTTGGGATTACACGTGTGAGCCAACATACCCAGCCTGGAGTCCCGCTTCTTTGAAAGCCAATTTGTAAGCTCTAAAGACTTGTTTTAAATTTAGTTTATTACTCACTGCATTGGAGTGTCCAGGACCACAGTAGGATGTTTTAGGGCAATGTATACCATGATCATGGAGAATTTAGGCAAAGGAATAGTTCTGGTGATTAGAGTGAGGCCTACCTGTGGGAACTCTAGGTGTAACTGTAATCTGAGACCCATTATTGATTAGTCATGAAGATTTGCCAATTGCTGCATTTTAGCAGATGTTGAAGTTAACTTAGAACCCATGTTGTAGAGGCACAAAAGCTAATCTTTTATCTTTTGTTACATAAATTATCTTAATAAATTCTGCATGTCCTGTTAGATCAATTTATGGACTTCAGTTTCAGTTTTTGTTTTTCTGTTGTATGTTTCCTCTCCTTATACCCAGGTTTGTTTGTTTCTCCCTCTCTTTTTGGCAGTTACTGGATATACTTCAGGTGGAGGAGGTCCTTTCTACCCTCTCATGTTTACAAATGTCTTTCTCCAGAGGGCCTCAAATCAGTATCATCAGGGTAGGGGCTTCCCCAGTGGCAATGGTTAATTTATAGGGTTTAAGAACCTCAAGTTTGCCTGGGCGCAGTGACTCGCGCCTATAATCTCAGCACTTTGGGAGACTGAGGCGGGCCAATCACTTGAGGTGAGGAGTTTGTAACCAGCCTGGCCAACATGGTGAAACCCCATCTCTACTAAAAATACAAAAATTAGCTGGGTGAGGTGGTGCACGCTTGTAACCCCAGCTATGTGGGAGGCTGAGGCAGGAAAATCGTTTGAACCTGGGAGGTAGAGGTTGCAGTGAGCTGAGGTCACACCACTGCATTCTAGCCTGGGCGACAGAGTGAGACTGTGCCAAAAAAACAACCTCAAGCTTACGTTGAGCAGCAGAGGTGCTTAAGGATCCTGGTTCAGCAGATGCAGTTTTGCTTGTTTGTTTGTTTGAGACAGGGTCTTGCTTTGCCGCCCAGGCTGCAGTGCTGTAGCGTGGTAACGGCTTGCTGCAGTCTCACCCTCCCAGGCTCAGGCAGCCCTCTCACCTCAGCCTCCTGAACATCTGGGACCACAGGAGGTGCTCTTATGCCACTATGCCTGGCGAATTTTTTGACATTTTTTTTGTAGAGACAGGGTCTCACTCTATTGCCCAGGCTGGTCTCAAACTCCTGGGCTGAAGCGATCCTCCTGCCTCAGCCTCCCAAAGTGCTGGGATTATAGGCATGAGTCACTGCACCTGGCCCATATGCTTTTATAACGGCTGCTCCTCCTTACTCCCCTACTGCCTACTCTCTTTTCTTTTTTGTTTTTTTTCTTTGCTTTTCTTCGTCGTCGTCTTCTTTTTGGATGGATTTTCACTTTGGTTGCCCAGGCTGGAGTGCAATGGGGCAATCTCGGCTCACTGCAACCTCTGCCTCCCGGGTTCAAGTGATCATCCTGCCTCAACCTCCTGAGTAGCTGGGACTACAGGTGCATGCCACCGTGCCAGCTAATTTTATATATATATATATATATATATATATATATATATGGCATTTTAGGTTTTGGGGTACATGTGAAGAACATGCAAGACTGTTGCATAGGTACACATGTGGCAGTGCGAATTGCTGCCTTCCTCCCATCATTTCTCCCTATTTCTCCCCATTCTATCTCTCCCCAACTCCCCGCCCCCTCTGTCCCTCTGCTGTTTCCCCCCAACAGACCCCAGTGTGTAGTGCTCCCCTCCCTGTGTTGAACGATGAGAACACTGTATGTTTTTAGTAGAGACGGTTTCACCATGTTGGCCAGGATGATCTCGACCTCTTGACCTTGTGATCCGCCCACCTTGGCCTCCCAAGGTGGTGTGATTAAGCCGTGAGCCACCGCACCTGGCCTGCACTGTATGATTTATTGCTCCTCTAGCGAACTGCGCATTTCTGGAGACTGAGGACTTCGCTTTATTCATCTTTGCATCCCTAGTGCCAACCAAACTACCTCCTAAATAATAGTAGTTGTAAAACCTTTGCTGCATGTATAAATGTATGAACTTGGATGGGTGAGGTGGCTCATACCTATAATCCCAGCATTTTGGGAGGCTGAGGCAGGAGGACTGCTTGAGTCTAAGAGTTTGAGACCACTCTGGGAAACATAGTGAGACGTCGCTTCTACAACAGCAAAAAAATAGCTGGACATAGTGGTGTGCACCTGTAGTGCCAGCTACTCAGGAGGCTGAGGCAGGAGGATTGCTTTGGCCCTGGGGTTTGAAACTACAGTGAGCTATGATTGGTTGCTACACTCCAGTCTGGGTGCGAGAGTGAGGCACTGCCTCTAAAGAAAATAAAATAAGAATAAAAAATAAATAAAAATAAATACATAACTATATGAACGACTGAAGCAAAAACATGTTTATCATCGTCGTCTAAACATTTAAATATTGCCCTTTTAAAATTAACGTATATGTTGTGGACATTCTTTTTAAAATGGCCATTTCTCAATAAATAACTTAATGGTTTGATACTTGTTTTAGGTGATGAATGAAGGGGATTCAAGCCTTGCCACAGAGGTAGGTGGAGAGGAAAATCCTAGTCCAACTGTGGAAGAGAATCATGCAGTAGTTAAAAACAGGGGCCACATTTACATAATTGGAGTGGTGACTGGAGCTTTTGGGTAATCTCTTTTTTATATCTTCATTTTATTCTTGAGTGCAAATTATCTTGAATTCTGCAAGAAGTCATTCAGTATTTTTACAATTTCCTTCTTAGCTTCTAGATTTTAGATGTTTGGTTTTGGTAGAGTCCCAAAGACATTTCTGATTATGCTCTCCTTTGACCACTAGAGGGCACTGTTGTCTGGCTCGATGGAATGGAATTACCTGGTTCAATTTCCTTGTGTGAAAACTATACCACGGGAGTGGATTCCATTTACAGTGTAGCTCACTCTATTGTCAAGAGACTAATGTTATATAGAAACAATATTTCTAAGTGTTATTGAGAAGCCAACTATTTTATATAATTTTGATTTTTTAAATTCATTCCTGTAACTAAAGAAAGTTAAGCAATGTTCGACCTATACTGTATAATGACTGTAAGACCGTTTTAAAGTTAGAAGTTACCTGTTCTGTTTCCATTGTGTTCACTTGGTTGTGTAACCTGGATGTGCTTCAGGTTTCCTCACTGTAAAATGAGACTATGACTTGTGCATTAGGCATATTAAGATCTTAGAGTCTTTTTGGAAGAACAACACTTCTGTGTGTCACAAATGCTAACATTTATTGTATTAAAGGACTCATTCTAAATCTAGCAATTCTTATGAGAGTTATGAGCATTTGATACAATCTGGTTTAGTACAACTATGAGTGAAATTTGTATAAGATGGTAAGGCATATACAAGTTCACTGGAAAGCTGATCTCTCGGCTCGGTGCGATAGCTCATGCCTGTAATCCCAGCATTTTGGGAGGCTGAAGTGGGCAGATTGCTTGAGCCCAGGAGTTCGAGAGCAGCCTGGGCAGCATAGTGAAACCCAGTCTCTACAAACAAACAAACAAACAAAAAATTAGCCAGGCATGGTGGCACACAGGCCTTTAGTCCCAGGTACTCAGGAGGCTGAGGTGGGAGGATCACCTGAGCTTGGGAAGTCGAGGCTGCATTGAACCATGATCATGCCACTGCACTCCAGCCTGGGTAAGAGTGAGACCCTGTCTCAAAAAAAAAAAAAAAAAAGCTCCTCTTTTGAGGATTAGGTATCCTTGGTAGCAGATTTTTTTTTTAAAGTAATTTTAGAGTAGGCTAAAGAAAGATTCATTAACAGGTTATAAAGATTAGTGCAAGTACCATCATTCTGTTCATAATTAGCAGTTCAGTTCATTGGAATCTTAACACTTATTGAATCTTAACATGACTAAAAGGTTTTTTGTTTTTTTGTTTTTTGTTTTAATTTGAGACGGAGTGTCGCTCTTGTTACCCAGGCTGGAGTGCAATGGCGCGATCTCAGCTCACCGCAACCTCCGCCTCCTGGGTTCAGGCAATTCTCCTGCCTCAGCCTCCTGAGTAGCTGGGATTACAGGTGTGCGCCACCATGCCCAGCTAACTTTTTGTATTTTTAGTAGAGACGGCGTTTCACCATGTTGACCAGGATGGTCTCGATCTCTTGACCTCGTGATCCCCCGCCTCGGCCTCCCAGAGACTAAAATGTCTTGATTTCCTATTAAGAAACATGACATAAGTTTTTTTGAACTGTATTCTAAGGAAAATATTTAACTGCTAAGAAATATACCAAAATAACAATACGTCCTAAAGATAATGTCATCTGTATTGACTTTGTTATTTTGGGTCACATTTAGAAAGGTTTGTGACTCTTGTAGTATGATGACCTTTCTGCACTGTTTCTCTTTCATAGCTTGCATTGTAGATTGGGGAACCTTCGTTGGTTTAAGGACGACTACAGCGCGAAACACTGCGGTTACTGTTGACAGAGTTAAAGCAAGGAAAAGAGTAATGCGAGAAAAGGAAAAAGCAAGGGAATGAGAGAATTTAGAAACAGGAGAGAAAAAAAAGAGGAATGTGTTGTAGATCCTTGCTACTAAAAGTGTGGTATGGGGCCAGCAGATTTATCATCACCTGACAGCAATACAGAATCTTGCCAGCAACCCAGCTTCAGACTCACTAGATCACAATCTTCATTTATCACAAGGTTTCTAGGTAATTTACATTTACATTAAAGTTTGAGAAGCACTCATTTAGCATCAGAGGTTTACTTTGAATCAGTTTGGGTCCATAAGCTGATTGCAAACACTTTAAGGACATTGTATATGAATTCACATAAAATAGACCTAAAGAGACGTACAGTGGCCAGGCATGGTGGCTCCTGCCTGTAATCCCAGCACTTTAGGAGGCCGAGGTGGGCAGATCACTTGAGTTTGAGACCAGCCTGACCAACATGGAGAAACCCCGTCTCTACTAAAAATACACCGGGCATGGTGGCGCATGCCTGTAATCCCAGCTGCTTGAGGCTGAAGCAGGAGAATCGCTTAAACCCAGGAGGCGGAGGTTGAGGTGAGCCAAGATCGTGCCATTACAATCCAGCCTGGGCAACAGAGCAAAACTCTGTCTAGATTAAAAAAAAAAGAGAGAGAAGTATGCAGACTTTTTTTTTTCTTGTGAGACAGAGTCTCACTCTGTCACCCAGGCTGGAGTGCAGTGGCACAGTCTCAGCTCACCACAACCTCTGCTCCCAGGTTCAAATGATTCTCCGGCCTCAGCCTCCCAAGTAGCTGGGACTACAGGCCTGTGCCACCACACCTGACTAATTTTTGTATTTTTAGTAGAGATGGGGTTTCACTATGTTGGCCAGACTGGTCTCGAGCTCCTGACCTCGTGATGCACCTGCCTTGGCCTCCCAAAGTGCTAGGATTACTGGCGTGAGCCACTGTGCCAGGACAGCCTTTTTTTTTTTTTTTTTAGTTGAGATGGAGTCTTGCTCTGTCACCCAGGTTGGAGTGCAGTGGCACGATCTTGGTTCACTGCAACCTGCACTTCCTGGGTTCAAGTGATTCTCCTGCCTCAGCCTCCCGAGTAGGTGGGATTACAGGCCACCACACCTGGCTAATTTTTAATTTTTTTTTTTTAGTAGAGATGAGGTTTCACCATCCTGTCCGGGCTGGTCTCGAACTCCTGACCTCATGATCCACCCATCTTGACCTCCCAAAGTGCTGGTATTACCGGTGTGAACCACCATGTCAGGCCATGAGCCACCACACCCAGCCCAGTTTTACAGGCTTTTCTATAGGTCACTTGCCCAGAAACCAGAGCTGTGAACAACTCAGAAGCAAACAAAAACAAAGACCCCACATGGTAAATCAGGGTTCCTGCTAATACACCTGGTGGTACAAGAGACCCTCGAGTCTTTATTTGGTGTCTCTTTAATATAGGTTTGCTGTATTTTCTATAAGCTTAAATAAACTGAACAGGATATTGAAGGTGGGGGAATTAGTTGATAATGACACATAGATCCCAGCAGGAAATGTTAACAGAAACTCAAAAAAAGTGAAGAAAGCTGGACCTTTTAAAACAATTTTTAAATTTTTTTTTTACTGATATCTCTTTTATTCTTTCATCATTCAAGTTTGTTCAAAACATTACAAGAGGCACGAAAGGAAAAATAATTGCATTTTTAAAACTCAGTCTGTCCAAAGTGTAACATAGGAAACTATGCCATTATCTCTCTCTCTCTTTTTTTTTATTTTTGAGATGGAGTTTCGCTCTTGTTACCCAGGCTGGAGTGCAATGGCGCGATCTCGGCTCACCGCAACCTCCGCCTCCTGGGTTCAGGCAATTCTCCTGCCTCAGCCTCCTGAGTAGCTGGGATTACAGGCACGCGCCACCATGCCCAGCTAATTTTTTGTATCTTTAGTAGAGGCGGGGTTTCACCATGTTGACCAGGATGGTCTCGATATCTTGACCTCGTGATCCACCCGCCTCGGCCTCCCAAAGTGCTGGGATTACAGGCTTGAGCCACCGCACCCAGCCTGCCATTATCTTTTAAAAGCATTCAAAATTAATTGATATTAAAGTTCAAGATTAAGACTCAAAGCGTGGCATGTGCAATGAAACTTGGACCTTTAATATGGAGGCCAAAGACCTGTGCAGCTGAGGTGACTCTACATAGTGCTGTCGCCGGTAGAAATGGTGTTTTAAAAGTCTGGACAATGAATAATTCATTTTTTCTCTGTCATTTACATCAGCGTCTACCTGACTCCACCATGTTGCTGTTTTCTTTGCTTCATTCTCCCCCATATAAAGTAGGTATTGAAGGAAAACCAGTATGATGGGGAGTTCACCGAGGGGTCTAAAATTAACACAGGAAAGACAAGCCAGGCATCGTCGCATATGCCTGTAGTCCCAGATGCTCAGGAGGCCTGAGGAAGGGGGATCACTTGAGCCCAGGAGTTTGAATCCATCCCAGGCAATATAGCAAGACCCCATCTCTCAAACAAACAGACAGCGAAAAGAAAACCAAACACGAGGAGGTCACGTAGCCTAACAGGAATGTGTTCATAAGGCCCGTGGTTAGGGGTGTCGGAGCCGTGAAACTGGAATGCCTAAGGGATCTGGAGTTGTGCTTCTTCACTTTAGAGAGGTTCCGAGCAACAAAATTGAGAACTTTAAGAAGTATTGGTGTTTAAAGAGTAAGCTGCAGGGATCTGAGAAGTTCAGTAATGTGGAATAATTCTTATGCTGTAGCCTGGCTCGGTCAGTTGTTCTACAGTAGTGAATTTAGAGGGCAGCATGGTACAGTTGAGGACACTGGACACTGGGAACCAAACATCCGGAATAGAGTCTCTGCTCCGTTTCTGGTGATTTCAGTGGGTTAGGATGTCTCACGTCAGTTACCTCACCTGGAAAATTAGGGATAACCTGTCTCACCTCAGTTACCTCACCTGGAAAACTGGGAATTAGGTCACGGTGTTACAGCACTGGTCTGTCTCAAATCTGCAGTAACCTCATACTGTTTAACAGATTGGCTAATAAGTGCCTTTCTGACTGTCAGACTAATTTAAAGTAGGATTAATTCTCCATGGCTATCGATAGTGAAATTAACGGCTTCAGATTTTCTATTTCAATTCTGTAGTATAAAGATAGGAATCTTAGTTGTATTTGTTTTATTTTATTTACTTATTTATTTATTTATTTATTGAGACGGAGTTTCGCTCTTGTTACCCAAGCTGGAGTGCAATGGCGCGATCTCGGCTCACCGCAACCTCCGCCTCCTGGGTTCAGGCAATTCTCCTGCCTCAGCCTCCCGAGTAGCTGGGATTACAGGCACGCACCACCATGCCCAGCTAATTTTTTGTATTTTTAGTAGAGACGGGGTTTCACCATGTTGACCAGGATGGTCTCGATCTCTTGACCTCGTGATCCACCTGCCTCGGCCTCCCAAAGTGCTGGGATTACAGGCTTAAGCCACCGCGCCTGGCCGATATTTCATTAATCTTAAGTTTTTAAAAAACATTTGCAACTGTACATCCTTCTTTAATAGCAGATTTAGCTGACGATTGTATTTTAAAGTGGAGGGATTTATAAAGTTCTCTGGAATGCATAACTAAAATTAAGTTTGCTCAGGGGTCCTTTGTGCATTCTTCTTTGAATAATTGTTTATTTGAAAATCTTGAAAACTATGCATAAAGAAGATATGAGATCTCAGATTCCTCGGGTCTTTGATTTAGGAAGGGAAGTAGAAGAAAAGATGGAGTAGGAGAATTTTAAAAAATATTAGAGTTTGAATTGATTATTTCTTTTTTTGTTGTTTTAAAACATTTTAAGAATAAAAAACAGATTTTCAAGCATTAACTACATATATGCAAATAATAACTAGTATACTTATGTTTTAGTAGAAAATATTTATATTGGGGTTTTACCGTGTGAGCCAGGCTCATCTCGAACTCCTGACCTCAGGTATCTATCCAGGGCAACCTCCGAAAGTGCTGGGATTGCAGGCCTTGAACTACCGTGCCTGGCCAAGTTTTTTTTTAACTGTACAAAAAATCTGAAGTCTTTATTCTGTACTTTAAAAAATTTATTTGTGTATTTATTTTTTTGAGACACAGTGTCACTCTGTCATCCAGGCTGGAGTGCAGTGGCATGATCTCGGCTCACTGCAACCTCAGCCTCCTGGGCTCTGGCGATTCTCGTGCTTCAGCCTCCTGAGTAGCTGGGATGACAGGTGCATACCACCACTCCTGACCCATTCTGTACTTTATCACTAACTTATCATAGTCACTTTATTTCCAGGTAAATTTTTCTACTTATAAGTGGGGGATAAAACTGATTTACTTTTTTGCCACAAACCTGTTTATACATACATAGTAAGGATTAATTAATGTTGTACTATTTTTAAAAATCCCAAGAGAATTAATTAGTATGTTTGTAACATACTTTGGCAACTTGGGAGAATAGGTTTCCTGTAATCATTTTCTTCTCCACAACATGTCTTGCATTTATTCAAGCTTATAAAGGATATTTCAGATTTTTACTTTGGTGGCTGATAAAAAAGAATAAACTCATTTTTTAATGTATGTTGGATTATAAAAATATTTTTTCCAATTTGAAAAATTTTAAGTATAGTTAGATACTGTTTGATAAACTTAGATATCTTTTAACATTTGTAGGTTTAATTATAAAGGAATAAAAACCGGCCCTTATGGCAATATGGGAAGGGAACTATTTAATTTAAATGCTCTTCTGCTAAAGGTACCTAGCAGTGCTGGATAAAATGTTTCAAACATTTTTGTTTTTTAATAATGCACGTCTTGGCTCATGAAACAGCAAGGGAAATAGACCTACGGGCTCTAAAAAAAAGAGGGAACTGATTACCACAGTTGTAAGCACGTGAGCTAATTTGCTGAGCTTTAATGGCCATGCTGTGATAGGAGATAGGAGATAACACCTTGGACTTGCATCAGTTGGAACTGAGAACTCTTTATAAAGCCAGGCTCTTGAAGAGTTAACCCCTCTGTGAAATACATACTAGGAAAAATACCTGCTACATTCACAGGTTGAAGATAAAGAAGCCTGTCTGTCTAAGCCTGGGCTTGGGGTGGGAGCAGGGGTAGCTTCTCCTGAGAATATATAACAATAATCCATCTCTAACTAAAATTTTAAGTATAGTTAGATACTGTTTGATAAACTTAGATATGGTCCATCTCTCGTGAAGTTTTGGGGCTTGGATTTAGTGCTCTCTATAAGTGAGCAGAAAGAGATTCAATGAACAGCATATTTGAGCCTCCAAAACTTCAGATAATGTAACTATTATACCAAATAAAGACTATAAAAGTTACATAATATTGTAAAGACAATAGAAGAAATTAAAAGTATTATAAATGGATAGGAAATTCTCAAATACACCAGGCAGATTTGAAAAAAAATCAAATACAACTCTAGAAATGAAAAAGATGGCCACTGAAATCATAGTAATTAAAGAATGCTAGCAGGGTGCAGTGGCAGGTGCCTACAGTCCCAGCTACTCAGGAGGCTAAGGCAGGAGAATCACTTGAACCCCGGGGGCGGGAAGTTGCAGTGAGCTGAGATTGCACCACTGCACTCCAGCCTGGGCAACAGAGTGAGACTCTGTCTAAGAAAAAAAAAAGAATGCAGTGGGCTTGGGAAATGGCAACTAAAGAGAGATCTGTAAACTCAAAGATATATACGTGTCAGGAAATTCCTCAGATTTTATCACTGAGAGATAGAGAAAGTGTGAAAGAGAACAGTTTAAGATGTAAAGGGAATAGTAGAGAAGTTCATTTGGAATCTTTTAGCAGATTTAGAAGATGAACACAGAGAATGAGCAAGAGGCAATATTCAAAGAGAACGTGCATGAACAACTTTCACTCAAGATAAAGGGCTTCATAATCAGGAATTGCAGTGAGCTTCTCACAGGATAAATTGAAGAGTATGTGAACAGAGACATTATTATCTTAAAAGTGGCAGCGGGATGCTGTGGCTTACGCCTGTAATGCCAGCATGTTGGGAGGCTGAGGCAGGTGAATCACCTGAGGTCAGGAGTTTGAGACCAGCCTGGCCAATGTGGTGAAACTCCATCTATACTAAAAATACAAAAATTAGCTGGGTGTGGTGGCAGGTGCCTGTAATCCTAGCTACTCAGGAGGCTGAGGCACAAGGATTGCTTGAACCTGGGAGGTGAAGGTTGCAGTGAGCCGAGATGGCGCCACTACACTCCAGCCTTGGTGACAGAGTGAGGCTTTGTCTCAAAAAAAAAAAGAAAGAAAAAAAAGTGGCAAAGTAGATATACATGAATTTAAAAAGGAATGGTTTTATTTATTCATTGAGTTGAGTGTCTTCCATGCCCCTGAATGTTCTAAGTGAATAGGACAGCCTCTCTACCACTCTGGAGTTGACAACAGGATTGGAGCTGGACAGCATATAAATAAACAGGTACCGTGTCAGGTAGTGATAGAAGCTATGAAGTCAACAAAATCTTTGTGTTTTTTAGTAGAGACAGGGTTTCATCAAGTTGGCCAGGCTGGTCTTGAACTCCGGACCTCAGGTGGTCTGCCCACTTTGGCCTCCCAAAGTGCTGGGATTACAGGTGTGAGCCACCGCATCTAGTCTGTATTCCTATTTTTTAAAAAGAGTTTTTATCACAAATGGAAGTTGAATTTTGTCAAATATTATTCCTATATCAAGTGATACGATTGTGTAATTTTTAAAAGCATGATAATATTCTGGGTTACACTGATTGATTTTTGAACACCGAACCAGCCTTGGATGCTGGAATAAACTCCACTTGGTCATGTTATATAATTATTTTAATTTATGGCTGAATTGTATTTGCTAATATTCTGTTAAGGATTTTTATATCTATATATGTGAGGGATATTGTTCTGTAATTTTCAATTTTTTTGTAATGTCTTTATCTGGTTTGGTATCGGGGTAACACTAGCTTCATAAAATGAATTGGGAAGTGCTCCCTTCTTTTCTATTTTTTGGAGAGATTGTATAGAATTAATTTTTTAAATGTTTTGTAGAATTTTCCGGTAAAACTATCTGGGCCTGGAGATTTCTTTCTTGGGAAATTTTAAATTGTGAACTTAAGTTCCTTCATTTGTAGATCTGTTCAAATTATGTGTTTTCTATGTAGTGACTTGTGGTAGTTTGTGTTTTTTGATAATCTATTTTTTCTAAGTTGTCATATTTACACGTGTAGAGTTCTTTAGTTTTTTGATTGTTTTTTGAGATGGGGTCTTACTCTGTTGCCCAGGCTGGAATACAGTGGCTTGATCTCAGCTCACTGCAGCCTCTGCCTCGGGGTTCAAGCGATTCTCCTTCCTCAGCCTCCCAAGTAGCTGAGGATTATAGGCATGTACCTGTAATCCCAGCTACTTTTTTTTTTTAAGATGGAGTCTTAATCTGTCACCAAGATGGAGTGCAGTGGTGTGATCTTGGCTCACTGCAACTCCTGCCTCCCAGGTTCAAGCGATTCCCCTGCCTCAGCCTCCTGAGTAGCTGGGACTACAGGTGCGTGCCACCATGCTTGGCTAATTTTTTGTAGTTTAGTAGAGACGGAGTTTCACCATGTTGGCAGGATAGTGTTGATCTCCTGACCTTGTGTCCACCCGCATTGGCTTCCTGAAGTGCTGGGATTACAGGCGTGAGACACCGTGCCTGGCCTCATGACATGTGTAGAGTTCTTTATAGTATTTCGTTATTTCCTTTTGAGTTCTGTAGGGTCTTCAGTGCTGACCCCTGTTTTATTCCTGATATTGGTAGTTTGTGTCTTCTCTCTTTTTTGTCAGTCTTGCTAGTAGCTTTATCAATTTTATTATGTTTGAAGGATCAGCTCTTTGCCAGGCGTGATGGCTGACACCTGTAATCCCAGCACTTTGGGAGGCTGAGGTGAGCGGATCATGAAGTCAGGAGTTTGAGACCAGCCTGGACAACATGGTGAAAGCTTGTCTCTACTAAAAGTACAAAAATTCGCTGGGTGTGGTGGTGTGTTCCTGTAGTCTCAGCTACTCGGGAGGCTGAGGTGGAAGAATCGCTTGAACCTGGGAGATGGAGGCTGCAGTGAACCGAGATTGCGCCAGTGCACTCCAGCCTGGGCGATGGAGCGAGACTTTGTCTCAAAAAAAAAAAAAAAAAAAGAATCAGCTCTTTGTTTATTGATATTCTCCACGGTTTTTGTTTCAGTTTCACTAATTTCTGCTCTTTTTTTTATTTACTTTTGCTTGTTTTTGGTTTATTTTACTCTCTTTTCTAGGTTCCTGAGTTAGATGCTTAGATTATTTATTTTAGACTTTTCCTTTTTTTCTAATGTGGGCATTTAGTGCTATAAGTTTCTCTTTCATTTTTAGCTGTGTCCCACAAATTTTGATATATTAGATTAAAATTTTAATTTTCTTCTTTTTTTTTTTTTGAGAGGAAGTCTCACTCTCTTTCATCTCGGCTCACGGCAACCTCTGCCTCCCTGGTTCAAGTGATTCCCCTGCCTCAGCCTCCTAAGTTGCTGAGACTACAGACACGTGCCACGATGTTCAGCTATTTTTTTGTGTGTGTGTGTAGGTATGGGGTTTCACCACATTGGCCAGGATGGTCTCGAACTCCCAACCTTGTGATCTGCCTGCCTCAGCCTCCCAAAGTGCTGGGATTATAGGCGTGAGCCCCCATGTGCAACCAATGTTTTAATTTTCATCAGTTCGTCGTGTTGTTTCCCTTGAGACTTTCTCTTTGACCCCTGACTCTAGATGGATTATCTATAAGTGTGCTTTTTAGTTTCCAAGTGTTTGGAGATTTTGAGCTATTTTTCTATTACTGATTTTTAGTTTGATTTCATTATAGTCAGAAAATACACATTGTACGGTTTCGGTTCTCTTAAATTTGTTGAGGTATGGCTGAGTATATGGTCTGTTTTGGTAATGTTCCAGGACAGTTGATGTTATTAGGGTTTAATATGCATCTGAAATACCTTAACCTAGATAAACTAGGCAAATTTCCACAAAATACACAAATTACTGAAACAGACTCAAGAAGAAAGAGAAAATCTTAATAGACCTATGACAAGGAAAGAGATTAAATTAGTGACAAAACAAAAACCAAAGAAACCCTCAACCCCTGAAACCAAAAATTTTTTTTTTCTTCTCCCCCAAAACCAAAATGACAACAACAGCAACTAACTTTTCGGAAAGAAAAGCTCAGGACCAGATGGCTTTGTTGGTATATTTGCCAAATCCTTCAAAAACTCTTTCAAAAAGGCAGAAAAGGAGGCAACACTTCCCAGATTATTCTGTAAGGCCAGGATTACCTTGATTCCAAAACCAAAACTAACTGTAATTCTATACACTAGCAGTGAACATTCTTAACATGAAATTAAGAAAACAATTCCATTTACAGTGGTATCAAATGAATTAAATAGGAATAATTTTTTTTTTTTTTTTGGAGATGGAGTCTTGCTCTATCACCCAGGCTGGAGTGCAGTGGTACAATCTTGGCTCACTGCAACCTCTGTCTCCTGGGTTCAAGTAATTCTCCTGCCTCAGCCTCCTAAGTAGCTGGGATTACAGGCGTGTGCCACCATGCCCAGCTAACTTTTGTATTTTTAGTAGAGACGGGTTTCACCATGTTGGTCATCCTGCTTTAACTCCTGACCTTGTGATCCATCTGCCTTGGCCTCCCAAAGTGCTGGGATTACAGGTGTGAGCCACCACACCAGCTAAAATAGGAATAAATTTAACAAAATGTGTGTAATACTTATACACTAAAAACAACAAAACCTTATTGAAAGACATTTAAAAAGACATTAATAATTGGAAAGATCCCATATTCATGAATTGGGAGGCTTAATGTTGTTAATGATGGCACTACTCCTCAGACTAAACTACAGATTCAACACTGTCCTATCAGAATTCAAATGGGCTTTTCTTATAGAAATGGACAAGCAGTACTCAAGCTCCTGTGGATATACAAAGGACTCAGAATAGCGAAAATAATCTTGAAAAAGAATGAAGTTGACGGGGCGCGGTGGCTCATGCCTGTAATCCTAGCACTTTGGGAGGCCGAGGTGGGTGGATCACCTGAGGCCAGGAGTTCAAGACCAGCCTGGCCATCAGGGTGAAACCCCATCTTTAAAAAAAAAAAAAAAAGGAAAAAGAATGAAGTTGGAAGATGTACACTTCCAAATTTCAAGGATCAGTACAAGGCTACAGTAATCAAGATGGTGTGGATTGGCATTTACGTATTGATGGAGTAGACTTGTGAGTTCAAAAATAAACCCTTAAATTTATGATCCATTGATTTTTGAGTGTCAAAACAATTTAATGAGGGAAAGACTATTCCACAAATGGTACAACTAGATATACACATGCGAAGGAATGAATTTGGACGCTTACTTCACACCATATATAAGAATCAGCTTGAAATTTATCATAGGCCTATGTGTAAGAGCTAGAACTAAAACCCTTAGAAGAAAACATAGGTATGAATCTTCATGAACCTTGGATTAGGCAATAGTTTCTTAGATATGACATGAAAATCTCAGTGACAAAAAAAGATAGATAAATTGGACCTCGTATAAATTAGAGCCATGTTTGGTGCTGTGTGCCTGTCTTTCCAGCTACTTAGGAGGCTGAGGTGGGAGTTCTTTTGAGGCCAGGAGTTTGAGACTGCATTGTGCTATGATTGTGCCTGTGGATAGCCACTGCCCGCCATCCTGGGCAACAAAGTGAGACCCATTTTGTTTTTCTTTCTTTCTTTCTTTCTTTCTTTCTTTCTTTCTTTCTTTCTCTTTCTTTCTTTCTTTCTTTCTTTCTTTCTTTCTTTCTTTCTCTCTCTCCTTCCTTCCTTCCTTCCTTCCTTCCTTCCTTCCTTCCTTCCTTCCTTCCTTCCTTCCTTCCTTCCCTCCCTCCCTCCCTCCCTCCCTTCCTTCCTTCCTTCCTTCCTTCCTTCCTTCCTTCCTTTTCTGACAAAGTTTTGCTCTTGTTACCCAGGCTGGAGTGTAACGGTATGATCTTGGCTCACCATAACCTCCGCTTCCTGGGTTCAAGTGATCCTCCTGCCTCAGCCTCTCAAGTAGCTGGGATTATAGGCATGCACTATCACTCCTGGCTAATTTTGTATTTTTAGTAGAGACGGGGTTTCTTCATGTTGGTCAGGCTGGTCTCGAACTCCCAACCTCAGGTGATCCACCTGAAAAATCCTCCCAAAAAGCTGGGATTATAGGTGAGAGCCACTGCACCCAGCCTGTAAGACCCCATTTCTAAAAAAAAAAAAATTTCTATGCTTCAAGGAGTTTGTTAAGAAAATGAAAATATCACCCACAGAATGAGAAAATAACTGCATATCAAATATTGGATAAGGGGCTTATACTAGAATCTACAAATAATTCTTACAGCTCAATAATAAAAAGACAAATAAACCAATTAAAAATGACCAAAACGCCGGGCGCAGTGTCTCATGCCTGTAATCCCAGCACTTTGGGAGGCCGAGGCGGGTGGATCACGAGGTCAAGAGATCGAGACCAATCCTGGTCAATACGGTGAAACCCCGTCTCTACTAAAAATACAAAAAATTAGCTGGGCATGGTGGCGCGTGCCTGTAATCCCAGCTACTCGGGAGGCTGAGGCAGGAGAATTGCCTGAACCCAGGAGGCGGAGGTTGCGGTGAGCCGAGATCACGCCATTGCACTCCAGCCTGGGTAACAAGAGCGAAACTCTGTCTCAAAAAAAAAAAAAAAAAAAAGAACGGGATATTGATACCTCCTTCTGTCATTTTTGCGTCATGCACTTTGGGGCTCTGTTCTGTATATATTTATGACTATTTTCCTCATATGCTGACCCATTTATTATTATGACGTCTCTCAGTCTAGCAGCGTTTCAGCTAAAAGTAATCTAGCCACTCAGATTCTCTTGTGATTACTGTTTGCATGGGGTATCTTTTTCTCATCCTTTTAGTTTCAACCTTTTTGTGTTTTCATAACTAAGGTTTGGACCTTCTAACTACAAGGTCTCTTGTAGACAAAATATAGTGGTTCTGTGTTTTATTTAGTTTGACAATTTCTGTGTTTAGTCCATTTACATTTAATGTGGTTATAATATGGTTGGATTTATAAATAACCATTTTGCTATTTAATTTCCATATGGCTTATATATTTTTTGTTCTTCTGTTCCCCCTTATTTATGTGTCAAATACGTATTTTTTAGGGTAGTATTTTAATTCCATTTGATTAAAAAAAATTTTTTTAAGATGGAGTCTCGGACTGTCGCCCAGGCTGTATGTACTGCAGTGGTGTGATCTCGGCTCACCGCAACCTCCACCTCGTGGGTTCAGGCAATTCTCCTGCCTCAGCCTCCTGAGTAGCTGGGATTACAGGTGTGCACCACCATGCCCAGCTAATTTTTTTCTATGTTTAGTAAAGATGGGGTTTCACCATATTGGCCAGGATGGTCTTGATCTCCTGACCTTGTGATCTGTCTGCCTCAGCCTCTGAAAGTGGTGGGATTACAGGCCTGAGCCACCGGATTTAAATTTTCTTGAAGGTTGTTTTTAGTGATTGCTTAACAGAGTACAGTATTCTTCAGATTTGTACTAATTTAATTCTGCTAAAATACTGAACCTTTTCTTCAACTAATGTTATTATCTCATAAACTCAGCAATATAGTGTTATGATTATGGCTTTGCAGACCCTTATGTCTTTTAAAGGTATTAAGAGACTAATGAGAAAATAGATTTACATAGTGTTTTTAAAATACCCATGTATTTGTACTTCTGGTGCTCTTAATTCTTCTGGTGAATTTGAGTTACCGTATGATGTCATTTCCTTGCAGCTTGAAGGACTCCCTTTATTTTCAATTTTAATTTTAATTTTTTTTGGAGACAGAGTTTCACTCTGTCATCCAGGCTGGAGTGGAGTGGCATGATCTGGGCTTACTGCAACCTCTGCCTCCAGGGTTCAAGAGATTCTCCTGCCTTAGCCCTCCCCAAGTAACTGGGATCACAAGCATGCACAGCCACACCCAGCTAATTTTTGTATTTTAGTAGAGACGTGGTTTCACTATTTTGGCCAGACTGGTCTCGAACTATTGACCTTTGGTGATCCGCCCACCTTGGCCTCCCAAAGTGCTGGGATTACAGGCATGCATGTGCCACTGCACCGGGCCTAGGACTTCCTTTAGAATTTCTTATAAAGCATGTCCGTCCTCTCCATTGTTAATGATGAGAAGTCACCTGAAAATTACACTTTTTCAACTGTATGTGATGAGTCATTTTTTTTCTTGCTTCTTTCAGGATTTCTTCTTTGTTGCTCAGCAGTTTGACTATTGTATGTCTTAGTGTGACTCTGTTTATCCTACTTGGGATTCACTGAGTTTCTTTGATGTATACATTCATGTTTTCCATCATAGTTAGAAATTGGACCATTATTTCTTCAAATATTTTTCTACTTTATCCTTTTTCCCATCACATGTATTTTGGTTCCTTTGATGTTGTCCCACAGGTCTGAGAGTCTGTTCATTTTCTTAAATCTTTGTCCTTTCTGTTCTTCAAATTTGATAATTTTTACTAATCTATCCTTAAGTTCACTGATTCTTTCTCTGTCATTTTGAATTTGCTGAAGAAACCATCTAGTGAATTTTTTATTTTAGTGATTGTAGTTTTCAACCCCTGAATGTCTATTTGTTCCTTTACAGTTTTTTGTAGAAAATATATTTGCTTAGGTTCCTTACTTATTGAGTCACTGTTGTCATACTTTCCTTTAGTTATTTAAGCATGGTGCTCTTTGTTTTTTGAATATATTTATAACAACTGCTTTAATATCTTTGCTAGATTCAGTGTTGGGGACCCTCAAAAGCTATTTCTGTTTTCTGTTCTGTTTTTTCTTAGTATGTCGCATTTTCTTGTTTCTTTGCATGTCTTACAATTTTCGTTGGAATATTGACAATTTAGATAATATATTGTAGCATCTCTGGATTCTGATTACATTTCCTCTTGTCCCATGGGTTGTCATTGCTGATTTTTATTTGCTTGTTTAATAACTTGCCCAGAGTAAATCTATGAAATCTGTTTGTCTGTGGCATGTATCTGCTGTATTTATTATTGATGTTGTTATTTTTAGGGCTGGCTTCCTAGGGATCACCTCTTATGTCAGCCCTGGTTGCTCGATGAGCCAGTAAGCCTTTCCCTTCTATTGACGAATCTGTGAGTAGACGGCGGAAGGTGTTCAAAGTTTGGCCATTTAAAAAAGTGACCATTTTTAAGTTTGTCCCAGTTTTTCAGTGGTCTCCTGAGACCTCTCGTGTCTCTGGAAACGTGTGGAGAGCCTGGGCTTTCTCTGGTTTGTGTTATGCACATTGCAGCCTTCGTTCAGCCGGGAATCAAGCCCGTCTATGGCTGCCTTTTCTTCAGGATCTCTCTAAGCTCCTTGCTAATCTGCCGTTCTGCTTGCTCCAGTTGTAACTGCACTCGCATACTTGCTTGGATTAGTACAGTTTTCCCTTTCACTTCTGGGCATAGATATTCTGCTTCCAGTCCAAATCAGCTCAACCCTCTGTCAAGATAGCTGCCAGTTTTCATGACCTATTCCCAGCCTCAAAGAACTACCACATAGACTTGACAGGTGAAGGAGGAAGAACGATGGGAACAGGCCCAGGACGGAGTGCCACAGACTTCCACCATCTTTACCTAAGTGCAGTGGCTTTTCATGAACAAATACTTCTCAGTTGATTGTATTGTACGCCTTTGGTCGGTTTCTAGTCGTTTGAGATGATTATTTTTGACAGTTTTTTTTTCAAGTTATACGTTTGCTTTTGCAGAGGGGATTGCCAAACTCATCTCCTCATGCTGGAAGCAGTCTTCTTTGCTTCCTTTTTGGTGTTTTTGAGATGTTTATATGGTTGTTAATATAAGGATATAAACAGTATTGCATAGAAAGCATATGATTTTAAATTCCACTTGATATTTTTTTCTAGGACACCATAATTACAATTATACAGAAATGTAATCTTTTTATTGTTGCAGATTTCAAGTTCCACCTATAAAGAATTTCAAGTTCCATCCCTATGAAGAATACAGAAGACAGTTCACACATCTACCTGATACAGAGGCTGATAGCACGTAAAAAAGACGGAAATTTGCAAAAAAAAAGTTGTATCACCTCATTATAAAAATGGAACTGCTAAGTGACAGTAATAAAATTTAAGTCTTGGCCGGGCACGGTGGCTCACGCCTGTAATCCCAGTACTTTGGGAGACCAAGGCGGGTGGATCACAAGGTCAAGAGATCGAGACCATCCTGGTCAACATGGTGAAACCCCGTCTCTACTAAAGATACAAAAAAAAAAAAAAAAAAAAATAGCTAGGCATGGTGGCACGTGCCTGTAATCCCAGCTACTCAGGAGGCTGAGGCAGGAGAATTGCCTGAACCCAGGAGGCGGAGGTTGCGGTGAGCCGAGATCGCGCCATTGCACTCCAGCCTGGGTAACAAGAGAGAAACTCCGTCTCAAAAAAAAAAAAATAATTAATTAATAAAAATAAAATAAAATTTAAGTCTTTATGCTAGACAGAATATAATTTTCAACATAAGGAACATCCTTATGATCCAGCAATCCCATTTCTGGGTAGACATCCAAAAGGAAGGAAATTAACATATTGAAGCGATATCTGCACACGCATGTTTATTGCAACACTATTGACAATACCCAGGATGTGGAATCAACCTAAGTGTCCATCACTGATGAAAGGATAAAGAAAACGTGGCACATAAATGCAATGGAATATTATTCAGCCACAAAAAAGAATGAAATGCTGTCACTTGCAGCAATGTGAATAAAACTGCCTCCAGTTTTATTATGTTATATGAAATATGCCAGGCACAGGAAGATAGTTCTCCCATGTTCTCACTCATATGTGGGAGCTAAAAATAAGTTGATCTTATGGAGACAGAATAGAATTATGCCAGGTGTGGTAGCTCATGCCTATTATCCCAGCACTTTGGGAGACTGAGGCAGAAACATTGCTTGAGCCGAGGAGTTCCATCCCAGCATGGTCAACATAGTGAGATCCTGTCTGTATTATTAAAAAAAATTAGCCAGGTGTCGTGGTATGTGCCTGTAGTCCCAGCTGTTCAAGAGGCTGAGGTGAGAGAATCACTTGAGCCCAGGAGTTAGAGGCTGCAGTGAGCTATGGTGGTGCCACTTCACTCTATCATGGGCAACAGAATGAGACCCTGACTCAAAAAGAGAGGGGTAGGGGAGAGAGAGACAGAGAGAGAGAGAGAGAGAGAGAGAGAGAGAGAGAGAGAGAGAGAGAGAGAGAGAGAGAGAGGGAGGATGGTTACCAGAGAGCTGGCAAGGGTACTGAGAAGGGAAGATAAAAAGGAGCTGATTAATGAGTACAAGAATACAGTTAGATAGAAGGAATAAGATCTAGTGTTCAGTATCACATGGGGAGACTATAGTTAACAATAACTTAGTGTATATTTCAAAATAGCCAAAACAGTGGAATTGGTATGTTTCTAATACAAAGATACGACAAATAGTTCAAGTGATGGATATCTCAATTACTTATTTGATCATTGCAAAATGTGTGCTTATTCCAGTATGTCACATTACTCCATATACATGTAACAACCATTCAGTATCCATAATAATTAAAAATTTTAAAAGATAATCAGCATCTTATCATAATTAGACAATTTAAAACTCAGTTGTAATTCGGGGAAGAGTAATTTCTGACTTATAAGGATATATTTGTTTTTTGTCTGGGTGTGGTGGCGCATACCTATAATCCCAGCACTTTGGGAGGCTGAGGGATTGCCTGAGGCCAGGAGTTTGAGACCAGCCTGGGGAACAAAGTGAGACCTTGGCTCAGTCAATCGATTACACACACACACACACACACACACACAAATATTAAGTACTAATAGAACTTAAAAAATGATTTGTTACAATGATTTTGGTGAATCAAATTGGAGGGAAAATTTAAACTTGATGTTCAATATATATTAACTATCTCCAGAAAAATACACTCTCTAACAGATGTACTCATAGAGCAACTTCATGTTGCTCTATGTTCAACGGCTAAATCAATATGTACATAATTGTTCACATAGATTTTTTTCAACTAGGCTTTAAGAGGAAAAATTTTATCTTTTTTCTTTAAAAAGCATTTTAATTTTTACTATAAGCTTAATATGTACTCATGACAGTAAAACTACAGAGCTAAGTTTTAGTCTCTATTTAATTTAAAACATTTATTCAGGTTGGGTGTGGTGGCTCACGTCTGTAATCCCAACACTGGGAGGCTGAGGTGGGTGGGTTGCTTGAGCCCAGGAGTTCAAGACCATCCTGGACAAAGTAGTAAGACCTTGTCTCTGCTAAAAATACAAAAATCAGCTGAGCATGGTGGCATGTACCTGTAGTGCCAGTTACTAAGGAGGCTGAGGTGGGAGGATTGCTTGAGTTCAGGAGGTGGAGGTTGCAGTGAGCAGAGATTATGCCAGTGCACTCCAGCCTGGGTGACAGAACAAGACTTTGTCTCAAACAAAAATGAAAACATATATGAATTTCTCAGATTTTTTGTACCCTTGGGAAATGCTTAATTCAATGTCTAGAACTCAATGAACTTTTAGACAGTTCAGCTCAATAAATATCATGATCATGAATTAAAGCAATTTTTAAAAACATTATTGGAAGTAATATAATCCCATGATAAAAATTTTCAAATGCTACATAAAGACATAAAGTGAAAAGTGAGTGATCCTCACAACCAAGACCACTTCAGTGTTCTTCCTGGGAGATAATCACTGTTGGTAATTTCTTAGGTATAATTTCAGAAGATTTCTGTATGTATTTAGGATTATACATATAGAAAAAAACCTTAAATGGAGGCAGACTGTGATTATTGTTTTGAATCCTTCCTAGATCTCTCTTTTTTTTCTTTTTTTTCCAGCAAGGAGGAAAGATTAAGATCTCTTTTTTATTTGCACAACAGTGAATCCACTTCATTGCTTTTTTTTTTCTTTTGAGAGGAGTCTTGCTCTGTTGCCCAGGCTGGAGTGCAGTGGCGTGATTTTGGCTCACTGCAACCTCTGCCTCCCAGGTTCAAGTGATTCTCATGCCTCAGCCTCCAGTCCCAAGTAGCCTGGATTACAGGCATGCACCACCACATCTGGTTAATTTTTGTATTTTTAGTAGAGACGGGGTTTCGCCCTGTTGGCCAGGCTGGTCTTGAACTCCTGACCTCAAGTGATCTGTCCGCCTCGGCCTCCCAAAGTGCTGGGATTATAGGCGTGAGCCACCGCGCCTGGCCTACAACTAGAATTTATAATGAATTTAGTAAGGTGGCAAGATACAAGTCCAAATTTCAAAAATTAATTGTGTTTTCATATACTAGTAACAAACAATTGTAAACAAAGATTTTTATTATTTTTACAAAACAATATGAAAGGGCTAGGCATAAAGTTAATGAAATACATGGGATAACTCTACAATGAAAACTATAGACTGTTTCCTGGATAACTGAGGAAAAGATTAAATAAACCAAGTATACTGTGTTTGTGGATTAGAGGCTGTAATATTAAGATATCCATTCTTCCCAAATTGATCTATAGATTTAATATAATCTCAATCAAAATCTCAGACTCTTTTTGTAAAATTTATATAAAAATGCAGAGGACCTATAATTGACAAAACAAATAAAAAAAGAACGTTAGATTATTTACACTACCTGACTTAAAGGCATACATCCAATGTAATTAAGGCCACATGGTGTTGGCTTAGGTTAAGATGTAGAGATCAATGCAACAGAAAAGAGAATCTGTAAATAAATCCACACATACATAGTCAATTGATTTTTGACAAAGGATCGAATTATCTTAGTGGAAAAATTACAGTATTTTCAACGAATAACCCTGAAAATAAACCTGAAGATTTCAGGGTTATTTGTTGAAAATATTGTAATTTTTCCATGAATACTGAATATTCATGTAGAAGCAATGAACCTTGATCCCCATGTACTAGGCCCAAAACATAATGTGGCATGATCATACACTTAAACGTGAAAGATAGAACGGTATAAATTACAGAAGAAAACATAGGAGATCTTAAGGTAGGCAAAGATTTCTTAGCCAGGATTTTTTTAAGTACTAACCATAAAGGAAATGTTGATAAATTGGATGTCACCAAAATTAAAAATCATCTGCTGTTTAAAAGACATCACAAGCCAGGCGCGGTGGCTCAAGCCTGTAATCCCATCACTTTGGGAGGCCGAGGCGGGTGGATCACGAGGTCAAGAGATCGAGACCATCCTGGTCAACATGGTGAAACCCCGTCTCTACTAAAAATACAAAAAATTAGCTGGGCACGGTGGCGCGTGCCTGTAATCCCAGCTACTCGGGAGGCTGAGGCAGGAGAATTGCCTGAACCCAGGAGGCGGAGGTTGCGGTGAACCGAGATCGCGCCATTGCACTCCAGCCTGGGTAACAAGAGCAAAACTCTGTCTCAAAAGAAAAAAATTCAAAAGCGGCTTGCCCTGCCGCCCACCTCACCAGGCTCAGGAGGTCAGAGGCTCTGTGGGGTTGAGGGAGGACAGGAGGGGAGGAGGAGGGAGGGGGGGCGTCGCCCCCTCTCCTCCCCCACTCCCTGCCCCGCTCCATCCTCCCCCGCAGCCTTTGCAGAAGGTGATACTCTCTTACACAACCTTCATTCTCGGCCTCAAAGACTTGTTGATCCTACGAGGAATCTCCATGAGGAGGCTGCGTTCCTGAGGGAGGAAAGCAGCATCTATGTTGATACTGTTTTTGTGGATGTTACCGACACTTACCGTAACGTTCCTGCAAAATTATTGAACTTCTATAGATGGACTGTGGAAACAACCAGCTTCAATTTGTTGCTGAAGACAGATGATGACTGTTGCATAGACCTCGAAGCTGTATTTTATAGGATTGCCCAAAAGAATCTGGATGGGCCTAATGTTTTGGTGGGGAAATTTCAGACTGAATTGGGCAGTTGACCGAACTGGCAAGTGGCAGGAGTTGGAGTACCCCAGCCCTGCTTACCCTGCCTTTGCATGTGGGTCAGGGTGTGTGATCTCCTAGGACATCGTCAAGTGGCTGGCAAGCAGCTCGGGCAGGTTAAAGACCTATCAGGGTGAAGACGTAAGCATGGGCATCTGGATGGCGGCCATAGGACCTAAGAGATACCAGGACAGCCTGTGGCTGTGTGAGAAGACTTGTGAGGCAGGAATGCTGTCTTCTCCTCAGTATTCTCCACAGGAACTGACACAACTGTGGAAACTAAAGGAAATGTGCGGAGATCCTTGTCGATGTGAAACGAGGTAACAGGGAAATCAGGGCCGGCAAACGCTAATCTGATTGCCAGTCTGAGGAGGCCCAGGGCTTAGCAGCAGACTGTGCTGTCTTTCAGGAAGTTCTAGACCGGCGCTTTTACCCAGAACCAGTGCGGTGTTTCTTAATGTCTGCACAAATTTCCTTCTTAAAAATCAACTGGGCCGGGCGTGGTGGCTCACACCTGTAATCCCAGCACTTTGGGAGGCCGAGGCGGGTGGATCACGAGGTCAAGAGATCGAGACCATCTTGGTCAACATGTGAAACCCCGTCTCTACTAAAAATACAAAAAATCAGCTGGGCGTGGTGGCGTGTGCCTGTAATCCCAGCTACTCAGGAGGCTGAGGCAGGAGAATTGCCTGAACGCAGGAGGTGGAGGTTGCGGTGAGCCGAGATTGTGCCATTGCACTCCAGCCTGGTTAACAAGAGCGAAACTCTGTCTCAAAAAAAAAAAAAAAAAAAAAAAAAAATCAACTGGTACTGTAGCATAAGAAAAGTTTTTGTTCATATATTGGAAGATTATCAAAAAAATACGAAATTATTTTATAGAAGAAAAAATATTTCTAAATCCTGATGCATCATGACTAGTCATTTATCACCTATAATTTTTGGTTAAAACTTGGCCTAGTTCAGAAATCTGGAGTAGCAACTGAGTTTGAATTTCAACCTGGATTTCAGGATAGTTCTGTAGAGCTGAATGAGGATAATTAGACAAAAAGAACTCACAGGAATGCTGTGTGATCATATAATCACATATTTGAGCAATGGTCACTTATACCAAAGTTTGGAGTTTCTGGAAATGTCAAATTTTGTGGATCACTGAAGTGGGCAACTTGAACTTGAAAAGGAACCAATACGATTCTCAGCTCTGAACCTTGGTTTTAAAGAAGTTCATTCATGGCCGGGCGCGGTGGCTCACGCCTATAATCCCAGCACTTTGGGAGGCTGAGGTGGGTGGATCACGAGGTCAAGAGATCGAGACCATCCTGTCAACAAGGTGAAACCCCGTCTCTACTAAAAAAAAAATACAAAAATTAGCTGGACATGGTGGTGCGCGCCTGTAATCCCAGCTACTCAGGAGGCTGAGGCAGGAGAATTGCTTGAACCCAGGAGGTGGAGGTTGCAGTGAGCCGAGATCATGCCACTGCACTCCAGTCTGGGTAACAAAAGGAAAACTCAGTCTCAAAAAAAAAAAAAAGAAGTTCAGTCATATGGTAGACTAATAACCATATTTTCTTTCTGCCATCTAACATAAATCCTGAAGGTCACAGTTTAGTACTCATATTTTTTTAAATACTCAATTTTTGTGGGTATGAATAAAAGCAAAATACCTCTCAGGGTTTTAGTGCCATCAGGGAGGATATTTCTAAATTGTTGACATTTTGAAAGAATTTTGCTTTCCTCCTATCGTTGCCTAATGTTTACCTAACGTGAGTAACATTTCAATCAGCTGGTAATCTACGGCAGATACACTCAGCTTAGGTCTAACTACAGAGAAAAGCATGTGATTAAGTACTCTGAAAAAAACAGTGCACCTGAGAAGAGAGATAATAGCATATATGTCATACATTACGCAGAGGATGTGTCTCCCTAAGTTTAAGGGACATTTCCCAAAATGACCAACCAAATCGTTTTAGCAACCCTTTAAAATAGTAGTATCACTAGAGAATTCCATTAAAACTAGTCTTATGACAGACGTTAACTGTGTTCAGATTTTATTAGGTAGCTAGTTTCTATTTAATATTTAAATCTTATAATGAAATGCGGTGATGAACTGTAAAAATAAATACGAAATAAGATCAGAAGATCATTAGTAGGTTCAAAGCCTTAATTATAGCTGTTGTGTATTAGCCTAGAAATGGTCGCTTCCCACAAAAAATACATCCATTGTTAAAATAGATCCCTCGTTATACTTAGGGCGAGTAGTAGCACCCTTTTTCTGACAGAATTGTTCCAGTGAATCGTTTATTTCTGGTGAACCCCAGACATAAGCAGTGTAGTCTCTAAATTTTATTAGTTGGTTGTTACCATCGCACTAACAGACAGTCTCCATTTTCCACAGAATAAAACTGTAATGACTTTAGGTCGTTTTCCACCTCAATTTATCTGCCCGGCTTCTAAAATTAGAACAAAGGTGGGAAAGGATCTGATAAACGTATGTTATATGTCCTCTCCCCCACCCCATCCTCAGCAGTAGCTTACCCTTAACATCGAGCAGATCTGTGGCCTCCATTTAGAATCAAACTTGCTCTCTGGAGACAGTTTGATGTCACAGTTTGGGGATTAAGCTTGACTTTGTATTTTGCTGAGCAACTTACCTCGGGACTTTCGTAGGACAACAGGAGGTCTGACACCGGAACTTTGAGAAGCCGTGACAGCAATCCCTTCACCTTTTGAACTGTCATAGAGCCTATCAGAAGATGAGAACGGTCCGTTAGTTCTCTCGGATGACAGCTACCTGTAAAACTAGCTCATGTGACGAGACCACAGAGTCACTGCAGTGACAGCTGTATCTATCATTTTTCAGTGTCAGTTTACCCAAGTCAGTAATTAGGGGAAAGCCTGAGTCTTTCTACCACCTGTTCATTTGGGGAACTGTGGGAAATGGAGCCAATGGCCCTAAGTGCCCTTTGACGGTGCATTTCAACCATTTCGGTAGAGAATCTTTCTTAATGTGAATAAACCAGACATGATACTCAGCACGGAATAATGGCAGTGAAGTCAGTAAGTTTTCTTTTTGAACCTTTGTGATGACTTCTTTATGAATTACTGAGCAAACACTGGAATGGTACTCAGGTGTCCTGAGCACATCTCTCAACCTCTCTGGCCTGAGATCCCCCTCTGTAAAATGAAGGTGTCAACTAAATGACCTACAAGGTCCCTTTCGGCGGGGCCATTCTGTCATTATGTGATTTGTAACTGTGTTAAACATACATGGGAATGTAACTTCAGAGTAAACGCTTTGGTTTGTTCAGAATACACTATGAACTTCTTTCCAAAGATGGGTTGTGGTAAATAGTGGATATTTTGATTATGAGAAATACAGTTTCCTTGAAGCTTTAGCTGGAGATACAGCAATAGTGTGGTGTTCCTACTAATGTCACAATGTATTCAAACATATTGTTCTATCAGAAATCATTTTTGCAAAAGCTGTGTGTTTTTATGCAACTTGTGATAATAAATGTTATCTTTATTTTAGAATAAAAAAAGTGAAAAGCAACAGTTACGATGAGGCTGCAGAGAAAAGGCAGCATGTATCACTGTTGGTGGGAATGTAAACCAGTTCAGCCACTACAGACAGTAGTTTGGGGACTTCTCAACATAAAACAGAACTACCATTCAATGCAACAACTGTATGACTGGATATAGATATAAATATATGCTGGATATATGTACATATGTGCATATATACACAAAAGAAAACAAATCAGTCTACTGAAAAGACACATGGCCTTGCATGTTCATCACAGCACTACTCACCATAAAGAGCAAAGGCATGGACTCAGCCTAGGTACTCAGCAGTGGTGGACCGGATAAAGAAAATGTGGCACATCTACACCATGAAGTACTATAAACCTATAAAAGAGACTCAAATCATGTCCTTTGTAGCAGCATGGATGCAGCTAAAAGCCATTATTCTAAGCAAATTAATACAAGAAAAGCAAACCAAATGTTGCATGTTCTCACTTATATGTGGGAGCTAAACATTGGGTACTCATGGATGTAAAGATGGCAACATTAGACACTGGGGGATTACTACAGAGTGGGGAGGCAAGGGTTGAAAAGCTAACTATTGGGTACTATGCTCAGTACCTGGGTGCTGGGATCACTTGTACTCCAAACTCCAGCATCACGCAATACACCCAGGTAACAAACTTACATATGTATCTGTGGAATCTAAAGCTAAAATTGTAAAAAAAAAAAAAGATTTTTGTATTATTCCCCAAAGAGTGCTTTCATATATTTTCAGGAGATATTATCTTTTTGTACTCTGAATCTAAGTCAGAATGATTTAGGTAATGTTTAATCCATTAATCTCTTTTACCTCAAAAAAGCAATACTGTCATAGAAAGCAGAAGAAAATATAAGGAGGTAATGGGCACTGCTGATCTTGGCAGGAGGACACCCAAGTCAGCAGTTTCTTATACAATCCTATAATGATAAAAGCAGTTCAAGAATGGTCCAAAACAAGAATTGCTTATAATACGATCAGTATCTTTACCTTGGAGTAATATGTACAGCATGAGTAGGAAAACACTGTAATTTCTACAGACGAACTTGTGAACAACCAATTCAAGTAAAAGACGGCCTCTAACAACGGGGAAAATACTAATCTGAGAAATGCAAAATTAAAAAACAATAAGGCATTAACATTTTTAATTGACCAATTTTTATTTATTGGTAACATCTATTTCCTTTGAAATAGAAGAGAAAATTGATGAAAACTGAGGGATATTGGTTTTCTCATATTTTGCTGGTAGAGTAAAAACAACTTGTAACAAAGTTATAAGAATGTTCACACACTTCGACTTAGTGATTATGCTTCTAGGGATTAATCCAAAGTAAATTATTCTAATAGTAAATGTGCACAAAATGTCCAGGGCACTACTATTTCTAATGGCAAAAGAAAGAGCCCGGGTGTCTAGCAACGAGATTGTCTATAGAACATCCGTATGAGGAAATATCATGCACCCATTAAAAGGGTTGGCTATATAGATCACTGTAAAATACGAAGAGGAAGGCAAAATATGCAACATACAATATATACACATTTTGGGGGCGGGTGCGGTGGCTCACGCCTGTAATCCCAGCACTTTGGGAGGCCGAGGCGGGTGGATCACGAGGTCAAGAGATCGAGACCATCCTGGTCAACATGGTGAAACCCCATCTCTACTAAAAATACAAAAAATTAGCTGGGCACGGTGGCGCGTGCCTGTAATCCCAGCTACTCAGGAGGCTGAGGCAGGAGAAGTGCCTGAACCCAGGAGGTGGAGGTTGCGGTGAGCCGAGATCGTGCCATTGCACTCCAGCCTGGGTAACAAGAGCGAAACTCCGTCTCAAAACAAAAGAAAAAAAAAAAAGAAAGCCTTAGAGTAAATTTTAGTCTTAGAGCCAGAAAATAAGCTTATCTTAGATATTTTGCATTATTGCTCTTACAGCAATAATGATTTGTTTCATTTTATGAAAAATAACATGGATTAAAATATAGTTTCAATGTTGTTCTTGATCCAAGTATTGATTTGTGTCACTCATTATACTTCACTCATCTCGGTAGCTCTTAGAGAATTATAACAGTGAGGAATGAAAACGGATTCAGACTGAATTAGGCAACTTAGCCCTAAATGAAACTTCTAGTAATCACTTTATTCACCATTATACTCACAGCAGTGAGCACGATGCCGGGCATATAATTTCAGAACAGTCTTAACAGTGAAGAGTTAGTGGATGCTTTCTGTATGTTTTACAACACATGCAATACAGTTACGATGAACTCACTTTGTAACAATCATATAAGTATAATTATTCCCAATTTATGCATGAGTAAACTGAAAATCTTATGACTAGGAAGAGGCAGAGCAGGGATTTGAAAACAAGTTATAATGTATAACCCTCTAATATGGTAAGTCTTAAAGAGAGATCTGAATAATTAATAAAAATTTAATATGTCTTCAGAGTCAGACTTCCACCTGGGGCTTTGGAAATCTCAATGCTATGCAGAAATAACTGGTTGTGGGCACAGTTTTACAAGCCAAGTATGGCGAATCCTGTCACAAAAGCGTCCTTGTGGAAAAGACAACCTGGTTTGTTTCTGTTGACAAAGTCAAACCAAACTGCTACCACTTCTCTCCAAAATTAACCCTAACCAGTTTTTTCCCCATGATAATTACATGACAGCTGTTAGGCGTTTAAAAGACCCCATTAATGGGTATCCCTCCTCTCCTGAGTTCAGAACCAACTGAAAATTATGACAAAGGGTTAAGGCAGATAGAGATTAAAACACTAGGCTGGAAGCAGTGGCTCACACCTGTAATCCCAGCACTTTGGGAGGCTGAGGCGAGTGGATCACGAGGTCAGGAGTTCAAGACCAGCCTAGCCAAGATGGTGAACCCCCCGTCTCTACTAAAAGTACAAAAGTCAACTGGGCATAATGGCAGGTACCTGTAATCCCAGCTACTTGGGAGGCTAAGGCAGAGAATTGCTTGAACCTGGAGGCGGAGGTTACAGTGAGCTGAGATCGCCCCATTGCACTCCAGCCTGGGTGACAGAGTGAGACTCCATCTCAAAAAAAGAAAAACCATTCATTAGCTCACCATTATTACTGGTGGAGCTGACGTTAGATAATGTGGTTGCCTTCTTTTTCCTAGAATTGGAAAGATTGACTACTGTAGGCATTTGTCATTAAGCTTAGTACATAGCTGAGGACAGTAGAAAATACAAGATTTCTAAGAGTAAGTTCACTCCCAAAAATATCAGGAAGAAGGAAATTAACAAAGAGGGTCCAGATTCTACTGCCAAATTCATCAACCAAATAAACCACTGGACTTCAGTGGCACAAATGAGAAAGTGAAGATGGGCAGCAATGTAAAGGCAATGGAGAGTTCAGCCTTCAGTGTAGAGCGTGGACCAGGAGAGGGAAGACGTGTTCTCCATCAACAGTGGCTGTTACTGACAGACAGCGTAGTGTGTATCCTGATACGCTGTCCTGAGTGCTTTTCCCTCATTAGCTCATGCGATCATCATGTGAATTTTGAGGGGCACATACCATCATTCGTCTCATTTTGCCGGGGAAGTAATGGGGCTTAGAGCATGCAAATAAATTGTTCAAAGTCACACAGCTAGGCATTGGTGACACTGGGATTTAAATCCTCCAAGTACAATCAGTATAATTTGTAATGTTTTTTAAGTTACTTAGATTTTATTATGGCAATTTGAATCATTGAAGAAGTATTACATACACTCCATTATATTAGTCACTGACAATGTCATGGACTAAGTTTGTATGCTGGGTTGTAAACGTCCCCATGACAGAAAAGGCCAGTACACAAGACACTGGAATATAAAATCCTGGTACCATGCATGGCGAATATAGCCAGCCTCATCTACAGGACATGGTGGGTGTCTGGGGCTCTGCTTTCACCTGAAAGAATGTGCAGACTTTGGCTGAGGAAGGTGCTTGGAGCGTAGAGCTCACTTCCATTCGACTCTTCAGAGGAAAGCCACTCATTTGCTTACAATCAATCCCCAGAACCTTATCTGCTTTAAAAATTTTTATCTAAAAGGCTTTCCTTGATCTGTTGACACTTGAATATGTTTGTAATTTAGCCTTATTTTTTAACTTTTAACTTTTACAAGGCTTAAACCTGATTTGTACTTTTCCTGCAGATATTCAACTTACCTTCCATATTCTCTATTAGTTTTACTAATGAAAATCAGGAAACTTCGCAAATGAAGAAACGTTCTTTCCAAGGGTCATTCATTCTCGGAGAAGTGCTGTGCCACCCTCCTGCTGGTGACAGCAATGAGAGCGCTCCCAATGAACTGAAAAGTTCCCATTTTGTTTCCAGACCGTCATCTCTGGATTGCCATGGCTCCTGGAAAGTCAACAGAGCTATGTGCTGAAATCTCTTCACCAGAAAGCATAACCCCAACCCCAACGTTCACCTGGAGAGTTACTGAAGCTCTGTTAGCTCCCTTTTAAAACAAAATACTTTTTTGTAAGTTATAGCAGCAATTAATACTTACAGTGTTTAAACACATAACTCCCTGACATTAGCTAGGACCATGAATCAGCTCGTATTCTGTACCACAAAGTATATAGAAAGTATGTAGAAAGTTCTATTCAGGAAGATTCCTCAGGACTCTCTCACGATGCAGCCTTTGTCCTCTTTTAAAGGGAAGCAGTGCAGCAGGAGCGGCCATGGGAAACAGACCCCTCCAACACCGAATGGGGAAGGAAGGAATTTATTACAGCTGGGAGCTGAGGAATAATTTGTCCAAATTCAGCTCGTTTAACGAAGGAACGTTCTGCCTTTACATGGGCTTATACTTTAGATATTACATGTGGAAGAATGTTAGGTTTACAGCCTTAGAAATCATATATGAAAGGGTTTCAGGTTTAGAGTTTTAGAAATTACATGTGAAAAGGTTTCTGGTTTGATGATCTTGTTTTAAGTAAAAACAGTGTCTTCCACAGAGTTTCCCCAAGACCAAGCCTGCCGCCACCTTCAGGAAGGTGAGTCAGGAGGTGCCAGTCGGTCAGCCTTTTCTTCTATTGAAATGCAGAGTGGCATCAAAGGGGAAGCTGATCCCAGATGCCTGGGTCTACTTCCTCATCCCCCACTTTGAGACCATCACCACTCTATAATATTAGTGAGAGGTCTCACTCTTATTGTCACTTTCCAGATCCTCTGAAGAAACTGACTAATGATTAATATACCTGTGATGTTATTTTTCTGATCTATTACAGCAGTAAAGGATTTCTTAGCCATTTAGAGGAAGAAGGGGGAATCGGGGGAATAGTAAACACCCACTATTGTTATTACACTAATGATGAGGGTTTTTAATCCTCCCAGGGCTGAGGACCGACCTTTAAACAAGGACGTAGGGTTGAATTTATGCCATACCTGCACAGGCACGTGTGCGAGTTTGGTTATATTCTTAACGCATGACCCTGGCTGGTTATGTACAGGCAGCAGTTGGTTTGAATTTTCCACAGACGCCTTCAGCTGCTAGCAAATAATCCAGGGCCAGCTGGTTCTAATAAATTGCATTGCTCATTTGAGTTTCTTGTCGGCCAAAATGGACGGAGATTTGCCCGTTTCAGTAGTGACTATTTCCAAAACAGCCTGTACCAGGATGACCCCGTTGAGCATGTAAATAGGAGTCCGGTATCCCCATGAGCCATCCTCCACCCATGTGGATACTCAATAATTCTTTCCGGGGGCCACCCATCATCTGTCCATTCTCCTATTTTTAGGTTTCTTTTCTCCATAGCGGAGTAGACTGGATACCCTAACAGCTCACCTGTCTTAACAGATGATAGGAAAAAAGAAGGCTTAATGATGCCTATGACACAGCTACCTGTGCATCTCCCAGATTACACACCTTATACTGAGTACCATTATACAAACAGGTTCCCTTCTGTGTCCCTGCGCATTTCTAAGAACTGTAGGACAAAAGAATGGCAGTAACTTTTACATCCTACCTGGGGTACGTAGTGAGGGCCTTCTTCAACATTAGTTAATGTTCCTGCTGTACAAGGCCAAATATTAAGAAGAGCCAGTCCCACGATGAACTTCCTCATCTTCGGCCGTGCGTGGACCAGCCAGCTTCCGGGATGCGGCTGGAGCAAGGCTTGTGGTCCTCGAGGTGATTCTGCAGTCCTTGCCTTGGTCCAAGTTTCAGCTGCTGCTGGTGTTACACAGCCGTGGTGGGTTCAGGCTGGGATTCCCTCCACCTTTCCG
Source organism: Saguinus oedipus (assembly GCA_031835075.1). Lineage (NCBI taxonomy): Eukaryota > Metazoa > Chordata > Mammalia > Primates > Cebidae > Saguinus > Saguinus oedipus. The sequence goes on along the minus strand of CM063184.1, from coordinate 96,118,771 downwards.
GCGGTGGGAGTGGTCGGGATCAGGTCTGAGGTCCTTTACAACGTGGCTTTAGAAGGGCTGTACTCCCATCTTTATCCACATGTGATCACCTCGTGAGAAAGGGTGAACTGGGGAGGAAAAATCTTACAGGACATCTGTCATTTACCCAGGTTGAAATATCCCGAGCGATTCTCCCTAGAGCTGGTAACTAGCGTCCTAACTCAGTCTCTTCCCACTCCCCAGGAGTTCCCCGCAGTGCCGAGTACCAGAGGGGGCCTATGATATAAGACTTATAGGGGGATATCCTGTTTTTTTAAAGAGGATACATTTAATTTTGAATAACACCAAGGGAAGTGCCTGCACCCGCTTTGATCCTGCTTCCTGATACACTTTCCCTATTTTTAATGGGCCGGTTCATTCTTTTACTTTCCCCGAACTCCGAGGGCAGTGGGCAGCCTGCAGTTTCCAAAGTAATACTCAAGGCCATCGCTGTCTTCTGGGCCAGGCTCACCCAAATGCTGGTCCATCGTTTGGTCTGATGCGCAGAGGCAGTCCAGACCTAGGAATGACATCTTGAAGCAGCACGCGGGTTATTTCATGGGCTTCCTGGCACCAGGGGCAAAGTGGCAGGGTGCAGGGTGTGGCACAGACTCCAACGGTGATGCAGAGATTCTCGTTTCAGCAGGCTCAGGTATTTGGCAGGCCTCGAATTTGTTAACCAAAGATGTCCTGTGGGATTCATTAGGGTCACTACTCTGCTTTGATATTTAAATCCTTCCCAGAGTTGAGGCTAGAATCTTCAGTTGCCATTCCTCTGCTTCCTTTTTTTTTTGACACTTACAGCCTGAGAGGCGTTGTTAAATTGGGTAGCCCCAAAGCCAGGGCTGACAGAAGATTTTTTTTAGTTTTTGCCACATTCAAAGGGTTTCTTGTCTTCTCCCCTCCCTGCTCTGTCACTTTGTGTAAGGGTTTGTCCAGTACAGCGAAGTTCGGAAATGCAGTTTACAAACCCGTGGCTCCCGAAGCTCTCACCTGCCTTTTATCCTCGGGTTGTGGCGTGTGGCAAACTCTTCACTTCCTTTCTGTTCCTGGGTCGCATTCTCCCTTACGGATGTTAAACCCCAGATACCTCACTTGCTGTCGGCAAATCTGGGCTTTCTTTTTAGACACTTTATACCCACAGTTCCTTTTGTGCACCCAACTGCCGTGGGGTGTCCGAATCAAAGGTCATCAGCATGCGGGGGCACCAAGAAACGTCGGGGGCAGGGGTGGCAGTCACATCCCACTGCCTCCCCAAGGATGGTGAGTTTCTGAGCCCCTGGGACGCTGGGGGCAGGGGTGGCAGTCACATCCCACTGCCTCCCCAAGGATGGTGAGTTTCTGAGCCCCTGGGATGCTGGGGGCAGGGGTGGCAGTCACATCCCACTGCCTCCCCAAGGATGGTGAGTTTCTGAGCCCCTGGGATGCTGGGGGCAGGGGTGGCAGTCACATCCCACTGCCTCCCCAAGGATGAGAGAGTTTCTGAGCCCCTGGGACGCTGGGTCCACTGGGTGGTCACACCTGCTTCCGGATTCTCCCATTGAAGTGCAAATAGTTTCTGACTTTCAAAAGCCAGCCTGATGCTACAGAAGTATTCTTTAAGTCCAATTAAGTGAACCAGCTACCCTCTGCTGGCAATGATCCCAACTGCAGGCACAAGTTGGGTGCAGATGGGTGCGAAGTCACCAAAGGCCTGCACTGGCCAGGGCTGAAATACCCATCTTCAGTGCCTGGCTAGGAAGGCCTCCACCCCCCTTTCTGAGGGACGATGAGAGCCGGGTGCCCCCGCCTGAGGCATGGCTAGGAAGACCTCCACCCCCCTTTCTGAGGGACGATGAGAGCCGGGTGCCCCCGCCTGAGGCATGGCTAGGAAGACCTCCACCCGCCTTTCTGAGGGACGGTGAGAGCCGGGTGCCCCCGCCTGAGGCATGGTGTCTTTCTTATTGAATGGGATAGCTGGTAGCCCTTAATTTGCACAAGTTTTGCCAGAGAAAGGAGGACAGGGGCGGTCCATTAGTACAAGAAAGTGTGTTCTCTTAACACCTTAACAGCTCGAATGACGTTGGTTTTGTTTCTTTTGATGGGGAGATTACAGGGCTGCCCGGACCAGGGGTCTTTGGGGGCATGTGAGTTCAGCGCCCTCTTCCTTAGTCCGTGGCCCTTTCGTTAGATTGAACGGAGCCCCTTCACTTTCGTCTGGACCCTCATGCTTAGGATTGCCCTGTGCTCCAGTTAACTGTGGCCATTTTTCCTTCCAACGCCCTCCTTCTTTACAATGCCACGCCGGTCACATTGCAGGCGTGAGTGGGCAGACTCTGGGGCTTCCCAGGAGTCCCCCTTTTCCCACACTCTTGGGGGCGTTCCTCTCATAGCAGCAGCTATCAACTCGGCCTTCCGTTGCGCCTGACGCTAGTTTTCCCTACGATTTTCTCTCCGGCTTACCGCCTCTCGGCTGACAAACTCCTGGTTAGCTACTTCCAATAACTGTGACGTATTCATGCATGCAAATCCTGCCTGTTTCTGCAATTTTCATCTAATGTCTTCTGCACACTGACTAATGTCATGTCTATCACGCGCTGGTTTTCAGAATCAAAAGGAGTGTACATGTGGTAAGCTTCACAGTCTTTCACAGAATTGGGTGGGACTTTCCTCTTTTCCTTGAATAACCTCAGAGACTTTTTTTTTTTGAGACGGAGTTTCGCTCTTGTTACCCAGACCGGAGTGCAATGGCACGATCTCGGCTCACCGCAACCTCCGCCTCCTGGGTTCAGGCAATTCTCCTGCCTCAGCCTCCTGAGTAGCTGGGATTACAGGCACGCGCCACCACGCCCAGCTAATTTTTGTACTTTTAGTAGAGACGGGGTTTCACCTTGTTGACCAGGATGATCTCGATCTCTTGACCTCGTAATCCACCCGCCTCGGCCTCCCAAAGTGCTGGGATTACAGGCTTGAGCCACCGCTCCCGGCTCAGAGACTTTATTAATGTGTGTAACTTTCTGGGCCCCCTTTTTTAATCCTTCCAGCAAGGCTTCTCTGTACCAGATTAGCCTCTGCATGCTCTCCAGGGTGTTCGGATCCCAGTGCGGGTCAGTGCCCAGTAACTTGGGGGTTCTGGTAATCTGCAGGAACATGCTCCTCCAGCCATTTAGAAGTGGCTTGGAGTACTCTCCGCCTTTCGTCCGTGTTAAAAAGATCAATACGCTGGGCGCGGTGGCTCACGCCTGTAATCCCAGCACTTTGGGAGGTGGGTGGATCACGAGGTCAAGAGATCGAGACCATCCTGGCCAACACAGTGAAACCCCATCTCAACTAAAAACACAAAAAGTATCTGGGCGTGGTGGTGTCAGCCTGTAGACCCAGCTACTCAGGAGGCTGAGGCAGGAGAATTGCTTGAACCCAGGAGGCGGGAGGTTGCGGTGAGTCAAGATAGAGCCACTGCACCCCAGCCTGGCGCCTTCAGAGGGTTCAAAACTGACTGCAACCGCGAATCTATGTATGGAAATTAATCGAGGTGTTCCAGCTCACCGCATATAACTTCATGACTTACTTTGGAGATAAGAGACCTGTCGAGGGCCCAGAGCACCCTCCGATTTACATTCACTTCAGTCCTTTCACGACGCGCAGATGGCAGAGGCTTCTCCACTCAGCCTTATGTGGCTCTCAGGGGCTTCTCCACTCAGCCTTATGTGGCTCTCAGGGGCTTCTCCACTCAGCCTTATGTGGCTATCTATCTCTAATTCCTGCAAATTGCTCAACACATGAGGCCTCTCCTAATGGGCCCGATACCTTTCATGACTGATGAGTCGGATGCATCTACACACACACACACACACACACAAAATCGCTCTCCTTCCAATTCAAAACCATGAGCAAAAAGCTTCCAATGTTAGTTACAGAGAGAGAGAGAGAGCGCCACATTCAAAAGTGCCAAATCTGGCACCCGTGGGTGATCAGGCCACGCTTCCACCCAAAATGGGGTGGGCTATTTTCTCCGGGATCAATCCTACCATATTCAGTTGTCCGGATGTTCCAAGCACCTGTTTCTTCTCAGTGTTCAGCCACTAGGTGGATCCACACTGCGGGGTCCTCCCTGGTCCGCTCTGGCGAGGCTTCTCCACCAGGCGAATACCTGCCCAGGAGTGCTCTCAGGATTTGCCTCACTTCAGTGGCAGGAACCCCCGGCAGGGATGCTCCCCAGGGCTAGGCAGACGCCTCAGGGACTTTTTCCTGCCGTCTGCTATTCCAGACTCACTTTCCAGCCAACACACCAAAAATGTAGCAGGAGCAGCCATGGGAAACAGAGCCCTCCAGCACTGAATGGGGAAGGAGGGGGTTATTACAGCCGGGAGCTGAGGAATAATTTGTCCAAATTCAGCTCATTTAACAAAGGAAGGTTCTGCCTTTACATAGGCTTATACTTTAGATATTACACGTGGAAGAATCTTAGGTTTGCAGCCTTAGAAATCGCATATGAAAGGGTTTCAGATTTAGAGTTTTCGGAATCACATGTGAAAAGGTTTCTGGTGTGATTTCGTTTTAAGTAAAAACAGCGTCTTCCAGAGAGTTTCCCCAAGACCAAGCCAGCCGCCACCTACAGGAAGGTGAGTCAGGAGGCGCCAGTCGGTCAGCCTTTTCTTCTGTTGAAATGCAGAGTGGGGGCCCAAAGTGGCTCCGGCCGGATGTCCTGGCACTTGCGAAGGCGAGGCCATGAGTTCAAGGCCAACCTGAGCAACCTTACAAGCTCTCATTGATTGGCAAAAAAAAAAAAAAAAAAGAAAAGAAAAGAAATGCAGAGTGGCAGTCAAAGGGGAAGTTGGTCTCAGATGCCTGGGTCTCCTTCCTCAGCAGAATAGGGAAGTCTTAACTAAACGATTTGACTCCTGGTTCTGTAAGAAATCTTAAATAAACCATTTCTTTTCCCATGACAAACTGCCCCAAAAGAATGTTCTTGCTGCATGAATAGTTCTCCCAGTTCCCTTTCCTCATTTCCCATTGTCAGAAAGTGACTGACTAGGGCTAGAATTACCCATCGAGGCCTCTGAAACTGAAGGACTATCTTAGAATCATTCACTCTTATCCTCAAAGTCTCTGACATGCCCTGTCGGCTGAGGCCAGCCCAGAGTGTGAAAACCGCGTAAGAACTGGGAAGCCATAACACACTCTAAACATGCAAATATACTGCTCCTTATTGGCACACGGAGTGATGTGGGCCAGGTTTCCAAGTCAAGCTTGTCTTTCAACAGGTACTTATTAAATAGGACAACACATAGATAGTCCACGCCCTGTTTGAACTTACATCCCAGCTTTGTCAGTTCCTATTGGGATTTCCTTGAGCCAGTCATTGAGGCCGGGGTTCTCATCTAGCACAAAGAGGAAATAGTATTTATTCCACAGAATTTTGACATGAAGAAATTAGAAATTGTATCTAAAGCATTTAACAGAGTTCCTGGATTATTAGAAAGCTCTCAACAAATACTGATTGTAATTTTACTTTCCTCTCAGCTTCAAAATATGTAGCAAAACAGTCATTTGGTCAATTTTTTACAGCAATGCCAAAGGATAGGAAAGTCAATTTAAAAATCTCAACCCAAACTTTCTCTGATTTCACTATCATCTGCTTACAAATATCTAGGCTTTTATTTCCAATTCAACACATACAGTTTCTTACACGTGTTAGAAATACAGTTTCTTACACCTGTTAGGCACTGGGGTAAAAACTGAGAAGAATAAAGAGTGAATCTATGATTCAAAGATTTGTTATATGGGCTTCGTGTGTGTGAGTGTGAGTGTGTGTGAGTGTGTGTGAGTGTGTGTGTGCGAGTGAGTGTGTGAGAGTGTGAGTGTGTGTGTGTGCGAGTGAGTGTGTGTGAGTGTATGTGAGTGTGTGTGAGTGTGAGTGTGTGAGAGTGTGTGTGAGAGTGTGAGTGTGTGAGTGAGTGTGTGAGTGTGAGTGTGTGTGAGTGTGTGTGAGTGTGAGTGTGTGAGTGTGAGTGTGTGTGTTGCTATACTCATTCATGGAGAAGAGATATATTATCTATAGTCCAGACACAGTTTCACAGAGTAAGTCTGCATGTTATAAATATCTACTACATGCTACTTTACGCAAGTGATTGATCGCTAACTCACCCACAGCTCAGCTTTTCCATCCAGTGGCCTGAGTGAAAGCAAGTCCCAAGCTTTCCCTAAATTACAACGGGCAGATTGATTTTCAGCTCACCCTACCATGATTCTCTGGACTCAAAGACTCCTTTAGGCAATATTGGAACTAATTAAGCCACCGATGGAGCAGTATCCAGGCTGTGTCTGCTCAGCTGCCCAACCAGGATCTGGGATCTGTTGGTTCACACCAGTGAGGAGTCAACAACAGCCCTGCTCGCTGGCTAAGCACCCTGTCCACGTGGTCTCTCCCGCACAATGCTGACACATTCTGGTCCCGTTACAAACAACAGCCCTGCTGGCTGGCTAAGCACCCTGTCCACGCTGTCTCTCCCGCACAATGCTGACACATTCTGGTCCCGTTACTAGCCTCTAGGTAGTGCAAAGGGTGCTGAGGTCCAGGGCTGATTTTGAGGAGGGGACACTTTTAGGTTAGACTGATTGTTTTTCTTTTTTTCCTGAAGGTAATAGGGAAGACAAAGGTTAGTATATCAATATTCCTTCAGACTCTCACACATAACATACCTGTTTTTTTTACACACAAAATGGTAGACTACTGGTTGCCATCCCAGATTTTCCATACATAAGGAAGAAGTATTTGATAACTTGGAACACATACTCTATTATTTATTGTAATTATCCAGCCTGGGAGGGGGAATGGTTTTGAAAGAGGAGAACAGGAGAAACAGACTAGAGTAGCTCTAGGTTTCTTAGATCTATATGCAGTGAAAACCTCTAATTTTTAATATAACCTTTGTTCAAGAATGTTCTTTTTTATTTCAATGCTTCATTTAATTTGCTGATGGGAGGGTTTTCCTGAATTTCAAATATTTACAAAATAAGAAAATCTGCTACCATAACATCCTTTCTAGAGTCAATTATCTGAGGGATTAATGAAAAAATTAATGGAGCTACTGCTTTTGGGGAAATAGAAATAAAAGCAAAATCTCCTGCTATTTCAGAAAACCTCTCCACAAAAATAAAAGAGAAAAAAAACCACTTTTATTTCTGAATAAATATTCAACCAGAATGTCATGCACACCACAGGCAATCCGCTAAAGAGATTACAAAAACAGAGAGAAATCTTACCCTTTTATATGCCAAGAAGATATACTCCATTGTACATTTCCTCAAGACAAACAATGACTACTATACAAATAAGAGAACTCGACAGCACCATTTGCCACACAGAGTTTATCTGAAATTATTTTGGAAATTTATTTGCTAATTGCCCTTTAAAAATTAATTTCTCCCTTCTTTTTGATTGGAGGTAGATTTGCAATTTGGAGTTAGGTGTCAACTAAAGTTAGGCTCTAGAGGATTGTATTCTACACATGGACGTTAGGGTTTGTGCTCTGGGCCAAACGAAAGCTACAGTGAGAGAACATAATCTTTTTTTTTTGAGACGGAGTTTCGCTCTTGTTACCCAGGCTGGAGTGCAATGGCGCGATCTCGGCTCACTGCAACCTCCGCCTCCTGGGTTCAGGCAATTCTCCCGCCTCAGCCTCCTGAGTAGCTGGGATTACAGGCACGCACCACCATGCCCAGCTAATTTTTTGTATTTTTAGTAGAGATGGGGTTTCACCATGTTGACCAGGATGGTCTCGATCTGTTGACCATGATGGTCTCGATCTCTTGACCTCGGGATCCACCCGCCTCAGCCTCCTAAAGTGCTGGGATTACAGGCATGAGCCACTGCACCTGGCCCCATGCTTATTATATTTTAAAGAAAATTGAATTTTAAATCTAGAAAGCTTTTTGGTTTCCGCCATTGTATTTATGCTTAAAATTCTTTGCTCATCCTAAGATGAGACAAATTCACCCATGTAAGTTTTGATTTTATTATTTTACATTTGGCAACATATATTCAGTGTATGGTGTCAGATATACATTTTTTTCAAAATAGTTGACCGGTTTGCCCAACATCTTTATTTCTATGATGATTTGAAACGGCTCCTGTGAACCAAGTGCAATGGCACCTGCAGTCCCAGCTACGGGGGAGGCTGACAGGAGGACGGCTTGAGCCCAGGACTTTGAGGCCAGCCTGAGCAACAAAATGAGACCCAGTCTTAAACATATATTAATTAAAATAATTAAAATGTTTCCCTTAACATATCCAAAAGTCTTACATCAACTGCTATCTAATTTTCAACGTCACCCTAACACCCAGCTATCATCCAATCAGCACACCGCCCCCCATCATGTCTCTCCACACCAAATAAGCTAAGAAGCTGGGGAAATTTTCCGCAGGATAGAATGATACTCATTACTTCGAGAGGAGCTCAGTCTCAGAGGAAGGGACGTGCCAGCTGCAAACCCAGCTTTTCCCCCTTCGTGGTTGTGGATCCTCAGACCAGTTGCCTAGCATTTTGGGCCTCACTTCCCTCATCGTGTAAAAAAGTAAAATGATACTGTCTACCATATGGATTTATTCTGGGATTGAATGAAATCTAACACATAAAATGACTGGCTATAGTAAGTAATGTTTAAGTGTTAGTTTCTTTATCCCCATACCCCCAAACCCCAGCAAACGGAAAGATGGGTCTGCAGAAATCTATCCCGAACAGTGAGCCAGTTTATTTTCTTTATTCAATCCTTGTCTCCTCCTTCTATCCCTTGTTCTCTGCCTCCATGCTTTCTGTGAAATATGGTGCGATTTACACAAGACAAAGCCAGCACCCTTCCCCATTACTTCAGCTCACGGAACTGCACCAAAGAGATCACGATAGCTGAGGACCTCAGGCCTCTCTCTGGACAGATACTGTCAGTCATGATGAGGATCCCTGAATGTTTGAAAACAGACTTAGGATCACCTGTTCATGGCGGCTGGAGGACATCAGTGGGCTGTTGCTGTGGCCATGGGGAGCATGTCAGCGCAAAGGTAGCCTGTGGCATGTGCTTGAGGAAAGAGTATTAACGTGTGTGAGGGCAACCAGGCAATTTCAGAGTCACACACAGTGAGCAGAAAAGAGGACATTTGTAAAAATGATGAAAAGAAGTGGCAGGCCTGGTTAGGAAATACTTGGCCTGTTTCTGATATGTTGAGTTTCAAGTGGCAACAGAACACTCAAGAGGTGCCTTGGAATCTGAGAATGCGAAGCCCCAGACAGAGAACGTCCGGGTGAGAGCGAAGTCAGCCAGACTCCTCCCCGCCTTTCCCAGCGAGAATGAAGAGTGTTCAGTCCTGAACTTCACGTCCCAGCGAGAGAGGGCCCGGTTCAGACTAGCATCGGTTGCAATAGCAGCAGATGTGAAGACAGGACAAAAAAACGTTTGAAAACGTTAAGAAGGAGATCTGCTACTTTGCTGGAAGCTAATGTAACTCCTAGCAACTTGAACTAAGACCCTGTTAGTCCCTGTTACGCCCCGTTATAAAATAAGGGGTCCCGTTTCCTGTTGTCCTTTTGTTTGCCTATCTCAGGTGCCTCCACCCTGCTCAGCCTCCACCCTAGCCATTTTATTTTAAGCTGTCGGCATCTATTTCTGAGGTGACACCTCCCCCATGTGACGATAATTTTTAGCAAGTTAAGGGAGAGACCACTGTGACCGGCCTGTTGCAGCTAAACAAAGACCACCTCAGGAATTCTTTTTGAACACACCTTTCAAATGTCCAGCCCTAAGAATCCTCTCTAAGGAAATGAATAATTAAAGTATGGAACTGTAAGTTTGGCCAAGAGAAAGACAAAATAGACCCAGAGTCAGGCAAGCAAGTTTTATTAACCTGCTGGGCTGTTTGTGCCAACCAGAGGAGGCAGCGCCGAGCCTACAAGACAGGGGCTCGTAAGGAGTTTGTGGTGCTCTATGGGGTGAGGGGGCACAAGGGAGTTTCAGGACTGAGGCCATCTACCTGCTGGTAACAAGCACAGAGAGAGTTTGTTACTATAATACATCACCCCGTGACTTTTGTGGTGGCAGTTTTTTTTTTAAAAAAAGAGAGAAACCAGGATTTTTTACAGATATGTGTCAAACAGAAATTTGTAAGTATGGATAACCAACATAGGTCTTCCCTGTCCTCCCGCAAGCTGCCAGGAAGTCCGTAATCAGGCTTTGCCTCATTGTAGCGTGTTGGGCAGCCTTGCCGTGGCGCCGAGGTGGGGGTTCAGGAATGCAGCTGCTGCAGAGCAGTCGGGGGGGGCCGGGGGGGGGAAAGCGCTCAGCCTGCCCCAGGGGGTTTTCAGAGGCAGCTTGTCTCTAACAGGAACCAATGTTCCAGGGTCCAAGAATCCCAAAGGGTGACAAGGTCAGTTGTTCTGTGGCCTGTAAAGTTACTGTGCTTTTCACACGGTTTCAGGAGGAGATTTTGAAAGAGGAGCAGTTAAAAACGCCAGCACTGTTGTTATTTTTAACACCAATGCCCATGTTAGGGGCTGCAGACCCAGAGATTCCTCCCAACAGGGTGCATCTTTTCAGGGCAGGTTGAGAATTATGTTTTTTCGGGGTATCATTGGGCACACGTTAAAGCATACAGTTCAGATGATACATCAGAAGGGCCATGGCATTATAGCAAGGGAGAGATTGGGTAGACCAGAGAGCCAGAGAAGGCTTTCTGAAAGAGACAGATGCCTCAAGTAGCTGACATGTAGCCCAAGGTCAGAGAGATTTGTCTGGCTTACTTCATGGAGGCTGTCTGGACCCACTCTACACCAAAACAACCACGTTGAAATCCAAGAATAAATTGCAGAAAAGCCGAGTAGAATAACAGCCAGTTTACAAATAGTTTTTGCTCATATTTAACCTCATCTTATTCTTATAACTCCATGGGTAAGCAGTGTATATATATATATACTCTTTTATAGGTTTAAAAACTTGGCCGGGCGTGGTGGCTCACGCCTGTAATCCCAGCACTTTGGGAGGCCAAGGCGGGTGGATCACGAGGTCAAGAGATCGAGACCATCCTGGTCAACATGGTGAAACCCCGTCTCTACTAAAAATACAAAAAATTAGCTGGGCATGGTGGCGCGTGCCTGTAATCCCAGCTACTCAGGAGGCTGAGGCAGGAGAATTGCCTGAACCCAGGAGGCGGAGGTTGCGGTGAGCCGAGATCACGCCATTGCACTCCAGCCTGGGTAACAAGAGCGAAACTCCATCTCAAAAAATAAATAAGTAAAATAAAAAAAAGTAAAAAATAAAAACTGAGGCCTCAGGAGCTCAGAGACTATCTCTCAAAATCATCCCCCTCTTCTCATCTCACGCATTTTCCTCAGTGATCCTGATTTGTTCGCTTTGGTGTGATTCAGTAGTTTTCTTACGATGTTTCCTTAGCAATAAAGCAGAGATATAAGCGGATGGCTTGAAGCACGTTGAAGGTAACCTAAAGACAGGAAGAGCTGTAGCTGTGCCTCTGGAATCCAAAGGCTTTGATGACGATGCATACATCTTAGAGGCTGTCAGAATGCTCAGTCAAGCAGGCGGCCACAGCCAAGGTCGTGAGGCATCAGCCTCTCCTCCACTGCTCCTCCTGGTGCACGGGAAAGCTCACTGGGGGACATTTTTGGATGGTGTTTTCCAAAGGTTTTGACATAGTGTGACTGATACATGTACAACTTGATAAAGGGCTTTCACATTCAACCATGTAGGTAGTTGACGATGCCTCAAATTCAGAAAGCTGTACAGAATGATACTTATACACTAACCTAGGTGTCTGGCTGCAGGGAGATTCTAAGCCTTTGTGCTATGAGAGAGAAGTCCTGTTATTCAACTATATCGTTGAAGTCAAGGTGGTGGACTTGCTGATCTCCTGCATCAGAGTTGCTCTGTCCTTGGCTATTCATTCTGTATTCATATCTTCATCAAATATTTATTGAAGCCAGGCGTGGTGGCTCACACCTATAATCCCAGCACTTTGGGAGGCCGAGGCGGGTGGATCAGGAGGTCAAGAGATCGAGACCATCCTGGTCAACATGGTGAAACCCCGTCTCTACTAAAAATACAAAAAATTAGCCAGGCATGGTGGCGCGTGCCTGTAATCCCAGCTACTCAGGAGGCTGAGGCAGGAGAATTGCCTGAACCCAGGAGGTGGAGGTTGCGGTGAGCCGAGATCGCACCATTGCACTCCAAACTGGGTAACAAGAGTGAAACTCCGTCTCAAAAAAAAAAAAAAAAAAATTATTGAAAACTCAGCGATGTTGTCAGACATCACTGACAGCACATGCCATGATGAACAAAGTGAATTTGTCCCCGGCCTCGTGAAGCTCACATCCCAGTGTAGATACAGACAAGTGAGCAAATGATTGCAATGTGCTGTGAGTGGGAGAAACTCAGAGTACAGTAACATGCGGAACAGATACTACCTAACCCATGCCTGAAAAATGATTTCTAAAATGTCCACATTTGTGTCTTGCTTTCCTGGAGATAGTGTTTATGTGTTCTTTATTACAAGGGAACCAAGTCAATTGCCAGAATTGAGGGTGAGAAAACATTTTCCCTTTGCTGGGAACACGGCAGAAAGCTCTTTTTCTGGTTAGGAATTTGATAGTATCGTCTTCATCCTAGGAGGACAAAGGCATACTACCATGAAAGATGTGTCCAAGTTACCTAGGATGAAACAGGCTTGTGGGGAGCAAAGGTTTTCCACAGAAATGGCAAAATGAAAGGAGTCACCTTAACAAAGCTGCAGAAATCGGTCTTACCATCTGCCATCTCTCTTGGGTATTTTAGATGCTGGGATCACCACAGCGCTGAAGGGCGTTTCTGCCTTCCATGGTGAGTGGACAGTTGTTTTTAGGAGTTATTTCCCTAAGTGCGGTTTCAGTGTGGTATTTTCTGTAAGTGACTCGTGAACTCCCTGCTGTCTGTGGCCACTGCGGAATCCTGCCACTAGCCCAGATGAAATCACCTGAGAGTCCATCAGGGAAGCAATCCCTCCAATTTGACGAGAAACAGGAACAGGCTCATGGGTGGTGTGCTCTCCTCAAACAGGAAAACCTCAGAAGCAAAGATGAAACTAGCCACTAACATAGAAAAAAGATGCCTGTTTTTCACGCTGCAAATCTGAGTCTGCATGTTCCGAAGCGCACATTTCTATCCCTTGCACATAGAATGTATAGTCGGGTTGATCATATAATTTATCATCCAAACTAGATACATTTGAGAGTGAAAGGGATGCTAAAAATAGTTAAAGCTTGCTGAGTGATTGACAATGACCTCAACCGGGCGGAGGCAAACCAGGACACATGGTCACCTACACAGCAGATGTCCCTGTGTACTGAAGTGATGGTGGTTTTCCATTATATTTATATTGCATTTTTTCAGGGGGTCTTTTATACACTGTCCCCTTATGGGCAGAGTGTTTATTTGTTTGTTTTGGAGATCATAGATTAGAATTGAGATTGAAAATCACCCTGGATCCTTCATGCACATGATATAAGAGAAATTAGTACTTGGTTAGAAAAAAAAGTCTCCAAAAATGTAACCCATGAAAACATCATATTTCCCCATCTATAAATCAATTCCCTATCAGATTTATAAAAGAGACAGGCGGGGGGTGGGGGGGAAGAGGGGGGGCACAAAGGAATATATTTCTACTTGGCCTCATCTTTTAGTTTTTTCTTTTTTATTTGACTCGTGTGGTGAAGGAGGTATTTAAAAAGGCATATAACTTTAACAAAGAGTTAAAATAAGTTTTTAGGTTTGTATAATTTCCTTTGACAGTTTCTGAATATTAAAACAATTTGCTTTGCTTTTACAGGAAAAAAATACACACTTTTGAAAAGAGGCAAGATTCCCAAAATGAAAGTAAGTTGTTGATTTCCTGTCATTTTCACTTTTTGATAAGACTTACGTTTCCAAACTGCTGCTTCTCCGCTCCCAAAGACCCTTGGGCATATTTCAATTATAACGTCTACACATTTTGCTGCAGTGCATCCAATGGCGTGTGTTTTTTCCTCACTAGATGGTGAGCTCATTGAAGCAGGAATTGGCTCATTAATCTCCGTATTCCTCCGTTAGTGCCTGAGGCCTGGAGGATAAAGGCAGTAACTGGGGGCAGGGATACAAAAGATGGAGGAGAAAGGCACTTACAAGAAAGTGCAAGAAAGCCACCCTGGGACAGGGAAGGGGTGGGGCCTCCTGGCCAAGTTAAGGATTTTCATCTTTGAGAGCTCTGGGAGATACTGGCTTTACACGAGGAATGAGTGTGATCAGATTTGTGTTAAGATATCACCTAGGTTTGCTGTGCAGAGAACAAATTGCAGCAGGGGGTGGCAAGAGCAGATACCAGATCACTTAGGAGGCTGGTGCAACAGTCTCTGCTGATAGAAAAGCATTGAAGTTAAGGAGAGAGAACAATTCTAGGAGAGTGTGGTGAATTGTATCACACCTAAACATGAAAATAAGAAAGCGTAAGCCTGAGGACGGGCCATTGTGTTTCTGAAGAAGAAAAATGGAAGCGTTCTGACTTTGCCTCCCTTAGTTTAAAGAGGAGAACCTAGTTCATCTACATAGAATCTTAAAATCTAGCTCTGCCGATGTGTATGTGAATGATACAGACCTCCCACCCTAGCCACTTCACTCTGGGAATGGTGGCTCCCAGGCAACCTCAATTTCCATCAGAACATGATAGAAATAAGAGCAGATGCTTAAACTTTATGCTGAAGTTGCTTTTCTTATAATGATAATCGGGGAAGATTTAGATGGCCATGGGAGCTTATGGAGATGTGGAAATCCAGGATGAGAGGACCAAGAAAATGTCAATCCATGTACTACATGGTAGCCGCCTCTGTAGACTTTCACACGAGGGCACGTGTTTGCTTATGGAGCTGGTGTCTTTGCAAGAGAACAGCAAGGGAGTCCGTTTGCCTTTTGCTGCATGGCCGGAGCTGTTTGGTTGTAACTGGGCTTTGAGAAATTGCCCAGTTTATTTGTTACCTGCCAGCAGGTATAGGAATAGGAATGTTTAGCTGAAGAGCTTCCTGTTCTGCAGAAGTCCTTGAACACCAGCTTTCACACCACCAGCACCCGTCACCTACAGTAGGAACAATGGCCCTTGCTTCGTAGCATGGACCTCACACACTCCCTTGTCTGTGTCCTTTGCTAGCTTGTGAGCCCCTTGAGGACAGGGACTGTGTCTGATTCCTCTTTGCTTCCCCAGTGCCTGATGCAGAGGCACTGAATTTGTGTAAGGAATGAAAATACATTTTGTTTAAGGAAGGAGTGGGGCTAGGGAAGGAGGGAAAGACAGCTGGAGGGAGAAACGGTGATTTCCTATCCAAGACTAACCAAATGTGTCCCCCTCCTCTCACCTCTCAGACTAGGCTGTGACTTGTTTACATGCACTGTCACTCCCCAGGGATGTGCTGCAGGTCAGAACAGGCTGAGAAGAGCCCTCCTAGATGTTTCTGGTGCTGCAGGTCAGAACAGGCTGAGAAGAGCCCTCCCAGATGTTTCTGGTGCTGCAGGTCAGAACAGGCTGAGAAGAGCCCTCCCAGATGTTTCTTTTAGTTATTTATGTTCTAGTCTCCCCTGCTCCTCCTCTCAAATCTCCCCATAACCTGAAATTCATTGAGTGTGTTTTCTTTCTCCAGATAAAGGAACATCATCTACTCCCATCCAGGTAATAAGAACATCTCTAAGCTAAGCTATTTTTTGAGATGATGATAGAAGTGCAGACCCTAAATGGCAGAAGAAGTTGGCCTCCGAGATCCTTTCTGACGCTTGCATGGAGAAGGACTTCAGACGTCAGTGCTTGTGAACCCAGGTGGCATATGCAGGGCCTCGTGGCAGAGCAGCAGTCACCTCGGCTGAGTAACTTACTGAAAGGAACTTACATTTCCTGACCACTTCATTTATGGCAGACAACATGCTGAGTGCTTTACACATATCCACTCATGCAGCTATCACAACACCCTTTGTGGCAGACAACATGCTGAGTGCTTTGCACACATCCACTCATGCAGCTATCACAACACCCCTTGTGGCAGAAAACATGCTGAGTGCTTTACACATATCCACTCATGCAGCTATCACAACACCCTTTGTGGCAGAAAACATGCTGAGCGCTTTACACACATCCACTCATGCAGCTATCACAACACCCTTTGTGGCAGAAAACATGCTGAGCGCTTTACACACATCCACTCATGCAGCTATCACAACACCCTTTGTGGCAGAAAACATGCTGAGCGCTTTACACACATCCACTCTTGCAGCTATCACAACACCCCTTATGGCAGAAAACATGCTGAGCGCTTTACACACATCCACTCATGCAGCTATCACAACACCCCTTGTGGCAGAAAACATGCTGAGCGCTTTGCACACATCAACTCATGCAGCTATCACAACACCCCTTGTGGCAGAAAACATGCTGAGCGCTTTGCACACATCAACTCATGCAGCTATCACAACACCCTTTGTGGCAGACAACATGCTGAGCGCTTTACACACATCCACTCATGCAGCTATCACAACACCCCTTGTGGCAGAAAACATGCTGAGCGCTTTACACACATCCACTCATGCAGCTATCACAACACCCCTTGTGGCAGAAAACATGCTGAGCGCTTTACACACATCCACTCATGCAGCTATCACAACACCCCTTGTGGCAGAAAACATGCTGAGCGCTTTACACACATCCACTCATGCAGCTATCACAACACCCTTTGTGGCAGACAACATGCTGAGTGCTTTGCACACATCAACTCATGCAGCTATCACAACACCCTTTGTGGCAGACAACATGCTGAGTGCTTTACACACATCAACTCATGCAGCTATCACAACACCCCTTATGGCAGAAAACATGCTGAGCGCTTTACACACATCCACTCATGCAGCTATCACAACACCCTTTGTGGCAGAAAACATGCTGAGCGCTTTGCACACATCCACTCATGCAGCTATCACAACACCCCTTGTGGCAGAAAACATGCTGAGCGCTTTACACACATCCACTCATGCAGCTATCACAACACCCCTTGTGGCAGAAAACATGCTGAGCGCTTTACACACATCCACTCATGCAGCTATCACAACACCCCTTGTGGCAGAAAACATGCTGAGCGCTTTACACACATCCACTCATGCAGCTATCACAACACCCTTTGTGGCAGAAAACATGCTGAGTGCTTTGCACACATCAACTCATGCAGCTATCACAACACCCTTTGTGGCAGACAACATGCTGAGCGCTTTACACACATCAACTCATGCAGCTATCACAACACCCCTTATGGCAGAAAACATGCTGAGCGCTTTACACACATCCACTCATGCAGCTATCACAACACCCCTTATGGCAGAAAACATGCTGAGTGCTTTACACATATCCACTCATGCAGCTATCACAACACCCCTTGTGGCAGAAAACATGCTGAGTGCTTTACACACATCAACTCATGCAGCTATCACAACACCCCTTGTGGCAGACAACATGCTGAGCGCTTTACACACATCCACTCATGCAGCTATCACAACACCCTTTGTGGCAGAAAACATGCTGAGTGCTTTACACACATCCACTCATGCAGCTATCACAACACCCTTTGTGGCAGACAACATGCTGAGTGCTTTGCACACATCCACTCATGCAGCTATCACAACACCCTTTGTGGCAGACAACATGCTGAGCGCTTTACACACATCCACTCATGCAGCTATCACAACACCCTTTTTATAGATGAGAAAACTGAGTGATTAAGTGGTAATTCCCCAAAGCCAGATAGCTAACAAGGGGGCGGAGCCAGGATTAAAAAGTGTTTCGCTTCAAAATCCGTGCTCTTCCCCCTGTACTTTGCTTTTTTTTTTTTTGAGACAGAGTTTCGCTCTTGTTACCCTGGCTGGAGTGCAATGGCGTGACCTTGGCTCACCACAGCCTCCGCCTCCTGGGTTCAGGCAATTCTCCCGCCTCAGCCTCCCGAGTAGTTGGAACTACAGGAGCGCACCACCATGCCCAGCTAATTTTTGTATTTTTAGTAGAGACGGGGTTTCACCATGTTGACAAGGATGGTCTCGATCTCTTGACCTCGTGATCCACCCGCCTGGGCCTCCCAAAGTGCTGGGATTACAGGCGTGAGCCACTGCGCCCGGCCCTGCTGCTTTGCTTTTTATCTCATGATATTGCATCATAAACCTTCCCTTGAGTTCTTTCCCTATTTAATAAAGCAAATATCTCTAGAGGGTAATTAAATATCATAACTCACCCAGACTGGCGTGCAATGGCACAATATCAGCTCACTGCAACCTCTGTCTCCCGGGTTCAAGCGATTCTCCAGCCTCAGCTTCCTAAGTAGCTGGGATTACAGGCACCTGCCACCACGCCCAGCTAATTTTTGTACTTTCAGTAGAGATGGGGTTTCACCATGTTGACCAGGCTGGTCTCAAACTCCTGACCTCAGGTGACCCACCCACCTCGGCCTCTCAAAGTGCTGGGATTACATGCGTAAGCCACCGTGCCCAGCCAGATGATTCTTTTTTATGAGAATGGGCTATCCTCAGAGCCCTGAGATTGGGAATTATATGGGTAGTGTTTAGTCCATTGGTGTTGCTATAAAGGAATATGCAAAGCTGAGTAATTTATGGAGAAAAGAGGTTTATTTGGCTCATGATTCTTCAGGCTGTACACTCCTCACTGCGAGGATGGCACCAAGTCATTCATGAGACATCTGCTCCCATAACGAAAACACCTCTCACTCGGCACCACCTCCAACACTGGTAACCGAATTCCAACACTGGATTTGCAGGGAGCGAATATTCAAACTGTATCGGGTGGTTAGGGGTCACTCTGGAGCACGGGGCAGAGAGGATGCACCTGAGTAGGCCCTATACCGTAAGCACTCTTGCTGCCTGGTCTAGCAGTTGGGGTAGGGGCAGCCATTTAGAAAAAAATGGCAAGAGATGGGGAGGAGGTGGTCACAGAAGACAGGCTTGATGCAGGGTCAAGCCCGTGTTGAGACTGAAGTGTAAAGGTCATGGCAAAAGGCCAAATCTTGATGATGCCTCTCCTTTGACCAGCAGGACAGTGTTGACCAGACCTACTCAGAAGAGCTATGCTATACCCTCATCAGTCATCAGGTCCTCAGTAGAAGGCCATCAGGGAACTCTGCTGAGGAGTACTACGAAAATGTTCCCTGCAAAGCTGAGAGACCCAGAGAGTCCCTGGGAGGGACCGAGACTGAGTATTCACTTCTACACATGTCTTCTGCCCCTAGGCATGCCCCATCCCCAGAAGATGAATATGAACTTCTCATGCCTCCCAGAATCGCCTCTCACTTTCGGCAACAGCCACGTCCACTTACAGCCCCTTCTGAGACTCGGTTTTCCCATTTATGGTGAAGTGGTTAGACTAGCATTTGTTTAGCACCAGCAAATACAAGGTGGGAAGGGGGAACTGCCTGAAGCAGGGATGGGATACAAAGTTCCCACAGCTTATCTCCCACAGCAGCAGCCCTGTCCCTGCAAGCATGGTTTGTGTACCACAAGCCCTCTTAGACAGCACGCAAAAGCCAAAATCTAAAGATCAACCATTTATCCTGAACACCACCATCTGAGAAAGAGCGAACCATCTTTGGTTCTACACGGTTTGGAGAGTATAGTGGTGGGAGGAACTCCATGAATCCCCTGAAGCTATGCACACCCCAAGGGGGTCCACTCTTCTGCATGGGATCTTCTTATAAAGTGTTCCCATGATTGTTTTCTGAAGTCACAAGGAAGCTGTACTCATTATACCAAGTATACCCAAGGGGGAGTTTACTCATGACAGTGACCTTCCAGCTCAGGCCCACCCCATGGGAGTCTGGGTTGCTCCTCTCACTCCATGCATCTAAGCCATGTCTTCTACACAGTGTCCTTGGACCTCTTGGCCACCAGGGTCTGGTTAGTTATGTGACTTGAATCAAGAGGCTCTAAGCCAGATGTTTACAAAATTGTAACCTATATGATTTTATTTTTAACTTTGTATTTCTCCCTAGAAATCTTAGTAAGACAATTACAGCATCAGGCTATGATAAAGAAGAACGATCCTTGGAGATCCCATAATCACACTAGCCTTTCTTGACTCAGAGAGGATAATTTGTTCAATTGTACATTAAAGTTAGTGGCA
This sequence comes from Saguinus oedipus, assembly GCA_031835075.1. Classification (NCBI taxonomy): domain Eukaryota; kingdom Metazoa; phylum Chordata; class Mammalia; order Primates; family Cebidae; genus Saguinus; species Saguinus oedipus. The sequence goes on along the minus strand of CM063184.1, from coordinate 96,098,559 downwards.
AAACTTAATTTGGAGCCCGATTTCCTGCTGACTTCCAATTAGTCCTCCAGTATACTACACAGAAAGCCCTCTGCAATATACTAAATGCATAAAATATGAATACAATGTCCACATGGGAAATGAAGACATCTGTCCCTTCTCTGAGAAGCACTCCTCTGTGTGTCTTCATTATTTATGTTCCCTTATCTTTTCCTTAGTGTTCCTCAAATTATATCTCTCCTCTAAACCAGGGATCAGCAAACTATAACCCACAGGCCAAATTGCCCCACTCACTGTTTTTATAGATAAAGATTTATCAGAACACAGCTACACTCGTTTGCTTACCTACCATCTATGATTGTTCAACCGTGGGAGAGTTGAGCAGTTGTGACATGGACAATAGGCCCTAAAGAGCCAAAATAAATATACTTGGGCACTGTGCGGAAACAACATTTGCAGACACCTGCCCTAAATGATTATAGTTTGAGAGAAACTTAACAGAAATGTGTTTGGTCACTGATGCGTAAGAGCAGGCACCAGTAAAATGGCATAAAAATATTAAATCACAGATTGGATGAGTGAGACCAAGACAATCTAGCAAATCTCCTATTTCTGTATTCACACCTGTGTCTTCTACCTGCTGTTTTGTTTAACTCATGGCCACTGTCCTAACTTTAGGGATGCTGAAGAGTTTGTTTTGAAAGAGGTTTGTTAAGACAAGCAGTAGGTACCTTGCGTTTACTAGGCAGGCCCTCCTAACAGGTAAGGGACAGGGCCCCTCGTACATTATGTTTAGTTACTGTTTTCTTCTCAAAGTTAACCAGAGCAAAATAACTTTGCTATTTAAAATGTGCTAAATGCCACAATGAGGAGAAATCCCGTGGCTTGAGCTTGAATGTGTCGCAGGTTTGCAGAGCCCTCAGCCAGGTGACGGTCTTTGGCTAAAGAGTCAGCCGCATCTTGGTATCTTGTTCTCTGCTAACTTCCTACTTTTAGCAAAATTATTTCACGTAGAACTCTAGCTGATCCTTGGCCAGCATCAGATCCTCAGAAGGAGGTAATCATGTTAGCAGTGGATATTGTATAAGATGTAACATGGCTTAGAGGAAAGAGTGTGGACCCCAGAGACAGGTCATCAGTCATTCAAATCCAGATTCTCTTCCTCCATCTGTGACTTTCAACATGCTAGTGGAGGCTCAGCTTCTTTACCCATCAACAGGAGGATTACATCTAATGTAGGCAAATCGTCTATTACAGATGCCTAATAAATGATATCAAAGAGAATAGAAAAACAAAAACCTTTTATGATGTATGGGAAAAAACATGCTGATACAGCTGGTTATTCAGGGTCACCCAGCCGTCCTCCAGCAAAGTAGAAATACCAAATGAATGAGTTGATGCTAGAATTTTTCACATGGCTACTTGACCACTGTGGAAGTAAATTGGTCGAAATACTCTTAGTATGACATGGTAGGTTACATTTGTTTGAACCTTGTCCTGTGGAAGCATTATCTGTCCCAAACAGTTATCAAAATGCTTAACCAAAAAATTATTCTTATAATGAAATTGTAACAGGGAATTATAAGAGGGATTATGAAAGGGAATTATTTTTGAGCAGGGGGAGCCATTTGGGAGTGCTTCAAGATACCCAGTAGAAGATATACAATTATGATTTCTCAGTGAAAAGTAAATTAAGAACAAAAAATGTGAGTTAAAAAATCTGATAAATGTAATATACTTAATGTGTAGAATGTCTCAAATTTCCAGTAAATAAATTTTGATGTCTAAAAATACCCACTGTGTCTGTATGTAACACTGATCATGTTTTCCCTACATTTTAGGATTTCTGTTAAAAGTTGTGCACCCGCTTTGCAGAAAATGCACATTTACATACACACACATTTTTATATGATGTGTGCAGGGGTTAGGGATGCAACCCCTCAGTGAAAGAATCCCTATTCCTGATAAAGAACCTGAGCCCTAGCAGTTAAATTACTCTCTCAAGCCACAGATATAACCAGAAAACTCACTCTCACTCATGCTGGTCTTAAAACTACTTAGCCAAAATTCAGAGGCACAATTTATGCCACAACTGCAGACTCTGTGGTTTCCGTTTTACATACATACTAGCATCTATAAATAGTCCCTTATTCTGTGAATAAATTCTTATTTAAAACAGAAGAGAAAAACAGGAAGAAGGCAAAGAGAGGGCGGGAAAATCTGTTGACAGCAAGTTGAAATGCTAACGTTTTTTAGGACAAACTTGTATGATAATTGCTTTGGATATTTTCAGGGATGGAAGGGCATGGACAGAACAGGAAAGAGAAGCCTCCAGGATTCTATGAGGGCTCCAGGGAAAAGCAGACTGTTTCCATTTATCTCTGTTCTTTTCCAAGCCTATAGCCTCAAGTTGAGAAAGCCACTTGATCTGAGCTTACCTTGGCTCTGCCAAATGTTAAGTGTACCAGTGTAAATTCTTCCTACTTTCCTACAGAAGTCTCTTTTCCAAGGCACTTGGAGAAGCCTGGAGAGGTCATCATCACCACAGATAGTCTCCTGCAGTCCAGCCCTGACCCCTGACCATCTGTGCTTGTTAGGGATTCCCAGATGTCAACCAAGCCTGAACCGAGCATGACCTTGGGGATCTTAGCTGGAGGCCATTCATCATGTGTGGTTGACCTGTGGGCTGGGCTTTGCCCTCAACAAGCTGTAGAACTCTGGGCTGGCCCTCCCAGCTCTCCCAGTAGGATTTGATTTCCCAACTGTGAGATGAGGGAGGTGACTTTTGATGCTGTCTATGATCTCTCATTGCAAAGGAAACATTTAAGGATGTCTGTGGACAAAGCTGCCAGCAATGCAGCAATAGTGTGAATTAACTTATTTTAAAGCAATGAAAGAGTGATGGGAAAGGAAAGGAGGACATTGAGAGATTTTTCACATTTTTTTCTTAGCGTTGGTCAGACTTAATAAGACAGGAAGTCATGTCTAGAATTTACATGTAAAAGACAAAGGAGAGAATATATTCCTCATCTTTTTTGAGACGGAGTCTTACTCTGTCACCAGGCTGGAGTGTAGTGGCACAATCTCAGCTCACTGAAACCTCCGCCTGGGTTCAAGCGATTCTTCTGCCTCAGCCTCCCAAGTAGCTGGGACCACGGCGTGTGCCACCACGCCCGGCTAATTTTTGTATTTTTAGTACAGACAGGGTTTCACCATGGCCAGGATGGTCTTGATCTCTTGACCTCGTGATCCGCCCACCTTGGCCTCCCAAAGTGCTGGGATTACAGGCGTGAGCCACCGCGCCCGGCCGGAAAATCTTAATTCAAATCCTACCAGTGCTTCAGGATTCAGCTTGAATCCTACTTCCTACAAAACAAACAAACAACAACAACAAAAACCTCCAATTAAACGATACTGGCCACTCTTTTCTCTGACCACCCACAACCCTACTGTTCGCCTTTGTGTTTTTGTTGGTTTGAGACAGAGTTTCCCTCTTGCCATCCAGGCTGGAGTGCAATGGTGTGATCTCAGCTTACTGCAACCTCTGCCTCCCAGGTTCAAGCAATTCTCTTGCCTCAGTCTCTCAAGTAGCTGGGATTACAGGTGCCTGCCACCAGGCCTGCCTAATTTTCAGTAGAGATGAGGTTTCACCATGTTGGTCAGGCCGGTCCAGAACTCCTGAACTCAGGTGACCCACCCACCTCGGCTTCCCAAAGTGCTGGGGTTCCAGGCGTGAGCCGCTGTGCCCAGCCTGCCTTTGTTTTTAACCCCTGGTATTTTTCCTGCTGTTTCCTGTTTCATCTGTACTGGTCCTGACTTCTTAGTAAAACTAACAGCTTCATTTTTTTGTCGTCTTCTCCATTAGTATCCCCTAGAGCCTTCTATAAAATGCATCATTTTTTCAAATCTATAGAACTAAATTAAATTGAAAGGCAAAAAAGAATCAGACACGAGGCTGGAATTTTCATTGGCAGGAGCAACAGGAGCAGGTTCCGCTGATACGGCTGTCACCCTTCTGTCCGTATCTAAGTGACATCCAGGGAAGAGCCGTTTTCCTTCTCAAATCCTTCAGTTATTGAAAGCTCACTATGTGCCGGGCATTACGCTAATCATTACGGTGTGTGATGACCAGTAGCCTTATCTCCTACAGCAGAACAGTGCATTTCCAAGTGCCAGTTTTTCAAGCACCCCCAAATTTGTGAGTCATAAAGGTTAATTTTTTTCATACCATTTGGGTAGAAAAATCAAATCTATGGAAAGTCCTCTCTATGACTTGCAAATGGTCAAAACCCAAAGCAAGGTACTTGCAGCAGGTGCTTTCCAAAAAAGAAGGGAAAAACAAAACCGAATCCTGCCTCCAGACATGAACAGGCCATTCCTTCAAGCCCAAGCCCCTTCAGATACAAGTCCTGCCAGAGAGGGCCTCAGAGAGAGGAGGGGATAGCCTCTTCCCTGCTCTTGCTGGAACAGAGACCAGAACCCAGGCTGCCCCAGCCAAACTTGGCTCCATCTTATTCACCCAGAAGAGGAAGTTGCCCTCAGGGAAATGAAAAGATTACATTCAACACCATTTACTACAAAAAAACAAAAACCGACCCAACCAAAAACCCCAGCCCAAAGCAGAGCCAATGAGTATGCAACAACACAGATGCAAAAATAATTTACTGTAAATGTTTTTAAATCATTCTCCATTAGAATTTTTCATTATCTTCTGAAAAATACAAACACACTAAAGTTCACATTTGACACGTAAAAAATAAAGAGGAAGAAGAGAAATCCACTAGTTTAAGGAACAATCCCTAAAATGAGACAGTGATCTACAGTACATGGATCTTCTAGTTAAATAAGAAAGAGATTCACATATCCAAAGTCCTGGGTCATAAAGACTCAAGTCAAATCTAGCGGGAGGCAGACACTCTAGCGTGTGCCCACACACAACTGCCCCTCACACTGACTTTAACCCAGAGCGGAATTAACTGAGAGACTAGGGCTAGAGATCTGTCAAGATGCAGCACAAAGCTCTTTCTCCTGGTAAATTTCTTTTCCCAACAAAACAAATACTCCGTTCCCTCAGGACAGGCAATTCTGCATCTGTAAACAACCAACACAGTCGCTAATATTCCTCCAAATGGCGGGCAAAACCTTCCAACAATTTATTTTCAAAGGAGAGTGGTTCTTCTTGCATTACCACCATCTGTAACAGGATAAGAAATCATTGCCTGAAGATAGAGTCCTACAGGAAGGTTTGTAACCCTGGGCAACAAAAAGCCAATGCATAATATCCATAGCAGATGTTCAACAGCCTTAATGGTTCTCTAATGGAAGTTTATAAAAAATACAAATGGAGTGACTACCCAAAGTGACAGCAGGATGCTGAAAACTCACAGGGACTCACGTTTCCAAAAAGGGTGTTCAGGAACCACAGGAACAATGAGGAGTTGCAAACCAATGAAGAAACACACAGCTCCCATCTGTAGCTAGCTATATATATATAGATCTCCAGGTAACCTTGGTGGTGCACCTAAGGCTGGTTGGCTAAGATACTCAGGTGCAGGTCATGGAAGCAGACACAGAGCCACACTGCTGAGGTCTAAAGTGCCTTCCTTTTCTTCACACCCTGGCTTAGAGGTAGATCAAATAGAACGGTGGAGGGAAAAAGGGTGATTGCAGGGAATGATTGGCTTAGTCATCCTAACCTGGCTGCCTGCCTCTCCCTGCTCTACCAGCTCATGCTTATGTGATCCCACCTAAAAGAAGGCAGCGCACCTCATGTTAAAGATAAAGGAACGCAGGTGGGTGGTGTGCTTCAAGAACAGCAGTGAGCCATGACAGCACCACGGCACTCCAGCCTAAAGGATAGAACAACACCCTGTCTCAAAAAACAAAAACAGAAAAAGAATACCAGTGACCTCCCACAGCGGGACACACCTGCTGACACTATCGCCCTATCCTAGCTGGCTTCCTGCCTTTGTCAAGACTGGACCCAGCTGAAGCAGTGCTCAGGAGCTGTTTTACTGGGCTTGGAGCCAGACTGCAGAATCAGGAGAGAAAGGAGTCTCCACCTCCCTGGTTGATGCTGGTGCTTCTGAATTAATTCACAGAATCTTTTCTGTAAAACAGAGTGAATTCCCTTCATCTCTAGGACTCGGTGGAGCACTGCTTTCAGACGCAGACCGTCCTCCATCGCTTCATTCTAAAAAGATAACACAGATGACAAAAGTTACTGATTTTGGCCAGGCGTGGTGGCTCACGCCTGTAATCCCAGCACTTTGGGAGGCTGAGGCAGGTGGATCACGAGGTCAAGAGATCGAGACCATCCTGGTCAACATGGTGAAACCCTGTCTCTACTAAAGATACAAAAAATTAGCTGGGCATGGTGGCACGTGCCTGTAATCCCAGCTACTCAGGAGGCTGAGGCAGGAGAATTGCCTGAACCCAGGAGACAGACGTTGCGGTAAGCCGAGATCGCGCCATTGCACTCCAGCCTGGGTAACAAGAGAGAAACTCCGTCTTAAAAAAAAAAAGTTACTGATTTTTAAAACCATTATTAAAGGCTTATGTTTTTATTTCATTTCACTGGATTTGAGTATAAAATCTTGGATAAAATTGCAACGTTTATAAATTCCTAACAGAGGAAGGTTACTGTTCAGTCCACACACACCCCTCTGAATACATTTCAAAAGGGAAATCGCATTTCCTGTTTGTTGCTTATTTTTCTGGGTAGGATGCATGAGAAATACAATTTTGATGATATGGTTTTTGGGTGCTGAAGACATTTTAACATCCAGGCTTTTTTCATAATCTATCCATAAACTCTAAAGTTTCAGTTTTTAAAACGTGTATAATATACTGTGAGAAATCCTGATAAGAGAAACACTGTGAACCTCGGGCGAGGATGCAGGTGCAGACGGATGCAAGTCCCTCAGCAGACACACACAGAGGGAGCCTGCCAGGGTCTACACAGCAGGAGCCCAGCCTCACCACCACTGACAGGACTGACGAGATTCACTATTCCCCTACCTGGGGCTCTTCCCTCTTCTCTCTCACAAAAATCCTGGGTTTGCCCTTTTTCTCTATTCAGTCTACTAGCTCCTTCCCATGTGAGAACAGTACCAAGTACCTCCTCTGTGTCCAAAATAACCCATGATGCTGCCCTATTCTTTGACATTTGTAAAATGGACTTCCCCATCTTAGCCTGGGGCCCCACTCATCTAGAAGGTGAAGGTCAGAGATAGGGAAGCATGAGGGACGGTGGACTTTAGAGAATGAGAAGGACACACACACAACCCCTCAGGAATACAAATCACAAGCTGATTTCAGATTCAGCTTCTACAGTGCACATATACAAACCCCAAAGGGAATGCACCATAGGCTGGCTCCAGGGAAATACTCAGAATCCCTGAAATGGTCTATACAATTTGTGTTGTGGGGAGAGGTATGCACATTTTTCTTCCTGGGGAGAGGCACACCGCTCTCTTCTAATTCTCCAAGGGGCACACAAACCAAACCATTTTCAGGATCTTTGCTCTTCGAAGACTAAGAACATTACATTGTGGGACACTAGTTGCCCAGGTAATCACAGGGTGGTGGGGGAGTCCCACAAGCACACAGCTCACGTGCACGTGGAAACTGGCGTAAGAATTCACTTGGTCCCTCTCGGTCCCTCCCAGGGCCCTGGGCCTCTCCCTGACACATCTTCCCTCTCTCTCGAGTTGGCCTCTGAGCTCATCCCCATCTGGCTGCCTGGCCGTGATGAGTCTCTCTTCTTTCCTCACTTCCCAATTCTTCTCTGTGCACCCTTCCCTGTGAGAGGGCAGTGACACTCACATTTTGAAATCATAAAATCGCTTAAATATTGCACATTTATGCTCTGGAAACTGGAAGATGGAGTCGCAGAAAACCCCACATTTTCTGAGCGCGTCCACTCAGATGAAACGTCTGGGAGAAACAGTGCAGTTTCCAAAAGAGCAGACTTTGTTCCCCTCGCAGCTGCCTTCCCAGCACTGAGCCCTGGGGAAACACCTGAGCCTCTCTGACGAGCTCAGGGTCTTGTGGGAGCCCTGCTCAGGCCTCACAGCAGCCTACCCTGCACAGCCTATCTTGTGCTGTACGAACCTCGCAGCCTCGGAATCCTCTTCAACCTTTCCTCAGACCTCTGCCCACCTCCCTGGCCTCTATTTGGAAAGAGCCAGTAACAATTTTTGGAAGGGCCCTAAGAAAATCAAGACCAACCACACCACAGCAGCAGCCCTCACAGGCATCACAGGCCTCTTTACACAGGGGGAGGCTGAAGATTTGTTGTGGGGTGGGGGGTTGTTGTTTTCTTTTGAGACGGAGTTTCGCTCTTGTTACCCAGGCTGGAGTGCAATGGCAAGATTTCGGCTCACTGCAACCTCCGCCTTCTGGATTCAGGCAATTCTCCTGCCTCAGCCTCCTGAGTAGCTGGGATTACAGGCACACACCACCATGCCCAGCTAATTTTTTGTATTTTTAGTAGAGACGGGGTTTCACCATGTTGACCTGGATGGTCTCGATCTCTTGACCTCGTGATCCACCCGCCTCGGCCTCCCAAAGTGCTGGGATTACAGGTGTGAGCCACCGCGCCCGGCCCTGAATTGCATTCTTAAGTACTGCTTTCATAACTTTCTGCCCTCTCAGGCCAACATTACTCTTGCCTCTCATCCTGCAGAAACAGCGCCGTCATATTAAACACCTTGTACTATGCATTAACACTGTGCTTTTAAGTCTGTTTCATGCTTTTGATTCTAGACCGTTACTGCACCTGCTGCCAACCACAGCTACTTCTAATTTGCCTTTCTCACTCATTCAACCAGTATTTACTGAGTACCTACGAGTGCGGAGAAAGTGATTCGGATGGACTGTGGATGAGAACATAAAATATCCAAGATCGCTGGCATTATGGGCTACACAAGAGTAAGCAAGTCTCCAAGTGAGGTGTCAGAAAGTGAGGTCCCCAGCAAAGGCCAGAGCGTCACTACAGAGCAGTGAAAGGACATTTGGAGCCTTGGGGCCATTTGGCCTTCCGACCTTCCTTTCTGCCAGGTTTTGTTCTGAGTGTTAAAAGTTCTCAGAGTCAGGCCGGGCGCAGTGGCTCAAGCCTGTAATCCCAGCACTTTGGGAGGCCGAGGTGGGTGGATCACGAGGTCAAGAGATCGAGACCATCCTGGTCAACATGGTGAAACCCCGTCTCTACTAAAAATACGAAAAAAAAAAAATAGCTGGGCATGGTGGTGTGTGCCTGCAATCCCAGCTACTCAGGAGGCTGAGGCAGGAGAATTGCCTGAACCCAGGAGGCGGAGGTTGAGGTGAGCCGAGATTGCGCCATTGCACTCCAGCCTGGGTAACAAGAGCGAAACTCCGTCTCAAAAAAAAAAAAGTTCTCAGAGTCTGACAAATAGGGTGTTTGTTACGTTTATTAAACAGCGTATCTATGTCCTTGTTCTGTTCTTTGTTTTAAAAGTTGATGAGTAAATTTGTCATAATTTTGTAAGGAAAGGAATAATCTTGTCTTTGTAGACCCCTCAATTAATTTCTTAATGGTCTCTGTGGCCTTCAACAGAAAAAGAAATAGGTTCCCCATATTGAGATACTCTTTCAGCAATTTAGCTGTATCCTTCCTTTCAAATTCTTCAGTTCTTACTTCTCTCGTGAAACCACGGTGTCGCATGAAGGGTGCTACTCATGTTGTAACGTAGGACACAGGGCTTAGAATGTGGGTGAACTGCATGAGGAAACACGCAGCAATGTGCATCTTTATAGTTACGTTACCTTTTCCATGAGCTTTCCCCAACTACACTGTCTAATTCTGGAGGGCACGGAATGTGTAGGCTCCACACAGAGTGCAACATCACCTCACAGCAACTCTGTCACTCTGCCTGAGTTATGGGGCAGAAAGTTACAGGGCTGAGTGGATGAGTATGTACCAAGCCCCCAGTGTCGTCAAATCGAACCACATCAATCTGACCCCAATCTGGTTCACCTGTTTATTATCAATCTGACCCCAATCTGGCTCACCTGTTTATCATCAATCTGACCCCAATCTGGCTCACCTGTTTATTGTCAATCTGACCCCAATCTGGCTCACCTGTTTATCATCAATCTGACCCCAATCTGGCTCACCTGTTTATTATCAATCTGACCCCAATCTGGCTCACCTGTTTATCGTCAATCTGACCCCAATCTGGCTCACCTGTTTATTATCAATCTGACCCCAATCTGGCTCACCTGTTTATTATCAATCTGACCCCAATCTGGCTCACCTGTTTATTGTCAATCTGACCCCAATCTGGCTCACCTGTTTATTATCAATCTGACCCCAATCTGGCTCACCTGTTTATTATCAATCTGACCCCAATCTGGCTCACCTGTTTATTATCAATCTGACCCCAATCTGGCTCACCTGTTTATTATCAATCTGGCCCCAGTCTGGCTCACCTGTTTATTGTCAATCTGACCCCAATCTGGCTCACCTGTTTATTATCAATCTGACCCCAATCTGGCTCACCTGTTTATCGTCAATCTGACCCCAATCTGGCTCACCTGTTTATCGTCAATCTGACCCCAATCTGGCTCACCTGTTTATCGTCAATCTGACCCCAATCTGGCTCACCTGTTTATCGTCAATCTGACCCCAATCTGGCTCACCTGTTTATCGTCAATCTGGCCCCAATCTGGTTCACCTGTTTATTATCAATCTGACCCCAATCTGGCTCACCTGTTTATTGTCAATCTGGCCCCAATCTGGTTCACCTGTTTATTATCAATCTGACCCCAATCTGGTTCACCTGTTTATTGTCAATCTGACCCCAATCTGGCTCACCTGTTTATTGTCAATCTGACCCCAATCTGGCTCACCTGTTTATTGTCAATCTGACCCCAATCTGGCTCACCTGTTTATTGTCAATCTGACCCCAATCTGGCTCACCTGTTTATTGTCAATCTGACCCCAATCTGGCTCACCTGTTTATCGTCAATCTGACCCCAATCTGGTTCACCTGTTTATTGTCAATCTGACCCCAATCTGGCTCACCTGCTTATCGTCAATCTGACCCCAATCTGGTTCACCTGTTTATTATCAATCTGACCCCAATCTGGCTCACCTGTTTATTGTTGCAACTTTGACTTCTTTTTTTTTTTTGAGACGGAGTTTCACTGTTGTTACCCAGACTGGAGTGCAATGGCACGATCTCAGCTCACTGCAACCTCCGCCTCCTGGGTTCAAGCAATTCTCCTGCCTCAGCCTCCCGAATAGCTGGGACTATAGGGGTGCATCACTATGCCCAGCCAATTTTTGTATTTTTAGTAGAGACAGGGTTTCATCATGTTGACCAGGATGGTCTCGATCTCTTGACCTCGTGATCCACCCGCCTTAGCCTCCCAAAGTGCTGGGATTACAGGCGTGAGCCACCGCGCCCAGCCAGCTCTGACTTCTTTACTTGCTCTACTTACCATCGAGCAAGAGGGATGCTGGATCAAGCCCCAGATTCTCACAACCAGGTATGTTCTGGTCATGGAAATTCTGTAGCAAAACGCCCAGCACCAACTCCTCACTCATCATATACTTCATAAAATCTTCATCATCTGAGGGAACCCCAAATTGCACGTGGTAGGTTACTGTGGCATTTTCACCACTGAAAGGCAAACCAGAGACATTAAAACATAAATAACATCACACAGCAACTCAAAAAATCAGTTTAAGCAATAACTTCTTTTTGGAAGGTTTTGCATGTTCTTCCAGTACAAAATAGCAAAGGCTGTTCTGTCCTGGAAGAACACAGGTTCATCACAAAAAGTTGGGGTGATCCTAACCCCTTCCTCCACCTAGTACCCACCTCTAGGAACCCACTGGCAGAGGCCATCAAAGGGAAAGGTGAAGCCCATCTACAGTCACGATGCCTTAGACAATTCCAGGCTTGACCCATCATGGTCCCAATCCCAGCCTCCATCCCTTAAGGCAAGCCAGGGAAGCCTCCTCTCTTCTCCACACACACTCCTTCTCCACGTTCTCAGCATTGCCCCACAAAGGTGTGTCAGGGATGTTTAATTTAACCAGTTCTTTATTTGACCTATGAAGATGTTTAAGGCACAAACTTTCCTGTCATTGGCTGGGTCCAGAACTTCTGAACATTGACAGAGACCACCCTGTGTATCAGCAACAAATCATACTTCCCTGCTTTGTCCCAAAGTGAGACACTTTTCTGTCCCATTTCCAGAGGCCCTAGGGCAAGAGGACCAAGCCCCGGTAACTCTCAGTAATGGGACCTAAAGAAAGGGGAGTTTCATCTTCCTAGAACATTTTTTCCCATTTCTAAAAATAATTGAGGGCTACCCTCCATTAATTAGTGTCAATGCTACTCTTTCAATGCTGCTTCAACATTTAGTTTATTCATAGTTATCTTATCACTTTGGTTCAAGATGGGCCAGATTAAGAACCGGCAATAAAATAATTAGCAGGAGGCCACATCCCAGACTATGAACTTGCGGAAGTTTTGCGGACACACCAGTCCCATCAGTGTGAATCAGGCCATGGATAGGCAAAGAGCTAAGGATAGGCAAAGAGCTCCCTCTTCTGGCCAGACGTGACATAGGCCGATGCTCTTGGATCTTACAAGGTGGCTGACAATTGTTTATAATAAATTCTACTACGGCTGGGAGATGTGCCAGATCCTGCAGATCAAATGAGTAATGGAGAGTGAAGACTCTGAAGAAACTCAGAGTTTCAAGGATGCCACTACAGGGAGGCCGAAAAATGCACTTTCAAACTGCAGTCCAGCTACCCTAGTTTCCAGGTGTCTTAACTTGTTCCCTGAGCTCTGCCCTCTAATTATCTCTAATGATGATTAACACCTAGACAGCCAGCCACCCTCATTCCCAGGGGCAAGGGCTTCAGCTGGCTAATAAAGACGGCCAGAGGCTGCCTTTCAGAAGAGCAGGTCACAAGCTGAATGGGAAAATCAGGCCACCTCGCCTGACCTGGCTAGCCCATCCTAATCCCCCATGGCAGGTCACAGGGTAAATTTATATAAAAGGCTGAATTTCGAGAAAAGAGCAATTTTCAGGGCCTTTCCCCCAGCTGCCCGCCACTAGAATGAGTCTAGCTGCCAATAAACCAAAGGACATTTTTCCATGTTCCTGTCGGGCCTTGAGGTCGCAGTGCCCCTGTAGACACAAATGCATGTGTCGGGGATTTAGCCACCTCCCACCCAGGTGCAGCAGTGTCCTTTGGGAAGCAATGGCTTTCCTTCCTCAATTCAGCGCTTTAGAGCCTCTGCCTGGACTTCTTGAAATTAAATGCAGAGATGCCATCATAAGTACCATGTACACTGCAGGTCTTTTTTTTTAAGAAGGAGTCTCACTCGGTCACCAGGCTGGAGTGCAGTGACACAACCTCGACTGATTGCAACCTTCACCTCCCAAGTTCAGGAGATTCTCCTGCTTCAGCCTCCTGAGTAGCTGGGATTACAGGCATGTGCCATCACACCCAGCTAAATTTTGTATTTTTAGTAGAGACAGGGTTCCACCATATTGGCCAGGATGGTCTCGATCTCCTGATCTTGTGATCTGCCCACCTCAGCCTCCCAAAGTGCTGGGATTACAGACATGAACCACCGCGCCCAGCCCATTGGGGGTCTTTAAAGGAGATCAAAGCATCCTGCACAGTGTGTATCTGTAGACTTCAGGTCTGTCTGTCCCCATACCACGGTGCTACCGGCCACCTGCTTTACATTCCTCCCTTCCCAGGTCGGCTAATGTTACTAGGGTTTGGAGAACTTAAGGTTTGAAAAAGGAATCTCAATATAATATAACTTTTGATGATCATATTCCAGAGCCATCTCAGGAATAATGGAATAAAGCTTTGATATAAAATTTAAGTCATCTCCAATAGTCCCAATGATGTAAAGGATCATGAACCAACTCCCCACACATACACCCTGATGCCTACATCTCAAGAACAGTAAAGATGAGAGGAAAATTTTAACAGTAAAAAATGCATATGGGTGTGTGGCATCTGTGGTGCCTGTAGCAGATACACAAACAGAAGCAATCACACTCCACTCTCGACAGCTATTAACTCCATGTAGCAGATACACAAACAGAAGCAATCACACTCCACTCTCGACAGCTATTAACTCCATGGAAGGGAGCAGCATCGGTTATTGGTGGTGGCAGTGGAGAATAAAGGAGGCAGAAGGTAGACTTTCCCTGTACATGCCTCTTTATGTCTTCTCTTCTCTGTTTTTTTTTTTTTTTTTTTTTAATGACAGAGTCTCGCTCTGTCGCTCAGACTAGAGTGCAGTGGCACAATCTCAACTCACTGTAACCTCCCCTCCCGAGTTTAAGACATTCTCCTGCCTCTGCCTCCCAAGTAGCTGGGATTACAGTCACCAGCCACCATGCCTGGCTAATTTTTGTATTTTTAGTAGAGACAGGGTTTCACCATGTTGGCTGGTCTCGAACTCCTGACCTCAAGTGATCCACCCGCCTCGGCCTCCCAAAGTGCTGGGATTACAGGCGTGAGCCACCGTGACTGGCTCCTCTTTATGTCTTTAATACTAAAGGAGTAATACAGGAGAATGCACTCCTGTGTTAAAAGTAACACATTCTCCTGTATTACTTGTGCTCCTCAAAAGCAATGAGGAGGAGTAAATGCCTGTACACAGATTATGTCACTTACATCACAGCATTACCTGAGACCGATTTCTACTTCTGCCCCTAGCTTGTTGGAGCACTCACTGTTAAACAGAAATAATTTATCTGGGACTGTGTGACCTGGTTGCATCAAACCATTAATCTGGGCTTCCTTTTTCTCATTTGTAAAATAAGGGAGTTGAGCCCGTTGGTGTAAAAGACCTTCTCAGCACTGATGCTCTATGATTCTATTACTGGTTCCCTTCATGCTCTGAGGCTCTGGGAAGCCCTGCTAGGCAAATGATGAAGGGTGGGGTGGCGGGATCTCTCCAAAGAAAGAGATCAAAATGTAACGTTCCACACTCTTACCTGAGGTCCACTCTTTCAACTGAAGTAAAATAACGACCCAGAGAGGGCGATGCACGGTACACATCTGTGAGCTAAAACAAACAGAGGCAAAGAAAACCCCACACATTACGGACAGATCACATTACACATCACCTGGCACAGCAAAACTACTTTAAGACAAAGGAGATTTCACTCTAGCCTGGAATCAGCTCATCTGGAGGTTCTGCATCTAGACATTGGAACGTTTGAGCCTATCGTAAACCAAAACTCAAGTTAACACTATTTCAAAATAACTGCATTTATAAGGACCACATGACTCAGCTTCTCTCAGAAGTTACACTGGCACCTCGTGGCCTTAGTGGTGGGAAGGTCAGCAGCTGGAGCCCACACAGACCCCACAGACTAGAAGGAGAGAAGACCCGGAAGCAGCTGCTGGACGGCAGCAGCACAGACCACTCAGCACCTGGGACACTGCTTAGCCCGGGGTCTCTTTCTTCCTTCTCCAGAGCTTCATTGCAAAGACAAACGCCATGCTAAGCCATGGTCCAGCAAAGATAGGGAGGCTTTATTTTATGCATGAAGCATTGCAAGCATCATAAGAAAAATGATGACACCTGTGTTTCCACTACCTAGCGTTCATGTCTTCACATTTTGCTGTACTGGGTTCAGCCCTTTAATTTAAGAAACGAAATAAAGCTAAAGTGACTCCGACACACTATCCAGTTCCCCCTCTCTCTTCCTTAGTACTAACCGTCATCCCGAAGCTGGCATGCATCTTTCCTTGCAAATTACTACTTCCTCATGTGTATTTACAAATTACTACTTCCTTATATAATAACCAACTAGAATTTGTGTTTGTATTCAAACAAAAGGCACCATATTCTACATAATCTTCTAAAACTTGCTTTTTTTCCACTCAAAATTACATTTAAGATTTACCCATGAGGTAAATCCCAATAAAGGGCATTCACCTAACTTCTGCACAGATTCCTTTACATGATGATGCCAGCTTATCCATTCCTCTATGGGTGATCACATGCACTGTTTCCAACTTTCCCCGATTACAACCTAAGCTGAAGCAATCATCCCTGATGTCCCTGTGCATCTCCTCTTGGACATGTAGGAGTTCCCACTGGGCATACACCAAGAAAAGGAACTGCTGGGTCCAAGGACAGGTGCACCTCCAACTCCACAGAAATTTCCCATTCCCCCCCGGAATGTATACATATCCACGCCCCACATCCTTACCAGCACTTAGTGTAACCAAACTTAAATTTCTGCCACGCTGATGGGTATGAAATAGTGCTTCATACTGTTTTAATTTGTACCGCCTTGCTTACTAGTGAGGGGAACATCTTTTCCTGTGTTTATTAACTCTGGGACTTCTCGTCTCTGAATTTCTCACTCATTTCCTGTCCTTCTCTTGGCTTATCTGTCTTTTTCTTATTTATCTAAAGTGGTTAGTTTTATATTCTGGATTCTAGTTGTTGATATTATGTTACAAATATCTTTCCCCAGGCATTGAGTAGTTGTGTTTCAGAGATCTGAATCCTGAACTAACAGTACTCAGGAGCATGTGCCATCCCCAGCTACAGTCATTACGGCTTAATGACCTATTACTTCATTCAATAACCAGCGGCAGAACATAGAGAAAACAGCAGTGCCCTGTAGGAGCTCACCTGGTCTCCCCTCAACTCTAGATGGAGTGTCAAGGACACAGCACTTCCACAGTGCATTCCCATTGAATTCAACATGTACAACCACCTCCCAGAGAGAACAAAAGATGAGAGTTCCTGCTATTTGTGCTCTTCCAACCTTGTCATTATTACTGTGATCTTTATAAAGACCTGGCATAACAGGTATGAACATTTCTCCCCTTTTCACTGGAAGATAAAACAGCACTCCATTCTGTGAGATTCAGAAACCTGTCCCAGATCACTCTGCTCGTAAAGAGAGAAGCCAAAATTCAATCCTAAGTGTTATGGACACTAAAAACTAGCTTCTTCCCATCTTACCACACTACCCAGTGAGGATGAAATGGACACATACATAGTGAAGAAAAGTGTCTCCTGAATATCAAGGAGGAAGGAAGCATAAAGTGACAAAATCTTTCGGAGAAAATGACTGGGTCATTTCACAGCTCTTAAACCCCAATGCACAGGATGTTGCCGATAGGCTGACAGTCATTTAGAAAACTCAGGAGCTAGGAAAGCAGCTTTCACAGGGAAGTTGTGATGGGGAGGAGGATGAGGATGCTGCAGAGGAGAATCTCTTCAAGCACTAATGTCAAGCACTCATGTCTCTTTTCCTTTTGGATTGAGCTTCCTATGGCAGGGGTGATGTCTGTCCTTCCTTCTAGTCTTCCCTGCTTCCTCCTTCCCTTCTTTCCTGTATTAATCTTTAGGGCCCAGTACAGTGTTTTGCACATAATAGGTCTTCAGCACAATTTTTAAGTTAGAATTTTCAGGTAACATATGGAGTGGTAGATTAGATCACTTTTAGCGTGCACTGAAAGATTCTTTTTGATAACATTCTCCTCTGCTGTACTTAGGACATACTTACATTTTGGGACCTATTAGTTACACTGTCCCACCTTGGGCCCAAAGAAGTGAAGCGGGGGGTGGGAGGGCTCCTCAACCCTTACTCTGGTGTCTCCCACACAACATCTGAGGCTTGGTGCAAACTGAGCAAGGAGCTCAGTGACTTGATTAGCTGAGTCTGATGCAGTGGCTCATTAGACTCAGCTTCCAGAATAAGAGAGGTGCCATCATTGACTCCTCACCCATGCACAGGGTGTGGCAGTTCACACGTAACAAGCTGGCTTAAGCAAAGTAGTGGCCCCAACCCTGAGAGGAAAAAACTGTGGCAGTGACACATGACAGGGCATGTGTTTAGAAAAGCCAAGGGCAAGGGCGTAAAGTTCCAATACTGTGATATAATAAAAATATATATACTGTGCAAGCTCCTGGCCCAGAATTCCTAAAACCCTTGTTATTTCCTGAGGCACAGGGGTGCCAGGTACATCTTTGACTCAAACATTTGGTCTTTACCCCAGCTCCTGACACAGCTGCTCCGAAATCTCTTGCAGTTTCCTGGGTTATAGGAGTGTCTTTGTTTCTGATGAGGCAACTCCTGGTGGGCTGCTGGATGGGTGCAGATCACCGGAAAGAGCAAGCCACAGCTAGAAGCCTGGAACTTTCAGGCAGTGCGATGGAGTGAGATGGTGCACGCCTGTAATCCCAGCTACTTGGGAGACTAAGTGGGGAGAATGCCTTGAGGCCAGGAGTTTGATATCAGCCCAGGCAATATAGTGAAAATTGAAGACAGAAAGAGAGAAAGAGAGACAGAGAGAGAGAGAAGAAGGGAGGGAGGGAAGAGGAGGAAGGGGAGGAGAAAGAGTAAGGGAAGAAGAAGGAAGGAAGGAAGGAGGGAGGGATGGAGGGAGGGAGAGAGGGAAGGATGGAGGGAGGGAAGGAAGGAAGGAAAGAAGAAATGAGAGAGAAAGAAGAAGGGGAAGAAGAGGAAGGGAAAGGAAGAAGAAGGAGAAGGGAAGGAGAAGAGAAGGAGAAGGAGAACACAGTGAAAATTGTGAAGGAGAGGAAGAGGAAGAAGAAGGAGGAGGAGGAGGAAACTTTTGGCCCCATTGTCACCCCCCATCCTCCAGAGGGGAAAGTGGCTGGAGAGAGAGCTAATAATCCATCATGCCTATGTAATGAAACGTCCATAAAAATCTCTGAAAGAGAGTCTGGAGAGCTCCCAGGTGGCTGAACACATCTACACAGGGGAGGCTGGCATACCTGAAAAGGACATGGACACTCACGCTCCTTCCCACGTGCCTGCCTTTGAACTCCTTCATCTGACTTTTGATATCCTCTGTCTTTTACAACGTGCCCATAAATGTCATGCTCCCCCGAGTTCCGTGAGCCATTCTAGCAAATAATCAAACCCGAGGCAGGTTTTGAAAAACTCCCATTTGCAGCTGCTTGATCGGAAGCAGAAGTGACAACCTAGACTTGTAATTGGCATCTTAAGTGAGGGAATTTTTGTGGGGCTGAACCCTTAAACTGTGGGGTCTGCACCAGCTCCAGGCAGATCCCGTCAGAATTGAACTGGATGGCAGGACACCCAGCTGGTGGCAGACAATTGGTTGGTGTGGAAAAAACCACACATGTGGCCACAGAAGTGTTCTGCATTGGATGTGAATATAGAGAAAAAACAGTTTTTCCTCCACAAATACCCATTTCCGTTTACCTTTTATATCCAGAAACTTCTGCAAGTTGCCCTATTGGAAGAAAGGAGCCATTGATCTTACAATAAGACAGCAATACCTCCTGAGCTATTGGTAAATGAAGGGCAGGAATCTGTCACCTCGCTATGCCTTACTTTGATCATCTGTAAATCAGATAGTTCTTTTTTTTTTTTTGAGAAGGAGTTTCGCTCTTGTTACCCAGGCTGGAGTGCAATGGCACGATCTCGGCTCACCACAACCTCCGCCTCCTGGGTTCAAACGATTCTGCTGTCTCAGCCTCCCGAGTAGCTGGGATTACAGGCATGTGACACCATGCCTGGCTAATTTTTTTTGTATTTAGTAGACAGGGTTTCACCATGTTGGCCAGGATGATCTCGATCTCTTGACCTCGTGATCCACCCGCCTCGGCCTCCCAAAGTGCTGGGATTACAGGCTGAGCCTCCACGCCCGGCCAGATAATTCTTTAAAAATGTTTTTCAAGTTATTTTTATGTAATGTCATTTGCACCTGAGGTATACAGAGAAACTGCACTGATTTCCGTTTATCAGAGAAGAAACTGGCTCAGAGAAATCTGTGGATCTGCCACAGGCATCAATGTCAGTCCCTGCTCCTTTGCCACTACCTAGTGATGAGCTCAAAATACCTGGAGTATTTCCTTGTATCTGCCTCTGTGCAAGAGATATGGTTGTAAGATGAAAAATGAACATTCATTTCCCTTTGAAATACAGTCTTCTCTGCTACAGGTGACACACGTGGATGCTGACTTGTTTTATTTCTGCTCAGCAAATGCAAAACCTTTCCATTAAAAAAGCAGCCAAGAAGAAAGCAGCAAGAAGCTTCACACTCTGCAACTTGCCTCGGGAAGCAGGCGGGAGGAAAGGAGAAAAGGGAGCTGAAGATAAGATACAAATGAAGAGACTCTGGGGACTCGAGGGAAACGGTGGCGGGGGTGAGGGATCAAAGACCAGAAATTGGGTATAGTGTACACTGCCCGGGTGATGGGTGCACAAAAAATCACCACATAAGAACTTATTCATGTAACCACACACCACCTGGTCCCCAAAAACCTATAGAAATAAAAATAAAATAAATAAATTTAAACAATCTAAAAAATTTTTCAAAGATATAAATGAAGAGAAGGAGAAAGAGAAAACTGGAGTAATCACCACAGGATACAAACTCCTGTGATAAAAGCAGCAATCAAATTTCATGCATGGGTACCCAGAAACTGACTCTGATGTGACCTGGATGGAGTCGTCTCTTCAGGAGCTTTTGTAGGAATCAAATAAAATGGAATCCAGATAATCAGCACCCACTCCATTCAACCCAGCAACGGCAGAGAAGAGTCTAACAGGGGGCAGGCTGCTCTTGCCTAGATTTTCTTACCAAAATTTCTGGTTCTGGCTGTGAACCACCCTGTCTTTGAGAGGATGATCAGGATGACCCAACCAACCCTCCTAGTTTGGCTGCAGAGCTTCCAGCTCACACAGAGGTTCATTCTGCTGCATTTCTCACCCCATGACTGACACCACCATCCATCTGCCCCATCACTCAACCAGAGCCTGGAGTTACGCTCTCCCTCACTACCACCCAGTCCGTCACAGACTCCTGCTGGGTGAGAATACCTCTTAAACCTCATGCAAATCTTCCTTGTTTTCCTGACACGGCCCTAGTTCAAGCCTCCCTCATTTCTCACCTGGACTATCGCGACACCTTCTAACTGATCTCTTCCTCCAGTCTTTCTCCACCAAAACACAGAAAGGCTAAAAGGAATAAATCTAAGCATGTCAATGTGCTGATTAAAATCTTTGGTGGCTTACCGAAGAGTGGGAAAGCCTTCACGACCTGACCCCTGCCTTCCTTTTTAGCCTCATCTCTACAAGCTGTCACCACACAGCATGGGAAGGCCACAGTATTCTACTTTGCAGCTCCTTTAATGTCCCATGCTTTTTTATTTAGACAATTCCCACCTCGTTTCAAAACTCATCCTGAGCGTCACTTCACTTAAAGGCTTTCACGCCTTCTTCACCTCAGGGGCTCAGGTGCCTCTCCTGTGCCATTGTAACCCACGCTGGAACACGCCACGCTGTTATAAACCTATCTTTTAATCACTTCCTGTACTTGGACTGTGAGCCCACTGAGGGCACAGTGTGGCCTGGCACTTGGCATGCTGTCTAGCACATCACAGACCCTGGATGAATACTACAGGTTGGATCAAATACAGGACCTGAAGGAGTAAAAAGAACAGCGTCCGCCAGCATCCATGCAAATGAAGGCCAGGACTCTTCCCTCTGGCTTTGCACTGCAGTAAAGATATTTACTTATTTCTTTTTAACAAACTTTCATTTTCAGGAGAACACTTGTGCAAGTTTGTTATATAGGTAAACTCGTGTCCCAGCAGTTTGTTGTACAGATTATTTTGTCACCCAGGTACTAAGCCTAGTAGAATCCAATAGTTATTTTTTCCTGATCCTCTCCTTCCTCCCACCCTCCACCCTTAAGTGGGCCCCAGTGTGTGTTTTCTCTGCTTTGTGTCCACGTGTTCTCATGATTCAGCTCCCACTTGTAAGTGAGAACGTGCGGTATTTGGTCTGAAAATATATTTATAAGCATTGTTTCCTGCTAAAATACAGACAAATAATCCAAAATTGAAGCTACTAACTCTATAGCTACATGCTAATTATTCTAGTGAAACTCATATTCTAATGTCAAGAAGTCCTTAAGCAATACGTAAGATGGAATTACCCTTTTGGTGAGCAGGTGAGGCAAATCCTCTTCAGCAACACACTCCTCTGGAATCTTCAGCGTGACCAAGAATGTTTTATTTGATGATAATTCAAGTATTTCATTTTCATCTTCATCAACATAAGTCACTAAAGAGCAGGGGAGGTGGAAATAAAAGACAAAACACCTGCATAAAATAATAAACTTTTTCCTTCCACTGACGACCATACTTAGACATAACTATGAGCATCAAGGGTAAAGGCTGAACACAGCAAGCAAGTATAAGCAGAAATGCTTTCTCCACTCAGTGAAATTGAGTAAAATACAGGGGCTCTGCCTCCATCAGGAGAAAAAGTTTGTTTTATGGCAAAAGAGCCTCAGATTCCACTGAATACAGACTGGGGAAAGGGCCAGAGGGAGTAGGAAGAATACGAACTTCCTTATTAAACTGAATCTGCAGCTTAGCTAGGTACACATGTGTCAAGCCAGGTACTGGGGGATGGTGGGGGAAATGACCATGATGGATGAAGGACAGGAAGTGGGAGCAAACAACTGCATCAACTCACCTCCCAATTCTGTGCCGGCAAAGACCGCCATGAAAAAGTAGTATCATTAACCCAAACAACAGAGGTGGGACTAGAAAATGAGCGTGAGAGCCCACGTCCTGAAGTGTCCCCAGGAAGACAGAAGACAGGCATGAAGTCACTGCTCTAGACTGTGCCTCACTATACAGGTATGTTGACACGCTCACTGCTCTAGACTGTGTCTCACTATACAGGTATGTTGACACGCTCACTGCTCTAGACTGTGTCTCACTATACAGGTATGTTGACACGCTCACTGCTCTAGACTGTGTCTCACTATACAGGTATGTTGACACGCTCACTGCTCTAGACTGTGTCTCACTATACAGGTATGTTGACACGCTCACTGCTCTAGACTGTGTCTCACTATACAGGTATGTTGACACGCTCACTGCTCTAGACTGTGCCTCACTATACAGGTATGTTGACACGCTCACTGCTCTAGACTGTGCCTCACTATACAGGTATGTTGACACGCTCACTGCTCTAGACTGTGCCTCACTATACAGGTATGTTGACACGCTCACTGCTCTAGACTGTGTCTCACTATACAGGTATGTTGACACGCTCACTGCTCTAGACTGTGTCTCACTATACAGGTATGTTGACACGCTCACTGCTCTAGACTGTGTCTCACTATACAGGTATGTTGACACGCTCACTGCTCTAGACTGTGTCTCACTATACAGGTATGTTGACACGCTCACTGCTCTAGACTGTGTCTCACTATACAGGTATGTTGACACGCTCACTGCTCTAGACTGTGTCTCACTATACAGGTATGTTGACACGCTCACTGCTCTAGACTGTGTCTCACTATACAGGTATGTTGACACGCTCACTGCTCTAGACTGTGTCTCACTATACAGGTATGTTGACACGCTCACTGCTCTAGACTGTGTCTCACTATACAGGTATGTTGACACGCTCACTGCTCTAGACTGTGTCTCACTATACAGGTATGTTGACACGCTCACTGCTCTAGACTGTGTCTCACTATACAGGTATGTTGACACGCTCACTGCTCTAGACTGTGTCTCACTATACAGGTATGTTGACACGCTCACTGCTCTAGACTGTGTCTCACTATACAGGTATGTTGACACGCTCACTGCTCTAGACTGTGTCTCACTATACAGGTATGTTGACACGCTCACTGCTCTAGACTGTGTCTCACTATACAGGTATGTTGACACGCTCACTGCTCTAGACTGTGTCTCACTATACAGGTATGTTGACACGCTCACTGCTCTAGACTGTGTCTCACTATACAGGTATGTTGACACGCTCACTGCTCTAGACTGTGTCTCACTAGACAGGTATGTTGACACGCTCACTGCTCTAGACTGTGTCTCACTATACAGGTATGTTGACACGCTCACTGCTCTAGACTGTGTCTCACTATACAGGTATGTTGACACGCTCACTGCTCTAGACTGTGTCTCACTATACAGGTATGTTGACACGCTCACTGCTCTAGACTGTGTCTCACTATACAGGTATGTTGACACGCTCACTGCTCTAGACTGTGTCTCACTATACAGGTATGTTGACACGCTCACTGCTCTAGACTGTGTCTCACTATACAGGTATGTTGACACGCTCACTGCTCTAGACTGTGTCTCACTATACAGGTATGTTGACACGCTCACTGCTCTAGACTGTGTCTCACTATACAGGTATGTTGACACGCTCACTGCTCTAGACTGTGTCTCACTATACAGGTATGTTGACACGCTCACTGCTCTAGACTGTGTCTCACTAGACAGGTATGTTGACACGCTCTGTTTGCAGAAGGGAAGTTAAACTTGCTGAGAGCCCCAGGGTGTGCAGGAATTACCTTCCTGGGACAATTAGTTACGTGTTGCTGCTGGTGTTCTAATGACTGCTCTCTAATTGATTTTTAAGTAGTTGGAACTAAAGGAAAATCACACGAAGTGAGGAGCTAGGCGCCAGAAGCTGGCACTAGTGTGCTAATTATGCTCTCCTGGCTCTCTGCCAGCCTCACCAGCTGGCCCCACACAGGAGACCATCTCTCTGGCTCTGAGAAAGGCGTGGGTGGGAAGAACCAGGTGCTCATATTGCCACAGACTTTAAGTCCACAGTGGAATAAATTTAGTGCTTGTGATGGAAGGGCAGGTAAAAAGGAGGAAGATCCCTGGTATTTGTTTCTCATTCTGTGAGGACATCTGGAAATGTGAGGCATTAGGGGCAAGGAATGTGCAGAAAACAGTTAATACAGTAGACCTGAGATTGGTAGCATAAGAAAGGCCTCCTCAAAATTCATCCTGGCTGGCATCCTAGAACCTGGATTTTGGGAGGGTTCCCACCATTCCCTGATGAGAGGGGCTCACCATGCCTCAACTGTTTGTACAATGTGGCTAACATCTCCTTTCCCTCTGGGAGTCTGGATTTTTGGTGCATGGTAGGCAGAAGCTACATATATGATCAACCCCCAGTGAAAACCCTGGGCACTGAATCTCTAATAAGCTTTCCCAGTAGATGAGATCTCATATGTGCTGTCACGGCCTATTGCTAGAGGAATTAAACAAGTGTGGTGCAACTCCGCTGAGAGAGAACTCCTGAGAGCTTGCTCCTGGTTTTCTCTGGATTTTGCTGGATAAATCATTTTATCTAATGTGTCTTTTTGCTGTAATTGATCATGGTCATCAGTAGGACTGATGCTGAGTCCTGTGTATCCTCCTAACAAATTGGTGAATCTAGGAGTAACCTTGGGGACTCCCAAACATAGAGAATAATCCCTGTGTCCTGACTTGTTATAAGTCATGACATTACGGTGTACGATTGAAAAAAAAAAAAAGTTATGCCTTCATAACAAAAAACTTTCAAAGTACAGGAAATCATAACAAAGCAAAGAAAAAATAATAATAATACTGAAATCAAGAGGGTTTTCCTCCTATCTTGATTATATTTGAGGTCTTAACAAATAGGTAATTTATATCCTGCTTTTTGTTGTTTGCTGCTATTATTGCTTACATATCCTGATTCTTTTGTTTTATACATCAAAAGTCATTTCCATGTACTTAAAATTCCTTGCAAAGATTATTTTAATTGATTCATAATATTCATAATAGGCTCACCTATTTTCTTAAAGATGACATTTATCATTTTCAGCTTTCTACTTCTATTAATAATATTGCAATGGATATCTTTGAGCTCTATACCTACCATGCAGATTTCCATGATAGATATCAATGCGTCAGAAAACAATAGGGATGCCAAGAGGATAGATACAAGATTCAAGTAACTGCTGAACTCAAGGATGCTGAGAAGAGAGTCCAAGTGTGGAAACAGGCCTTCCATAAGAGTGCTAACGAAATGCACTTAATGTGTGTCATTTCGTGGATCTGTACCAAGATCTAGCTAAATAAGTTGTGTGTGTCAAAATAATAACAATAGTAACAACGACAGGCTTATCCAGTCAGCAGAGTTTTTATGTCACTAATCAGATAATCTGGGCTGCACTTTTTCATGTAGAAAGACACATTTTTAAAAAAAATCACAAAAACATAGGTTACACGTTGAAGGAACATAAAAACAGCTCTTTGGTTAAAATATAAGACAATTAAGCTTGACAGAGAGGCCTTAAATGCCAGATGCCTTCAAGGGGTAATGGAGTGTTGCTAAACATCTCCCACGAAGAAAGCAGAGGCTGGTGTTTAACGGAGGTTAAGCGGGTGGTCACGGATGGGATAAAACAGAACTGGCGGAGAGGCCAACAGGCATAAGTTTGGAACAGACTGATTTGACTGACAGCAGTGGGAACAAAAAGGAAAAATAAATGAGAAAGGCCAGGAGTGGAAACAGAGCTGGCTTTAAAGGTAACCAGACTTAGTTTCAACTCCTGCTGGCTACTTGTCAGCCAGGTGACCTCTGAAGCTGCTTCCCCAGCAGAAATTCCAATGCCTGCCATGGAGGTGACAGCGCGGATGAAAACCAACCTGTGTAAAGCATCCTGCACGGCGCCTCGTAGTAAGTGGGAAAGTTAGTATCAAGACACTACCAAGGAATGACCACTAAGATTTGGCCATTACCTAGATATGGGAAAGAGGAAATCAAAAAGGGTTCCAAGATATCAAGCCCAGGAACACAAAGAATAATACCTCCTGTACTAAGTATGACGCACAAACACTCCGCTATGCACTTTATGTGTATCTTTTCCTCACATCAACCAAATGAGTTAAATATCGTTGTTTTCATTTTTATTTATTTATTTATTATTATTATTTTTTGAGACGGGGTTTCGCGCTTGTTACCCAGGCTGGAATGCAATGGCGTGATCTCAGCTCGCCGCAACCTCCGCCTCCTGGGTTCAGGCAATTCTCCTGCCTCAGCCTCCCGAGTAGCTGGGATTACAGGCACGCGCCACCATGCCCAGCTAATTTTTGTATTTTTAGTAGAGACGGGGTTTCACCATGTTGACCAGGATGGTCTTGATCTCTTGACCTCGTGATCCACCCGCCTCGGCCTCCCAAAGTGCTGGGATTACAGGCGTGAGCCGCCGCGCCCGACCCCGTTGTTTTCATTTTTAAATGAAGGCATTGAGGCTTAGAGAAAATGCATGATTTGTTCAGGTCAATGAACTAGTATGTCTAAGGGTCAAGGTTTATTTATAGACTCGGATTCCAAAATCATTTACATTTTATACGTGTGAAAACAGGCCCAGAGGGTTGACAAGTTTGCCTAAAGTTACACAACTGAATAGTAGCAGAACTAAAATAAACTTGGTCTCATATAAAGGGCGAGTGAATAGGCGAAAAGATGAGCAAAGTGGGATAATGGATATGCTCTGATCTGAATGTCTGTGTCTCCCTGAAAAATGCCTATGTTGAAATCTAAGCACCAGTGTGATTGTGTTAGTGCATTCTCACACTGCTATAAAGAACTACCTGAGGCTGGGTAATTCATGGAGAAAAGAGATTCAGTTGTCTGGCAGTTCCGCAGGTTTCACGGGAAGCAGCGATGGGAGCCCTCAGGAAACTTACAATTATAGCAGAAGGCTCAGGGGAAACAAGCATGTCTTACCATGGAGGAGCAGGAGAGAGACAGAAAGAGCAAAGAAGGAAGTGGCACACACTTTAAAACCCTCAGATCTCATGAGAACCAATGCACTATCATGAGAACAGCAAAGGGGAAATCCACCCCCATGATCCAGTCACCTCCCAACAGGCCCCTCTTCCCATTTGACATGAGATTTGGGCAGGGACACAGATCCAAACTATATCAGATGGTCTTAGAGGGAGAGGCCTTTCGGAGGTGATTAGATCATGAGGGGAGAGCACTATGAATGGTATTAGTGCCCTTACTAAAGAGGCTCCAGAAAGCTGCTGTTCTCCTTATACCATAGGAGAATATAGCTAGAAGGCATGATCTACAAAATAGAGAGAGTGTCCTCACCAGACAGCAAATGCGCTGACACTGTGATCTTGGAGTTCCCAACCCCCAGAACTGTGAGCAATAGATTTCTGTGATGCACAAGCTACCTAGTTGATGAGTTTGTCATGGTAGCCCAGGCAGACTAAGATAGCATACAAACATGGCAGTTTCACAGGTATGATCATTGAGATGATGACAGTTGTTTCTAGATAAAGCTCTCTAGCCAAGAGTATCTCCAAAACTCAGGAAAATTGTACAGACGTAGACGTAGGAGTCACCTTGGAGTCATGGCTGTTGCCCTGGGAATGAATGAGCTCTCTAAGGAAAAAAATGAAGAATGTGAAAAGTCAGAAAGCTGAATGGAAGCTTCATGAACCCACAATGCAGAGACCAAGAACAAAAATAGCAAAATAAACCTAAACTCCAGGAGTTCTATAGACTCAGAAGAGTGTAATGAAGTTGACAGAGCTACAGGCTCACACACAATAAGGCAGGAGACAGAGAAAGACTGGCTTTCATGATCAGACAATTGCCAGTCATCTTGGGAAGAAAAGCTGGGGACCAATAGATACAAGAGGTTTGTGAGTAAGCAGGAGGCAAGATTCAAATGCAGACCTTTCTTTCTGGAACTTTGTCAGTGAAAGGAGAGAGAGAATAATATGAGGCCGGGCTCGGTGGCTCACGCCTATAATCCCAGCACTTTGGGAGGCCGAGGTGGGTGGATCACGAGGTCAAGAGTTCGAGATCATCCTGGTCAACATGGTGAAATCCCGTCTCTACTAAAAATACAAAAAAAAAAAAAAAAATTAGCTGGGCACGGTGGCACATGCCTGTAATCCCAGCTACTCAGGAGGCTGAGGCAGGAGAATTGCCTGAACCCAGGAGGTGGAGGTTGCGGTGAGCCGAGATCGCGCCATTGCACTCCAGCCTGGGTAACAAGAGCGAAACTCCGTCTCAAAAAAAAAAAAAAAAAAAAAAAAAAATATATATATATATATATATATATATGTATCAAAATGAACTAGGAAGAATCCTGATAGAAGATTGCTTTGAAAGAGAAGGTACTAGTGCATTTGAAGAGTTAACCCATTTATGCCTGAGGTTGCAACTTTTTGAATTTTTGTGATCGGACTTTGGCAATGACCTTGAGCAGTAGGATATAAAGAAATCCCACATGATTAGCATCCCAATCTGGAACCCTAGGTACACATTAAGAAGAACCTGAGGACGTATCTGAAGATCTCTGGTCAGAGGAAGCTGAGAGGTATTATATAGAGGCCACAGGTAAGAATATTGGTTTTGATAAAGTAGAGAAACATCAGTGATTTAAAGAAAAGATAAACAGGTGAAAATGGAAAGAAATTTCAAGCTACTGGGTCTAGCGCTGCTCTCATGTGCCTGCCCCAAAGGACCTTGGCATCTTATAGCTTGTTAATGCTGTCTGCCTAGGATTTTCCCATGAGTCCACTACACCAGGGAGCATTACCCTGTGAAAACCGTCAGTCTGCCGGAACCATGTGACATCATAAAATGCAGACAATCCACTCAACACAACATCACTGAGGAGGTGCTGATATTTCAGAACCACGGCATTCCTACTCATTGAAGGGTGTGTAAATTAAGAGATTAGGGCCAGGCAAGAATCTGGGGTATAATGTTGGGGGATATCACATAGGGGTACCCAGAAAGTTATCAATTGATATCTTGTTTCTAAGCATCCACCTACTTGTCATAGTTTTGTTTTTGCAACATTTAAAATATCTTGCCCCGACCAAAACTTGATTAGTAAAGTGTTATTCGGGGTCCCGACCCCCCCGTTACTAGGGTGAATTAGTGAAGAAAGGAGAACCCTTGATAATACTCAACTGGTTCTCCAAATTATCCAGAAAGACAATGACTGAGAGAAAGATGAAGGCTTTCTTTTCTGTACCTTTCAAATCAAGAAATTTATAATTCCTTATGGAGAAGGAAAGAATCCATTAATACCCTTTCCCGAAAGAGTCTCAACAGAATTCCCTGGGCTCTGCCCATAAAATTGGACATTAAAAAATTTCCATGTCAATTGTGAGTCTGGTGTATGACTAGCTTTTTTTTCCCCCTAGTGCATACAAAGCCCCTATTCAGTGTCTTAAGCTAAGCCATGATCCTGAATTTGTCATTACTTCAATGGCATACAAGGTTAGAGTAGTGGGCAAGCACACCCCAGGTACAGGCAATAGAGGTTGCACAGTCTGTAGAGAACAAGAATACTAAAACCTACTACAAGTTGATCTGCTTTTATTATCACCACATGCTGACAATTCTCAATTTGAGTGACAAAATACAATCCCCCACTAGACACCCTGCCCTCCCAACTTTCTGTTCTGACATGCTGTCACCATCCCATTTTGTATCCACCCCACTGCACAACTATGTAGGCTAAAGAAACACAATAGAATACTATTTAGCTTAAAAAAAAAAAAAAAAAAAGGAATTCTGTCATTTGCAACAATGTGGATGAAACTAGAAGACATTAGGCTAAGTGAAATAAGCCAGGCACAGGCACAGAGAGACTAATATTGCATTATCTCACTTACGTGTGAAATGTTAAGTGAAACCCAGACAAGTAGAAAGTAGAATGGTGGCTGCCCGAGGCTGGGATGGGAGGGGCTGAACAAGGAAAGGGGGACATCAGTCGATGGGTACAAAGTTTCAGACAAGAGGAATAAGTTCTGTGATCTGTTGCATGGCAGGGTGACTACAGTTAATGATAATGTGTTATATATTTCAAAATAGCTAAAAGAGAGGATTTTAAATGTTCTCACCACAAAGAAATGATAAATATTTGAGGTAATGGATATGCTAGTTACTCTGATTTGATCATTCCATAATGTATTCATGTATGGAAATATCACTTTGTACCTCATAAATATATACAGTATTATTTGTACATTAAAAATGAAACAAAGCTAAAAAAAATTTTTTAAAAAGAAATTCCATCTTAGTTGTTAATTTACCATGTTAACTTCTGATTAATCCCAGCTCTGGAAATGCCTCTAAGATTTCTATTTCATCTACTCTTCCATGTATGAGAGCACATACTTACCATAAATCTCACTGGCAGGTCAAAACAGCCTTGACGTTATCTACATGTCATAAATCCTGCCCTTACGAAATTGTCCAACACATCCCTTCCAAAGCACGCATACCCTTTCTCTATGGTATTTAAGCCCTGGGCCTTTGGGGTAATGGTGCAGAAATGCACCGTCTCCTCTCACTGCTGCCCAAGGCATGGCTTCTGTTCATAAAGCCCTGTTAAATGTTTCTTTCTGAGTATGGATTTGTCAGTTGCTGGTTTTTTGTTTTTTTTTGTTTTGCCTCTCAGCTTCCTCAGCCTTTCTGGGTAGTTTTGCAAAGACCTGCCTACTGAAGAGCAACAGTTAACACTTCTGCCTCCAAGCTTCAGTCTGAAGACTATAGGGCCTTGAGACAGGAGATTAAGGGGTTTAGAGGAAGGTAAGCAGGCCACAAATGGCAAATGTAGTTCCTGAGGAACCTTAGTCTCCCAGTAAATCCAGACAGCCACAGGCAAAGCCCCCCCCCACCTTATTTTTTTGAGATGGAGTTTCGCTCTTGTGACCCAGGCTGGAGTGCAATGGCGCGATCTCGGCTCACCGCAACTCCGCCTCCTGGGTTCAGGCAATTCTCCTGCCTCAGCCTCCTGAGTAGCTGGGATTACAGGCACGCGCCACCATGCCCAGCTAATTTTTTGTATTTTTAGTAGAGACGGGGTTTCACCATTTTGACCAGGATGGTCTCGATCTCTTGACCTCGGGATCCACCCGCCTCGGCCTCCCAAAATGCTGGGATTACAGGCTTGAGCCACTGCACCCGGCCAAAGCCCCTTTACTCTGCCAAAGTAAAAGGTTTTTTCCCCAGACAGCATTTCATTTCCCACACAGTTCTGGAAAGTTCCATAAATATTTGATTCATATTAATGGGCTTGGCAATTAGGAAGTGGCCGATTATTGCAGATCATCTCGCCCAACATGCCTACAGAGCTGGGCACAAGGCTGGGACTGTCACAGAGAGGAGCCCCTGCCCTACTTCTCTTTACCTATTACATCCCCTCCACCCCCATATGTCACAGAAAGGAGCCCCTGCCCTACTCCTCTTTACCTATTACATACCCTCCACCCCCATGTGTAACATGACTCTCCCTGCAGGCTTGAATACCTAAGAGCTGAGATGCCAAGTAAAATAAAATTATTTCCTTGATTAAAAAAGTAGTTTGAAAAATCTTACAGCATTGACATGTTAGAACACAAATTTACAATTAAATTAAAAAGAAAGTTTGCATTACAAGTGTTAAAAAAAATTCTTCCCTGAATATTATCCCATAACCTTTCACATCTCCAGAAAAAACTGTGAAGGAAAGTGAGATACCTTCCTCTGCAGACTGTTCTTTGTGAGGTGAAGAGGTTGGATGACTTTTTGAGAATGGAGGACAGATCCTGGGACTTGTGCTTTAGAATCCTGAATATTAAACCATCTACAGCTCTTGCCTCGTCCTTTATGATAGGCATCAGATGTCAACAGGATCCAAATATCAACTTCTAGGACAGCACCAGCTACTTGTGTCAGGACAAGATTGTGCCACTCAACCTCATTTTCAACATCCATGTGTTGGAATTGATACGAATAGGACATATGGCAATGCTATACCAAAATTATTATCCTCAGCATGATGGAGAAGGTACAGGACACCTTTCTAGCTTTCTCCCACCTTAATACCAGCTTACAGCCTCAGAGTCACCCATCACACCTAAACAATGCCCTAAATAAATAAGTAGACACGGTGCCTGGCCAGGAAACTCATATGCTGGAGGTTGGCTGATGTCAGCAAAGGTTTCCTACTCCTTCAGGAACTACAAAACTCTAAGGCAGGAAATTAAAGGATTGAGAGAAGGGGTAACAAGAGGTAAATGGAAAATGTAGTTTCTGAGGACAATTCCTAAGAACCCCCTCTGGAGAGATTGGAGAGCACTCATTCTATGAC
The DNA here is from genome assembly GCA_031835075.1 of Saguinus oedipus. Taxonomy (NCBI): domain Eukaryota; kingdom Metazoa; phylum Chordata; class Mammalia; order Primates; family Cebidae; genus Saguinus; species Saguinus oedipus. The sequence continues at coordinate 96,065,591 of CM063184.1, read as the reverse complement.
TGGGTTTGTTACTGAGAGACAGACTCACCCACGTCCACACCAAGGCTGGATCATGCTCAGGAGTTTCCCAGCCTCAGATGAGCCCCCCTCTACCATCACCCCCACATATCAATAAAAACAATTTTCTTCTTTCTCATTTTGAAATTGAAGTGATTGTCCACTGGAGGATGCTGTATTTAGGCACTGTAAAAACAAATACTAACAATCACTAAAAAACTGTTAACTACCTAAAGGGCTTTAAATGATGTGGAAGACTATATCATGAAATCATTTAAAAAAATAATGTTCACAAAGGATTTTTAATGACTTGGCAAAATGATCTCAAGATAACATCAAAATCCTAAAGGTGGGCTACACACTATAAAGAAATCTAATCTCAAATTATTTTAGAAATGCAAGTAAGCAAAAGACTAGAAGAAAATATTAATATTATAGATGGGTTTTACGGGTAACTGAACATGTATCACTTTTCAATCAAAATAAGCAACAAAATACAATAATATATGTAATAGATGTAGTCATATATAGTTAGCATTGTGTACGTTTTTTGGTTTATACATACATGAAACAATAATATAATAAACAGTCATTTCTAAAATATGTTAAAATTGGGACAGGCATGGTGGCTCATGCCTCTAATCCCAGCACTTTGGAAGACCAAGGCAGGCAGATCACTTGAGGTCAGGAGTTCAAGACCAGCCTGGACAACATGGTAAAACCCCATCTCTACTAAAAATACAAAAATTAGCTGGGCATGGTGGTGCATGACTGTAATTCCAGCTATTTTGAAGGCTGAGGCACAAGAATTGTTTCCACCTGGGAGGCAGAGGTTGCAGTGAGCCAAGGTCATGCCACTGTACTCCTGCCTGGATGACAGAGTGAGACTCTCCCTCCAAAAAAGTAAATAAATAAATAAAATAATGACAGCTTATGGACACATGGTTATTCAAAGTTTTTTAAAACTCTTTCAAATTTATTATCATTATGGTAATATATTAGACATACCAGAGGAAGAATAATTATTTTTAGCAAACAAATAAGAAAAAGAATCCAAATTAATGGGTTCAGGATATAATAAAATATAAATCAGTGTTTAAGTAAGTTAAAACGTTAAGAAACCTCTACAACATCCAATGAGCAGAGTTTAAAGTAAAACACTGGTTTCTACACTGCTTCTGGAGCTTATAAAACAAGAAAACACAACGACAAAAACACGAGAATCAGGCGTATCTCCTACCATACAATATAGTCCAACCCAGTCTTAAATTCATGTAATAAGTAATGAAATGGCTATGACTACATCTTCCATTTCAGTGTAAGTCACAAGCCTTAAGTTCTTAGAACGTGTCAACTTATTCACAACTAAATCCTCTTACCTCCAGCAAGACATAAGCCTATGATGATCACTATAATGAAACCTAGGACAATGGAGGTGAGGATCATCCACAGTTTGCACCTTCCAACCACGTTCTTATTGCAGGAGCTCCAGGGGCTTTCCTTGTTAGCCTAGAAAGACAAAGGGAGATTGTGAGGCAGTCATTTTGTTGCAACAGACATTCCTGAATACCTAGGATGGGCCAGGGACACAGAAATGAAGGCAGCAAGACCCTGACCTCAGGGCAACACTCTACTGAATCAAGTTTACAAATACATACATCAGAGGCAGAACAGAACCTCACAAAGAAGTTAGCAAGGAAATGCTCTGGGGGCTCTGAGGTGAGGAGAATAGGCGGGATTTTGAAAGATGGATTTTTGAAGGCCTTCCAAACGCAGGAAAGAGCATCCAGTGTTGGTTCATAGTGGAACTGGCCAGCAGACTAGTCTGCCGATTGGAATGTGGCTTTCAGAGACGAATAATGAAAGTTGAGATTAGAGAGAGTGAAAGGCTAGGAGCACGCTCAGAGGATGTGGACTGCTGTCCCAGCATAGATTGGACCTAATTGGGTAAGTTGAAGGTTTTGACACACCAGAGCCTAGTTGAAAATTAAGGGAAAGTGATGTGTAGTTTAGAGTAAAAACAACAAGAGAAAGCTCCGAGGCTCCTGCTGTGGCCTAGGTTCTATGTGAAAAAGTGCGGGGAAGGGAAACAAAGGACAGGTGAAAGAGACGGCAGGAAATAAGCTCCAAAGGCTGGGGTGAGAAGGCTGGAGGGAGACAGAGGTGGGTCAGATGGTTTATTGAGCACCAGTGTCATTTCACTTAATCCTAACAGCCCTCAGGGTGTGCACTAACCCATTTCAGAGACGCAATTGAGAGAGATGAGCCAGGATCAATCCCTGCTGTGACTCCACAAAGCTCTCCAACTCTCCCTTGTGTTCAGTCTCCCAGCTTCCCTGTATGGAGCTCCGATTTATGAGGGTGTCATGGAGAGGCCCCCGCTTCCCGCGTATGGTCCCATGAGTCTTCTACTTCCCACTCCAGCATTAGGTAATTCTTACATGGAGACCATGGTAAACGACAGAATACAACGGGAAAAAAATACGTTTCTGTATCTAACACACTTGGATTCCAAACCAAGATATTCCACTTAAAGGCAAAGTGGCTTTAAGCAACCTACTGAAACTCACAGGCCCCAAAGTCCTCAACTTTAAAATACATAAATACTAAATGTAGCTCACAGGATTGTTGCAAAAACTAGAGATAATGAACACAAAGCATCTGCTAAACAATTATTGGGAGCTCGGCTGAAGGGCGGAAGCTCGCCTCAGTCATTCCTCAGCTGGCACTCCAGGAGACTCCCTCCTGACTGACACCTGCTGGCATCCAGGGGACTCCCTCCTGACTGACACCTGCTGGCATCCAGGAGACTCCCTCCTGACTGACACCTGCTGGCATCCAGGGGACTCCCTCCTGACTGACACCTGCTGGCATCCAGAGGACTCCCTCCTGACTGACACCTGCTGGCATCCAGGGGACTCCCTCCTGACTGACACCTGCTGGCATCCAGGAGACTCCCTCCTGACTGACACCTGGCCTGCTTTCTCTCCCATTCTTATTTCGGTGGTGGCTATCAGAAAAGGAAGTGCTCAGTCCACATTTGGACTGGATTTCTTAATTAGAGGTGCCCAAGTCTAGCCGCACGTCAGAATCACTGGGGGAAGATTTTAACTGACACATACTAGGCCCCACCTGTGCCTAGTGGGCCAGATTGGAAGGGAGGTGGGAGCAGGCCATGGCTTGTAATTTTAAACCCTCCGAAGGGAATCAATTGATTTAACAGGACTGAGACCTCTGGTCTGAGGCCTCCCACCCTTCAGGAGCTAGGTCAAATCTCCCCTTTAGTGGAAGCCTCCCTCCCCACCTGGCCGCGGTGAGATCTTCCAATAATGAACTGTCCACATAGCCCATCTGCTGCTGCCACTGACCGCCCTGTCCGGTTTCAGGTTCAAATACAAGCAGAGACTAGCCTTATCTTTCAGGTGAACTGAAACCACATAGAGGAGGCGTGCTCTTAAACTCCACACCTGTGCCTCCTACACGTAATATACATTTAACAGTTGCGTGCTGTTTACTTGTAGAGGGCTCTAGAAATTTTAAGAATGGACTTTGAGAAAATCTAGAGGAGGAGACTTACACCGGATTTCCTAAGTGCACTTCACACTGACTCTGAGGCCCAGTCTGTCACAGGCGCGAGGGGAGCTCTAAAGGCCCTGAAGTATATTTTTTTTTGAGACAGAGTCTAGCTCTGTCGCCCAGGCTGGAGTGCAGTGGTGCGATCTCAGCTCACTGCAACCTCTGCTTCCCCGGTTCAAGCAATTCTCCTGCCTCAGCCTCCCAAATAGCTGGGATTACATGCACCTGCCACCATGCCCAGCTAATTTTTGTATTTTTAGTAGAGACAGGGTTTCACTGTGTTGGCCAGGCTGGTCTCAAACTCCAGACCTCATGATCCACCTGCTTCGGCCTCCCCAAGTGCTGGGATTACAAGCGTGAGCCACTGCGCCTGGCCCCTGGGGATATCTTGACAAAAGAAAACCCTCTTAAGTGCATTTCTAGAGTCCAGGGATAGGTCACCTCTCATCCCCACTGAAAACCTGCAGAAAAGCCAGGGGAAGGCATACAGGCAAAAGACATCGAAACACAAGGAATCTCTAACTTCTCAGGGAACAGAAACATCGCCCCACTGACAGAGTTCCTGAGGCCAAAGGCCGGGTGCTGTTTTCAGCCCTCACTCAAAAGGCAGCTGGGACCCATAAAGATTAGCACAAAAGGAAACATCTAGTTTCAAATGAGCGGTAGAATGAGTGTCAATGCAAGTCCTCTGCCTCCCGGTTCAAGCGATTCTCCTGCCTCAGACTCCCAGTAGCTGGGATTGCAGGCACCTGCCACCATGTCCAGCTAATTTTTGTATTTTTAGTAGAGACGGGGTTCCATGTATTTACTTATGCTGTCCCTTAGAGATCATAAATCAGGACTCCAGTGGTTGACAAAACAACTAATTACTCTATGACTTCCTGGAGGACCTCAGCTCAAAATTATACAGCCCTCATCTGTAGGAAATGCCTCTTCCTGCAGCCTAGTGTCCTCAGCTCTAACAGCAAGACCGCTGAGTGCTTCCCTTACATGATTAATATTCACAGACTTTATGTCATTATAAAATTGTCTGTCACTACAAAAAATAAAAAATTTTTAAAAGCCAGGCATGATGGTTTACACACGTGGTCCCAGATACTGAGGAGTCTGAGGTAGAAGGATCACTTGAGCACAAGAGGTCGAGACTGCAGTGAGCTCTGAGCGTACTATTGCACTCCAGCCTGCGGGGCAGGAGTGAGACCCTGTCTCAAATGAAAAAAGAAACACACGGGCCGGGCGAGGTGGCTCAAGCCTGTAATCCCAGCACTTTGGGAGGCCGAGGCAGGTGGATCACGAGGTCAAGAGATCGAGACCATCCTGGTCAACATGGTGAAACCCCGTCTCTACTAAAAATGCAAAAAATTAGCTGGGCATGGTGGTGCATGCCTGTAGTCCCACCTGCTCAGGAGGCTGAGGCAGGAGAATTGCCTGAACCCAGGAGGCGGAGGTTGCGGTGAGCCGGGATCGCGCCATTGCACTCCAGCCTGGGCGACAAGAGCGAAACTCAGTCTCAAAAAAAAAAAAAAGAAAAGAAAAAAGAAACACACACCCACACAAAACTGTCCAACACTCCCAGACAAACAATTGCCTGTATAGTGCTCCTCAGCTGTCTGCACATCAGAATCAGCTGAAGAATTAGTATCTTTCAGAGGCACCCCCAGGAGAGTCCAGTGTGCCCTGGGGGTGAAAGCCTCTTACACAGTAGATGTATACTACTTGTGCCAGCTGAGTCTTGCCTTACAATTGCATCATGAAGACACACTGCCTTCTTCACTGGCTTCATCTCCCTTGCCCAAATTCCAGGTCGTGAGGAGAGGCCACAGGTAGATTCTTCTGCAAGGTGCCTTCCGGAGATATTTGCAACTGAATCTTACATTCTATGATTGTTTTACATGGCTCAATAATTGATATGTGCAAACTGCATCTTGTATTCTGTGATCGTATTATATGGCTCCTGTGAACATTCCCCAGGTATTCATAGCCGTCTTTAGGTAAAGGTCTAAATACATGGCACAGGATGCTGCAACAGCAGCAGGACACCTCTCTCTTAGATCCCAAAAGCTTTTCTACTTTTGGACTCAATCGGGAACAGATATTATACAGATCAGGGAAACATTTATTACAGGTAGAAAACTCTTTATAATATTCATTGTGGGATTTAATCCACTTGTTTGATCCAAGCACAAAAGAACCAGTTGATTCTTTTCCTAAACAGAGCAACACGTGATAATGCAGCTAATTTTTAGCTAGCCCAGTGAAATAAATCTTACCTCCCTCAAAACTATCAATTTACTGGTTTGTTATTATTCAAATGATGCCATCACTTAAAATGCCTCTGGGACTTCTATTTGAAAACTGAGTCAGAGGCCCTGTAACAAGCCATAAAAGAAAACCAGCCTCACTCTATTACCCATAATTTCTTACTCATTTTTGACCCAACCAGATTGCCGTGTTCACAGTGACAGCAGGCAAAGTAGAGTTCAGTAGCTTCTATTCCTGTGTCTGAAGTGCCAGGCGCAGATTGAGAAAGGGAACAAGTTCCTTCTGCTGCTGTTGTTCACTCTCCCACCACAGCTCTTCCAGGGAAGAATTGTCTTCTTGCCAGTCACTCCAGAACCGTTCCCAATTCCTCATCCATCCATCCGCCACTCCATCATTCCCTATGTGATACTCAACTCCTAGCTCATTTAAATTACCTAGCTTATAGAAATTAGCAGTAATTAATAATTGAGGCAACTATAAATATCAATTATATGCCATATATTTTAATTAAATGCAGATAGATGATGGACAGATAGAGTAAATCAACAGAAACAGCATAGGTTTGAGACCTTAAAAACATACATTCAAGCTTCAGAGGCACCACTGAGTGAACCTGAGCATTCTGGAAACTCCTCTGAGCCTCCCTCAGTTTCTTCACTCAGCATCTTCAATCTGACAAATCAGAACACTGGCACCTTCCTCTTAAGTTAGTTGTGATAATTAAACGCATTTATGCATCCAAGGTGTTTGTCACAAGACAGTTACAAAATAGGGTTAATGAAAATACATGGACTCAAGCTGCATTTCAAAATTGGAAATCTTAATATATGGTTCAAAGAGACCAACACACAAAATTCTTGTGTCCGAATCTTTTTAATGAGCCTATATCCATTGGCTTTTCCAACTGAAACACACTTCACTTTATTTTATAGAACCAAAGAGAACGATTAACACATTAGGCAAGGCTTTTTTTTTTTCCTCTTTGTGAAAGCTTTCCTAGTCCAAGCATTCCTTGAACACACTTCAAATGCTCCTGTCGCCCTTCACCTTCACTCCATCCTGTTGCTGAGGACAGCTCTCCTGCTGGGTGACCTACAAAGCTAACTTACAAAGAAGTGTGGGGTGTTTGTACAGACCTGACTAATGAGGGCATCATGAGGACATGAAAGAGCACTTGCTGCAGGGTAGGAGCTACAGAATTATACAACACTGAGAACCCTGCACGGATTTGACATGCTCTACCCATCGGCTGTTTTCAACAAGGCATTCCCGGGCTTCACAGAGGCCCGAGGAGGCACATATTACCACTACGGGACAGCCTTGCCCCTGGTACACACTTTAAGTGGTGAAACTGTCACCAGATCTCTGGATTCAGTTCCAAGCCAGGGGGTCTTTAGGGTGTCCAGGTCTGTCTACTCGGAGGCAAGTGTTTCCGACTCCCATTCCTAGACACTGTCTTGGAGGACTCATACAGCAAGTTCACAGTTGTGGCCACTTGGACTGGTGACCAGACTATCTTCGTTCAAACCTCACTCTTCTGTGGCATTCATATTTTATTCAGAAATAAGTTTCCAAGTGACTCTGCAGAGTACCTATAAAAGCAGACTTTGCAATAGTTCCAGGAATCCATGTAGAACAAAAGCAATGCTTTCAACTTTTGAATTTCCTGCCTATCCCTAAAATCAACAGCTGGGCAGCCAAAAAGTTGGGGGTGGAGGAGTGGGGCCTGGAGCGATCAGGTCGGGGCTCTATATGAGAACTTCTGTGTACCCAGAAAACCTCAAGCCAATCTTAGGGGTTAATCAGAAGGTGGATGGCTGGGAATTCAAAGTTTTACAAGTCTTTGATGAGAGTGAATAATGTTCTCATCATTGCTAGGGTTGAATCCGAAGAGTGAGCGTGTGGCCTAAAAATCGCCAGAGACTTTCTTACGGATTGAGAGAAGGTAAAAGCAAAGAGGGCGAAGTCTCATCCCTCCACACAAGAACTTTGAAATTCTTTTCTTTTTTTGAGACGGAGTTTCGCTCTCGTTACCCAGGCTGGAGTGCAATGGCGCGATCTCGGCTCACCGCAACCTCCGCCTCCTGGGTTCGGGCAATTCTCCTGCCTCAGCCTCCTGAGTAGCTGGGATTACAGGCACACGCCACAATGACCAGCTAATTTTTTTGTATCTTTAGTAGACACGGGGTTTCACCATGTTGACCAGGATGGTCTCGATCTCTTGACCTCGTGATCCACCCACCTCGGCCTCCCAAAGTGCTGGGATTACAGGCGTGAGCCACCGCGCCCGGCCTGAAATTATTTTCTTTCAACTAAACAGGGCAAGTTCAACCCCCACCCGTCCGCACAGCCGCCCCACAGCTTCTCCTGACCGCGCTCTCCTATCTCTCTTCCTGCAGAACCAATGGCCAGGCTGGGAGAAGGCGGAAAGTGCTTGGGGGATGGTGGGCAGGGCAGGGGGCTGGGGGCTGCGCCGAGGAGGGCGGTCGGCGACCGGACCGCGAAGGTAGGAGGAGAGAGCCCGAGGAGGAGGACGCTCAGCTGCCATCCTCATTCTCTCTCCCGGAGAAACGGAAAGCTGAATTAAAAGTTACGTGACTTTAAAAAACGGCCTCTGTCTCCGGGGTCCGTCACGTCACCACTGGGGTCCCGAGTGTCCCGGGCTGGGTGGGCCCCGAGGGCTGGGACGGGACTGCTCGGGCCCAAAGGTGTCGCGGCGACTCGGTCCGTCCGGAGCGCTCGAGCGCGCCCCACCCTCGCTCGGCGCCGGCGACGCCCCGCCCGGCTGGAAACCCGAAACTCGCGGGTGCCAGGCCCGGGTCCCGCCGCCGCAGAGCTAGGGCGGGCGCCAGGGGGACCTTACCTCGGCCGGCAGGGCCGCGTCGTCCAAACGGACCGCACCATTGAGAGGCGTGTGCTCGTCCGGCTGCGGCTCCAGCGCCGACAGCTCCAGCTCGACTCCCGGCGGCGAGGGTTGGTCCATGGGCGGCGGCGAAGGTCTGAGCGGCCCCGCGGGAGGCCGCACCGCAGGCAGAGTCCGGAGTGACTTCCCGCCCCCCGCTCCCTCCCCCTTCCCCTCCCCTCCCCTTCCCCTCCCCTCCCCTTCCCCTCCCCTCCCCTTCCCCTCCCCTCCCTCCCGCTCCCTCCCCTCCCTCCCGCTCCCTCCCTTCCCTCCCGCTCCCTTCACCTCCCTCCCCTCCCCCTTCCCCTTCCCTCCCCCACTGGGCGGGGCGCCGCGGACCTCGGGCGGGCGGGAGCGGGCGGGAGGGGCGAGCGGTGAGTGGCGGCCACTCCCTGCATCCCGCGGGTAGAGCACCTGAGGCGGTGCCCGCCGTGGGCTCCGGAGCCGAGGGCTGTTTTTCTGGTTTGTCCCGGGCGCTGCCTGCCGTGCCTTTCCCTGCGCCTGCGGACGGATGCAGACCGTCTCGGTTTAGGGTCAGCCTGGGTGTCGGTGAGGAAACGACGGGCCCGGCCGCACCGTCCGACGGAGGACAGTTAGCGATCTGACCCTGAGAACAGCTGGTCGTTGGGGTTTGCCACAGTCCTCGCGGCCCAGCAAAAGGTCATTCATTCCATCAACAAATAACCGGCCGGGCGCGGTGGCTCACGCCTGTAATCCCAGCACTTCGGGAGGCCGAGGCGGGTGGATCACGAGGTCAAGAGATCGAGACCATCCTGGTCAACATGGTGAAACCCCATCTCTACTAAAAATACAAAAAATTAGCTGGGCACGGTGGCACATGCCTGTAATCCCAGCTACTCGGGAGACTGAGGCAGGAGAATTGCCTGAACCCAGGAGGCGGAGGTTGCGGTGAGCCGAGATCGCGCCATTGCACTCCAGCCTGGGTAACAAGAGCGAAACTCCGTCTCAAAAAAACAAAAAAAAAAACAAAAAAACCACAAAAAAAAACAACCATGCCTCGTGCCAGCGTGCTGCTAGGTTCTGAGTACATGAACACGAATAATACACACCAACACAGTCCAGAGTCAGGCACAGAGACGGTATTGTGTGGTGCTGGGGACAGCGGACCCGAACGAGTCCACCTGGGTTATTCTCACCCATGGGGTTCCCCACTGTGAGACCTCGGGCTTCAGCTCTGTGCCAGCATCCTCACCTGGAAAGTTGGCGTGATATGTATCCCTCCTAATGTACTTGTTACCAGGATTGCAAGAGGTGCTGCAAGCAAAGCACCCAGAACAGTGACTGACGCAGCAAGCACCCGTAAATGTTGACCATTATTACTTACCTTTGAAGGGAGGGGCCTTACACACACACACACACAAATGCACACGTGCACACACACACAATCTCCTTGACTCCCTATCTAGTTCAGAACTTCCGGGTTAGTTAGCCTGGGATTGCGTTTGCCAAGCACAGCGTGGGTCGGGCCAAGGGCCTCACCTCTCAAGCTTCTGTTCAGAATAGTCTTGCTCCCTACTTCTCATCCCCCACGCAACACACACACACACACACACACACACACACACACACACACACACACAGGACCAGACCTTTAACAAGAAACATAAATGAGCTCCACTCCAAATATGTGACTTGAGTCGAAGTCTGGCATCTTCAGTGCCTGCTGTTGAGACACAGCCTAGATATCCTGTCTCCAGTTGTCTGGTGCCTGCTCCAGACAGATCCCCTTGACCTTTGGATCTATCCGCCTGCTAAGGGAGTAGTGACTCAGCTGCTGGCCCGCACTGACTTCTGCTCTAGTCAGATCCTGCAGGAATCCGGCTGCACTCACAGCTGGGATTTTTGAACAGGCTTTTTAACCAAGGAGCAAAGGTTAAGGGAATCAACAAGGAATGGTGAGGTACCCAGGGACTCACCCCTAGGCCTAAAAGGGACTGGAGACTGATTAAGAGCTAAAGCCAGTGAAGGGTGTGGGAATTTGGGGGGAGGTAGTCACAAAAACATGCAGCCCTGACTGGAAGCACAGAGACCTCTCAAACTTCTGATTCTCCCCACCCCTATCCTTACCCAGGGTCCAGAAAACTTTTCTCATAGTTCCCTCATTTGATTGCAGGAGTTCAACCTAAATGTGAGATTTTTTTCTCACATCAGATGGATAGTAACTCTTCCAAGCCTGGTTTCTCCAGGCACAGATACCTAAAGTCTCCTTCACTCCCCCAGAGAATCAAAAAGCACTGTTCCTGTCTCAAGCACACCCTAAACCACATCTTCTAATGCCCTTTGAGGACTGTTAAGCAAGGTTTATATATTCTCTTACTAGATTTGAATGCATTTCCATCATTCCATATGCCTAACCCTTGTCCTCCTGGTACAGTGGAAGGATTGTAAGTTGTGAAGGCCGACAGAACTAGGGTCAAATTTACACTCTCACACTCTGTGTTCTTGGGCAAGCTGTTTAATATCTGTCTATTCTCTTATATAACGATTCCAACCTAGCAGAGTCAGGAAGATTAAGGTAAAGCATTTATTCCTGTGCCTGAAAAATGAAAGGATCTCAGTAAATGCTCCGTTACATTTCCTATGTCTTTGTAGCCAAGACCCACCCTCCCCCAACCCTCAACACCCAGAACTAACCTTTGATTCAATGCTTTCTTTTGACATTGATTTTTCTTCCTGTCCTGTCCTGTTTTCCTGATCATTGACACTTGCTGACACCTCCCGTATTACCTGAACTACTTAAATTCTTATTTGCAACCTGTTCCTCTTCCTGTTTCTGTTAACTGCAAATTTCCTAATCTCCAGACAGCTGACCTAGAATGCAGAGAGTCCCAACACCTACCTGAAGACTTTTCTCATCCTGCCAGTTTGACTCACACTAAGGATTCAGAATAAGTTAGAAAGAAGTGTTTCTAGATTAAACAATTCTGATGAAAGTCAAGCATTTGTGAATGAGAAACCAAACTCTGCGTACATTTGTTTTTGTGATTCCTTCAGAATTTATTTACATAAGGGTAGCTTTTTAAATGTACTATTATTTCAAAAATAGATTTCTTTACTATGATTTAAAATTATTATTGATTCAATTGCTTTAGGTTGTTTGAAGAGTCCAATTTAAATAACATTAAAAGATTAAAACATACTTATATTTGCTGACCAATATAATATTTTCACTGTTGCTCTTTTGTAATAGTACTTGATCTTCTTCTTAAATCTTTTTTTTTTTTTTGAGATGGAGTTTCCTAACGATCCTAACACCCAGATACATAGAGACTAAGACTCAATGAGACAGAAAATTAATAAGGATATCCAGGACTCGAACTCAGATCCAGAACAAGTAAACTTAATAAATATTTATAGAGCTCTCCACTTTAAAACACAAAATATACATTCTTGTTAATACCAAATCACACCTACTCATAGGTTTAAATGAAATATTGATTGGCCATTATTAATACCCATTTTTTTAGAATAAAGCAACATTTTCATTCTCTCTCCCTCTTTCTTCCTCTCCTACACTCCTTTTTTTTCTTTCCTTTTTTTTTTAAAAAAGAAAGAGCTTTCTTCCAAAAAGGTAAAGGAAGCATGGCACACACAGCCAATGATATGTATTCCAGTCCATGTCTGGTAAACTCTCGGATGATGGCAGCAAGGCAGGGGAAAAAAAAAAAAGAGATGGAGTTATCCAGGCTGCAGTGCAATGGCGCGATCTCGGCTCATGCAACCTCTGCCTCCTGGGTTCAAGCAATTCTCCTGCCTCAGCCTCCCGAGTAGCTGGGATTACAGGCACGCGCCACCATGCCCAGCTAATTTTTGTATTTTTAGTAGAGACGGGGTTTCACCATGTTGACCAGGATGATCTCGAACTCTTGACCTTGTGATCCACCCACTTCGGCCTCCCAAAGTGCTGGGATTATAGGCGTGAGCCACCGCGCCCGGCCCTTAAATCCTTTTAAGCAGCAAATTAATGGTTATCATATAAACCAAAAAACAAAGTAACATCATCCGAGTGATATCACCAATATGCCAAATTATCTCCTTCCCTTCAAATAGGTCTGTGACTCTTGAATATGCAACAGTTTGTTCCTGTGTGTTGTCAGATGACAAATGGTACTACTCCAAATATCAGCAACTGGGCCAGCCACTCAGGCTAATCAAGTAGAAAACAATTGAGAAATGGTTGGTTTGTGCTGCTTCACTGTGCCATTTTCAAGGCACTGTGAAAGAGGGCCTGAGTCCCTACACATTCTCCCTAGTGATACGGCACATGAAGTGCTCCTGTCTTGGTTTATGAAGGCCATTCCACCCTGCTAACAAAACCAGTCTTGGGACTTGCCTTACTTTCCACATTCGCAGGAATGAAGTGGATATCCCACATCATTCAGGTCCTAAATACATCTTAACATGCAATATCCAAGTAAGTCAGGTTTGGTTTTCAACCTCGTCCCTGCCTCAGCACTGCTAAGGAACATCGTGTGCTCACTTTGATACCAGCGGAAGTGCATACATGTGCTTTCAAAAACTCCCTCTGATGAACCTGATAGATCATGCCATCCCTCCTCCGTCCCCTAACTGAGATCACAAACTTATGCAAAGGTTTTCATGTATTTTGTGAAGAGCAATTCTACACCCTAGGAATGACCATAAAGTAGAAAGTACAACTCACCTTGTATATAGGTCCCAGCCATCCAGACAAAATAAATTACATTATATGAACTATCGGCCAATTTGCTCTTCTGTGTAGTGGATTCAGTAGCCAAGTCCTCCCTTTTGAATTAAGGGTACACTTGGCCCTCTGAATTACACTATCATATAGGCAGTTTATTGAAGCCTTTGGGGCCTATACATAAAGGTATTATTAAGATGCTTTATCCTTAATCTGAAGGGACAGTCTTTTAACAAATCAAAAGGTATTCTATGAACTGAAAAATTTACCTGGCCTGGGGGATGACACCTTTTGCTCTCTCTCTTTTTGCTGTTACATTAAGGTTTTCTAAGGTTCTGTGCATTATTCTATCAATAGACTAGACCTGATAACAGTATTCTTAATACTCCTTTGACTTTGTAACAGGAAAACAAATAATATCACTCTTTTTTCTGTTGTTTTCACGCTTTTGGTGGTACTGCCAATTCTGGCTTCTGTGAAGTAAAAGAATATTCTGATATCAACTATGAAACCTTCTAAATCAAGACAAAATAAATCAAGAACTAAGATACATTGAGAGTGTGTATATGTTTACGACTATGTAAGGTATTATAAGGGTCTGAAAGTAAAAGAAAGTCTCAGCCACTGGGGTTTTAGAAAAGAACCAAAAGCTAGATGATAATATTTCAAAAAAATTTTACTTTCACAACAATCATTCAAAATTTCTTTGCCTTTTTTCTGCTGATGAGCATTACAACAATTTCTTTGAATCTCATGTACATGCTTTTGATTCAGTTACCATGATGCTTTATTCTGCCATTTAGTAAAGGTGGCTGCCAGTTTTGTTGGCTGGTTGATCGTTTCTCTGTACACAACATTACCGTGTGCCATGGCTGAAGATGGTCCACTATGATATGGTTAGACAAAATTGGATTGTAACGCAACAATACAGGTACTTTTTCTGTCAATAACTGAATTTTGCTTATTTGCATTTGCAAAGGAGATATTTTGTGCATTTAGTTTCTTGAAATTGCTGAAGGTCAGGTATGGTTTTTATTGGAATTTCTATGTTTTAATAAGTCAAATTTGCTCTAATTTTTATGAATATCTGAACATTGAATAGGGACACAGAAGAAGGATCCCCGAACATCTCTCTCATTTTTTTATTGTTTTTAGAGGCTTGGTTTATAACATTACCGTAGGTTTCTTCCATCTCTGAATCAATAGCCTTTTGATACATAAGAATGAATATAGTTATTTTCTTGGAAAAACTTATTATGGAATACATATTAATCTCTCAATAAGTATTAAATGTATACAATTTGACATTTCCAGTTGAAAAAAAAGTAAGGGACTCATTTTATTAATAATTATTGCATCATTTTAAAGTATCTATTTTTAACATGAATCAAGTAAACATCCAACTGGTCCAATTACAAAAGAGAAGGGACATATTTATGAATCCAGGGAACAAAGTTTGATACCCGTGTGTAAACCCCAGGAAAGTTTGGTCGTCCACATCCATGTCCCCAGCTAACAATGCCAGTCAAAATCCACTTTCCATCACTGTTCCTTCGACAAGCTAGAGGTCCGCCCGAATCTCCCTACACAAAACAATAATGTAAGTAGAAAGTCAGTTTGTCTTATGACCATCAGTCTCATCTTTATTGCAGCTAATGAATTGTCTGCAAGCGTCCTGTTAGGACAGATTTGTGCTTGGCTGATCCCATTTGGGAAGTGTCAAAAACTAATGGGAAACTTCTATCATTTTAGAATTTTTTCTTCCTATAATCAAACAGTTGTGTTCGTTAGAAGAAACATGATTCTTTAGGGTAAGAATAACATTAGAAACTTCTTATTGGAGAAAACAACTCTCACATACCCCTAAACAAAGAATAAACCTCAGTAAAGGAGTGGTGGTGGTGGTGGTGATGGTGGCGGTGGTGACAGTGGTGGTGGTAGTGGTGGTGACGGTGATGGTGGTGGTGACGGTGGTGGTGGTGGTGACGGTGGTGGTGGTGGTGGTGGTGGTGGTGACTGTGGTGGTGACGGTGGTGGTGACGGTGGTGGTGGTGGTGACGGTGGTGACAGTGGTGGTGGTGGTGGCGACGGTGGTGGTGGCGGTGGTGGTGGTGGTGGTGGTGGTGGTAGTGGTGGTGGTGGTGGTAGTGGTGGTGGTGGTGGTGGTGGTGGTGACGGTGGTGGTGGTGGTGACGGTGGTGGTGACGGTGGTGGTGACAGTGGTGGTGGTGGTGGTGGTGGTGGTGGTGATGGTGGTGGTGGTGGTGGTGACAGTGGTGGTGACGGTGGTGGTGGTGGTGACGGTGGTGGCAGTAGTAAGGGCTAACATTTAGTGCTAGCTATGTGCTGAGAATTGTTTAAAGACATTTAATCCTCACAACAACCTTATGAGGCATGGTTATCTCAGAAGGTTTACTTCTATCTCTGGGCCATGCAACTCCAATGATTGGCTCACAGCCCCATGGAGGAGAAGAGCCAGCCCCTGTTTAGTTAGCCAGGTCCAGTGAGAAAACCCTAACAACTACCGGCCCACAGTCATCACAAACAAATCACTGTCACTTGACAGTCCTTTCTGATATCTCGATTCCTCTAAGCAAAGGCTTAAATAATTCAAGGTATAAGCATAATTTCCACAGTATTTAAATTATAATTTGTAGGTTTTATTTTCCTATTTCAGAGGGTAGATAAGCTTGCAGTTTACTCAGAGGCAACAAATTTGTCCATGTATCCAAATTATGATCTTATACCTGCTTAGGAAAATTCCAACTAGTAGGAAACTAGGCTCTTTATGCTAATTGTCACCAGCTCTACTAAGTTTAACAAGGAAACACTGGTGGCTGTGTAGAACAGGGCTGTGTAACTGACTAGCTATGGGAAGCACCAAAAATAGAATACCCTGAGCATTAGAGAGGCAAGGGTTCAAATCCCAGCTCAGACATTTACACTTACTAGCTGTATGACCTCGGGCAATTTACTTACCCTCTCTGTGCCCAGTTTCCTCTTCCGTAAAATGAAGGAAAAATAATCATCGGAATGAATTTCTGTAAAGAACCTAGCACAGTGCTTGCCACAGAAGTCATTATTATAGGATGAGTTTTTGCGGCATCATGGCTAAGGTTGTGGAAAGATGAAAGAGCCCCTCCCACTGTCCCACTCTCCCTCTAAATCAGAGGTGTTCAATCTTTTGGCTTCCCTGAGCCACATTGAAAGAAGAAGAATTGTCACATGCCACACATAAAATATACTAACACTAACGATAACTAATAAGCTAAAAAAAATTTACAAAAAAAAAATCTCATAATATTTTCAGAAAGTTTACAAATTTGTGTTGGGCCACATTTTAAGCCATCCTGGGTTGCATGTGGCCCATGGGCCACGGGTTGGACAAGTTTGCTCTAAAGCATCTGTTTACTCTTTGGCAATTATGTAGGTAACTGTACAGATTGGAATCTCAGAAATGTCTTCCCAAAGGTGGCCTCCAACTTTACCACTGCCAAGGGCCTACAGAGCGACCTACAAATGAGTACTCTTTGCTACCTCTCCATTCCTCTCTTCGTTCCCCTAGCATATGCTTCAAAGGAGTGAGGAAATAAAAACCCTTCGCATTTTAGAAATTAAATGGCAGCTGCTAAGGAAGTCGGAAATAAATTGGTTATAAGAAAATTATGGCAGAATGATGCATGTTGATCTCATCCTCTAAATATTGAAGGAAAATACATGGAGCAGATCATGGAAAACTGAGTTCTATAGAATCAATTATTTCAATACCTCTCCATGATCTTAGGCAATTGGATTAAAATTAATATCTGAGCAGCTCAGATGAGTTCAGGCAAGTAGCTGCCCCGGTTATTTCCCAGTGTTCTGTAGATTAAGTGAGAAAGCATTTATGGAAAGCACAACCTGTTAATCAAGGGAAAGGTACAATGACTTACTTTGCAGGCGTCTCTCTTGCCTGACATGACGCCTGCACAGAGCATCCGAGAAGTGATGATCCCGTAGGTGGAAACGCAGAGAGTTTGATCGATGAGCTCTACCTCTGCTTGCTGCAGAACAAGGGAGCCTTTGTTATCTGCAAAACACATTGGAAGTAGAAGTGTTGTTAGTGGTAATGGCTACATGTATTCAGGGCTTCATTTGAAAAGTTAACACACATTATCTCCTTTTACCCTCATAGCAGCAATTCTCTGAGGTAAATTCTACTATCATCCTCATTTTGCTGATGAGCAAATGGAGTGTTAAGAGACTAAAGGACTTGTCCGGTGACACACAGCTAGCAAGAAACACAACAGTCAGACCCAAGGTCTGGCTCAATTACTTGAACAACTGTGCCATATTCCTCACCATTTCCCTCCTGTTTTCAGTGGGATACTGAGTCAGCACCAGCTATTACCAATATCTACTACTCAAGAGAGCTCTTAACAGCATAACTGATATTTATGGCTCTGACGAACCATAAAAAACTAACAGTTTGCGTGTAGCCCTTTCACTTCCTTTTGAACCTACCTAGCTAAGAAGATTCAGAAAAAGAAGCACACACACACATACTCAGACTTGTAAAGAAGACATCTCATAAGTTGGTTGGGAAGACACTTTCCTTTTATGATATACAATAATGTAATCAAAGCACTGGGCACAGTCACCTATCAAAGTTACCAGTGGTCAGTCAGCTGCCTTCCCTCCTTAGGACGCTGAGACCTCAGAGGACCCAGACTGGTGGTGAGTATTACTACTTCAATAACTAAATGAAAGCAGAGAAACTGCCTTTGAGAAGCTGCCCACACCTCGGGGTGTCAAAATGAGGCTACAGGGTAAGGTTCGAGAATTACAGGCACTGTGTGTCCTAAACCCTTGAAAAGGACGGTGAAAGAATGTGAAGTTATTGGAAGATCAAGGGAAAATATTAGCACTCGCGTTTGAGGAGACATTCACAAAGCAATGGATTCTTCCCCTCGCTGTAGATTCAGAATCCCACCTTAAATCCTGGACCATGAAAAACCCTGGCAGGGTAGAGGTAGGGACTTCCCTACTATACAGCCTGATCTTCGTGCATATTGAAAAGGTGTCCTCTCAGGTCAGAGGAATTGCAAAAAGGTATTGCCCCTGGGTGGACTGGCATAAGCTCCAGGCCTGAATTTTTGGTTTGGGAACTAAGGGAAGGCTGGAGTTCAGACCTCACTCTTGTCCCTTGGCCAATTGCATAGGTGCAGGACATACTCACATAATCTTTCAGACTGTTGCCTATGAGTTGACATAGTGGAATGTGTATGTGTGTCCTTCTCTCCTTTATAAATGAATCCATTCTTTGAATGAAAAGGGAGGAATTGCTCGTTCTCTAATGAATAACATAGCATACTCTTCAGAGAGTGACAAGGGTCCATAACTATCTAGTCAATCCTGCCTTGCTCATACACAGTCCTCTCCCTCTTTATGAGATGGGCCCTGCTTCTTTTGAAGCAGGTGGAAAGCATCGTTAAAAAGGAAAAATAATACCGTCCTCCAATCCAACCTTCCAGAGTTGTCACGAGGCTCAAAGGAGATGATATACACAAACTCTCTCTGTGAACCTTAAAGCTCTACATAAACACCTTACCATCCTCTGCAGAGGAAGGGCATAACCATTCATTCATACACACACCTGCTTCATGCCTTCGCCCCCAGCCAGTTACCCAGCACTTCTCCCCACTGCGAACTCTCTGGCCAGCAGGAGGAATGCATATTGGCTGAATGAGCTGTTTCAAGGTCTCAGGCCAGGCAATACTGAGCTGTAGCAAAGCAATATCATAATCGAAAGTCTGACTGTTATAGTACTCGTGGACCACAATTCTTCTCACCGGGGAGACAAATTTGGCATTCCCCTGAACATACATCCCAAGGTGTGCAGTCCATGGTGTGGGATCTGACAGCCTGATAGAACAGTAATGAAACACAAAGTTAGCAGCTTAAAGAACCACGTATCGTTTGCAAACAAGCACTCTAAAGAGTTGAGGGCTGAAAAAGAAGGGCCTGACTTCCCTTACTATAGCCATGGGCCCTGTCTAGGGACTATGGCAGAAATCATAATTGTAGGCCTCCCTTGTCTCATTAATAAAGCCAGAAATGAAGTGAGCTATGGTAGGAGTGATGAGTTATAGGAAATTCATTCGACAATGTCCTCAGCAAATGCCTGGACATTTTCTTGCCACTGGTATTCCACGAACCACACACAGGTCAAGAATGTTGGTAACTAGAATTAATTTGTTGCATTCTTCCTATTCATGCTGACAATGACATTTGATGGAGAACCCTACTACCAAATTTAATTGATATGAATACCAAGATAGATTAGCAATCAAAGTGTTATAAGCAGAAATTTAATGAAATTCCTTCTGGCAAACTACCAGAAGCCTTAATGATCACTACTCTTCCTGCTCAACAATGCCCATTCATAGGGTCACCAATTCCCATGCCCATGTCTTTTGAGAATCTCAATCTCGACCCGCATGACCTTGCACAAGTCACAGAAGGACTTGTATTCTCCATATGAGGCTTCCATCTCCATCAGCATAACAGTGGGGCAAAGGGTGGGAGTGAAGAAAATGAGGAAGCCCCAGAATTTTGTTCACTAATCTGCTTAGCTGATGTCTCATGAGTGGCAGTGGACACCCAAAGAAATATTAGGGTTAACACATTATTTGGAGCAGTTTCACAGCATTAGAGACTAATGATGAAACAGATGTGAAGCTATCTTAATAATTAATACAAATCCTATATTTTCCAGGAGAAGCAAATACCCAAATTGAAATACAAAAAACAAATACAGAATGAGAAGTGAATTATTTTTTTCAACCTAAGATTCAGTAGATTCAAAATAAGATTAAATTTTAACTGAGGTTGTTTTCTAAGATGTCTTATTACCCTTAGCTAGAAGAGCATCTGTCCCATAATAATCCCATTGCTAAAGATAGACAGAGCCCTTCCAAACCAATCCTAATGGGCCTCTCCAGGATCCGCCTCCTAGTTTAAATAGGGATCTGCATTCTTCTGTCACTCTGCAGTGCCCATTTTTCTCCGCATTCTCTACACATTCTCTCTTGTCTGCTCCCTCTCAGTTAAAAGCCCTATCTTATTTTCTCAGCCTTAGTAAAAGCCTATTTATTCTTGATGTTTCCTTTGTGTTCTTTTTTTATACCAATAATACCTAAAAAAGAGTTTGTCACACAAGTGGGATCCAAAAAATGAAAGCTCAATTGAGTTGATTGAATGTGTCCAACAGGGATCTGCTTCCCACAATTTGAGGGCAGATATATCATCTGTGGCCAGAGAGAGCCACTTGAGAGTGAGGATTGAGATGCCCTACCTGTTCCCATGAAAGCAGTGCGCTGCAGAAAGAAGCCACTCCCTGGAGATGACCGAGGCACCACAGTAGGCAGCTCCAACAAAGTGGAGGCTGACTTGCCACGGCCAACCCCCCTCCAGGGTGTCTGTGCCCCCGACGATGCGGTGAAGGGTGGAGGAACTCCTGCTGCAGGCTTTAGTGGAGAAAGGGCATGTGATTTAAAGATCGACATGGAAGGAAAACGGAAATGAAGCCACGTTTAGTGCTGGCTGGAAACTGACTCACTAGGTAGCAACTTGAAATCTCCTTATGTAGAGGACAGAGAATATGTGAATCGGTCTGAAATCAGCACCAACAAACCACTCCGTCCTTTCTGAAGCACGCCCTGACACAGTCTCTAAACCACAGTGCACGTGGGAGGAGGACGGAGACCTGTTGTAACAGCTGGAGTGACATCATCATCAGCCTGTGGAGTTAGATTGTCAGGCAAAGAGGAACTTAACTGAATTGAGAATTTCTTTCAAGTTGTGCTGATGTGGCAAGAAGCATTTGGGAAAAGATTTATAAGTCCCTGACAAATGAAAACCTACTGGGAAAACTAGTTATCAGAGCAATTGTTTACCAGTGTAAATAGTATTGGTAAAGATGTATAATTTACATGTTACCACATGGCCAATTACTGGCCACGTGACTAATAGGAGCATGCGGGAGGTTAGTTATTGGGTCAAACCCAAAGCAAGCAACAGCACTTGATACTGTTCCTAAGACATTATTAACAAGTCAATAATAGATACTGTGGTCCAGTACCGATTTATTTTCTCACAGGATGCTTTTATTCAAGATCTTCTCCCTTGATTAAAGTTATTATAAAGTGAACGTTCTCATTATAAAAATTTAATTTATTAATGCTGTTATCAAGAAGACAGAATTCATTCTAAACTTTTTATTTCTGAGAAACAATTTCAGACTCAGTTTGCCAATAGTTTCTATTCTTTTGGCTTATGTCAACCTCCAAGAAGGGAATGAAAATATAAAACAAGTAAACTGAAGGGGAATACGGGAATCCAAAGAATGCATTTCTACTCACTGCAGCCTTCTTCGTCACTGCCATCTGGACAATCCACTGCCCCATCACATTTTGCATTTTGTTTCCTAAAGCAAATCTCATTGCCACACTTAAAAGTTCTGTTGTTGCATGGAATACCTAAAAACAGACAAAAGAAGAAACAGCTTACCTTAGCCAAACACAAATTGAGTAAATGAGATTTGAATGCATAACCCCGAACCTCATAACAATGGTTGAATCATAGGATTGGTATTTGCTGCTCTGGGATAAATGGCAGAGAGAAGTGAAACAACTTCACAGTGATCTGTTTCTTCACCTGAGAAAAGCCATTTGAAGGCTGGCAGCGTATCTGTTGAGAGTGGATCTGACCACCTCTTCTTTCTCCTACAGCAGGTGGGATGTGAAGAAGTGCACCACATCAGTGACTTTAGGCTGGAGCCTCTTTGCTATTACCTTGTCTTATTCTCCAAAAAAAACTTTTGAGCAAAAATCACTGCTGTATTCAGTTATTTTATATCAGTAGGCAGCAAATGCACAGATTTGTTAATTACAACACATTTGTTCACAACCCCGGAGGTTTCTTTCTGCAAGGGTGACAGTGAAATGTGTTCCATTCCAGTATTTGGCAAGTTCTTCTACATCGGGTCCTCTGTATCCTACAATCTTGAGCATCATTAAAAGCAAGTAAGCATAAGAATCTGCCAGTGAGGCCAGGTGCGGTGGCTCACGCCTATAATCCCAGCACTTTGGGAGGCTGAGGCGGGTGGATCATGAGGTCTAGAGATCGAGACCATCCTGGTCAACATGGTGAAACCCCGTCTCTACTAAAAATACAAAAATTAGCTGGGCATGGTGGCGCGTGCCTGTAGTCCCAGCTACTCAGGAGGCTGAGGCGGGAGAATTGCTTAAACCCAGGAGGCGGAGGTTGCGGTGAGCTGAGATCGCGCCATTGCACTCCAGCCTGGGTAACGAGAGCGAAACTCCATCTCAAAAAAAAAAAAAAAGAAAGGAATCTGCCAGTATTCATACAAGAACACACACACACACATTCCACCCCATTTAGAGTGACCAACTGTCCCGATCTGTTCCCTTGGAACTAAAGGGCTTCCTAAGACAAGGGGCTTTCAGTACTAAATCTGGAAAAGTTCCAGAGAAACTGGGACAAGTTGATTGCTAAAACCCCTAACCCATCAGGTGTACTTTTGTCCTGATCAGGAGAGTTTCATGGGAGGAACGGCAGGGCACAGAGGACTCTCCCTCACTTTGAGTGCAGTTTTGCTCATCCCGGCCATTCTCACAGTCCCTGAAGCCATCACAGATGAGAGGGCCATGCTGCTGGGAGGCGCTGGTATTGCAGGTACTTTGAGGGCTCACTAGAATAAAAAATGAAACGAAGCTCATGCGCCTGGGATGCCAGCTGGGTTCTCTGATGATCCGCAGTGCCAGTCTGAAGGTACAAATCATGCCAATGACTTAAATGAAACAAAAAGTGTATTTTCCTCAAAACTGACACTTCCACAAGGAAAAGGAGGTGTTTAAACTCTGGTGTAATTTCCAGCACTTGAGTTTCTCAGGTCTAAGTTTTGCTTTTGTATAAATGCGTTAAACTCCAGTGGCTTATTTATTTAATTACCACTAAATGCATCATGGTAATTTACTTTAAGGAAAATAAAAATCATAAGCTATGATCTAAATCCAAATCATCTATCTTCCTAAGCAAAATAAAAGCGCTCTGAGATTGGAGAGTTTGTCTTCTTCATCTCTGTACCTCAAGCTCCTGAACAAATAGTAGTTGTTTACTAAAGGTTTGTTGAATGAATTAATGAATGTGAGATCTTAAAGGATAAGAGACTTTGGGTTTATGTTGTCCTGTGGTCTTTTGGAATTATTTTGTCTGATGAGATCCATTTCCTGAATTAGGAAATATTCGTGTAAATCTATCATATTTTTCCCCTTTGAAATACTGTCATTAATTGCCTTTAGACCAGCAACAAGTACAAGCAAGTGAATTTAGAAAGTATGATTTCTTAGACATTTCTCGTTCTGTGAAAAGTTAGTAGTTTTGCTATCTGCGCCTGTTTTTTCAGAGGTATCTCTTGTGAGGGCAGGTAGGAGGATATTGCTGCCCTAACATTGTTCATTAGGTCTCTGGGCATACCTAGTGGACTCTTAGAGAAGAGGAATAATGGTTACCAAAAAGTCCTTATTTTAATTTAAAAAGAATCATTTTTGTTTGGAGAATCAGCACCAGCACAAAGAATAATAATGTAAAAAAAACCCAGTCCTTATATAACAATCAGTATTTATTTTCTTAAGAAATCAAACACTATAGATTTAAATAATCAATGAACCATAAGCTTAGACAAATTTTGCGTTTTGTTTTGCCGGTTAAAAAAATAAGGTATAAACTAGGCATGGTGGCTCATGCCTGTAGTCCCAGCACTTTGGGAAGCCAAGGTGGAAAGATTGCTTGAGGTCAGGAGTTCTAGATTGGCTTGGGCAACATAGTGAGACCCCATTTGTATGAAAAGTAAAAAAGTTAGTGGGGTTCATGGTGTGTGCCTGTAGTCCAAGCTACTCAGGAGACTGAGTGGGGAGGATCCCTTGAGCCCAGGAGTTCGAGGCTGCAGTGACCTATGATCACACCACTGCTCTCCAGCCTGGATGGCAGAGCAATACCTTGTCTCTAAATAAATAAATAAATGAAGTATCATTGTGGGGGTTCACTCAGGGTGGTGACAAAAAAAAAGGAAAAATATTAGAGATAGCTTTAGGGAATAGTCACAAACCTTTTTGGAAGGCCGAAGGTTTACGTAGCTTGTAAGGACTGAATGGGTCGAAGGTGACCAGCTCTTACCCCAGGGCATTAGGACAGTAGAATATATACTAGACATTGTAAAAGAAGTGTCCCCAGATAAGTCCTTACCTCCATCTCCATTAGCAAAACCTTTGATCATCGCTGGTCTTTAACTGCCTTCTACACAGGGGGTCGCACGAATTAATTATCCTCTAATGGTATTGATCCAAAGACCCTTATCCTTTGATACACTAAAGAAAAGCCTGGAGTCGGGACTGCTGGAGGCCAGCTGCCATGAACTCCTTTGAGTGAGTGGCCTGGACACCCCAGCTCACTCTTCCACTGCATTCTGTGTTGAGTTATTCATCCGTCGCTGAGTCAGGGGCTGCAGGACAGACCCCCACAGATGGTGACCCTGACGTATTGTCACAGGTTATTTTTCATTGATATAATTTTTCACAGTTATATATAGCATAGTAACTGTATTTTTCCAAGAATAGGAAAAAGATTAAATAGCATCATCATTGCAACTGTATTTGATTAAACACTCTGGACTTTCACGAGAAAATGCTGCCAATGGTGTCACATAATTTCGTGAATTGTCCTTCCCATGTTGCTCCCTGAAACTAGACTTAGATTCAGGAATGAGGGGCAGATGGTCATGAAAAATTAAGACAGAGATTCTCCACCAAAAATAAGCACGCCCAGTTATCCCACACTTTAGTCATCACCAATGTGATGTCAGTACAAATTGCACAGGTTAGAAAAACAACAACAACACTTTATCTTTTATGGGGCTGGCTGCAGTGGCTCATGCCTGTAATCTCAACACTTTGGGAAGCCAAGGGAGTCAGATTGCTTGAGGCCTGGAGTTTGACACCAGCCTGGGCAACAAAGTGAGACATTGTCTCTAATAAAAATCTTCTAAAAATTAGTGAGACATGGTGGTGCACACCTGTAGTCCCAGCTACTCGGGAGGCTGAGGCAGGAGGATCTCTTGAGTCCGGGAAGTCAAGTCTGCAGTGAGCTGTGATTACGCCACTGCACTCTAGCCTGAGTGACACCCTGTCTCAAAGAAAAGAAAACACGCACACAAAAAACCTGTTCTCCTTTATTTATAAACCACAGTTGAGAGCTGGGCTCCATAAAGGAGCATGCTGAAGGAGTACTGCTCTGCAAATCCCGAGCTGCTCTCTAGGTGGAGAATCTGACTTCAAATAGGATTTCGGTGTTTAAGATTGCAGTGAATTAAGTTACAAGCCACGGATCTTTACTCCCTGTGGTAGTATTATGCACCCCAATGTTACCATAGCCCCAAGGTGTACAGAGTAAATTTCCCTGCCCCTGACTTGGTTCTCAGCTATGTGACTTGCTTTGAACAATAGAATGTAACAGCGATGATGGCATACCAGTTTCAAGCCCAGGCCTTAGGGGAAACCACGTTGCTTCCACTCTCCCCTCTTTTCCTTTTGCCACCACCATGACTAGCCCACTGGCTCTATGAGGCAAAGAGCCATAAAAAGTAGAGCTGTTTTGGGCCGGGCGCGGTGGCTCACGCCTGTAATCCCAGCACTTTGGGAGGCCAAGGCGGGTGGATCCCGAGGTCAAGAGATCGAGACCATCCTGGTCAACATGGTGAAACCCCGTCTCTACTAAAAATACAAAAATTAGCTGGGCATGGTGGCGCATGCCTGTAATCCCAGCTACTCAGGAGGCTGAGGCAGGAGAATTGCCTGAACCCAGGAGGCGGAGGTTGCGTTGAGCCGAGATCGCGCCATTGCACTCCAGCCTGGGTAACAAGAGCGAAACTCCGTCTCAAAAAAAAAAGTAGAGCTGATTCCAACCTTGGAAGAATCAAGTTCAGGAGGACCCAATGCTTGAAGCAGAGCCACCCATATGAGCCCTGCCTAGATTAGTCAGATCCCAGAAAATCCACAGGTGCATGATCAAGAATAAATGATTGAACCACCGGGTTTTGGGGTAGTTGGTTACGTAGCAATGGATCATAACTGCAAAGACTAAGGAAACACACCAGCAGCAATCACGGTGCTGAGAAGCTCCTTATTCATGAGAAAGTCATATTAAAAGCTGGAATACCCACCGCAAAACAGTTCATCACTTTCATCAAAGCAGTCATTTACTCCATCGCAGCGCTGGGCCTGAGGGACACATAAACCGGAGGAGCATCTGAAAGATCCAACAGGGCAGGCTGCGGGCGACAGAAAATAGAAAGGCTTGGATAGATCGCTGAAAATCACTGACCACATTAGCAAAGAAATATGAGTGTGAAATGGTTAGCAAGCTGGCAGGGTACCAGGAATAATTATATAGTGTCTCCATCAAATGAAGGCTGCCAGTCATTGAAAGACAAAAATACAGAACGCAGAAGAGCAAAGAAGAAAGAGGTATCCTCCTGGGGCTCTGGGTGAACACTGCATTCACGTCATATCCACAAGCAAACTTCTCCCACCTCCATAGTCTAGTCTCAGCTCAATGACTTTGTCATTTACCTGAAGAATGGGAACGCTGAACATACCTAAGGGAGCCCAGCATCTTGAATGTGGAGTCTTTAGACTGCCCCAGAGAATTTTAAATTGACTTCTGGTGTCCCTGAATCTTCTGTGATCAGATGAATTATTCTGTATGTCTTAAATTACATTTTCTTTCTTTCTTTTTTTCTTTTTTTTTTTTTGAGACGGAGTTTCGCTCTTGTTACCCAGGCTGGAGTGCAATGGCGTGATCTCGGCTCATGCAACCTCTGCCTCCTGGGTTCAGGTAATTCTCCTGCCTCAGCCTCCTGAGTAGCTGGGATTACAGGCACGCGCCACCATGCCCAGCTAATTTTTTGTATTTTTAGTAGAGACGGGGTTTCACCATGTTGACCAGGATGGTCTCGATCTCTTGACCTCGTGATCCACCCGCCTCGGCCTCCCAAAGTGCTGGGATTACAGGCTTGAGCCACCGCGCCTGGCCCTTAAATTACATTTTCAAGTGAGCTGTGCTCCAAAACATATTGGTAAACACTGCTCTTATCACATTGGTCCTAGAGAGACTACTGACTGTCTGCAAACCCAGACCCCTGCCCCTACCTCCCTGTCCATTAGTCTTTCCTCTTCAACCAGGCTTCCGATCAATGATCCATTCCCTGATTCAAGATTGATTCCTGATATTTAAACATTCATCCTGAGCTTGTAGATAAACATTAGAGAATAAATAAATCCTTCCTCCCCTTGTCCAAAAGAATGGGGGAGAGTGTATGCTCAAGTCAAATGCAATTTTAATGGCACATGATGGAGTGGATGAGATGCTGGAAAATAGTTATGACTTGAAAAAACAATTAAAAATAAAATAGTTTACTTATCTACCTGTGACTCTGCTGGAAACTTTAATACTCTGATATTCAAGATGCAACATTCTGAACCCAGGACAAGGCCTATGAGGGAGTGGCAGAGAATGGTATGTCTAAAGAAATGTTCTCTCAAGTCATATCCTTGTGGACTCCTCAGTGAGCAACCTTGACTTTTCCCTCTTAAAATGGGTCACAGGTTTCCTGGGCATGTCACTATCTACTCTCTGCAGTTCTAATGACTTCCTTCACACATTGCCCTTTCCGATGAGCCCTTCCTGGCCACTCCTCCAGTAGTTTTCAGTATGAATTTCAAGCTCAACATTCTGAGGACTGATATTTGAACTCCCTCCACCAAACAACTCTCCCTGTGCAAGCACGGGTCAAAGCGAGTGACAAGTGTTGGCTTTGGATCCACTATATGCTGCTGTGAACATCATATTTACAGAGAATGGCAGCTAGCAAGAACAACAAAGCATTAAATGCCTTGTCTTTAAGGAATGATGTGAGAAATTATTTTTCAACTATAAATCAGTAACATTTAAAAGTTATATTGTTGTAAGGTGTCAGGAAGGGGTCCAGTTTCTGCTTTCTGCACATGGCTAGCCAGTTTTCCCAACACCATTTATTAAACAGGAAATCCTTTCCCCATTGCTTGTTTTTGTCTGGTTTATCAAAGATCTGATGGTTGTAGATATGTTGTGTTGCCATTCTCAGCAAACTGACACAAGAACAGAAAATGAAATACTGCATATTCTCACTCATAGGTGGGTGATGAACAATGAGAACACATGGACACAGGGAAGGGAGCACTACACACTGGGGTCTATTGGGGGGAATAGGGGAGGGACAGTGGGGGGGAGCTGGGGAGGGATAGCCTGGGGAGAAATGCCAAATGTGGGTGAAGGGGAGGAAGGCAGCAAAACACACTGCCATGTGTGTATCTATGCAACTATCTTGCATGTTCTGCACATGTACCCCAAAACCTAAAATGCAATAAAATAAATAAATAAATAAGGTTGCTATGATTATTCACACACAAAAAACTTATATTATTTCTTTAATATAGTACAGTAGTAATAAAGATGTAATTTTGTATATTATTTATATTATATATCATATATATTTTATATATTGTGTTTATATATTAAATATTTATATTTTATACTTGTATTATTTATTTATTTATTATAAAACTAAGTATGTAAGAGGAAATAGGAGAAATAAAGCAGTGTTCATTTCCTAAATTCTCACAGTTTAGAATTATCAAACGTCATCCTCCATGTGAGTATTTATTAAGGTTTTCTAAGGAAGCGATCCCAGGCTTACGTTGACTGATGTTGTAACTGCCGTATTCTACCAAAAGCGGCTTGTCCGAAAACCTCGAGCTGCACTGGAGCTGAATGTGGACCAGAGGGCTGGGCACGCGGAAAACTGTGTGATGATCCATATAGGAGCCACAGTACCTGAGGAGATAGATAAGAGTCAGGAGCACACAGCTGGAGGTTCTGTGGACTGCGTTTCTAATCAGGATGAATTCTCTAACACTTTGATCATTTGGTTTCCACAAACAGAGACGCGTACGGCAGAGACCATGGGAGTCAGTCATTCTAGTAACTTCTGCCCTCTCTCTTTTCTCCTCTGCCTAATAGAACAATGTAGCACCCATTGACCTGCTGCTTTCCAAACCAACGCTTATGACCCAAAGAAATATGGATTTAATTCTCCCAGTCCTCTCTCCTTTTACAATGTGAAAACCTGTGTAACACAAGAATTGCCTGCTTTTGTCCACAAGCCTCTCTGCCAAGGAAAGTGGAGTCCACTTGTTCAGGTTGAAAATATGCAAAGAATTCCAGCAAGACTAAAAGCAAAAGATAACATTATTTCAATCTAAATTGAAATCCTATTTGTACATGAGGGCTTGTCCTTGGCAAAAGTCCAAAGAATTAATGTATCTGTCTCCAATATTTCCCTACCTTGATTTTTTTTCTTATCTCTCATCACCTAATGCCCCTCAGTATCCCTTTGAGAAAAATATCCCTGCTGTTAGTAATTCTTACTACATTAGCACTGTGGTTCGTGGAGCATGCAGTATTATTATACTGCAGGCCTGAAAGTTAGTTCACCGCCTGTATAGGTGAGGCTTTTCCCACGGTGAAACCCATAAGCTTGATGGGAGACAGCAGACACAGGCTTGGGGGTAACGACCTCTACTGGAACCTGTGATGCCAATCACTCCAGTCCCCGAAAGCACCTGGGAAACAGGCATGTTCCATGGATCAGACACTGGCATTCAGGAGCACAGATAATCTATGATTTTAAGGACTAAAGGAGAAAGCGTTCATGTGTTATTCAGGAAAGATCTTCTGAAATTGGCTGAAGTACAGGAACTGATGAGCTGTTAGACCAACTTCTGAGATATGAGGAAGATATGGGCTAACTGGGAGCCCGGGTTTGAGAGGCACCTGAAAGAGAAGCCAAGCCAGAGTTGGCCATCTTGAGACCAGACTCCTGTGCTCTTAAAAACATGTTATGTTATCTGAATCTCATAGTGATTTTCTTTATGTTCACCATTAACACTCAGTAGTGTTTCTGTGCAGAGATGAGCCTTGCTAGGCATGTTAAGGGGAATCAAGAGGAAAGAGAGCACACGCTTGGGCGGGAGTTTAAAGGGGAGAATATGCAATGAGGCATGATGGTGGCTTATGAAATGCAAGTTTTAAAAGTGAAAGACTGGAGACAGCCAGCAAGAATCAGTTTCTATCGACAGACACATGATAAGTGAGGAAACTAACACATAAAGATGTGAACAACTTCCTAAAGTTCAAATAGCCAGGAAGTCGAACCAAGATTTGGATACCAATCGGCCGGAGGCAGGAGAATCACTTGAACCCAGGAGGTGGAGGTTGCAGTGAGCCAAGATCACACAAGAGTGCTCAACCTTGGTGACAGAGCAAAACTCTTGTCAAAAAAAAAAAAAAAAAAAAACTGTATCTCAAAAAGAAGAGAACTATTCAATTGAGCCTATTTAATCTGTCATAGATTTAGAAGCAAATCAACAACAACAATTAAGAGACAAATTAAGAGTAAGCACCTGGTAGATTGACCCTAAGTCCCTCGATTTCTGATTAGCTTCAACCCATTTTCCAGCCTCAGGATCCAGCTAGGCCAACTGGGACTCTCCTACCACACAGAATTGGTTAATGGTCTCTAACTGTTTTTTTTTTTTTTTAACCAGAAAACTCCCAATTTATTATATTCCCCCATGGATCCAGGACTCGAAAAATTCATCTGCCAAATACTCTTGTGAAGTGTGGAATATACACGTCTGTAACCCAGCAGCAGAGAGCAGTGGTGGGGCAGGAGCGCTCAGACACGGGTGTGAATCCTGCCCCAGTTACTACTAATGAGCTGCATGACCTTGAGCAAATTACATAACTGCCATATCCCTCAGTCTCCCTATCTGTAAATGGTAAAGTGCAAACCCTTTGAGGACAAGGGACAGGCAGCTGTGAACCCTTCATCAGATGCCTAGTCACTTACATGTGCTCATTAATTTCCCACCATCCATGCTCACAGCCTTTCATATTCTTCTTGGTTATTGAATAGTTGTGGAATTTCAGTGCTATGCCAAGTGTTGACAGAGAAGTCTGTGAAAACAAACGTTAAGTCAGAAAAAACGCTTCAGTCGAAGGATGTATTGACTCAGTCCTGCGGCTGTTTTAAGGTCACTGTACCCTCTGTGCTCTGTGGCCCTTGGTGGAGTGCAGTTCTCCTGAGCAAAGCAGATGAGGAGGCAACCTGGTGAAGAAGGAAGCAGGCAGCCACCTGTTCAGGGAGCAGCTGCCGTCCCAGGTGGAGCAGGCTGACTTAGGACATATCAGCATCTCTGCGTTCCAGTTTCTCTCTGTTAGTGTGAACTTAACTTTAAAAACACCCACTTGTTAATGAGTGTAAACACCCTCCTCTTTTAATATTCACAATGACACAGTTGATTTAAAGCATCATTCAGACTCTTTAGATAAAGGAGAAATGAATCAGCATCCTCTTCATATTAAATTCAGTATTTCTGAAGGCTGTTAGTGAGTCACCCCTCGAGCTTCTTGGAAGACCTCAAAAGAGAAAGCTGCCTATGTGTATGAGACACACATTGTGTGTATGTGTGTGTGTGTGTGTCACGCACGTGCACACACACACACACTATGCAACTGACTTATCTGTTGCATTTTGTGGTATACGTGTGTATTATGTCTGATACGACATAAAGTTTTAGTTTGATTTTCTTCACCCAGGAATTATTCAAGGAATTTTTACATTTAAGAGAGTTAAATTTGGGTTCATCCATTTTCAAGCTTTCTAAAATTCTCTCTTAATTGAATGAGAGTATCATTTATAGTGCTTTAAATTTTTTAAATTTTGGGATCAAGTTTATGAATACTTCATGGCCGCTTTTGTAAAAGGAATAGTCTGCATATATATAATACCACCCAGGAGGACAAACTTGCCCTCTCCTGCTCAGACTCGCTGCTCATTGAGGCCCTGCATTTCTGCTGCCCTGAAGCCTTGAGAATCTGGCAGTGAAAGGGTCCAGCACCTTTATGTCCTAATCACTTTGGAAATGTTTTTAATAGTTATTTTTTTAATTTAAGGATACACGCTAGCCAGGCGTGGTGGCTCACGCCTGTAATCCCAGCACTTTGGGAGGCCGAGGCGGGTAGATCACGAGGTCAAGAGATCGAGACCATCCTGGTCAACATGGTGAAACCCCGTCTCTACTAAAAATACAAAAATTAGCTGGGCATGGTGGCGCGTGCCTGTAATCCCAGCTACTCAGGAGGCTGAGGCAGGAGAATTGCCTGAACCCAGGAGGCGAAGGTTGCGGTGAGCCGAGATCGCGCCATTGCACTCCAGTCTGGGTAACAACAGCGAAACTCCATCTCAAAATAAATAAATAAATAAAAGGATACATGCCATCAAGATATTGACACCAACTTACAGGTTTGGGTAGAGTAATGAAATTATTTGAATGATTATCACTATGCACAAATAAACATTATGCATCAAGCACGCTCCTGCCTCAGAGTCCCTGCCTCAGCTGTTGCCTTTGCCTGCGACATTCTTATCCCATTCACAAGGTTAGTTCCCTCATCTTTCAGGTTTATCTGCAAATGTTCCCCTGTCAGCAAGACTTTCCCTGAGCATCCTATTTAAGATAACAAACACCTAACTTGTTACCCCACACCTCCCACCCCCAACTCAAGCTATAGAGCCCCCTTCCCCGCTTTACTCTTCTCCATAGCATTTTCTCTTTATGACACAAATTACGCGTATTTATCTTGTTTGTTTACGACTTGCCTTCCCATACTGGAAGGTAAGCTCCGTGAGAACAGGGCTGCTTCTGTGTGTGTGTGTGTGTGTGTGTGTGTGTGTGTGTGTGTGTGTGTGATTTCATGGATTCCCCAGTGTCCAGAATCGTGCCTGAGTGCCTGGCCCATAGTATTCATTCAGTAATACTTTGAATAAATGTAAACGACATGCTGCTTGCCACTTGCATCTAATTCATCTACATTGCTATGCCACACAATAATGATTTTATATGTATATGCTGAATGAACAAAGGTTACACTTTGCCCTGTCTCCATGTGATATTATAGGTGGAGAAAGAAAAAATAGTTTACTAAGATTTTTTTTTGAAAAGCATAAATGCCCTGTCAAACACCAGAAGGAGAGACAGATGATAGATAGATAGATAGATAGATAGATAGATAATAGATAATAGATAGATAGATATTTCATATACATTTGTACTCTGATTTGCTTATACAACTGAAACATATACAGTTGTCCCTTGGTATCTGTGAAGGATTGGTTCCAGGAACCCCACAGATATCAAAATTCTCTGCTACTGAAGAATGTTATATAAAATTGTTTAGTATTTGCATGTCATCTATGCACATCCTCTCCTATACTTTAAATTATCTCTGTAGATTACTTACAATACCTAATAAGATCATATTCTATATAAACAGTTGTTATACTGCATTGGCTTTTATTGGCATTATTTATTGTTGTGTTTTATAGTGTGTTTGCAAAATTTTTTGATATGTGGTTTAATCCACAGATGCCAAACCTGCGGATACAGAGGGCTAACTGTATTGCCTAATCCAACTCATCATTTTATTATTGTTCCTATTACAATGCTGGTGATGAAGTAATTAAGAATTGATAAATGTGCTCTATCATAATAAAATGATTGTTTGAACCTTCAACAATGCCTTTGCATTTTCATACAAATAAAATTAATTTGAGAAACAAGCCCCAGTCTGCTAAGAGCAGGTCATTTATGGGCAGAGGGTTGAAATTACAGAAAAGTGTTGCACTGTAAATAATGTATTTCAATAATACCAAAATTTTATAAAATTAAGCAATATTCTTTTTGTAATTAAAAAATTAATGTCATGAAATTCATTCTGCTCTAAAAATAGAGCAGTAATATTTTTCTAAATCACTGGTAAAACTCGGCTACCTGAAATTTCCAGGTGCACTTGCATTTTGGAGGGTAGTAGCTCGGGTAATATGGACTTGAAATCTTCCCTTCAAAGCCAGTTATTTCTTTCACCAACACTGTGTTTTCACACCCTGAAAAAGATACCCAGTGACACACAATGATTCACAGCCGTGAGATCATGGAAAAATACGCTTCATACATTTATTTTATTACTAATGCACACTTCCTTGATCAACAAGCTTTATACATTTCTTAAACTTTGGGTTTTTTTTTTTTCTTCAGAAGAAAGAAATAGCACCCCACAGATATATAGCTAAAATACTTATTCTCAAATTCTATATTTGTTTTCAAACGATATGTTTTGTCTGCATATCTGCAGGATGCTATCACTTTCTTTAAAAACATAGTTCTGAGGTTGGTCCATGGCTCACGCCAGTAATCTCAGCACTTTGGGAGGCCGAGGCGGGTGGATCACGAGGTCAAGAGATTGAGACCATCCTGGCCAACATGGTGAAACCCCATCTCTACTAAAAATACAAAAAATTAGCTGGGCATGGTGGCGCGTGCCTGTAGTCCCAGCTACTCAGGAGGCTGAGCCAGGAGAATCGCTTGAATCCAGAAAACAGAGATTGCAGTGAGCAGAGATCACACCACTGCACTCCAGTCTGGTGACAGAGCAAGACTCCATCGCAAAAAAAGAAAGAAATAAATAAAGGAAATGAAATAAAATTATGACTGATACTACATTAAATAAATTAACGAAATAAAATGAAAACATAGTTCTGAACTCAGTGACACCAGCAACAGCTGAACAGCAACCTCTCCTCAGAGGCCTGAGTTTCATCCCACATATTCCTTCCTCTAAGCTCTAAACTGTAATAATCCCAACCTCTTTCCTTTGTTCACCCAGCCCTAGGGATGACAGTTGCTTCCGGCATGTCTTACATCCATGATACCTTACATTTCTCTTCATGTCCTTTTTGCCTTTCGAGTAACTTTATTAACACCTCTATACTATGTTAATAGTTCTTATTTAATTCATCCTTTCAAAGTAACTAATATGGTCTCTCTCTTCTGACTGGACCCTTATTCAGAGTCCCAGCACAGCCTCCAGAAAGATAGAAATAGGCTATCATAACAAATATTTCTAAAAGTGACATCTCTGTAATTGGAGAAGACTTACTTTGTTCTGGAATGACCTCAAAATATGCCCGGATTCCTGAGACCCTCTGTATATGAGGAGACTTAAATGTCACCAACATGAGATTATTTGTAGAAACAAACGACATTAATGTTCTTGTGGGTTCACAAATTCTGAAAGCAGATAATAAAACAGAAGTACATGAATAGTAAGTCATTTGAGAAATGGGTTTCCTGTTCAAGGAATAGGGTCTCCATTCAAAACGACTCCACGCATTTCCTGGGTCATCCATTCAATCCACTCACTCAGTTCTTGGGAGTCTCCCCCAGTCAGATCCTCATCCATTAGTAGCCACAGGGCACTACAGAGCCGGAAAACGTAAACACATTTTTGTGTGGGAACCTCCACTGGAGAATAATCTGGGATGGCTGTCACTGGATGCTCCTTGAACGGAAATACGGTAGAAAAGTCATGTATCGGCCGGGCGCGGTGGCTCAAGCCTGTAATCCCAGCACTTTGGGAGGCCGAGGCGCGTGGATCACGAGGTCAAGAGATCGAGACCATCCTGGTCAACACGGTGAAACCCTGTCTGTACTAAAAATACAAAAATTAGCTGGGCATGGTGGCGCGTGCCTGTAATCCCAGCTACTCGGGAGGCTGAGGCAGGAGAATTGCCTGAACCCAGGAGGCGGAGGTTGCGGTGAGCCGAGATCGCGCCATTGCACTCCAGCCTGGGTAACAAGAGTGAAACTCCGTCTCAAAAAAAAAAAAAAAAGAAAAGAAAAGAAAAGAAAGAAAGAAAGAAAGAAAAGAAAAGTCATGTATCTAATGGCTAAGGTCCTAGACTCTGCCCTAAGGAAAACTGGATTCACAATTCAGCTCCATCACTTAAATGGATGCAAGACGTGGGGCTTGAATCTTTGTAAGCACCAGTTTCTCTTCTACGCAATATTAGTGTTACCAGAAGGGAGGCCATGTGAGCTGCCCAGGTCCTTGGCATTTTAAGAAAAGAATTGAGACTGGGCGTGGTGGCTCACGCCTGTCATCCTGGCACGTTGGGAGGCCAAGGGGGGCGGAGGCCTCGGGACCACAGGCACGCACCACGCCCGGTAGCGGTGTTTAGCAGAGACGGGGTTTCACCATGTTGGCCAGGATGGTCTCGATCTCTTGACCTCGTGATCCACCCGCCTCGGCCTCCCAAAGTGCTGGGATTACAGGCGTGAGCCACTGCGCCGGCTTCTGGGTTTTAGGTACTCCCTGTGAGGTCCCTGTCAGCTACCCCTTACCTGGATGAAGGCTTTGGTCCACGCTTCATCCAGGTGCATTGTCACTGTATGCAGATGAAGGGACGGCTGGTGCTTGGCCCGAGGCCAGTCCAGGGCCTTTCTCTTCAGCCTGAGCTGTGGCAGAGGCGGGAAGGCTGTGGGGTGATAGGGCTTTTCCTTTTGGCTTAGCTTTAGGAGGTTTGCGTTAATTGGTTAATTGGTCTTCGGTTCCCGACCCCCACTCCCCATCTTGGTATTTTCCCTTGAATCAGCTTTAGGAAGTCAGCACAAATTGGCCTTAAGTTCCCTGCCTCCAGACCCTATTCTGCCTCAGTAGTAATAACAGTAGTATGCTCCTCGTGGCATTGTGCTGAGGATTAAATGAGATAACTATGTCTGAAAGGATGAAAATGAGCTGAAAATGACGGAGTAATGGGCAACAGCGGCAAACTTTTCACTGCGTATCCTTATATCGTGTTTGAATTTTCAACATTCACACTCATCACCAAAATATAAATTCCTACACACACACAGAAAGCGTTATTACATACATCCATAGGCACTGCCAAAAATAAGATAGTTTATGTACCTTTTTAGCACAGTGAGTAATAAATAATTTTGTAATAAGGCCTAATTCATTATTAGCTTATCAAATATTAAGCACTCATAAATAAATATCTACTATTAAGCAAAAGATACTAGGGTATGTATATCTGTGTGTAAATACATATACATGAATGAAAAGTCTTATGCTAAAAGATAACAGAAATTTGTTCTGAATAATGAGATTGTGAAGTAATTGATACTGTTTCTGCTGGCCTAATTTTCCACAATAAATGAGTTATCTTCGTAACTAGAAAATATTTTAATTGTTTACTAATGCAATGCAATCATCCTAGGATATTTATTCTCACTGTTATTTCAATAAATGTAAAATTAACGTATCTGTTATATTTCAGGTGTATTGGCTGAAGTTCTTGCTGTACTGACTTTGGGAGTGAGTATCTGCTACAAGTGGAAAAGAAACATTGAATCTGATGGACTACTAAGTAGGTCAGTCTGACCCCATGAGTGCACACAAAAAACTGTTTAAAACAAAAAATCCAGGGGGAACACAGACACTGTAAAACGAGGCTGTAAAAAGTCTTTTTGCCCACCAAGAAGAGTGCCTGCGTCCTACCTGTACAAGATGCTGCTCCGGATCGGCAAGAGGGAGTCGTAAATGGTCAGGGAGTCAGTGACACAGTTGTCGGCTTCGATTTGAAGGGACTTGATTGAGAGACGAATCAGGTAGCCCATTATGGCCACCAGCTTGAAGTGACACATCAGCCTCCCTGAGGTTGAAGAAATCTCCAGCGGGTAGTGGAGAGACAGATGCTCTGCGTAGACGTGCTGAGAGCAGCCTTTGTCTGTGGAGACAGCACCATTTTCTTTCTTTTCTTTTTTTTTTTTTTACGAAAGACTTTTCTAGAAATCTTTACAGAGAAAGGAAAGCGCAAAAGAGGTCATGTGAAGGACATATGCTGCCTTTGCCAGCCTAGGTCCATTTCCCTGCCTTCTGGCAACAGCCCTGGATTCTGTCTTTAGAAAATACCCTTACTCTGTCCATATATTTTGGTTGGGGTTAAAGTCACCCCTAGCTTCAGAGGTGGGCCCATAACCCAGGCTGGTCAATCAGAATCAAAGAAGTCATTTCAAGAATAGGCGTGTCAGCCAATCCGGACAATGAGAGTCCCAGGACTTCTGCAAGAGCGGTCAGGATATACCTGGAGGTGTTTCCACCAGGTTGAGAGAGGGATAAATCGTAAGTTTCGATCTGCTTGGTGGTCCTTGTTGCAACCACAGCGGAGAGCACACGTGATAACGAAGCCCCCACAGAAGCAGGCAGAGATGCAGAGCTCTGATGAGATTTTTATTTTAGATCCTAGACTCAACCATGACTAACGCCAGCACACTCCATGTATGTCCCACTTACATGAACCAGTCAAGCGTCTTTTGTGCTTAAGCCAGTATAAATGTGTTTCTGTCACTTGCAATTTAAAAAGCAGTAACAAATACCATCATGAGAAAACGGAAATGACAGCCAAAAACGTGTTGACCTGGGGGGAGAACCACATGAAAGACTTTACCAGATCCTATGGTTGACGAGTAATCCGACCGAAGCCCAGCTGCATTGAGAAAGTACATAGAGAAAAGACATGAGTCTCGTCAGTTCATTTTGGTAGAATTTGGCTTAGTAAAAATTATTTTCAGTCCTTCTTTAAAAGAAATCAAATACATCTGGGATTTACTTTATTTTTTAATTTTATTTATTTTTGTTTGTTTGTTTCGTTTTTTTTGTTGTCATTTTTCTGAGACAGAGTTTTGCTCTTGTTGCCCAGGCTGGAGTGCAATGGCGTGATCTCGGCTCACCGCAACCTCCGCCTCCTGGGTTCAGGCAATTCTCCTGCCTCAGCCTCCTGAGTAGCTGGGATTACAGGCACGCGCCACTATGCCCAGCTAATTTTTTGTATTTTTAGTGGAGACGGGGTTTCACCATGTTGACCAGGATGGTCTCGATCTCTTGACCTCGTGATCCACCCGCCTCGGCCTCCCAAAGTGCTGGGATTACAGGCGTGAGCCACTGCGCCTGGCCCAGGATTTACTTTAAAATAATCCAGCAAGGATGGGGTAGTAGTTTAGGGATTTAGAGATCAAATAGAACAGTCGTGGGTTGAGAGTTATGGAAGCTGAATAAAGGGTACAGACTTCACTACACTGCTCTCTCTTCACCTTTGTGTCCTTGAAATTGTAGTTGCAAGCTTCAAATGGTTTCAAAGGTAAAAAAGCACAAACAAATATGATATTAGTCCTATATATGAAATACTACATGGGATACAGAATTTTCTAAAGATTTCTTATTTATTTAACAAATATTTATCAGCCACTTACCATATGCCTACTGTATGTGTGTGTGTATATATAATATATATACTTATATAGATAACATATATGTATCTATGGTATGTGTACTTATATGTATATATGTATACATACACATACATTTATGTTTATAACATGTATTCATATGTGTATTTTTATAAAAATTTAAATCAAGAGAAAACTGCATAAATTTTGAGTTATGCAACAATTAAACCATTTTACTATCAAGGCAAACAATGACGTGCATTTGGGGCTATGAAGCAAGCTGTTTTGGAGTGCTGGGCAGCATTGCATAAGAGAGGTACAGTTCCGTCTGGGAGGTAATCCCTCATCACAATGTTCACTCTAATCACGGCAAGTAACGGGAGAGCTGCAGGAAGGAATGCTAAAGGAGAATTACCCAACAATCACCATTTAGTACCACAGAGTCCATGTCCACAGCCAGACCCTGCAAGCTCCCCACAGAGGTCCGATTTATGATGCTTGTCTGGATGGAATCCTTCAAGATGGCGGCCACACAGTCTTCACAGAAGATGTGGCCTTTCGCACGTGGCATGACAAACACAATCCAAAAGTGGACAAGGAGGCCACCCTTGTTGTTGGTGCTATAAAGAAAAAAGAGAGACCGTCAGGGACCTCATAGGACTTTATAGAGAACCCGTACCCAGCTGATAGACTCAAGGTAAGGCCGGTTAGCACGTCCTTCAGCTGAAGCTAGTGCCCGTCTTTAGGCAGTCATTGGCTTCTGTTAGGAAGACTGACAAAGGACAGCATCATGTAATATGTATTCAGACATTTGTATTGGATCCAAATCTAAAACCATTACTGTAGAGTTGCATCTCCATGGAGAATATACTATTTCTCTGGATATCAGTCAGTATTCACTGCCATTAAAATATAAAACCACTATAATGTATGATACTCTGCCATGTCAGGGCACTGTGCTAAATCTGCTTTATTCCAGTAAATCTAATGAGAACGT
The DNA here is from genome assembly GCA_031835075.1 of Saguinus oedipus. Classification (NCBI taxonomy): domain Eukaryota; kingdom Metazoa; phylum Chordata; class Mammalia; order Primates; family Cebidae; genus Saguinus; species Saguinus oedipus. Next base: position 96,024,828 of record CM063184.1, on the reverse strand, counting down.
CCTATTATTATTCCAGTTTTATAGGAGGAAACTGAGGCCAAATACAACTCCAAGACACGTCTAGTAGCAGATCCAGTAATTAAGCCCACTTTGACTTCCAGTCTGCTCCCGGAGCCTGAGCCCCTAATGGCATCAATGCTGCCATGTTTTATGAAGGGAACAGAAGATGGTGTTCTGCAGTAAATGACCCGGGAAATGGAAGGTTAAGGAGACTAATCGAGTGGCTTTACTTCAAGACGTCTCAGAGTTTTTATATATCAAAGTGGATTGTGACTGTCCGCAGATATTGGGAGTGGGTGGGGTTGGATATAATATAATATACAATCTTTTCTAAAAATTATTTGACCGCAAAAGCCCTTGTTCCTCAGAAGATCGCTAGTGACCAGTTTTTCACTGAACATTAAGCAATCATGGTCTGGTAAATAGATACAGATCCAAGATGGCTGATCGCTAACAGCTCCGGATTGTAGCTCCCAGTGAAAGCTCAGAAAACGTGAGGACGCCACATTTTCAGAGGAATTTTCGTCGCCCACGGACCAGAAGATTTCCAGTGGAGGAGCCCCGCGGGTCGCCAGCGCGACTTCTGTGGCCGGCGCAGCGGTTTTGCCGTCGCCTCGGCGCGGCAGCTCTTCGTGCACAGTGAGCGGGGCTGGTTCCCCTACTGACTGGTGTTTGGAGCTCCGGGAAGGCAGAGCCGCTTGTTGCGGACTCAAGAAGGAAGCCAGACCGGAGATTCCCAGGCAGAAGAGCACCATCAGTCTTACCGCTGCTGTTTTGGCCGGCGCAGTGGGTTGCTCGGATTCCAGCACTGGGAATCAACAAATTGGACATCCTCTCAGGAACCTAATCAGAAAGGCGCTAATTGTAAAGACATCAGATGGATAAAATCACAATAAAGGGAAAAAAACAGCCTAAAAAGGCCGAGAAAACTGAAAGTCAGAACCCCTCTCCCTCTACAGGGGATAGTAATTCCTCATCAGCAACGGAACAAGCCCTAATGGAAGAGGACTGTGTTCCAGTATCTGAAGGAGGCTTTAGAAGGTGGATGGTAAAAAACCTCTGGGAATTGAAACAACTTGTTCTAACCCAATGTAAAGAAACTAAGAACTTTGAAAAAAGGTTAGACGAAATGTTAAAAAGAATGGACAATATAGAGAGGAATATAAATGAACTAATGGAGTTGAAAAATACAACACGAGAACTTAGTGAAATATGCACAAGTTTGAATAGCCGAATTGATCAAGCAGAAGAAAGGATATCAGAGGTCGAAGACCGACTTCATGAAATGGAACGAGAAGACAAGAATAGAGAAAAAAGGATAAAAAGGAATGAGCAAAGTCTCCAAGAATTATGGGACTATGTGAAAAGACCTAATCTACGTTTGATAGGTGTACCTGAATGTGATGGAGAGAATGAATCCCAGCTGGAAAATATTCTTCAGGATATTATCCAGGAGAATTTTCCCAGTCTAGCAAAGCAGGATACCATTCAACCTCAGGTAATACAGAGAACACCACAAAGATATTCCTTAAGAAGAGCAACCCCAAGACACATAATTGTTAGATTCACCAGGGTTGAAACAAAGGAGAAAATACTAAGGGCAGCCAGAGAGAAAGGTCAGGTTACCCACAAAGGGAAGCCTATTAGACTTACAGCAGATCTCTCAGTAGAAACCCTACAAGCCAGAAGAGAGTGGGGGCCGATATTTAACATCCTCAAAGAACAGAAATTTCAGCCCAGAATTTCATATCCTGCCAAACTAAGCTTCACAATTGAAGGAAAAATAAAATCTTTTATGAACAAGCAAGTACTCAGAGATTTTATTACCACCAGGCCTGCTTTACAAAAACTTCTGAAAGAAGCATTACACACAGAAAGGAACAACCAGTATTCGCCTTTCTAAAAATATACCAAAAAGTAAAGAACATCAACAGAAAGAAGAATTTACATCAACAAATGGATAAAATAGCCAGTTAACATCAAATGGCAGTAATCTTAAATTGAAATCGACTAAATTTTCTAATTAAAAGATACAGCCAAAATCTAATGGTATACTATATCCAGACCTATTTCATATCCAAAGATATACATAGACTAAAAACAAAGGGTTGGAGAAAGATTTACCAATCAAATAGAGAAAAAACCAAATAAATAAAAAGGAGTTGCAATTCATGCATTTGATAAAACAGATTTCAAATCAACAAAGGTAGAGTGGTATAAGGATCAATGCATCCTAACACCCAGATACATAAGACCCATAAAGAGATTCAGACTCAATGAAACAGAAAATTAATAAGGATATCCAGAATCTGAACTCAGATCAGTAACAAGTAAACTTAATAAGCAAACTCTCCACTTTAGATAAATAAAATATACGTTCTCCATTTTAAATACATAAAATAATGATCGGCCATTATTAATAGCCATTTATAGAATAAAGCAATATTTTTGTTCTCTCTCCCTCTTTTTCTTCCTCTCTTTTCCTTTCAAAAAAAAAAAAAGACCCTCTATATCCTCTCTTTCTCTCAAAAAAAAAAAAAAAAAAAGTTACTTTCTTTTGGCTAAAGTTACAAAAAAAAAAAAAAAAAAGAAATAATGTTCTGTGCTTTGTCTTTGACTCCACCCTCCACCCTCCACCCAGTACGATAGACAAGTTTATGGCCATTTTGCACAGCAGCACTGCTGTAGGGATCCGGGATTCGAGCTGTGGAGAAAGCAGGGATTTGGTGGATACAGAATAAAAACACAGCATGGACGCCGGGCAGTGAGTTGAGTCACTAGTTGTGCTAATACAGCATGAATCCCAAACAGCCCCAAGAAGCTACTTGGGAATGGTGGAATCTCAGCCTTTTCATAGCTTTGAATGGAATTTAAAGCAATGGACACGGAAATCCCAAAACGGGGGACACGCATTACCTGACATCTGCAACAACACACTGCTCATAAAATCTGGAGAAGGCAGATGTTGTATAAACCAGGTTTATCTGAAAAAGAAGAGTTGAGGTAGCTGGAGTGTTTCCTACTTGGCTTCCTTTTACAGTATCTATCGTGGTGTAGGCCCAGGCTCTGACAGTCAACAAGGAGAAGTGTGATCCTCAAAATAGAGGCCCCTAATCCCACACCAGACATTATTTCTTGAATTCAAATAAATTCTTACTTCCCGCAAAAATCTTGGGTGACTGACTTTTATTCTGCTCTCTGTGAAGAATCAGTGACCTTCAATCATTTATTGCTCTCTTTAAATTCAAGCTTAACTTCTGCATCTTCCCACCCCAGAGGTTGATTTTCTCCACAGTTAACACATCAAACTCATTTAAGCACATTTTCATAGTACAGTGTCTGACTCAACGTCTTTTCTATCTGCACCAGCGTTGACTATATTCTTAAGGACACATTCCCATATTAGCCACTAGGGGGCGAGTGGTACCCACAGCCAAGTCCACCAGCCCCCTTCAGAACAAACTCTAGGGAAGGGACCTGGCCCTCCCAAACCTTCATTATTTGATCTCAAAGGAGAGTTCTATTTCAATAGATTTACCTTCTTGGCCCTCATCCAGCATTTCTAAAAACCAAACTCACTCTCTTCTCCCAAGTCATCTTCTCTGGTATCCCCTTCCTACATAATTTGAAAACCACCTATATAATTGCCCATGATTAAAAAAATAATAACTTTTTTAACCCTTAGAAATTACAAAGTGTAGTGGAAACTTTATGAGCTGCGGAGTTTAAATTCACTGTGCAACACAGAACAAGGCTAACCCTGTTTGGCCTTCGCGGTTGCTGTTTTCTTTTCCTTTTTCACCTATGAAGCGGTAATCAAAGCACCCACCTCTTGGGGATAATTTGAGAAATAATTGGTATACAGTCATATGCCACATGACATTTTGGTCAGTGAAAGACCACATATATGACAGCAGTCCCATAAGACTATGATGGAGCTGAGCACCTCCTACTGTCTAGTGATTTGTGTCACAATCGCCTTTACCGTTCAGTACAGTGACATGACCATCCGGGCTTGTGGCTTAGGAGCAGCAGTCTATACCATCTAGCCTGGTCAAGCCCAGTAGGCCATTCCAGCCACGTCTGGGTACATACACTCTGTGATGTTTGCGCCACAGTGCATAGAAAGCATTCCATAAGCAAAAGCTACTCTGAGCACTATTGTGTTTGATTTTCCCTCTCTCACCACCTTCCTCATTCCACACAGCCAGTCACCATGTCAAGGTCATCACTATGACGACCCCTCCAGTACTGTGGAAATGCACATTGACAGCAACCTTCCAGTTGGTGATATGTGCCAAGAGCCACCAATGGAGACTTTTCTATTTGGCCAAGTAATCATACTTTTAGGAAGCCACGTAAGAGAGTAATTGGAGATCCTCACAAGTAATGAGGCAGTTTCACCGTCACATTATCTACGGCAAAAATTGGAAACAGCCGAAACATCCAATAAACAGGGATTTGCTAACTTTGAGGCTATTGTAACTTACATTTTTAAAGGAAGATTTACTTGTATAGAAGCATGCAATAGCACGTTAAGAGAAAATACTAGATAAAACTGAATATAACATCCCAATATTGCACTATTTGCTATGCTTGTGTGTTCCAGAATAAAAAGCAGCTTTATCTCTGGTGATAACATGAAAGAAGATATTGGTTTTGAAAACACAGTCATCTGAATTTTGCTAATTTTTATAATAAATATTTATTAGTCCTATAATGAGAAAGTTATTTTTTTTTACCATGAAGAGATTGCCAGTGCACCAAGGTTGAAATAAATGTGTACAATAATGGAATTAATTGGCATGCATGGAACCAGAACTGGAAGATACTTTAAAGGCCATCTGATTCAATTCCTTTATTTTATGGATAAAATAAAGGAAACTGAGAAAGCTTTTTTTTTTTTTTTCACATTGGAGCATGGGGGCGGAGGGAGAAATTCTATCTTAGAGCCAAGATGTGCTAAATTTCATGTTTTCCTCTGAGAGCTTCCTTTGTCTACCCCGCCCTCTACTTCCCTAAACCCTGCTCACCCCTGACACCTGTGGTCCCCTCCAGCTCCACCCCCGCTGCCCCCAAACCCACTCTAACCCCTTCTGCCCCATCAGCTCACCACTTGCTGCACAGTGCGTGTCACAGAAAGGAATTCCCTGGATTCCTTTTGTTGGTATTCCGGCAGAAATTCAGCGTTGGTGATGCGAAACATCCCAGCGAAGTAAAAAGCGTCTTTGCTTTCTGTCTTACCTGTAAATGGGAGAGAACGTGACCGGGAGGCTTTCCCAACTGGGTGGCAGTAAGGAATTGTCTGAGCTGTGTCCGTGAGGCTCCCGAAATAATTTTATTTTAGGCAGCTACACATCTAACTGGTTTACAGCCCGTGCAGTTTTAAATGTAGTAAACAACATCCATTTCATCAGCAGCAAATAACATATCTCAGAATATTTCTCCCATCTGCTCTGGCAACTGCTTACGAGCAAGATTGAAAGGATCTCATGGCCCTTGTGTGTTACTTTCTTGTGGCCCATACACACCCCGCTTTATCATAATTTCTCCCTGTCTGTCTCCTTTATGGGCTCTCTGAAGGAATAAACAGTGATTTATTTGGATTCCTCAGCCTCTCATGTAGGCAGTGCCTGGCTTAGCTTTGAAGTTCAATAGATGTTTGAGGGACGGAAGGGAGGGACAAAGTGGGTAGAGGGGGAGCGAGGGAAAGAGAGAGAGAGAGAGAGAAGAGAGAGGGGAGAGAGAGGGGAGAGAGAGGGGAGAGAGAGGGGAGAGAGGGGGAGAGAGAGAGAAGAGAGAGAAGAGAGGAGAGAGAGGAGAGAGAGAGAGAGAGGAGAGAGAGAGAGAGGAGAGAGAGAAGAGAGAGAGGGGAGAGAGAGAGAGAAGAGAGGAGAGAGAGAGAGGAGAGAGAGGGGAGAGAGAGAAGAGAGAGAAGAGAGGAGAGAGAGAGAGGAGAGAGAGAGAGGCGAGAGAGAGAGGAGAGAGAGGAGAGAGGGAGAGAGAGAGAGGAGAGAGAGAGAGAGAAGAGAGAGAAGAGAGAGAAGAGAGAGAAGAGAGGAGAGAGAGGAGAGAGAGAGAGAGAGGAGAGAGAGAAGAGAGAGAGGAGAGAGAGGGGAGAGAGAGAGAAGAGAGGAGAGAGAGAGAGGAGAGAGAGGGGAGAGAGAGAGAGAGAAGAGAGAGGAGAGAGAGAGGAGAGAGAAGAGAGAGAGAGAGAGGAGAGAGAGGAGAGAGAGAGAGAGAGAGAGAGAGAGAGAGAGAGAGAGAGAGAGAGAGAGAGAGAGAGAGAGAGGATATTCCCACTCAGCACAAGGCCCAGCACATTAACTAAATTAAAAAGAAGTTGCAACATCTGTGAGTGATAGGAAATAGCTTCCCTTGTAAAATCCATCCTAGGTCACTTTAGCCCCAGGAAGTGCAGGGAGGCTGGGGAGGGGAGCAGGCATCTCGGGATAAGGTGCGGGGGCTTGAACTCCTGTCCTCGATTTGTTTTCTCAGGTAACGTGAACTTGGACTGGCCACCTTGCCTCTAGGCCTACCATCTACAACACGAGTTTCGTTCGTTTGTTTTTTTCCCAGGGAAGTGCTTCGTATTTCTTTCCAGAAGCTCACACATCCGTCTCATATCAGTAAACACGCTAGAGGCAGAACAACGACCGTAAACACGCTAGAGGCAGAACAACGACCGTGCAAGGAAGATCAACTTAGCATCAAATCAGACTCCGTTCAGCTCAGCCCGTGCACCCGCTCCGTGGGCTCCCATCAAATCAGACTCCGTTCACCCAACTCTTCAGCTCAGCCTGTGCACCTGCTCCGTGGGCTCCCATCAAATCAGACTCCGTTCACCCAACTCTTCAGCTCAGCCCGTGCACCCGCTCCGTGGGCTCCCTGTTTATCTGTCTACCCCCTTTCTCAAGGCCACCCTCCGTGCCTTTCAGATCAAAACTAACCAGTGTTCTATTGAAAAATTCTTACTTGTGCGTACCAGTCCCTCATTGCTTGTACTGATCTGTTCCCATAAGTGGCCTTCTCTGATTTTTACAGGCAAGAAACTACGTCTGCACGAGGATGTTCTCAAACTTTATGTAAAAATGTTAGAACAGTGCAACTGTGTCAGCTGCGGAACAGAAATGACCGCAAACAAGCTGCTTTGTTCTGGGTTGGGGTCGTGTGTGTTTGTCTAAAGGGCCCATGGACTTGACTTCCCCACCAGTCTCCTCAAGGACAGAGATTGCATCTTGCTCACCACTCTGCTCCCATGCCTACCACAGGACCCAACACATCATGGGCAGTCTCAAGCTGTGTCAAAGGAACGTTCAGGAACCAGTTCATGAGGCCTTCTCTGGATGCCTTCCCTGGGCAATTTGGATGTCTCTCTACTGTGATCACAAGACAATAGTTGAAGCAAAAAATTCAATTCACACCTCTCTCCGGCACTGAACTGTGAACTTTTTGAAAGTAGAAAATGCATCTGTGGGCTGGGTGCGGTGGCTCACACCTGTAATCCCAGCATTTTGGGAGGCAGAGGCAGGCAGACCATGAAGTCAAGAGATGGAGACCATCCTGGCCAACACGGTGAAACCCCGTCTACACTAAACATACAAAAATTAGCTGGGTGTGGTGGCACACACCTTTAGTCCCAGCTACTGTGAAGACTGAGGCAAGAGAATCGTTTGAACCCAGGAGGCAGAGGTTACAGTGAGCCGAGATCACACCACTGCACTCCAGCCTGGTGACAGAGCCAGACTCTGTCTCAAAAATAAATAAATAAATGAAATAAAGAAAATCCATGAGCTTTCTGAAGGTAGGAGATGCATTGTGGTATGTCTGATTCCCTACATTCTGCCAAGAAAATCACAGGTTATCAATTTGTATGCATATAAGTGACCCGAACTATCCAAGACAATATTCATTCATTCTTTGCCTACAAATCCTCCCTTCCAATCAGATTTTTATTTCTCTGAAAGTACCTCTAGGAAAACTGTTTCTCTACTCATAACACTTCTGTCACCAAATGTAGCAGGGACTGGGGTTCCCACACCAAGCGACTCTCCAATTATATGCAGACACCAACTGGATGTCCAATGATTCAACTCAATTCTGACGCCAGCTACCAAGAGTTCGTGTCAGATCCCAAAGGTTAAAGGCTTATTCCCACAAGACCGCTTTCCACTGCAGATGCTATCAGGTCCCCGGGCTGCCCACACTGCTGTCCAAATTGGCTGTTCTCATCTAGCCCTCAGGTTTCATAATTTACTCTAGACTCTCAGAACTCAGAGAAACACTTTACTTACTATTACTGCTTTATTATAAAGGATACAGATGATCAGCCAGATGAAGAAGTACCTCGGGCGAGGTCCAGAAGGGTCTCTAGAGCAGGAGCTTCTGTCCCTGTGGAGGTGGAGCCACCCTCCCAGCAACTGGATATGGTCACCAACCTGGAAGCTCTTTGAACCCTGTCACTTAGTGTTTTTGTGGAGGTCAGTTTGAGATCATTGGCCATTTGTGATTGAGCTCAATCTTCAGTGCCTCCTGAAAGTTACAATTCTCTAAGCGCTTTCAGCCACCAGTCACTAACATATGAAAGAACATTCTTAGAAGCTCTGTGTTAGGAACTGGGGACTGAGATCAACTATAACAAAAAGACGCTCCTGTCCTTCCTATCATTCAGGAAGTTACAGAGTGCTAGAAGCCCTGAGTCAGAAATCTGGGGCACAGAATAACTACACATTTCACATTATGTCATGATGCATGTACTTTGTATCAAATATATTAACATGTATAGGGTGGCAACTACAAGTCAACTAATGCTAGTGTTACTGTGTTGCATAAGTAAGAACTCTGCAGGAAAGGGCTCAGTTATGACACAGTCTGAACAGATCAGTCAGATCAACAAACACATAACAACAGAGGAGAGAAAGATGCATGTGCAAAATGGAGCTCAGGGAGCTGGAAATTCAAGGTTGCCTAGAAACAAGTGGTGGGTGGAATGAGGAAATGAGACAGCTTAGCATTCCATTAACTTTTTTAAAGCTACAAATGCATTACATTTCTGAACCAGTCAAAATCTCCTGAGCATCACTCTCAGCTCTTCCCATCCTATCCCCAGTCTCCTCCTCTTGCTCTCCTATGGGAAGAGTGGTGTTGGTAAAAAAGGAAATGAGAAAGATAATTCTAGCTTATGTCTCCTTAAAACATCAGCACCAGGCTGGGTGCCGCGGTTCACACATGTAATCCTAGCACTTTGGAAGGCCACGGTGAGGATCGCTTGAGTACAGGAGTTTGAGACCAGCCTGGGCGTCGTAGTGAGACCTCTGTCTCTACAACAAATTTTAAAAATTAGCCCAGGTGTGGTGGCATGTCCCTGTGGTCTCAGCTACTCAGGATTGCCTGAGCCCAGGAGTTGAAGGTTGCAGAGAGCTGTGATTGTGTCACTCCATTCCAGCCTGAGCGACATGGCAAGACCCTGTCTCAAAACAAAATAACGAAAACCATCAACACCGGTTCTGGAAATGGTGCATCCACCTTGGAAAGAGGAAAATCCCATCAGAAACACCTATGTTAGGCCTGCATTGCTAATACTAGATTCACACCGTAAGCCCTAACCCCAAAGAAACACCGATTTTTAACTTACTGATGTAGAGCCACAGAAGCGTCCAGGCTATGACAGCTAGGATGAATAAAAATACCGTGAAGAGAATGATCTTATTCTGTACATTCCAAAAGGGAACTTTTTTCTTGGATTGCTTCGTGGCTTTGGATTTGCCAGTGGGTTTTTGCAGTGCTCGTCTTCCTGGCAACGGTGGTCGTCTCCCTGGCAGCTTCTTTTGGGCACTGACCACTTGGACTGAGATATTGGATATCTTAAAAAAAAAAAAAAAAAGAAAGAAATATTACCAAGTAGAAGTAGTCTAAAGCTTAAATGAAGCTACCCAGTCAGGAGAGGTTGGTGCGAAGAGGCCTAACTGTAACTATTTATATATTTATTTATGTAAGTATATCAAATTATTAAGTATAAGCTGATTTGCACCAAGTCACAAAATGAAGCAGATAAACTAGACATTGTTATAAACGAGCCCCAGTGAAATGGTTTCCAGGTTCTTTCCTCAACTCTCCAACTCTGTTGAAGAGATGCTGTGGAGGAGAGGCCCGAATTTCATGGGGTAAAGCAGACTAGAGGATTTGAAGGCTAAGACATTAAGGGTAAGATTCTATGTGGGTAGATTCATGTGTGTACACAGTCTTTTTTTTTTTTTTTTGAGACAGAATTTCACTCCTGTTGCCCAGGCTGGAGTGCAATGGCATGATCTCAGCTCAGTGCAACCTCTGCCTCCTGCGTTCCAGCGATTCTCCTCCCTCAGCCTCCCGAGTAGCTGGGATTACAGGCACCTGCCAGACAATCCTGTATTTGTAGTAGAGACGGGGTTTCACCATGTTGGTCAGGCTGGTCTTGGACTCTTGACCTCAGGTGATCCGCCCGCCTCGGCCTCCCAAAATGCTGGAATTACAGGCATGAGCCACCACGCCTGACCACAGTCCTTTTTGTGTATGTGTGTTTCACATATTTGTATTATAATGCTTTCCTCTCACAATCTATTATTTCTGGGCTGAAGTAGTATTGAAAATAATATAAGTGAGTTCCCCACAGAAATGAATCGATTTCCTAGTTACAGCTTCATGACTGTGGTGTGAGGAAAAGTAAAAGTGATATAACAATTTGCTTAGGGTTGTAGGATAGGAGTTAAATATGTTTGTTTACCATTGCCAGCCACTGACCTAATTAGTGACTCAGTTTCTCAATTATAAATGAAAGAATTATTTAAAAGCAAACCAAAGAATGAAATAGAAGACTCACTCGATTAGGAAGCTGTTGGTTGAAGGGTATCGATGTGCATAGTGTTATGTGCAAGAGTGAAAAATACATTATTTAACTGTTTCCCTTCCTCCTCTTATTTTCTTGTCTACCCTCTGCTATTTGATGCTGTGAATTCTTTAATAATGTATTCAGGAGTTTAGCTTCTTTTAAGGAGAGATTTATACATGTCAGGGTAACTAAACTCCAGAGAGGAAATAGCTTTTAACCACACATTCTCTTAAAGGCAATAATATGGAATGCCAGTTCCAAAGAAACCATCTCCCTTTTGCGCTGTCCTTAAGAGTTCTCTCCTTCTCTTTTTCGTTCCCCTCACTCTTCTCTTCAAAATTCATGCCTTGTAGTCTTTAATCCTGTCAATTAATGAAATAATATGTGGCCACGAACACTCTGAATTATTCATGGCTCCTTCATTCTTTTTGCCAAACACCTTGTCAACCCCCGGAGTGAAATGTCGCCTGTATCCTTTCTGGTGAAACTGAACTAGAGCAGGCATCATTTAATGTGGTGCCCTGCAGGAACGAGGATGGAGTGTCTAAAGAGAGAAACTTTCCGTTGTAGAATGAGTTGATGATGGTATCAAGCTTCCTTCAAGCACAACCTCAAAAGAAGTAAAAGAAAGAAACACGTAGAAATGTCAGTACATGAACCGACAAGGCCAAGGTTGGAGCTTTAAGGGCAGAAACACATTATAGGCAGTCTCAGTGAGCACTGATTAAATTTTAAAGTGGGATTTGTGTAGAGATCACTACAATTTCCCTCGAGTTTTAGAAAAATAGCTACAAATCAATTGTCAAGTACAGCACTTTATATTAAACTCACATTTGTAAAACCCATTAAGTAACATACGAAGATAAAGTATTTTATTGTTGTTTCCTTTATTTTTATAAGGTCATTTTACTGACAAGGTCAACAATGAACGGCATCCAAGTGAGAGACTTTCTCACCCTGTACTTACTTTTAGGTCAGCAGGTGCGGCTGAAACTTCGCTGTTTCCTTTGTCCATTGTTACGTGTTTGGTGTGATCACCCAGGGTGTCTGAAAGCCAGTTTTCACCCCTTAAATGCTGTCTTGAGAAGAATGGAAAGAACCGTCACCGCACTCAAGCCAGCTTTCAGAGGAGTGGAATCAATTTACCTCCAGCGGGTTCAGTTCAGAAACTGAAGCCGCCTCATTGCTATATTGCAAATGTTAAAGGGACCTAGCACTCAGCTTTGCACCCCAAACTCAAGGTTTCATGTGACTTTAATAGAAGTCAGGCGCTTCAGAGTACAGCCAGCCTCAAGGCAAGGTTTTCTTACAAGAAACACAATCCCACGATCCAGAAACATTTAAGTCATTATAATTTTTACTTGCGTCTCCTGAAGGATATGTAGAGGTTTAACTGACAACCCTCAGCACCACAGCTGAGAAGTCCTCACACCTGATTTCTCTTGCTTGGCGTCTCCTGCCTGCTCCAGAAGACTCTCCAGTCCTGCTCCCAACTCTCCAGCCATACTCACTGAGAACCCGTATCCAAGGGGACTTTTTTTCCATTTATCTCCCCCTACTTCTTGCAGTCAGTCCTCAGGAAACCTGGAGCCCTTTCCGCTTGAAGCCCCTGTTTCCATCTCCCCCTTCCTAATGTCAGTCTGAATTAGACCCACCATGGAAAGGATAATCCTGAGAAGCAGGGTCAGAATTTTTCTTAGCAGACTGGAAGGAAAAGGCAGGGATTGCTGGAACCTCATCACCCTGTGACACTGGGTGTCAACAGAAAGCTGATCTGTCACGCTATAAAGGAGAAACCACCATTCTGCTGATCCAGGCACAACCCTCAGCATTATTCAGGGGCCAGGCATACGACAGGCGAGGGACCGCTGCTGAAAGTGGTGAAGGATTAGTGGAGTTACGTCACACCTGAAATTTGATCTAACTTGGGGAAAATGAGACAGACTGACAAAAAAAAAAAAAAAAAAAGAAAGAAATTAAGTCATGTTGTATAAATTTGCCTCCTCGGTTTTGTTATTTATTACTCACACTGATGAAATTCTAATAACGGTTTAGGCTTTATAATATTACTGTTAATGGCTCATCTTTCCTGTATTGTTTCTCTACTTATTTCTAGAACTAACTCATATTCCACCAATGTAAGTAAAAAATATATACTTAGCAATGGCCATCGACAAAGACTCTTTTCCTGACCAAAGAGCTCAGGTTCCTCTGAGCTGTCTTTTCAAGTAGACTTGGGACCTGCCTTTGGCCTATCTGCTCAGTTTAGCAGGAGTCCCCATACCCTTGACATCTGATCACCCTTGAGTTTTCTTTTTTCTTTTTGATTCAAGAGTGGCCTTGAAATACCCCTGATATCTAATCAAGTTCTTTATCCCCTACCCTTGGTGTGTAAGTCCTTGGCTGCCTGCAACAAGAACCCTGATTGGTCAGTTTAGCAAGCATGCCCCTACCCTTGATGTTTCCCCTTAGCCATTTTCCATCCATGGACCCCTCCCTCTGCGCATTGGCTCCTAATCCCCAGCTTTCTTTGCTGTATTTGAAATTTAGCTCAGCTCTATATCGAATTCACTTTCTCCTGTTGCAACAGTGCTGAGGAAAATCTGTCTTTACAGCCTTTAACTAGGTCCCCCAATCATTGTTTTCCTTTCACACCTCCAAGGGTGAAAAGTAGCAGCAAATAGGCTCTGCTAAACGTGCAGAATTTAAAAGCAATCATAAAACCAACCGAAGGCTGCTTTTTCACTCTCACCACGCCGGCAGTTCCGGATAATGTCACTGACAAAATACTTCTCCCTAAAATATATATATATTTGGTATAAGTTCTTTGGTGTAATCCCTGTGGGATTGCATATTCCTGCATTTAAAGGGAAGATTTGAAGCAAGCAATAATAGCACAATGTAAAGACCAAGAAACAGAACTTCAGTTATTTCATTTGTCCTTCTACGTGACCACTGAGTTAATTTATACCTAAAATTTGATACAGTTACACAAAGTATGAACTGCAAGGTGTAATATTTTTGTATGTAATAATCTGTATGCAATATGTATTTTGCTAATTTTATTTTTGCTAGCATAGTTATATATACAAAGTTGACTAAAATTTTTCTCATCAATATTATTATTAGTTTTATTTCATAATTCTTACTGAAAAAAAAATTTACTATATAGGGGAAGAGATTGTTAAGAAATGATCCACTCTAGGGAGAAGCAGCCCCTGAGTAGCTGGGAAGCTTCTGTAGGGTCGACAGTGTGAAGGATCCACCGCAGGGTGTTGCTGGCACCGCCTGGTCCCTGGTGAGCCCATCGGCCGGCAGAGCTCATGCCCACATTCCCAGATTAGTCCAGGGGATCCAGGCACTGCCTCGACTGCAGCTCTTCCAGATGCATGGAGGTCATGCTGCAGCCCATGCCCTGAGTGCATCAGAGGCACCTGCTGTTCTTCTGCAGGAGCCAAGTGGTGCAGAGCCTGGGCCACTGCTCCAAGTAGCTGGGCATCCCCATAGCTAACTGCCCAGAACAAATGGTACATAACCTTCCAACTGGTGTAGCCACTGCATTTTTCATGGGTGGGCCAGTTTGGAAGCAGTAATGTCCATAAGATGGTGCTGAACATAGGGTGGAATCCATACACAAAAATACACACACAAAAAAAAAAATCCACAGAAATGCCTACCATGCATACTTTTAAAGAGGACTTCTGGAATTGTGTTCGCGGCCAACGCCAGCGCCGCCTCTCGCTCGCCGAGCTCCCGCCTAAGGAGAATGGGGTAAGTAAGGAGGTCCCTATCCCATGGCTCCTGCAGAGCAGACTGCCCGCAAATCCACGTGGTGAAGCACCCAGGAAGCAACTGGCTGCAAAAGCCGCTGGCAAGAGTGCGCCCTCTGCTGGAGGGGTGAAGAACCGTCATGGTACAGGCCTGGCACTGGGCACTCGGTGAGATTAGACGTTATCCGAAGTCCGCTGAACTTCCCATTCGCAAACCCCTTCCAGCGTCTGGTGCGAGAAACTGCTCAGGACTTTAAAGCAGATCTGCCCTTCAGAGCGCAGCCATCGGTGCTTTGCAGGAGGCAAGTGAGGCCTCTCTGGTTGGCCTTTTTGAAGGCACCACCCTTTGTGCTATCCATGCCAGACGTGTAACAATTATGCCAAAAGACATTCCCCTAGCACGCCGCATACCTGGAGAGTGTGCTTAAGAATCCACTACGATGGGAAACATTTCATTCTAAAAAAACAATTCTCTTCTTCCTGTTACTGGTAGTTCTGAACGTTAGGTAATTTGTTTTTCCATGGGGTCAAAAGGTACCCAAGTATATGATTGCGAGTGAAAAATTGGGGACAGAAATCAGATATTGACAGTTTTTCCACTTTCATTTGCGTGTGAATTTTTAATATAAATGTGGAGACGTAAAGCATTAATGCAAGTTAAAATGTTTCCGTGAACAAGTTTCAGCGGTTCAACTTTATAATAATTATAAATAAACCTGTTAAATTTTTCCGGACGATGCCAGCATTCGGATTTTTTAAAAACAAGTAAATTTCTTATTGACAGCAACTAAATGTTGTTTGTAGCATTTTTATCATACAGTAGATTCCATCCATTCACTATACTTTTCTGAGTTGTCCTACATGCAAGTACATGTTTTTAATGTTGTCTGTCTTCTGTGCTGTTCCTGTAAGTTTGCTGTTAAAATACATTAAACTATTAAAAAAAAAAAAAGAAAAAAGAAAGAGGACTTCTGGCTGGGCACAGTGGCCCACACCAGTAATCCCAGCACTTTGAAAGGTCCAGGCAGGAGGGTCACTTGAAGCCAGGAGTTTGAGACCAGCATGGGCAACCTAGCAAGATCCTGTTTGTACAAAAAAAGAGCCGGGTGTGGTGGTACACCATTAATTCTAGCTACTCTTTGGGAGGTGAGGTAGTAGGATCTCATGGGCACAGAATTGAGGCTGCAATGAACTTAGACTTCCATGGAGAAATCCTCGATGTGGCTATCATTGGATACCTCATAAAGGAAATGACTAATCAGAAAAGAACTTCTTGGGTTCTTTACAGTCACTTGTTTCAGCAATACAAGGTGATATTGAGAAAACTAAGAAATGATTCATTTACCAGAATATTTGAAACACGAAGAAGACAATTTCTTTCAGGTTCCTAAAACCAAAATGATGAATGGCCACTGACAAAAAAAATCATCTTATTTATTGATTCCCTGTTTTCTAGTGAAAACATAACTGCTCATAATTGTGCAATCTCATCTTGGCTGTAGTTTCAAAGTGAAACATTTCTCTACCGCTATGAATCAGTTTGAACCGTGCACTGTGGTTGCCATTTTATGTTTCAACTGTTCAATTAAACCCATCGTGACATAGTACAATAGAGATTCATTTAAAAATCAGTATTCTTTTCTATGTAATATGCCAATTCAAATGCATCACTAGAAGGGTATTTGTCTTATGGAAATGAAATGTATACAAGTATGAGTAAACAGGAAAGTCACTAGTTTGAGATTAGAAGTATAATTCTAATGGTAAAATATGAGCATATATGTACTCATATAGATTTGCTGCTAAACAGATGGGGCTTATAAAAGTAAATGCACTAAACAGAAGTTTCATAGTTTATTATAATCCTAAAAGGAAAAATTCAGATTTTATACTTTTTGATATTTTGTGCATTAATATATTGTCACAAACATGAAGACACTTGGGAAATCTTATTTTAGTCATTTCCTTTACGAGGTCACATTATTGTACCATCTTTTTTTTTTTTTTTGAGATGAAGTCTCACTCTGTTGCCCAGGCTGGAGTGCAGTGGCACAATCTTGGCTCACTGCAACCTCCACCTCTCAGGTTCAGGGAATTCTCCTGCCTCAGCCTCCTGAGTAACTGGAATTACAGGTGTACGCCACCGTGCCCAGCTAATTTTTGTACTTTTAGTAGAGATGGGGTTTCACCAAGTTAGTCAGGCTGGTCTCCAACTCCTGACCTCGTGATCTGCTCGCCTTGGCCAAAGTGCTGGGATTACAGGCATGAGACATCGCACCTGGCCACCATCTTCATTTTTGTATGGCATTGCCTCAATTTGTGGACTAGACACACTCTGCCTATTATGTTTTTTGTGTTTGTATTTTAAGACAGCAGATAAGGGTTTTTTGAATTCGTAGGTCTCATTTTTGTGTTAGATAGCACTTTTTTCTTTTTAACAGTAGATATTTCTGTCCTGCAACATTGTTTTAACTTTGGTTTTCTTCCTTTAAATGACTGTCAGTGTCAGCTTATCCTATTTAGAATATCCTATAACTGTACACTTAAAAGAGATCGCATCTGTACATACCATTCCATTCTTTCAGTATAGAACAGTGGTTAAACATATGTGGGTATTGCATTTTATAGAAAAAACAGAACAGCAAACTTCATCCTTACTTTTCCTTAAGATTTAAATGACCATGTAGCCATTCATTTATATGTACCAGTTTCTTAAAGACCAAAAAATGTTTGCCTTTAGCAAAGCTGTTGAAAAGCCAGTTAAACTATAAAATATTTAGAAAGCTATTTATTTCGAATGCAAATCGAAATATGTTCTAGAGCAAATCTACATTGCTGTGGTTGCACACGCACAATGTAATGTGATGCTTGTCCGAAGAGTGTGTGTAGCTTCAGGGAAAGGCATAACATTTTACTTAAATAATTTTCATAATATGGATCTTTCCTCCTAATAACTGTATGATTTTTGGCCATTTGAGTCTGTTTAGCTGGAAGAAAGTTGAAATCCTTGGATATTTAGGAAATTAAGATTACAGGTTGTTTTAGGGTCTCTCAGACCCCAAACAGCACCTTGCAAATTGTTCACTTTGGCAAGAGATTTGGTGGTAAATGGGGGTTGGGGTTGGAGCAGAAGTATGCAAAAGCTATTTCTAAAGATAATGCCTCAGTTTCCTATAATCTGCAAAGATGAATTAGACCTGATTTTAATTAAAACATTTATAAATTATATAGAAAAGCATATAAAGTTGTTGGGGAAGGGAGAAGCATATGTAAATTCAGTTGGGTTGTTTTACTTTTTGGCATATGTATTTATGGCAAACAACGCTGTTTGTGGCTTTCTTATATTTTATAGAAATATTTAGAAAACATAATAGTAAATGTTAGAAATCCGATACTTGAAAGAAGCCTCATTTATTAGTGGCTTTTTGAAACAAAGTTTAAAACAAACATGGAAATTGTAGAAATATTTGTGTTTGTTTTGTCTGAATAGTAGCTGCTAATAAAGTTCTCCTTAGGCGTGTGAACGTTATTTGATGTTTTATTGTCATCTTACATCTTGTTAAATAGCCATCACTTTTGAAAATCAAAGGGTATCTTCGTTTAAGAATTAATAAATTTTTCAACAATTTATATTATTTGCATATTATAATAAATTTACTAGAGTACCACTTCGATTCGTCTGAATGTCTTCAGGCTTTGAAATAATCTTGACCAAGCGATACAAAACCAAATATAGAAAGAAATGATAGGCCGGGCGCGGTGGCTCAAGCCTGTAATCCCAGCACTTTGGGAGGCCGAGGCGGGTGGATCACGAGGTCAAGAGATCGAGACCGTCCTGGTCAACATGGTGAAACCCTGTCTCTACTAAAGATACAAAAAATTAGCTGGGCATGGTGGCGCGTGCCTGTAATCCCAGCTACTCAGGAGGCTGAGGCAGGAGAATTGCCTGAACCCAGGAGGCGGAGGTTGCGGTGAGCCGAGATCGCGCCATTGCACTCCAGCCTGGGTAACAAGAGCGAAACTCCGTCTCAAAAAAAAAAAAAAAAGAAATGATCTACTCTAAGTGAGCAGCTCTATGATAAAGCAAGCAGAGCGAAATGTTAATGGTAGAATCTAGGTGTGGGTATATGCATTTACACTATAAAGATATTTCAATTGCTTGTTTGAAATTTTTGTTAATAAAATGTTGAGGGGAAAATGTTCATCTCTGAGAGTCAAAGACACTAGATAAGTCACTGGTTTTGAGTGATGGTGGCACAGAAAGCTGGGATTTAAGATAAGCGAGCTTGCAAGAGGCTCGGGGAACAAGTATGTATGGCTCTCCTTGTTGCCTTTACTGGTATGGGAGTTCTGGTACAGAGTCCCTTCAATCCCAGAGCATGTGACCAAAGACAACTGCGATGGCCAGGAATATGCTGATGTTTTCTATCATAAGCAGTTCAGAAGACGGTGGAGAGATTTCTGTTTCTTCCCAGGAGCAAGAAGAAGGGAAGTAGGGTAGGTGTCTGAAAGCTGGCCTTCCAAGCAGACCGTGTACAGTGATCTAGATCAAAGGAGAAATATTTCTCCATTGTGTTTAGCACCGATTATTGGGAGCAAACGCATAATCGATACATGAATTCAATGCACGAAAACGCTTTAGATGTTTCAGCCTTCCATTCCTGTGCTGAGACTAGCGCATTGTGAAGACGGGATATAGGTCCGAATCATCCATCTAATCATGAGCAAGGTTCTGCACTCCTGGCGTAGAAGCCACTTAGGAGCAGGGGTGACACTTTCATCCTCGCCTAATCAGAGGAGAGGTCAGCTCTTCAGAAACTGATAAATGTCTTTCTGGTACTTAGGACCCACTTCTCCCTATGATGATAAGTGGCTGTGTGCAAAGTCGCCATCTGATCACCACTCTCCACTAAGTTATCTGCAGAGGGGGAGTAAATCCTGAGGAATTTCAAGGTTGCACAGGATGCCGGGACGTCAGGCAGCCACTCAACATGATCATCCTCAGTGTCCTGTAACAGGCTTGTATGACAATGATCCTGGCTTTCCCTGAGGACTTGCAAGGAGCATGAGTCTAATCTTTTGGTTCACATCACGTGGATCTTTTTAAACGTGGAATTACAGTGTGGCATCTCAAATCTGGGCGACTGCAGTATCCTTTAACTGCTTTTCCTGAAGCTCGTCTGTGACACTCTGACCCGTGAGTACATCACTGCTAATAAATCTTCCTAAAGTGACACTTCATGTCACTCCAACTTTAACAAACGGCAGCCCTTTTGTTCAGTTTCTCTAGCCTGGCATTCAAGGTTTCCTCGGCATGGCACCAAGGCTGCCTTTCTAACTGTGCACTTCTGTCACATATACTAACTCTGTTCAGCCACATCATGCATTTTCCATCTTTATTCCTCCATTTATTCACCCATCTACCTGTTAACTCAATATTTATTTCATGCTTATTATATCAAATATCAAATTTTTCTAAAAACTGAATACAATGTATCACTGCTCTTAAAAAGCTCTCATTGCAGGGGGCAGAGATGCAAATGACTGATTATAATATTATGTAATAAATATTACAACAGAAATGTGAACAAATGCCCTAGAACCATAGAGGAAGCTGATATTAACAGCCCTCTTCCCTGAACATCATGCCCCAGCACATGCTGCAATTCAAATCCTACCTGCTTTTCACCCCACCCCATGACACTCTCTTCTTCCTAACTCAAAAGCTTTATGGTACATACTAACTAGTACTTTAGCCTTTAAATAATGTAATAATTCATCAAACACTACTTTGCAGCATCTGTCATCAGTCTTGATGGCTATTTAATTTGTCCTATGGATATTCTGTCTCCAGCTAAACTTCAAGCTCCTTTAGGATAAGGTCTCTGTATTATATCCTTCAGTGCAGTAACTTTGGGAAGGGGCAATGGCCGATAGCTCCTTCAGGAATTAGTTGGGCCTGGGATTTGTTTGCATCTTATTTACAAGCTAATAGGTTAGCCTGTTAACTATTTTATGGATGGTAGCAAAAGACACAAGATTCATGGCTCAGCAAACAGCATGAGCGTCAGTGGGTGTCCCAGAAGGGTGACACAATATGGTCCAGACGGTTTCCTCTGCTGCTGAGGAGTGCAGAGTTTGGCAAATTCACCATTTTTACAGCAAACAATAAGCAACCCTGCTCCTTGTTCAGGATGGGGATATTACCTCCTCCCACAGGGCCTGAGAAACGGCCAGGACGGAGAGCAGTCTGAGCCTTGTATTCTTGGCGCACACAGCGTATTCGTTTCCCAGGGCTGCCACAAATTGGAAGGCTAAAATCGCAGAACTTCATTGTCTCACAGTTTTAGAGGCTAAAAGTCCAAAATGAAGGTGTTGTCAGGGCCGTGTGCCCTCTGAGAACGATAGGGTAGAATTTCTCCTTGTGTTTTCCTAGCTTTGGGGGTTTCCAGCGACCCTCGGTGCCCCTTGGCTTGCAGCTGCTGCCCTTCAGTCTCTGCGTTTATCATCACATGGCATTCTCCCTTTGTGTGCCCCCGTGTCTCTCATAAGGACCCCAACCCTTTGGATTAAGGGTCCATTCTACTCTACCATAACCTCATCTTAACCAGTTACATCTGCAACTACCTTACTTCCAAATAAGATTGCATTCTAAGGTAGTGGGAGTTAGACTTCAACGTGTGTTTTCCGGGAGACATAATTCAATTCGTAACACCCAGTAAGACCTAAAGGATATTGGGAGACTTGGAGAACCGTCTCTCTCGACAGAGTAAACTTGCTCCTAAGAGAAGCACTGCCAGCATTCCAGAGCCACGTCGTATTCTGAAATAGCTGCAGCTGCATTCGTACCATTTTCTCCAGATGTTATCCTGAAATCCTACTCGACTCTTCGGACTCTCCCTCTGCGGTGGAGAGGGAGAGGATGGTGCAGTGTGATTTATTTATGGTCAGGAAGCAATCATGATCCATTAGTACATGATCCATGGTCAGCCATATTCAAAGAAGTGAATGTTCAGACAAGATTGTGAAGGGTCCAGCCCTACAGGGTTCCGTGACCTCCTCCAGGCTGGTGCAGAGACAAGAAACTGTAGAAATAAAAGGCACAAGACACGGATATCAAGAAAAGAGAATTTGGGCCCAGGGTTCCGCTGCTTCCCAAATCGCGGAGACCAGCAGTGGTCCCGAAAGCTTGGATGCTCTCACTTTTATTGAGTTGCAAATCCGGGGGCAGGGTGGGTAGGACGTGGTCTCGGTGGACAGAGACTGCGGGCGAGGTAGATAGGGCGTGGCAGTGATAGGGTTAAGTACCTCACGGGTCATTCAGGTAGGGGCTCAGGAATTTCTGGCACCCGAAGTAAGGTGAGGAGCATGATGCATCAGCACTTTTTCCATACTTATCAGGAAAGAACAAAAGCATTAAGATTTATGTTCCTATTACTGATTATCTTTTCTAAGAAAAAAGGAACCAGGTGCAGAAGCAGAGCGTGAGAGTGGACATGGAACGTGACCACTGAAGCACAGCATCACATAGAGACAGTTAAGCCCCCAGATGTCTGCAGGCCTCCTGACAGCCGTCAGGCCTACCACAAGAGCTTGGGGAAGCGGAGCTTTCTCCTAACTCCTCGGGGAAGGAGACGTGTCAGCTGTTTTGGACGTCTCCTTCCCTAGCCGGCTAAACAGCGGGCGCTTTCCCAGTGCTGGCGCGGCTGCACAGCCAAGGTGCCCTGCAGCAGCCCTTGTGAGGGCGTGACAGAGGCTTAGAGCATCTTGCCTTAGTGTCATTCATTTCACAGTGTCACCCCAGGTTCACACTTCCAACCTGAGAGGCATTAGTAAAGAATTAAGATCACCTGTGAATAACTAAGATCACATATGAATAGCCGATAACTACTACAGTTATATTTCTAGTTACTTTCCTCTTCATTCTTTATATGGAAATAGTCTGAGGCTTTTTGCTCCTGCCTCGGCACTTATGGGATCTCGCTACAAGATTGTCCTGCTATTCAAATAGACAAGTAACGGCAGAGTTAGTGTGTGAAAAGCCTCTTTTCCTTGTGGTTCAATGGATCCCCAGAAAAGATCTCTTTTCCTTTGACTGCCTACCATGAGAAGTGCTTAATTCAGTATGAACATGCAACTGGGCTAAGGGACACTGAGGTAAACTGGTCCAGAAGCCATTCTGCCTCACATACCTGACCAGACAAACCCTAGGAGGCCGCATCGGTCTCAGTGGTAGACAACACTCTCACAGAAAGCTGCCATCTCCTTGACCTAGTGTAGCATCTGGCCCGCAGCAGGAGCTGAATCTGATTTATGTTTGATGAAGGAATGAACCTTCTGTACTAAACAGTACTGACTTTGGAAATAATACAAAGGTCACTAGATTACAAAGGGATACTTTTAAAAAAAACTACAAATTAGAGTAACAGGATAGGATTGGGAAACTGACAAAATGATGGAAAATGAGAAAAATTATGATGGAAATAAATGAAACAAAAAAATCAACATGAATGTGGAACAGAGAGGTATGGAGAAAAAATAAGCGGAGGGGAAAACAGAGGCAGCAGAACCATGAAAACATTTAAAATGTGTATTACACATAAGTTGGCCTGGAGAACATCTCACGTCTTAGCATCCAAGGGCTGAGTTTTGCACTGCTGTCCAGAGTTAGCTTCTCCACCAGCTTCATCTCAGTAATGCTGTTCAGAGCTCCCAGGTTCTCTGCTGTTGAGCACTGCGTCATATCAACTTTTTCAATAAACTATACACACTCTGGAATCTGAAATAATAACACTCAACTATTTGCTCATTACTCTAAAGCATTCCCAGTTAGAGGCCCCAATATGGCCTTGATATAATTTAACAATGGCAAATAAGAGAAACGACTGAGTGTAAGCTCAGGTGCTCAAAAGCACAGCTAAAATCTAAATAAAAACAGTGGCCACCTGCCTCAACCTCCCAAAGTGCTGGGATTATAGGTGTGAGAAAAAACAACAAAACAAAAAAACAGTGCTGATGTGATAAAACAGAAATCCGACCTTATGTCCCCCGCCCCGAAAAAAGAAGTATTTAAGAATTAAATTAGATGTTATATTAGGCCATTTTGTGCTGCTTTTAAAGAAACTGAGACTGGGTAATTTATGAGGAAAAGAGGTTTGATTGGATCATGGGTTTGTAGGCAGTATAGCAAGCATGATGCCAGCACCTGCTTCGGTGAGGACCTCAGGGAATGTATAATCGTGGTGTATTCGTTCATTTTCACACTGCCTTATAGAACTGCCCGACACTGGGTAACGTATAAAGGAAAGAGGTTTGACTGACTCACAGTTCTGCATGGCTGGAAAGGCCTCAGGAAACTTACAGTTATGGTGGAAGGCGAAGGAGAAGCAAGGCACATCTTCACAAGGCAGCAGGAAGGAGGGCGAGCATGGAGGAGGAACTGTCAAACACTTATAAAACCAACAGATCGCATGAGAACTCACTCACTCTCACAGGAACAGCATGCGGGAAACTGTCCCCATGATTCAGTGACCTCCCACCAGGGCCCTCCCTCAATACCTGGAGATTATAGGGATTACAATTCGAGATGAGATTTGGGCGGAGACACGGCCAAATCGTATCACATGGTGAAAGACAAACGGGAATCAGCACATCATGTGGCGAGAGGGAGTGAGAAACAGAGAAGGAAAATAGGTACCACATGCTTTCAAACAACCAGATCTTGCAAGAACTCACTCATCACCAAGGGGATAGCACTAAGCTGTTCATGTAAGACATGCTCCCATGATTCAAACACCTCCCACCGGGCCCCACCTCCAACTCCAATACTGGGGATTATATTTCAACATGAGATTTGGTGGGGATACAAATTCAAACCATATCATTCTGCCCCTGGCCCCACAAATTTCATGTTCATCTCACATCACAAAATACAATCATCCCCTACCAATAGTCCCCCAAAGTCTTAACTCATTTTAGCATTAACTCAAAAGTCCCAAGTCCCAAATCCCAAGTCTCATCTGCAAATAAGTTCCTGATACCTATGAGCCTGCAAAATCAAAGTGAGTTATGTAATTCCAAGATGCAATGGTGGTACAGGTATGGAATAAACATTTCCTTTCCAAAAGGGAGAAATCAGCCAAAATAAAGGGCTACAGGCTTCAAGTAAGTCCGAAACCCAGTAGGGTAGTCACTAAATCTTAAAGCTCAAAAATAATCTCTTTTGGCTCCATGTCCCACATCCAAAGCACACTGAGATAAGGGGTGGGCTTCCAAGACCTTAGGCAGCTTCTTTCCTATGGCTTTGCAGGGTACAGCCCCTGTGGCTGCTCTTATGAGCTGATGTTGAGTGCCAATCGCTTCTCCAGATGCAGGGTATAAGCTGACAATCATTCTGGGGTCTGGAGGACAGTGGCCCCTTCCCACAGCTCCACTGGGAAGTGCCTGGTGGCGTTTCCTTCAGTCTTGAACTCTGTGCACGTTCAGGCTTAACGTCATGTGGAAGCCACCAAGACTTAAGGACTGCACCCTCTAGAACGGCGGTCTGAGCTGTACTTTGACCCTTCGAGCCGTGGCCAGAGCTAGAGTGGAAGGGATGCAGTGAGCAGTGTCCCGAGGCTGCTCAGGGTGGCCAGAGCTAGAGTGGAAGGGATGCAGTGAGCAGTGTCCCGAGGCTGCTCAGGGTGGCCAGAGCTAGAGTGGAAGGGATGCAGTGAGCAGTGTCCCGAGGCTGCTCAGGGCAACGGGGACCCAGGGCCTGGCCCACCAGAGCCATTCTTTCCTTCTAGGCTTCTGGGCCTGTCATGGGAGGGACTGCCACAGAGATCTCAGAAATGCCTTGGAGAACGTTTTCTTATTGTCTTGGCTATTAGTATGTGGCTCTTTTTTAGTCGCAGAAATCTCTTTAGCAAGTGGGTTGCTCTGAAGCACTCTTGGATTCCTCTCCCCAAAAAGCTTTTCCTTTCTCTGCCACATGGTCAGTCTGTAAATTTCTAAACTTTTACACTCTGCTTCCCTTTTAAATATAAGTTCCAGCTTTGGTCATTTCTTTGCTCCCATATCAGAGTTTAGGTTGTTAGAAGCAACCACATCACTTCCTGAACACTTTGCTGCTTAAAAACTTCCTCCATCTTGGCCCGGCGCGGTGGCTCAAGCCTGTAATCTCAGCACTTTGGGAGGCCAAGGCAAGTGGATCATGAGGTCAAGAGATCGAGACCATCCTGGTCAACATGGTGAAACCCCGTCTCTACTAAACATACAAAAAATTAGCTGGGCATGGTGGCACGTGCCTGTAATCCCAGCTACTCAGGAGACTGAGGCGGGAGAATTGCCTGAACCCAGGAGGCGGAGGTTGTGTCTCACCGAGATCGCACCATTGCACTCCAGCCTGGGTAACAAGAGCGAAACTCCGTCTCAAAAAAAAAAAAAAATTCCTCCATCTGAGACCCTAGGTTGTCGGTCTTAAGTTCAAACTTCCACAGATCCCTAGGGCATAAACACAATACAGCTAAGTTCTTTCAAAGTCGTAGCAAGGGTGACCTTTCCTCCAGTTCCCAGTAAGTTCCTCATTTCCACTGGAGACCTCACCATTCTAGATGATGTCCATATCACTATCAGCATTTTGGTCACAACCATTTAACCAGTCTCTAAGAGGTTCCAAACTTTTCCTCATCTTCCTGTCTTCTTGTAAGACCTCCAAACTCTTCCAATCTCTGCCCATTACCCAGTTCCAAAGTATCTTTGTAGCAACACCCCACTCCTTGGCACCAATTTATATGTTAGGCCATTTTTGTGTTGCTGTGAAGAAATGCCTGAAACTGGGTAATTTATAAGGAAAAGAGGTTTAACTGACTCCTGGATCTGCAGGCAGTACAGAAGGCACAGTGCCAGCATCTGCTTCTGGTGAGGGCCTCAGGAATATCACAGTCATGGCGGAGGGCAAAGGAGAGCTGGTGCATCACGTGGCCAGCGGGAGCGAGAGGAAGAGGCTCCACACCCTTTCAAACAACTAGGTCTTGTGAGAATTCACCACGCATAGCCAAGGGGATGGCACTGAGCCAATCATGAAGAATACGTTCCCACGATCCAAATGCCTCCCACCAGACCCAAGCTCCAACTTCAGCACTAGGGCTTACATTTCAGCATGGGATTTGGTGGGGACAAACCTCCAAACCGTATCCGACCCTTTCTACTAAAGACGGCTTTGGCTTCCCAGCCTTTCCTACCCTAATTGAGGAGCCATATAGCGCTGGAGCAGTTGTTTTTTTTGTCTTTGTGTTTTCCACTTTTTTTTGTTTTGTTTTCAGTTTACAACCATAGGTTCAGTTTGTTCCAGGCAACATATGCAATGTTTTGTGTCTGTTTGTGTAACACTAGCCACTAAAATGACTTTTATTCATTTCCACCAACATCTCTATTTGATTAGGCTTACCTAAAACCTCAGGGTATCTGATATAGGTGTTTATTTAGCAGAGGGTCCCCTGGCTGTTGCATTCTAACTGACCTCCTTGGAGAATTCTAAAATATGGTCGATTAAGTTCATGGACCTAGCAACAGGGTACAGGAGCCTCCGGTGGAATTTTACTACTTCCCTAGCAGGCTAAGTGCCTCTGACCCACTGACGATAATTGCTGGCATCCTCTCACTGTCTCATCAAGCATGAAGGGCAGACGAGTGGATGTCTCTGACATGTAATCATTCAGTACATCAATTTGCTCCAATGGGCTGGAAATAGTTTTATCTTAAATGATATTTTTTCACTTCTTTCATAAGTTTAATTTCACTAGAAGTCCTTGACAGCATTCGCCCACAGTTAGCCACAGCTGCCAAATCCCCTTACTCAGAGACGCTGGCTCTTCAGATTCACTGATAAAACGCCTTAGTGCTTCAGCAAAGCAGTGGAGGATGCAATCTGTCTACAGGGCTGGTACCACACTGTGAGAATCACTGTCCTGCACAGTAATCCAAAGTCGTGAGCCATGACTGCACAGTTAGAAGAGCTGCGCTTCTGACCCTTCTGATTTTTATTTTATTTTTTTGAGATAGTGCCTCTCTCTTCTGTTGCACAGGCTGGAGTGCAGTGAAGTGATCTCAGCTCACTGCAATCTCTGCCTCCCAGATTCAAGAGATTCTCCTGCCTCAGCCTCCCAAGTAGCTGGGAGTACAGGCACCCAGCACCATGCCGGGTTAGTTTTTGTATTTTTGGTAGAGACAGGCTTTTACCGCGTTGGCCAGGCTGGTCTCAAACTCAAACTCCTGGCCTCAAGTGATCCACTTGCCTCAGCCTCCCAAAGTGCTGGGATTACAGGTGTGAGTCACTGTGCCCGGCTCTGACTTTTCTTATGAGCGGCCTACATGAGCTGAGGAAGAGTCTGTTCCTTAAATATCCTGACGTATAGCAGGTGCTCAGTAAGCCTTGGCTGTTGTATTAATTAAATTCATAACATCTATTAATTAGATTAAGAAATGGCATCTATTAATTACTATGAAGTAATGAATACAACATTGCCAAAGACCTAGTTTTACCCTCTTTATTCTTTTTACTACAGAGAGGAGTGTTGTGACTCTTCTCCTTTTCAAAATTAAATTTTGTGTCTAAGGAGAATAACTCACTCATTTTACTCTCATCCTGGCCCTAATTAAAAGATTCTAAAGAAAAAAGTTACATAACATCTGCACGGCTATGCAAGAATCATTCCTATCAAGAAACATGTTAAACTCTCAAATGTAAAACAAGTTATTTGAATACTGGTTATTTATATACACAAGGGTGCTCTGAACTCAGGAAAGAAATACATCTTTTAAATTCAGTCCAGAGAACTGCACGTCTGTACTTTTCTGATTTATAGACTGGTAAGCGCTTCCCTAGCGGGGAGAGAGCAGGTGTTAATTAAGTACAGAGACCATGTCTTCATTCGTGTGCCCACTAGAGTCCAGCGCTGTGTCTCGGATGCGGAAGGGGGCACAGTAGAGCAGAATTCAGACGGCTTTGGAGTCAACAGAGTTCAAATTTCAGTTCTTCGTTTTACTATCGGTGGAGCCGTGGACAGTTCCTCAGCATCTCTATACCTCACTTTCCTTATGTGGGAAATTACGTAAATACTCACCTTACAGCGTTGTTATCAGTACAAAAGGATACGAATTTTACAGAGTGCCTGACACTTAGTATGTGTTAAATAAATACCTGCTATAGTTTGAATGCACATCTTCCTCCAAAATTTATGTGTTGGAACTCCAATCCCCAAAGTGATGGCATTAAAAGGTGGGCATGTGGGGTGAGTAGGCCATGAGGGTTCTGTGCTCATCGGGGGGATTAATGCCCGTATAAAAGGGGCTTCCAAGGGCTGCTGGGCCTTTCGTTTCTTCCGCCACGTGAGGGCACAGCATTTGTCCCCACTGAAGGACACAGCAACACGGTGTCATCTTGCAAGCAGAGGGCAAGCCCTTACCCAACACCACATCTGTTTGCTGTTTCGATCCTGGATTTTCCAGCCTCCACAGCTACTGGAAATACATTTAAAATTTTTTCTTAGCTCTTTTTTTTTATTGTTCTTTAGGTTCTGGGGTACATGTGCAGATCATGCAAGGTTGTTGCATAAGCTTACATGGCAAGGCGGTTTGCTGCCTCCATCCTTTTAATATTTATAAATTACCCAGTCTAAGGTATTTGTTACAGTAGCCTCTATGGATGAAGACAATTTCTATCAAGTGAAATTCCCATAGGTCATTATTTTTTTTCCTTTAGTTTGTTCTGAAATGGAATTTCTTCTCAGGCAGAGTTCCTTATTTTGCAATCTGTGTGTGCTAAACTCATCCCATCACAACAATGTTCTCCCAGAGAATTATTGATTCAAGAATGTGGAACCAGGTGGGGCAAGGTGGCCCACTCCTGTAATCCCAACACTTTGGGAGGAAGAGGCAGGTGGATCACTGAAGGTTAAGGGTTTAAGACCAGCCTGGCCAACATGGTGAAACCTTGTCTCTACTAAAAATACAAAAAATCAGTTGGGTGTGGTGGTGTGTGCCTGTGGTCCCAACTACTTGGGAGGCTGAGGCAGGAGAATCACTTGAGCCCAGAAGGTGGAGGTTGCAGTGAGTTGAGATTGTGCCACAGCGCTCCAGCCTGGGTAACAGAGTGAGTGAGTGAGACACCATCTCAAAAAAGAAAAAGAACATGGAACCAAAATGGACTTTTCACTTTATCCTCCAGAAGGCCATTCAATAGCTGTCTCATTAAAATAAAGGTCAGTAGGGTAGTGTTTACCCTCAACTCACTTGAACCATAGTGAGATTTATTATTGCCCTTCAACATAGCTTTGCCTTTTCAGCTCAGCGCTATCAAAGTTGACGTGTTTCTTCTGAGAATATATTATAGACTCACAGCCACACCAGGTCTTTGGCTTCACTGAGTAGTAGATTCACTAACTACATTTCACATTAGCTTTCTTCCCTAACACATTCACACTGAATTCCGGAAACAATAGTTTCTGTTCTGGTATCATATTTTTCAATAATTTTTTACCAGCCAACCCTTCTGTTTTTAGCAATTCTGTTTACTTCATACAGTCATTAACGAGCATGTGGCTGGGCGTGGTGGCTCACGCCTATAATCCCAGCACTTTGGGAGGCCCAGGCGGGTGGTTGCAGTGAGCTGAGATCATGCCACAGTGTGATGCAGCTATAAATATGTTTCTTACGGCATTAATTTTACTGATGAAATTTGAGAACATTCTAAAATCCAACAAGAAAGGGTTAATTAAATAAAATGTGATTCATCTGTTCAACAGATTTTCAAGGAAAAATTATTGTCATTTCCATGTAGAACTTTCCATGTAGAAAGGACGGCTTCCTCATCTGATCTCTTTGGGACACCCCCTTGAGTCAGTCAGAGCTTCCTATTTCCTGAGATGATAGCTTTTATCTGGTAGGCTGTAGCTGTGAGAAACTGGTTTGTTACCCAAGGGTTATAGAGATGAAGATATATTCAGTATGTTATGTGGATTACATGTGCATTTTATTTATTTTATTTTTATTTTTGAGACGGAGTTTCGCTCTTGTTACCCAGGCTGGAGTGCAATGGCGCGATCTCGGCTCAACGCAACCTCCGCCTCCTGGGTTCAGGCAATTCTCCTGCCTCAGCCTCCTGAGTAGCTGGGATTACAGTCACGTGCCACCATGCCCAGCTAATTTTTTGTATTTTTAGTAGAGACGGGGTTTCACCATGTTGACCAGGATGGTCTCGATATCTTGACCTCGTGATCCACCCGCCTCGGCCTCCCAAAGTGCTGGGATTACAGGCGTGAGCCACCGCGCCCGGCCCTAAAAGAGGAATCTTTCTTAAGTGACAGACCCACTTAGCATGCTGTGTACTTTTTTCTAATTGCAGGCAGTGGTGACTGAGTGAGAGTAAACTCTGAATAGTCATTACACAAACCCTGTGTTAGTAATATAGCACCCTACTGTGCTGTTAAAACCGCAGGCTAGGGGGCCAAATGAGTAGGATTCTTCTGGGCCTCTGGCACTCAGTTTTTCTCCATGTGACGATAACATGCTGCAAATTATAGAAATAAAAATCTTCTTTTTTTATTCACTCCTCTCAACTTATACCTAGAAATGGGAATTTTCATGCCAAAACAGTTGTTTGCCAAATGGGCACGCAGCACACGAAAGAAAGATAATTGTGTATTTTTAAACATTAATTCTTTCTTCAATATATTAAGTGAAAGTTGCTTTGTATTGTGTAAACAGTTGTGACGTAATCCGTAACAGATGGGTCTCTGAGGCTAAGCTCCTTGGACAATAGGGTGATCCTGGATGTTGGTTTGTACCTGCTTTACGATTTTAACAACACAGATCTTAATTAATTTTATCATGCTTAATTTATTCACAGTCACTATAGCTTCCAGGTATTTGTACAATGGACCAGTAAGATAATTATTGCCTTTTATCAAATTTCAAAATAGATTTTTCCCTTGGTAAAACTTTGTAAAATATTCACACAATTCAGGGAATGTAAAGACCCGCTTTAATTCCATCCTCCAGGACAACTGCAATCCAGGATTTAGTGCATCTCATCCTAGCATATGAAAGTGCACACGTGGCTGGGCAGGTGGATCACGAGGTCGAGAGATCGAGACCATCCTGGTCAACATGGTGAAACACCCTCTCTACCAAAAATACAAAAAATTAGCTGGGCATGGTGGCGCGTGCCTGTAATCCCAGCTACTTGGGAGGCTGAGGCAGGAGAATTGCCTGAACCCAGGAGGCGGAGGTTGAGGTGAGCCGAGATCATGCCATTGCACTCCAGCCTGGGTAACAAGAGCGAAACTCCATCTCAAAAAAAAAAAAAGAAAGAAAAGAAAAGAAAGATTGCTCTTTTAAAAAAATGGACTTGACTATACTTTGGATCCAATCAAACTATTACATTATTTCCGGTAGCTGAAATGCATAAACAAACTATCAAGAATTGGCACCTGCCATTTGAAATGGTTCTCAAAGAGCGCTTGGGAGCAGAGATTCTGATCTTACTGGTCGGGGCGGGGTGTAGTGACCTTAAGCTGGTTTATCATACACAGTGTGAGGGCATTACCAAGCCCATGTGAAAGATAGCTGGAGTCTACATTATTCAAGAAGCTGACCTTGGCCTGTTTAATGTGGAAAGTTCCTTTTAAAATGTCCAAGGGAGATAGGCTTTGAAAGCATTCACAAGAAAGATGTGCTCATTTCTGCCAATAAAGCTAGTACGATTTAAAATTTATCTTTGTGCTTTACAGTTACCACAGCAGCGAGATTCATAGTCAACGGAATTATTTCAATTTCAATGATTCAACTAGCAGTTTTGCCAATTTGAGGCCGTGCCTATTAAATGTATTATCTGCAATAGTGCTTCAGTCTGTTATTCCATTAAAGCTTTCTGCGGGTAACTAAAGTGGCAGGATGCGGCAATTAAGAAAAAGAACAAGATCCTACTACCTGACTGCAAACGCAGAGTGGGAAAGAGGGAGAAACAATCTCAGCCTTCAGCGTGGTTCACTTCCGGTGAGTCTGGGAAAATATAATGAAACAGATATTCTTTGGAAGTACACACACTAGACCCTCATTCC
Source organism: Saguinus oedipus (assembly GCA_031835075.1). NCBI lineage: Eukaryota > Metazoa > Chordata > Mammalia > Primates > Cebidae > Saguinus > Saguinus oedipus. Next base: position 95,992,093 of record CM063184.1, on the reverse strand, counting down.
TTACCTTAATCCCCACCACTCAGAAAGTGCGCACTAGACTCTCATTCCCTACCCTAATCCCCACCACTCAGGAAGTACACGCTAGACTCTCATTCTCTACCCTAATCCCCACCACTCAGGAAGTACACACTAGACTCTCATTCTCTACCCTAATCCCCACCACTCAGGAAGTACACACTAGACTCTCATTCTCTACCCTAATCCCCACCACTCAGGAAGTACACACTAGACTCTCATTTCTACCCTAATCACCACCACTCAGGAAGTACACGCTAGACTCTCATTCTCTACCCTAATCCCCACCACTCAGGAAGTACACACTAGACTCTCATTTCTACCCTAATCACCACCACTCAGGAAGTACACACTAGACTCTCATTCTCTACCCTAATCCGCACCACTCAGGAAGTACACACTAGACTCTCATTTCTACCCTAATCACCACCACTCAGGAAGTACACACTAGACTCTCATTCTCTACCCTAATCCCCACCACTCAGGAAGTACACACTAGACTCTCATTTCTACGCTAATCACCACCACTCAGGAAGTACACACTAGACTCTCATTTCTACGCTAATCCCCACCACTCAGGAAGTACACACTAGACTCTCATTTCTACCCTAATCACCACCACTCAGGAAGTACACACTAGACTCTCATTCTCTACCCTAATCCCCACCACTCAGGAAGTACACACTAGACTCTCATTTCTACGCTAATCACCACCACTCAGGAAGTACACGCTAGACTCTCATTCTCTACCCTAATCCCCACCACTCAGGAAGTACACGCTAGACTCTCATTCTCTACCCTAATCCCCACCACTCAGGAAGTACACGCTAGACTCTCATTCTCTACCCTAATCCCCACCACTCAGGAAGTACACGCTAGACTCTCATTCTCTACCCTAATCCCCACCACTCAGGAAGTACACACTAGACTCTCATTTCTACCCTAATCACCACCACTCAGGAAGTACACACTAGACTCTCATTCTCTACCCTAATCCGCACCACTCAGGAAGTACACACTAGACTCTCATTCTCTACCCTAATCCCCACCACTCAGGAAGTACACACTAGACTCTCATTTCTACCCTAATCACCACCACTCAGGAAGTACACACTAGACTCTCATTCTCTACCCTAATCCCCACCACTCAGGAAGTACACACTAGACTCTCATTTCTACGCTAATCACCACCACTCAGGAAGTACACGCTAGACTCTCATTCTCTACCCTAATCCCCACCACTCAGGAAGTACACGCTAGACTCTCATTCTCTACCCTAATCCCCACCACTCAGGAAGTACACGCTAGACTCTCATTCTCTACCCTAATCCCCACCACTCAGGAAGTACACGCTAGACTCTCATTCTCTACCCTAATCCCCACCACTCAGGAAGTACACACTAGACTCTCATTCTCTACCCTAATCCGCACCACTCAGGAAGTACACACTAGACTCTCATTCTCTACCCTAATCCCCACCACTCAGGAAGTACACACTAGACTCACATTCTCTACCCTAATCCCCACCACTCAGGAAGTGCACACTAGACTCTCATTTCTACCCTAATCCCCACCACTCAGGAAGTACACGCTAGACTCTCATTCTCTACCCTAATCCCCACCACTCAGGAAGTACACGCTAGACTCTCATTTCTACCCTAATCCCCACCACTCAGGAAGTACACACTAGATTCTCATTTCTACCCGAATAACCACCACTCAGGAAGTACACACTAGACTCACATTCTCTACCCGAATCACCACCACTCAGGAAGTACACGCTAGACTCTCATTCTCTACCCTAATCCCCACCACTCAGGAAGTACACGCTAGACTCTCATTCTCTACCCTAATCCCCACCACTCAGGAAGTACACACTAGACTCTCATTCTCTACCCTAATCACCACCACTCAGGAAGTGCACACTAGATTCTCATTTCTACCCTAATCACCACCACTCAGGAAGTACACACTAGACTCTCATTCTCTACCCTAATCCCCACCACTCAGGAAGTACACGCTAGACTCTCATTCTCTACCCTAATCCCCACCACTCGGGAAGTACACACTAGACTCTCATTCTCTACCCGAATCACCACCACTCAGGAAGTACACAGTAGACTCTCATTCTCTACCCGAATCACCACCACTCAGGAAGTACACAGTAGACTCTCATTCTCTACCCTAATCACCACCACTCAGGAAGTACACACTAGACTCTCATTTCTACCCTAATCATCACCACTCAGGAAGTACACACTAGACTCACATTCTCTACCCTAATCCCCACCACTCAGAAAGTACACACTAGACTCTCATTTCTACCCTAATCCCCACCACTCAGGAAGTACACACTAGACTCACATTCTCTACCCTAATTCCGACCACTCAGGAAGTGCACACTAGACTCTCATTTCTACCCTAATCCCCACCACTCAGGAAGTACACACTAGATTCTCATTTCTACCCGAATAACCACCACTCAGGAAGTGCACACTAGACTCACATTTCTACCCTAATCCCCACCACTCAGGAAGTACACACTAGACTCACATTTCTACCCTAATCCCCACCACTCGGAAAGTGCACACTAGACTCACATTCTCTACCCTAATACTCACCACTCAGGAAGTACACACTAGACTCTCATTTCTACCCTAATCACCACCACTCAGGAAGTACACACTAGACTCTCATTTCTACCCTAATCACCACCACTCAGGAAGTACACACTAGACTCACATTTCTACCCTAATCCCCACCACTCAGGAAGTACACACTAGACTCACATTTCTACCCTAATCCCCACCACTCGGAAAGTGCACACTAGACTCACATTCTCTACCCTAATACTCACCACTCAGGAAGTACACACTAGACTCTCATTTCTACCCTAATCACCACCACTCAGGAAGTACACACTAGACTCTCATTTCTACCCTAATCACCACCACTCAGGAAGTACACACTAGACTCTCATTCTCTACCCTAATCCCCACCACTCAGGAAGTGCACACTAGACTCTCATTTCTACCCTAATCCCCACCACTCAGGAAGTACACACTAGACTCTCATTCTCTACCCTAATCCCCACCACTCAGGAAGTGCACACTAGACTCTCATTTCTACCCTAATCCTCACCACTCAGGAAGTACACACTAGACTCTCATTTCTACCCTAATCACCACCACTCAGGAAGTACACACTAGACTATCATTTCTACCCTAATCACCACCACTCAGGAAGTACACACTAGACTCTCATTCTCTACCCTAATCCCCACCACCTAGGAAGTGCACACTAGACTCTCATTTCTACCCTAATCCCCACCACTCAGGAAGTACACACTAGACTCACATTCTCTACCCTAATTCCCACCACTCAGGAAGTGCACACTAGACTCTCATTTCTACCCTAATCCCCACCACTCAGGAAGTACACACTAGACTCTCATTCTCTACCCTAATCCCCACCACTCAGAAAGTGCACACTAGACTCACATTCTCTACCCTAATCCTCACCACTCAGGAAGTACACACTAGACTCTCATTTCTACCCTAATTCCCACCACTCAGGAAGTACACACTAGACTCTCATTCTCTACCCTAATCCCCACCACTCAGGAAGTGCACACTAGACTCACATTCTCTACCCTAATCCTCACCACTGAGGAAGTACACACTAGACTCTCATTCTCTACCCTAATTCCCACCACTCAGGAAGTACACACTAGACTCTCATTTCTACCCTAATCCCCACCACTCAGGAAGTACACACTAGACTCTCATTTCTACCCTAATTCCCACCACTCAGGAAGTACACACTAGACTCTCATTTCTACCCTAATTCCCACCACTCAGGAAGTACACACTAGACTCTCATTTCTACCCTAATCACCACCACTCAGGAAGTACACACTAGACTCTCATTCTCTACCCTAATCCCCACCACTCAGGAAGTGCACACTAGACTCTCATTTCTACCCTAATCCCCACCACTCAGGAAGTACACACTAGACTCTCATTCTCTACCCTAATCCCCACCACTCAGGAAGTGCACACTAGACTCTCATTTCTACCCTAATCCTCACCACTCAGGAAGTACACACTAGACTCTCATTTCTACCCTAATCACCACCACTCAGGAAGTACACACTAGACTCTCATTTCTACCCTAATCACCACCACTCAGGAAGTACACACTAGACTCTCATTCTCTACCCTAATCCCCACCACTCAGGAAGTGCACACTAGACTCTCATTTCTACCCTAATCCCCACCACTCAGGAAGTACACACTAGACTCACATTCTCTACCCTAATTCCCACCACTCAGGAAGTGCACACTAGACTCTCATTTCTACCCTAATCCCCACCACTCAGGAAGTACACACTAGACTCTCATTCTCTACCCTAATCCCCACCACTCAGAAAGTGCACACTAGACTCACATTCTCTACCCTAATCCTCACCACTCAGGAAGTACACACTAGACTCTCATTTCTACCCTAATTCCCACCACTCAGGAAGTACACACTAGACTCTCATTCTCTACCCTAATCCCCACCACTCAGAAAGTGCACACTAGACTCACATTCTCTACCCTAATCCTCACCACTGAGGAAGTACACACTAGACTCTCATTCTCTACCCTAATTCCCACCACTCAGGAAGTACACACTAGACTCTCATTTCTACCCTAATCCCCACCACTCAGGAAGTACACACTAGACTCTCATTTCTACCCTAATTCCCACCACTCAGGAAGTACACACTAGACTCTCATTTCTACCCTAATTCCCACCACTCAGGAAGTACACACTAGACTCTCATTTCTACCCTAATTCCCACCACTCAGGAAGTACACACTAGACTCTCATTTCTACCCTAATCCCCACCACTCAGGAAGTGCACACTAGACTCTCATTTCTACCCTAATCCCCACCACTCAGGAAGTACACACTAGACTCACATTCTCTACCCTAATCCCCACCACTCAGGAAGTACACACTAGACTCTCATTCTCTACCCTAATCCCCACCACTCAGGAAGTACACACTAGACTCACATTCTCTACCCTAATCCCCACCACTCAGGAAGTACACACTAGACTCTCATTTCTACCCTAATCCCCACCACTCAGGAAGTGCACACTAGACTCACATTCTCTACCCTAATCCCTACCACTCAGGAAGTACACACTAGACTCACATTCTCTACCCTAATTCCCACCACTCAGGAAGTACACACTAGACTCTCATTTCTACCCGAATCACCACCACTCAGGAAGTACACACTAGACTCTCATTCTCTACCCTAATCCCCACCACTCAGGAAGTACACACTAGACTCTCATTTCTACCCGAATCACCACCACTCAGGAAGTACACACTAGACTCTCATTTCTACCCTAATCCACACCACTCAGGAAGTACACACTAGACTCACATTCTCTACCCTAATCACCACCACTCAGGAAGTACACACTAGACTCTCATTCTCTACCCTAATCCCCACCACTCAGGAAGTACACACTAGACTCACATTCTCTACCCTAATCCCCACCACTCAGGAAGTACACACTAGACTCTCATTTCTACCCTAATCCCCACCACTCAGGAAGTGCACACTAGACTCACATTCTCTACCTTAATCCCCACCACTCAGGAAGTACACACTAGACTCACAATCTCTACCCTAATTCCCACCACTCAGGAAGTACACACTAGACTCTCATTTCTACCCGAATCACCACCACTCAGGAAGTACACACTAGACTCTCATTCTCTACCCTAATCCCCACCACTCAGGAAGTACACACTAGACTCTCATTTCTACCCGGATCACCACCACTCAGGAAGTACACACTAGACTCTCATTTCTACCCTAATCCACACCACTCAGGAAGTACACACTAGACTCACATTCTCTACCCTAATCACCACCACTCAGGAAGTACACACTAGACTCTCATTTCTACCCTAATCCCCACCACTCAGGAAGTGCACACTAGACTCTCATTTCTACCCTAATCCCCACCACTCAGGAAGTACACACTAGACTCTCATTTCTACCCTAATCCCCACCACTCAGGAAGTGCACACTAGACTCTCATTTCTACCCTAATCACCACCACTCAGGAAGTGCACACTAGACTCTCATTTCTACCCTAATCCCCACCACTCAGGAAGTACACACTAGACTCTCATTTCTACCCTAATCCCCACCACTCAGGTAAACCTCTGCCCTAGGGCTTCTCATTTTTTCAAGAGCCTCATGTCTAGGTTACAGTTATTAGATATGACTGAAGGGATGGGAGTCTCCATGGGTGGGAGGAGAACAATGCCCAGGTGCTGCCAATCTACCAGCGTTTTTTTTCTGTTTGTTTTTCATGGAGTCTTGCTCTGTCACCCAGGCTGGAGCCCACTGGTGCGATCTCAGCTCACTGCAACCTCTGCCTCTTGGGTACAAGTGATTCTTCGATTCTACTGCCTCAGCCTCCTGAGTCGCTGGTACTATAGGTGCATGCCACCAGTCCCGGCTTTTTTTGTGTGTGTGTGTGTGTATTTTTAGTAGAGACAGGGTTTCACCATATTGGTCAGGCTGGTCTCAAACTCCTGACCTTGTCATCCACCCACCTTGGCCTCCCAAAGTGCTGGGATTACGGCGTGAGGCACCGTACCCGACCTACCGGTGCTCTTTTTACTTGCTCCTCACTCCAGCTGTGCTCCGGCACAGCCCTGAATTTAACAAGCTGCTTCCTGCTGGCTCTGAACTAATTTTGCTGTTTTCTTGCCTCGGTGCGTCACTGGTACAGCTAGGGCAATGTGGAAGCCAGAATGATGCACCTCCCATCCCCTTCCTGATGGAGGCTGTTTCCCCAGGCACCTTCCTCCGATCCCGAACGGGAACCTGGACATCTTCTGTTTGCCCAGGACTTTCCTTCCATCGACCTCCCTCTCTTGCTTTTGTGGCAACTCCAAGGTAAGGTTTTAGGAAATAATTCAGCTGCCATGTCTGGGAGGCATTTTTCCAGGAACAGGCAGTTCACCAGTGGCTGTCGAAGGATGACTAGAACTTCTAGCAGATACAGTAAACCGTTTAGGTGCCCCACATGCCAATTTTCTTCAGCATAATGGTTTCTCCTGTTTTCCTTTACATTAAAGGTCTTTTAAAAATAATATTGAATCCTAATATGTAAAATAGATATATCAGAGGTGCTGTGGTTGAAGCAGGAGCGGAGGCCCAGGGTTCTGCCTCCTCAGCAGCCCTGCCCCCAGGCGGATCCCAAAGGAACCTCTGGGGAAACCTAGAACTGCAGGGAACACAGTCCAAAAAACTACCACCCAGACACTGAGAGTGTGGCAATGTCTACCATTTCCTCTACCTTACCTTTTCCTTGTTATCCATCACATGGATCAAATCTGATTTATTTTCTTACTAGATGTATCACATGCCTTTTCTTCTTCTTCTCTCTACGGGTAAAGAAAGAATAAGATGAACTGATAACCCTCAGGCTTTTCCTGCCTTTTCAATGTTTTCAACCCATGGGAAAAAAATCTCAAAACCCTATTCATCTTAGGCAAATCTCAATCCCAGGAAATACCCTCGGGTTTTAGGGGTTTAGACCCTTTAAGTGACTTTAGGAGAACAAGCTACATTGTCTGTGACTCCCAGATGATGAAGAAGCTGCATAGATGTCAGCATCAGACCTATAGATGTCAGCATCAGACCTATAGATGTCAGCATCAGACCTATAGATAGATGTCAGCATCAGACCTATAGATGTCAGCATCAGACCTATAGATGTCAGCATCAGACCAGACCTATAGATGTCAGCATCAGACCTATAGATGTCAGCATCAGACCTATAGATGATGTCAGCATCAGACCAGACCTATAGATGTCAGCATCAGACCTATAGATGTCAGCATCAGACCTACAGATGTCAGCATCAGACCAGACCTATAGATGTCAGCATCAGACCTATAGATGTCAGCATCAGACCTATAGATAGATGTCAGCATCAGACCTATAGATGTCAGCATCAGACCAGACCTATAGATGTCAGCATCAGACCTATAGATAGACGTCAGCATCAGACCTATAGATGTCAGCATCAGACCTATAGATGATGTCAGCATCAGACCAGACCTATAGATGTCAGCATCAGACCTATAGATGTCAGCATCAGACCTATAGATGTCAGCATCAGACCAGACCTATAGATGTCAGCATCAGACCTATAGATAGACGTCAGCATCAGACCTATAGATGTCAGCATCAGACCTATAGATGATGTCAGCATCAGACCTATAGATGTCAGCATCAGACCTATAGATAGATGTCAGCATCAGACCTATAGATGATGTCAGCATCAGACCTATAGATGTCAGCATCAGACCTATCGATAGATGTCAGCATCAGACCTATAGATAGATGTCAGCATCAGACCTATAGATGTCAGCATCAGACCTACAGATGTCAGCATCAGACCTATAGATAGATGTCAGCATCAGACCTATAGATGTCAGCATCATACCTATAGATGTCAGCATCAGACCTATAGATGTCAGCATCAGACCTACAGATAGATGTCAGCATCAGACCTATAGATAGATGTCAGCATCAGACCTATAGGTGTCAGCATCAGACCTACAGATGTCAGCATCAGACCTATAGATAGATGTCAGCATCAGACCTATAGATGTCAGCATCATACCTATAGATCTCAGCATCAGACCTATAGATGTCAGCATCAGACCTAGGGCATCATCTGTCGGAGGAAGATGAATGCAGATAAGTGAAAGCTGCTCATTCATCCAGCCACCAATCCACCCACCCACTCCACAAAACCATCCACCCATTCGTTCTTCCTTCCATCCCCTCAGCAGGTGCTTCGTGGGACTGACACAAGAGCTTCTCCAGAACCACTTCGGCTCCCTCTCTCCTGTGCCCCTACAGCACTGGCACAGCAAGCGCAAAGTCTGCACTCGAAAACTTGAGGGGGGTCAAAGACTTTTGTTCTTGAACTCATGGCTCTAGGCTCTCAGAGTGGGCGACATGACTCCTAAAGTTTCTACCCCCATTGCCAGGATAGACGCAGTAATCGTGCAAGAGCCTCCTCATAGCTAACCTATGCTTCTCAGCTGCAGCTTAAGCCTGGCCCCATCTTTCGGGCCTTTGAATGGAAGAGAAGCCAGTCTGGGCTGCGGAGTCCCTGAGACGAAGAAAGAACTTTACACCGTAAGACACAAGACTAATTACTTTATTAGGTGCATTCTATAAGTTGAAGATGAGAATTTTTGGCAAATAAATAAATAAACAGAGACTTTGGGGCCGAGGAGCTCAGGAAAAGGGAAGCGGAGTCTTTGCATAGTTCTAAATGAACAGGAGGTGGCAGCAGTAGGCAACGTGGATTCTCGGCAGAAATGCAGCACTTGCAAAAACCAGGGGCAGAAGGCTTTGAGGAAGAGGAGAAGGTCAGAAGGTGGCTAACTATTTCTTTTTCACAGCGACCGTGGTGGGGAACATTCGTCCTCTCCAGCAGGGGCAGGACGCGGCGCCCTACATGATCTGCCTGGGCATCCCGTACCCTGTCATGCCCGCTTGGGAGGCGCCCTTGTTGCTGCCCATCTGCAGGCCTATTACGTTCTGTCCCTGGCGAAGCTGCTCCTCGGAAAAGCCTCTCCGGTTCTGCTGAGCTTTCCTGGACAAGGAAAGTGAGAGGGAATAATGTTAGTATGACAGTTTTCCAATCCTTTTCAAGATACGCAATTAGACAGGCTCTACTGAGGGTTCCCAAGCAGATCAGCAGGCCCTACGCTGAGCTGCGGTTATGAGCCGTGGCCCTACTGTGAGCTTTCTGTGGCCTTACCCTGCACTGTGGACCTACCCTGAGCCGTGGCCCTACTGTGAGCTGTCTGTGGCCTTACCCTGACCTGTGGACCTACCCTGAGCCGTGGCCCTACTGTGAGCTTTCTGTGGCCTTACCCTGACCTGTGGACCTACCCTGAGCCGTGGCCCTACTGTGAGCTGTCTGTGGCCTTACCCTGCACTGTGGACCTACCCTGAGCCGTGGCCCTACTGTGAGCTGTCTGTGGCCTTACCCTGACCTGTGGACCTACCCTGAGCCGTGGCCCTACTGTGAGCTGTCTGTGGCCTTACCCTGACCTGTGGACCTACCCTGAGCCGTGGCCCTACTGTGAGCTGTCTGTGGCCTTACCCTGACCTGTGGACCTACCCTGAGCCGTGGCCCTACTGTGAGCTGTCTGTGGCCTTACCCTGACCTGTGGACCTACCCTGAGCCGTGGCCCTACTGTGAGCTGTCTATGGCCTTACCCTGCACTGTGGACCTACCCTGAGCCGTGGCCCTACTGTGAGCTGTCTGTGGCCTTACCCTGACCTGTGGACCTACCCTGAGCCGTGGCCCTACTTTGAACTGTCTGTGGCCTTACCCTGCACTGTGGACCTACCCTGAGCCGTGGCCCTACTCTGAGCTGTCTGTGGCCTTACCCTGCACTGTGGACCTACCCTGAGCCGTGGCCCTACTCTGAGCTGTCTGTGGCCTTACCCTGCACTGTGGACCTACCCTGAGCCGTGGCCCTACTGTGAGCTGTCTGTGGCCTTACCCTGACCTGTGGACCTACCCTGAGCCGTGGCCCTACTCTGAGCTGTCTGTGGCCTTACCCTGCACTGTGGACCTACCCTGAGCCGTGGCCCTACTCTGAGCTGTCTGTGGCCTTACCCTGCACTGTGGACCTACCCTGAGCCGTGGCCCTACTCTGAGCTGTCTGTGGCCTTACCCTGACCTGTGGACCTACCCTGAGCCGTGGCCCTACTGTGAGCTGTCTGTGGCCTTACCCTGACCTGTGGACCTACCCTGAGCCGTGGCCCTACTCTGAGCTGTCTGTGGCCTTACCCTGACCTGTGGACCTACCCTGAGCCGTGGCCCTACTCTGAGCTGTCTGTGGCCTTACCCTGACCTGTGGACCTACCCTGAGCCGTGGCCCTACTGTGAGCTGTCTGTGGCCTTACCCTGACCTGTGGACCTACCCTGAGCCGTGGCCCTACTCTGAGCTGTCTGTGGCCTTACCCTGCACTGTGGACCTACCCTGAGCCGTGGCCCTACTCTGAGCTGTCTGTGGCTCTAGCCTGAGCCGTGGCCCTAGCATGATGCATGAGCTCCCTATCTTTTAGAAGCCCAGGTGTTTTCCAGAATTTCCAGTGAAGAGGAGGGAGACTCAGTGGCTACCTCTCTGGGGAATTCACTCTCAGCTTTTCTTGTTTCCCTTTCTCCCCACTCTCCCTTCTTCCCCCAGCACTTTAGGCCACCTCAGCCTTCTGAGAAGTCCGCCTCTTCTTACCCTTTCTCTCACAGCTACCTCAAGCCTTTGTGAAAATTAAAAACAGCTTTTTTTTTTTTGAGACAGAGTCTGGCTCTGTCGCCCAGGCTGAGGTGCAGTGGTGTGATCTCAGCTCCCTGCAACGTCTGCTTCCCGGGTTCAAGTGATTCTCCTGCCTTAGCCTCCTGAGTAGCTGGGACTGCAGGCACCCACCACCACACCCAGCTACTTTTTGTATTTTAGTAGAGATAGCATTTCACCATATTGGCCAGGCTGGTCTCAAACTCCTGACCTTGTGATCCACCCGCCTCGGCCTCCCAAAGTGCTGGGATTATAGGCATGAGGCACTTTGCCCAGCCAAAATCAGCTCTTCTCACAAAGCATGTCATTAATCCCATTCCCCCTTTCCCTGTATAGGGCCAAGATGAAGATACCACTTTAGAGCTGAGGGACCTAAGTGTTAATGAGGGGAAATGTCTGACTCTAGATTAGAGGTCTGCAAACCTTGGGAAAGAGCCAGATAGTACATAACTGTGGTTGTGTAGCCACATGGAACATGGTAGTTGACTAATAACACAGATACTAAAACCGGGGTTTCAAATGGCCAAGATCTCAGAGGTTTCAGGGCAAGCATTCTTTAAAATGACATAAGCTGCTAACTCTTTTAAATACCTGTCAAGGAGAAGAAAAGACGATCATGGAAATGAATCACCAATTATTGGCCACAGAACACTCTTCTACAACCAAGTTATCCAGTTCAAGTTTCCTGCCTACCCCACCCCCTGGAGAAAAGGCCCGAGATAACCACATAATTTATTAACCAGAGCAGGACACTGTTGAGAGTGAAAGAAGGTTCTATTAATAAATATACTGGGACAGCATGGATATTAACCATGATGGTGCCACACAGACAGGACATATCACCCCTTCATTAAGTACACAAACAAAAAGGGAGGGAAGGAAAGGAAGGAGGGAGAGAGGGAGGCAAGCAAGAAGGCTCAGAGCTGGCTTAAATCATAATAAAACCAAGTTCAGACATGAAGGCACCTTCAAGAAAGGCCATCCAGTCCTGCTGAGCCTCAGAAGAAATGGAACCTGGGTGGAGATGAAGGATGCAGGTGTCTGGTAGAAAAGGCCCAGCCACTTCTGCTCTGGTGAGGTTACCGGCCTGGATGGCAGCATCGGTCTTTCGCTGCTTTGCAGAACTCAGTTGCAGCACCAGCAGTGCTAGGTCCTGAGGGCTTTGTGCATAAACCCTCTGTGGGGTCCCAAGGCTTCAGACCCTCCCTCCTGTTAAAATCACTCTGTGGTCCGGGCACAAGGAAGAGACTTTTACCTGTGAAACCAGGAAGGCTCTCCCCGATAGCAGCCATCATCCTTGGTGACTGCAACGCTGCCTAAAGCCATCAGGGTCCTCTGCACAGCTGCCATGTCCTTCCCTGGAAGCCAACGAAGAGATTAAAGCCAAGGAATGCTGGAGGGTACGGCGGGACACCCAGGGGGAAGCTCTGATGGACGGCGGTGGATGACCACATTCAAGGGGCAGTGCTGTCACACACCTCCCAAAGTGGCCCTAAGACACCCATACCCAAACTTCTCAGAAAGGAACAACAGATAACCTGCTTAATTATTCTCTGGACGGTACATACCAGAGATACCGAGTTTCTAATCCATTCATAGTTGCTATATAAATAAAACATTCCAAACACTTGGCAGCTGAGACATAAAGGACTTTGCCTTGGTGGGTTCCATAATCTGTGGTAAGGGGAGGTTATGGGGGTGGGCTTGCGTAGTGGTCTGCAGAAGAGAGAAAAGGATACTGGAGAGAAGTTGGTTGGATGGAATAATTCTGGGCCGAACCCCAGGTAGCTTCTCTCTTTCACTTTATCTGGGTTAAAAGAGTCTAAAATCATCCATGTGCATCAAATTGAGTATTCACTTTGCTCTTTGGGCCAGAGGTCAGGCAAACGAACAGCAGATCGACACAGAAAGCACTCAGTATGACACAAGTGATAGGCCCTTTATTTTGTGCTGCTTGAAAAGAGCTAAATGGAGACAGTAAATAACTGGCTTGTGTGTGACGGAGAGGACAGCAAGGGAGAGGGCTGTGTGGTGTGGCCCCTGCACAGTGGGATGGGGGCACCGTTACCTAAGAAGCCCAGTGACCATTAACACGTGGAGAAAGCAACTGGGCCCTACGCGTCAGCCCGTTCCTCCCATCCTTTCTCCCTTCTCCCCTTCCAGTTGACTGACATGTCCTGGACTGAGAAGATGCTACTGTGGGTGTGGCCTACAATTTAGATCATATCAAAAGTCCATGCAAGGCACCAGGGTGGAAAACGAAAGCCAGAAAGCAGAGGGTTAACAGACAAGGCGGCATCTAAGCTGGTGGGGAACCGTGAAGGTTAAGGGCCAATATTAAGGCTGTCTTTAGACCCGGTGAACCGTCTGTGGCTTTTTGGCCGGGCTGCCGCTGCTGAGTGTCTGGGGAATACAGAATTACAGGGGAAAGGCAGATGGAAAGCGAGAATGGAGCATGAACTGCAGTAAAATCAACAATGAAGGCCTTCAGAGGAAGTCCAGTCCGGGATCTGCATCTACTCCAAGAGGAGCAAGAGAAAGCTGCCCTCTCTCCCCTCCGCCCCACCTCACATGAACTGCAGGGTGATTGCCTGCATCCTGAGGCCCTGTGGGATTGATCGGTGAACACAAGGATCAAATGCTGGCAACGGATAGTCCCCCAGACTCAAGGAATATCTGGGGTGGTGGAGAAGGAAGAATTCAGCAGCAGACAGAAGGGAGAGGGCACAAGGAATTTTAAGAACTCAGGGCCGGGCGTGGTGGCTCACGCCTGTAATCCCAGCACTTTGGGAGGCTGAGGCGGGTGGATCACGAGGTCAAGAGATCGAGACCATCCTGGTCAGCATGGTGAAACCCCGTCTCTACTAAAAATACAAAAAATTAGCTGGGCGTGGTGGCGCGTGCCTGTAGTCCCAGCTATTCGGGAAGCTGAGGCGGAGGAAGAATCACTTGAACCGGGGAGGCGGAGGTTGCAGTGAGCCGAGACTGCGCGACTGCACTGCAGCCTGGCGACAGAGCAAGACTCTGTCTCAAAAAAAAAAAACTAAGAAGAAACAAGGAGATGGTTGTTAGAATGACTCCTCCACAGGTGAGAGCATTTTTGTAATTGTCACCATATAACAGGATACATTTTAAAAGATATTAGTGTAGTGATGATATTCTGAAGGCTCATTCTGTGAGGAGATAAAGAGGGCTTGTCCTTAAGCAGTGAGTTATTAAAGAGAAATAATTGAGCTCAGGAAGGTTAGGTTAGGGTACATCACTCATCTCCACTCTGCAAAGAGCACTCTGGATACCTGTTTCTGGCAGTTGGAAAGAACTGTTCTGGTACATCCAGGATCTGGGAAAACGGGGGGCCTGACACCCAACAGCTCAGCCACAGATGCTTCCCTGCAGCAAGGGGTGAAGACGCAAAGTTTGTTAAACCATAGACCCAGACTCCGTCACAAGCAGCTCGCTCATCCCTGCTATGCCTGTGCCTAGAAAATTCCCAACACTTAGTGGTCCTTCTTGTATAGACCACTCCATGAACCCAGAAAGGACAAAGGGAACGAAGCTGACGGCTAGGATAAGATATCCAGGAAGCTAGAACTGTCAGCACAACTCCACCCTTGTCCCAGGAGAGTGGAAAAGGAAGCAATTACGCTGGAGGAAGAAGCCCCTAGGGAAGAAGGCATTATTTGACAGGAAGAAATTGGAATGTTTTCTTTCAGAAACTTTCCAAAGCGAGATACTGGATATAAATTATAGGATAGACACTGTATATGTCATCTCAACCTCATGGAACTGGGGTTATTCCTCCGCATACGTGGATGAGAAAACAAATTCAGAGGTTAATTATCTTGCCCAGAGTCACCAAATCAGTTAACAGAGCCCAGCTCTAGATCAGACCTGTCCGAATGCCAAGCCCTTGAACAATCCACCATGCCACACAGCCATGTCCCATGGCGGCTCACCGTGGGCTGGATGGGGAAGCACATTCTGCAGTAGGAGCCAGTGACCAGGGATGATCTGAAACGGTCACAATGGTTGTTTTGCGCCAGGCCAGAGGGACCCACTGAGGGGGATAAACTTGGAGCACAGATTTCGGGCCCTATAGCATCAAGGGCACCAACTCCAGTGTCCATAAACCTTGGAGTGTTTTTGTCTGGAATAATCTCTCCATGTCTTCATCCAAACAAGAATGAAGCAACGAAAAGCAGTTAGGGCCACACTACTGATGTTCCGACCAACTGATACCATTTGGATGTTTTGTCCCCACCTAGTCACGTATTGAAACGTGACCTCCAGTGTGGGAGGTGGGTTTAGTAGGAGGTGTTTGGGTCATGAGGGCAGATCCCTGATGAATGGCTTGGTGCTGACCTCGTGGCCCTGAGTGAGTTCTTACGTGTACATTCACACACGGTCTGGCTGTTTCAGAGCCTGGCCCCTTTACCTTCTGTCCCTGGCTGCCTGTCTCACCCTGTGACATGCTGGCTTCACCTTCCACCGTGATTCTAAGCTTCTTGAGGCCCGTACCAGAAGCAAGTGCCAGCACCACACTTCCTGTACAGCCTGTAGAACCATGAGCCAAAAAAAACCTCTTTATAAATTGCCCACTCTCAAATATTCTTTTAAAGAACACAAATGGACTAGTACACAAAGTTAATGATTGCCAAGATTCTAAATAATGTTATGACCAGAAATCTGCCTTATGTAACTAGTTCACATCTGGCTCGTTTTCTGGTTATGTTTCCTAATAGAGGTTTTTTTGTGAAGAATCCCAGCACTCTTGGACTGACAAGATGGGAAGACGGCCTTTTTCCAGCCTTCCCTCTCTGAAGTGGCATTGCCACTTCAGAAGCCCAGATCAAGTACCATTGGATGAGAGCCGCACATGGAAGGAGTAAGGGCCACTTGTAGAAGCTGATTTCTGCACGTGGAGGTCAAAAATTTCAGTGCATAAAGGAGCACTTTTTTTTTTTTTAATTGAGACGGAGTTTCGCTCTTGTTACCCAGGCTGGAGTGCGATGGTGCGATCTCAGCTCACTGCAACCTCCGCCTCCTGGGTTCAGGCAATTCTCCTGCCTCAGCCTCCTGAGTAGCTGGGATTACAGGCACGCGCCACCATGCCCAGCTAATTTTTTGTATCTTTAGTAGAGACGGGGTTTCACCATCTTGACCAGGACGGTCTCGATCTCTTGACCTCGTGATGCACCCGCCTCGGCCTCCCAAAGTGCTGGGATTACAGGCGTGAGCCACCGCGCCCTGCCAAAGGAGCACTTTTTTAAAAGCTCTGTGATGTGCACTGAGTCTCTAACAGACGGAAGGGTGGGCACAGCGACTCACACCCGTCATTTCAACATTTTGGGAGGCTGAGGCAAGAGGACTGCTTGAACTCAGTAATTTCAGACTGCAGTGACCTGTGACTGCGCCACGGCATTCCAGCCTGGGCAACAGAGGGAACCGCTGTCTCTAAAGAACAATAAGATAAATGAAATAAATTCAAAAATCAGAAAAGCTAAACTAGTCATATCACTACCAACTGTCATCTCTGCCTGGTGACGAAGCCTTCAAAATTATGCAAGTGTAAAAAGTAGCCGTGCATACCTGCTTTGGAGTAGGGTTCCCCAAGCTTCTTGGGTTATTTATGGGAGTTGGGGGCATCTCTTTTAAAATATGCATTTTGAGGTCATTCTCCTAAGAGAATGATTTGGCAAGTTCTGGGAGTCCATATTTTTAATAAGCTTCCCAGGTGATTCATATCTTCAGGCAAGTTTGAGAGTCATGGGTGTTGCCAAACTAAACTGATCCTAAGGATTACCCAAGAATCTTAATATTCAGATTCTGGGGCAGTCTCCTAAGGTGATTCTGGGGCAGCCAGATGGACAGTTAGGGCCTACTCTGAAGCTCTGGTTTTCAGTGTTTAAAAGCATCCCCATGTCTGCCATGTGGTAAGTACTAAATGATATTTGTTAAGTAATAACTCCTTTCGTCAGCGATATCTTCCGCAGAGTCAGAAGTAAAACCAATAATTAGAAGGAGCTCTGCTCCAAGTTGGAAGTCAGCCCAGAGCCCTGCAGCTTGGAATGGTCCTGCTCCCTGACAGCCACCCTGCATGCCTTGGGAGATTGCTGGGGCTCCTCAAGTGAGCTTGAAAGCCACTGCTCCAGGCCATTCCTCCAAGAAAGAAAAACGTTCCTCAAAGAAGCATCAACTAAATGTCTGGAATTTTCTGGATGCAGGGACAGCAGAGATGAGATAGAGTCTGGTGATCTAAGAGCTGGTGGAATATGAAAAGCACACATACTGTAAGATTCCCACTTTATGACATACTGGAAAAGGCAAAACTCTTGAGACAGTGAAAAGATCAGCGGTTGCCAGGGAGGAATGAAAAGGCGAGGCACGGAAGATTTTCAGGGCAGTACTTGATATGATACTGCAATGATGAATATGTGTCATTATACATTTGCCCAAATGCACAGAATGTGTGACAGCAAGAGCGAACTACGGACTTTGGGTGATCATGATGTGCCAGTACAGGTTCATTACCTGCAACATGTAGCACTCTCGCAGGGATGATGATAACAGGGAAGGCTGTGCATTTGTGGGGACAGAGAGAAGGCCCAACAGGGAAGGCTGTGCATTTGTGGGGAGAGAGAGAAGGCCCAACAGGGAAGGCTGTGCATTTGTGGGGACAGAGAGAAGGCCCAACAGGGAAGGCTGTGCATTTGTGGGGAGAGAGAGAAGGCACATGGAAAATATCTGCACCTTCTCAATTTTGCTAAGGCCCTAAAACTGCTTGAAATTATTAGTCTTAAACAAGAAAAGAGCTGATGGCACGGTGGCTTTCTCTGTTTCACCTGGCAATCCTTTTCAGCCAGAGTCTCAACTATCAACCGACAGCTTTATTTGACAAAACAGCACTCCCGATTTCCTGCATTACCACAGAGCAATGTTATCCCACGTGTGATCCTGCACCCCACATTCCTCTTGCAACTCCTGGGGCTGGGACTGGAGGTTCTGCATGCTAAAAGGCCCCAACCCAGGAATTTTTAATGCTATCAAAGTTTAAGTGCTATTACTATAAAGATACTTATCAAGGATTTTGTTCTCTTAAATTCTTTATTACTTCCAAGATATCTTATGTATGTCTTTGCAAAGAAAAAAATAAATGAAAACGATAGAGACAAAGAAAAAAGGTCAAAGAGAAGTCATCTGGGTGTGTGAACTTGGACTGGACAATCTACCTTCTATTTCCACTTTTAATACAAAAAATCAGTTTTGCAGTCAGTTCTTCATCTCAGAGCTATCACAGTTGTATTGTAAGTATATATAATGTGCATGCTTGCCACATGTAAGTATATATAATGTGCATGCTTGCCACATGTAAGTATATATAATGTGCATGCTTGCCACATGTAAGTACATATAATGTGCATGCTTGCCACATGTAAGTACATATAATGTGCATGCTTGTCACATGTAAGTACATATAATGTGCATGCTTGCCACATGTAAGTACATATAATGTGCATGCTTGTCACATGTAAGTACATATAATGTGCATGCTTGCCACATGTAAGTACATATAATGTGCATGCTTGTCACATGTAAGTACATATAATGTGCATGCTTGTCACATGTAAGTACATATAAGGTGCATGCTTGCCACATGTAAGTACATATAAGGTGCATGCTTGTTACATGTAAGTACATATAAGGTGCATGCTTGCCACATGTAAGTATATATAATGTGCATGCTTGCCACATGTAAGTACATATAATGTGCATGCTTGCCACATGTAAGTACATATAATGTGCATGCTTGCCACATGTAAGTATATATAATGTGATGCTTGCCACATGTAAGTATATATAAGGTGCATGCTTGTCACATGTAAGTATATATAATGTGATGCTTGCCACATGTAAGTATATATAATGTGCATACTTGCAATATGTAAGTATATATAATGTGCATACTTGTCACATGTAAGTATATATAAGGTGCATGCTTGTCACATGTAAGTATATATAAGGTGCATGCTTGTCACATGTAAGTATATATAAGGTGCATGCTTGTCACATGTAAGTATATATAAGGTGCATGCTTGTCACATGTAAGTATATATAAGGTGCATGCTTGTCACATGTAAGTATATATAATGTGCATGCTTGCCACATGTAAGTATATATAAGGTGCATGCTTGTCACATGTAAGTATATATAAGGTGCATGCTTGCCACATGTAAGTATATATGAGGTGCATGCTTGTCACATGTAAGTATATATGAGGTGCATGCTTGTCACATGTAAGTATATATAAGGTGCATGCTTGCCACATGTAAGTATATATAAGGTGCATGCTTGCCACATGTAAGTATATATATTGTGCATGCTTGCCACATGTAAGTATATATAAGGTGCATGCTTGCCACATGTAAGTATATATAATGTGATGCTTGCCACATGTAAGTATATATAAGGTGCATGCTTGTCATATGTAAGTATATATAATGTGCATGCTTGCCACATGTAAGTATATATAATGTGCATACTTGCAATATGTAAGTATATATAATGTGCATACTTGCAATATGTAAGTATATATAATGTGCATACTTGTCACATGTAAGTATATATAATGTGCATACTTACAATATGTAAGTATATATAATGTGCATACTTGTCACATGTAAGTATATATAATGTGCATACTTACAATATGTAAGTATATATAATGTGCATACTTGCCATATGTAAGTATATATAATGTGCATGCTTGTAATATGTAAGTATATATAATGTGCATACTTGTAATATGTAAGTATATATAATGTGCATACTTGTAATATGTAAGTATATATAATGTGCATACTTGTAATATGTAAGTATATATAATGTGCATACTTGTAATATGTGAGTATATATAATGTGCATACTTGTAATATGTGAGTATATATAATGTGCATACTTGCAATATGTGAGTATATATGTACTATGTATATAATATATATAAGTCAAGTGTTGACTCAGCCTTGTAACTCGTAGGACACTGGCTTTTTCCGTCTCTCTTGGACTTACAGAGAAAGTAAGCATGAAACCATGTCTTATTTCCTTGAATAGTAAGTTGGGCTAGCTTCCAGTTCTCCACTGAAGGTAGATGAAGATATTGCAACAGTCAAGGGAGAAATACCAGATCAGAGGGGAGGCTGAGTTTGCTCTGTGGATTTTATAAATGTTGGTTGCTTGCCTCCCTGGCTCCCACTGCTGTGGGTGTTGATTCTTAAAGTGGGGTTCCCAGACCAGCAAAATTAGTATGGCCTGTGAACTGGTAAGAAATACAAATTCTTGGCCCCACCTCACACCTAATACCTCAGAAACTCTGCTGTTGGGGCTAGCAGTCTGCGCTTTAACGAGCCTGCCTAGTGACTCTGATGCGTGCCGGCATTGGAGAGCCACTGCTAAAGGAAAAACTCACCAAATACGGTCGTCAGCAGCCACTGGAAATAAATGCAGTGAAGGCTGTTCTGGTAGAAAATGAGGCTTCAAGCAGCAGACATTCGTGATATCTTAAGTCATCACAGCTGCCTTACTTACAATATCCCAAGACACCGCTCGTGCTGTGTGAAGCATCTCTTCACTCCTGCTGTTGAGGATTGGCACATACAGTGACGCCTTCCCAGAGAATATACTTGAACCTCCAGGCACTTCCAATGTAAACCACACCTCCCTAACTCCCAGTCATCAAGAGAGGGGAACAGGCACGTCATCACCATGTGAGTCACCGGGATCCTTATCAGTAGGATTACTAAGAAGAGCAACGAGACTGATCAATCTGTGAGTCTTGCCTGCTCCGCCATTCTAGAATTCTACATGTTTCATGCTCATCAAGTGCTTGTACAAATGAACCAAAAAGATCAGTTGCTGAATGACTAGTAGTGTGGGGGAAAAGCCAACGTGTGTTAGGTGTCTAGGCGCCGTGCTAGCCTCTTAGCTAATCCTTACAACACTTGTACAAAAGAGAGGCATCAGAACCTTTTACCGAGAAGGGAACGGAGCCTCTGAGAAACTAAGCGACTTGGACAAGGTCACACAGTCAGTATGTAGCGGAAGAGATTCCAGCCCATCTACCTGACTCCGAAGCTCATGCTCTTTCCAGTGCGGCGGGGTCTTCTGGGTCTGGAATTGGTAAAGCAATAAATTATGGGGAACGACATCAACAGGTGAGGACCACAAAGGGGAAAAAAGTCAATGAAGTGACCCCAAGGCCTGGCCGCTCCTGAGAACAGCTGATGAGGCAGAGGCTCGGCCGTCAGAGGGCGAAGGTCATCCAGGCAACCGTACCAGCTCCTACATGCAGCCAGTAAGTCCATTTGTTCCAAGACAGAAGGTGCCTTTCCAGACTTACTCTCCCTCCCTCATTTTCTGTTAGCCTCAGAAAAGATAAGGCAATGGCAATACTAATTTCGACATTTCCAACTTTTATCAGCCTCCACTATCGTCATGAACCATGCTAAGCACTTCCAATGAACCATCTCGAATACTCCCCACATGAACCCTATGAGAGAAATACGATTATCCCCACTTCACAGCCCGGAACACCGAGGCTTGGAGAAGTGAGTTGACGAGCGGCGGAGCGCGGGTTTGCCCAGGCCGTCTAGTTTGTGCCTCAGGAGCCTCGCTCTCTCACGGCACCGTCCAGGACACGCTTGCAGGGCAGTCTTTCTGTCCCGACACCAGGTCCGCATACGCACTTGCTGCAATGTGTTCTCTCTCTCACGTGCACACACCCCTCCCTTTCCTGCCCCACCGTTTCTTCCCTTCCCACCTTCCTTCCACAGAAAACATGCTGAAGTCTTACCTGCAGTGCACTTTCTCCCCACCCACAAACAGCGGACATGGCCTCATCCTGCCCTTTCCGGGGCAGCCAGGGCAAATCCAAAAGCCATCTGCCAGGCCATTCACCTTCTGTTATCCAGGAGGGACTTCCCAGGTCCCTTCCATTCCTCTAAGCCACCCTACTTCTTCTCCGTCACTGACAGCAAGTGCTGACCCCAGCTCCGCCCTATGGGCCTTCGGTAGCTCTGTCTACATGTCCCTGTGATTGTGTTTCCGGCCCATTTAGCTTTGAGTTTCTTTTTAACGCCTTGAATCTTGTATTCCAATTACCCTGAAGTCTCTTTGAAGTATTTCACCTAGAGGGGGATTAAGGATAATGGTACAGCTGGGGCCCCAGTCTATTGGCGTGATGAAATGCTAAATAAGAAGGCATTTGGCAAGCCTGGGCTCCTCCAGATTTATTGGTCTGCAACATCCAGGAAGCCTGGAGAGTCACAGCAGCTGTGGGCAAGCAGAGCCCCACCTGGGAGAAGACACTGAGCGGGGTGAATCTGAGAGAGGAAAAGAAGCTCCTAGACAAGGAGGGCTGGAGCCACAGTGGCCACAGACGCCATAACCAAGTTGCAGAGAATCTGGAATTAATCTAAGTTGCTATGTGAGGACAGCATTGAAACCGCAGTCGAGGTGGAGGACAGCAGGGTGAATGTGAGACGAAGCGAAGCAAGCAGCTGGTCCGATAGCTGTGTGCACAAACGTGGACCCTGTCACGTGCACACAGACACGTAAACACGTGCCAACCCTGCCCCGCAGCCTCCCTTCGATTCCAGCTTACTGATGCCAACACACACGAACGACAACCAGCTCTTGCGGAAAGGAGCCCGGCCTCGCTGCAATGCCGCCAGCCTTCCCCTCCTCTTCCTGCTTCTCTGCTCAAAGCAACCCACTTTTCCGCCTCCTGCCCTGTTGTATGCTGGCCAGAATTGGCTTAAGCCTCAATGATCCTAGGGAATATCAGATATCCCCTCCAAAGTGTAACAAATCTCCCTGGGCTTCAGTCCTCAGTTGGAGGGGGCGGCCTCTAGGGGGCATTTGGAAACTCCTAAGCACCTGCTTTCCTATGGGTAGCCCTGCTGCTCATCCCTTCCTATCGCATAGCCGACCCACCGTTCTTCCTGCCTGCTACCTGTCAGTCGCAGTGTCCGTGGAGTGGACCTCCTTCCTGATTTCCTGTAAAGCCCCGTTTTTCTACCCTAGGGTTGGGACTCTCAGAGTCTGTCTTGTTCCCCTGGAGCTGAGTGGTCCATGGCCCTGGCTCAGGTGACTGCAGTCACACTCATCCCTCCAGGCCTCCCTCTTCCTTTTGAGCAGTGTAACACACACGTCTGGGGCAGGTGGTGTAGACCTCCTCCGACTCTGTACAACAGGGAACATTGCTCCCTGCACTCCTCCACACTTGCTGTGAGCGCCTCTGAGGAGCAGGTTTACCTTTGTATTCTTTACAAAAAGAGGGAGAGACAAGTAAAGCATCTCAGGAGCAGAAGACAGGAAAGCTCTCAGAACCCTCACCTCCCACAGACCTCCTGGCTTCTTCCTCCTCCTACGTACTTCCTGCACTTAGTGGGGTGGGGAGACTCACCCAGGTCCCTTCCATTCACACTGACTCGCCTATCCTTCTGTGCCACACAGCCCTGAATCATCCTCCTCCTCCTCCTCACCTCCTCCCCCACCTCCTCTTCATCCTCACAGCTAGTCACCATCATGACTCAACAGCACACTCACGGTGCAGGTGAAGGAAACTAAGCCTTTTGGCCCAAGAAAGGGTTGGCAGACAAGTGAAGGCGCTA
Organism: Saguinus oedipus; assembly: GCA_031835075.1. Classification (NCBI taxonomy): domain Eukaryota; kingdom Metazoa; phylum Chordata; class Mammalia; order Primates; family Cebidae; genus Saguinus; species Saguinus oedipus. The sequence goes on along the minus strand of CM063184.1, from coordinate 95,967,986 downwards.
TTCTTTGCTGTCAGAGAGCCCAGGTTTGAGTTCTAGCTCTGCCATCTCATGGACACAAGTAACCATGGGCGAGCTTCAGTTTCATCATCTGTGAAACGGGGAAGTTAAAAAACATTTACCTCATAGGATTGTTAGCAGAATTGATTGCATAATGCAGTAAAGCACTTGTACAGTGCCGAGTGTGTAGGAAAACATCCATAAGCAGTAGCTATGTGTATTCGCTAGAGAAAATCATCACAGTTCTGATCCAGGAAGCAGGGATCAAATCTCAACTGTGAAATTACATGAGAATTTGGAGGGTCAGCAGCAAGTGCCTGGAATACCTGAGTTTCTAAATAATGGCAAACCACAAGGAAACTCAGTGGCATCTCAGGATTTTAATTACTCACCTATGAGGGAAGCATGCAATGCCAGCTCTTTGCATGACGCTGAGCATTCAGGAGGCAATTGTTTCTTTATAAATCACAGTGTGCTGAGTAGCAGAATGGTTCTCTGCTAGAAATCTACTTCAGCCATCATCTGAATACCCATTAAAATACCATGTCTCCTCATCGGGGGAAGCTACCCCTTTCTCACTGTCAGCAGAGCCATTTGGGTCACTGCCCTGGGGATCCCGTTGGCTGGGCCACTAATGACATCCAGTGACAAAGGGCCTGTGAGAGCGGAGTCAATCTGACAGTCCTGCTCTGACTAGTTGGTATCGCTCGGTGCCTCAGGCAGGCCCAGTGGAGAAGGAACACAGTCACATGGTTGGGGATGCACATTTTCGCTAAAGGGGACACTAACTGCACCATGACCATATGTCCCAAATTCCCTCCCTTCACATCATATCCGCCGTAACAGCAGATTATTAAATAAGTACAGGAGTGTGATTTGATTTTAATGCTTTTGTAAGATTTCCTCACCAAGTCAATTCACAAATGTGAGGGAAGAAAAGCACCTATTGCACTGTGAGCAGAACGCATATCCAGAAGGCACAGTCACCAAGCACCCAGACTGGGCTGATAAAAGGTTGGAGTGCTGTCTGTTTCTCAGACTGACAAAATAGATGGCTTTGTCTATAAGCTGCACTTGAGTGAGAAGCACCCTGGCCCCTGCCTCTCTCCTCTTCCGGTAGCTGTGATTTGCTATGGGAGGATTAACAGGAATAAAAGGCGTGTATGTCACCATGAGCTTCCTCTGGCTTGAGGCTTCTGTTTGCATTAGTTTGCTGAGATCCCTGGTGTGTCCTCAGGGTGTGTGTTCCCTGAGAAGAGAGTACCTCGTTTACTAGAACGTAACAATGGGGAAGGCTAACAGTGCCGCCAGGAAAACAGCTGAGAACATCTTACACACGCATCAGCAGGCACACAGAAGAACACGGTGAGCAGTGTTTACCAGGAGATGGGGCAAAGGAGAGAAGAAGAAAAGAACAATCCCAAAGGCAGGGGGCTCTTTACCTTCCCATAGATCCACCGTCTGAAAAATGTCAGTGGTTCGGACACCATAGGTCTCGGCAGCTTTTAGAAACTGGGAGATTTGCTCCATCTGCTTAAAAGCCATCTTTGACTCTGAGATCTTGGGTATGGGCTCTTGTCCTGGTGGGTATAAACTGTTTATCAGCTTGCACAGGACCTGAAGGGGGAGGGGAGAGACAATCAGTGCTTCCCTTTGTATTTACAAGCCAACAATGAGAAGTGAACCCTGCCCACACGCCCGCACTGCTCATCAGTTTGGGCAGGAGCAAGTCCTGGGCTCAGGTCTGTGTGGCCAGTCTCGCATACTAAGCCCCAAAGACCCAGATGACCCCATTCCTAGGGCTGCCCTTTACCGCTGAGATTCCTGCAACCCAGGAACGCCATTCCTTCCCTGTTCCTCCCTTCCTTTTTCTGAGTGAGGGAAAGAATGTTTACAGATAGGGAATGACGTGACCTGAGGACACGATTCCAGACGTTCAGAGGAAGAATGACTAAGTAGCTCCTGAGGGTGGCAGAGCTCAAATGATCGTCTATTATTTCTTCTATCAAAAGGCAAATCAGAGGCAGCCTTCAATTTACTCCTCCCATGTATTTTAACAATGTGAAAATCAGTGAACGTGGTACCTTTTCCCTAGGCATACATAACCCAAGCTCTGGGCAACCCAGCAGCAGCACTGGGAGCAGTTATGTAACAGTCAATCACAGGCTGCAGCAGAGGATGGGCTCGCTTGAATCAGCGGAGCCTGTGGCCCTCAAACCCTCAAACATCCGTGAGCATCAGTTATCAAACAAGAACTCACTTCAGTTTCAGGAGAGCGCATCCATTCGATAAACAGACACTGAACACCTCCACGGTGCGCGGCTCCCACAAGAACGTGAAGGTGGCTGGTCCCCCTCCTCCCTCCTTTGTTTTACTGTGTAATCAACCCGTTCCCCTGAGGAAGGAAATGGCCCCAGAAGAACTGATGCACCAGCAAGGGTGGGGAAATCGCAGGGACATATTTATCTCTATTCTCATTAGAAAAATCAACAAGGCTTCGAATTTGCCGACAACTCAGAAGGGAGATGCGGTGTTAGGGTGGATGGAGAACCCTCGAGCCAGCTAGGGAATTGTGCATGGAGCCCAAATCTTCCAGCCCTGAAGAAATAAAGGCATTCCGGTCCCCTCCCGGTGAGGCACAGAGCTTGGCAACAGCAGCTCCTCCCGCCGCCTTACATTAAAGCATCCTCAGCAGCGCGAAGGAAAGAAAGGGCCCTGGAGGGCTTCCCTGCTCACCACCCAGCAACCGAGATCGCCGCCGGCCTTACCGTCCCGTCCATCAACCATTTCTGAAAATGGGCCCTGCCGGGGGGCGGGTGCTCGATGTCCTCGGCGCACTGCAGGATGATCCAGTCCACCAGCTTGTTCTCCAGGTCCGCATCGTACTTCTGCTCGATCTTCTCCTGCACCTCTCGGCTCAAGCCGTAGCTGGGGCCCCTGTTAGCCATCTCTGGAAAGAGGAGAGGACACGCGCGGCATCCACACAATGGCAGCAGCAGCCTCCGGCTCCCGGCAGACCGGCTGGGATGTGGCTGGGGAGCCTGGCCCCGCGGCAGCAAAGCGGGCAGAAAGCCGGGCGTGGTTTAAATCAAGGAGCCAATGAAGCCAATGGGGTTTCACCTACAAACGGGAAAGAAACGCGCAGCCACGCGCCAGTAACTCTAGAATAAAGCTCCGGCCGGTCCAGGGGGCTGGAGTCCCCCCGCCCCGATCCCGCCTGTCAGCGAGACGAGATGACACAACACGGACTCACAATCAAGTCTGAAGCCCCAGGCAGCAAGGGGGTGGGTGGCGGCCGTTTCCTCCGCCTTCTCAGTGGCACTTGGCGAGGGCAGAAGCCAGGAGGTGGGGAAGAGCGGGCATCGGCAGGCAGGGAGGAAGCCTCCTTTGCTGCTCAGCGGCCGCGGCGGCCCCGCGCCTGGGAAGGGCGGCGCACGGATTTGATTTTCTCGTGGCCTAGGTGGGTCAAACCAGGGCCGTTGCTAAGAGCCCTCCGAAGAGCCAGCCCTCTCCGGTGTCAGTCGGGCCCGCCTGCCTCCCTCCCGCCGAGCCCCTTTCTCATCTGCACAATTCTTTCCCCGCTCTGGGGAGACAGCTGGTTGCCTTCGAGGCCGGCAGCTGCACTAGGGGTGAGGGCCGGGGGAGGGTCCGTTCCACCGACGGCCCATCTGTCGGGAATAGCCACTTTCACCCTGCCCTGAGGTGACAACTGGCTGGCAGGGCAGGAGCGGAGGGGCTGAGAGTCAATTATTGTTCAGCTGCCAGCCCTGCTTCACCAGAAACTCACATCCCAGCGGGAAGCTGTTATGCCTCAGTTTGACTTACTCAAGGCGGGTATTTTTTCATGCTACTCTTAACCAAAAGACACTACGAGCAAGTTTTATAAAATATTATTATAATTATTACGATTTTTTTTTAAAGATAGTCTCGCTCTGTTGCCAGGCTGGAGTGCGGCAGCGCGATGTCGGCTCCCTGCAACCCCCCACCTCCCTGCGACCTCCGCCTCCCGAGTTCAAGAGATTCTCCTGCCTCAGCCTCCCGAGTAGCTGGGGTCATAGGCTCGCACCACCACGCCTGGCTAATTTTTGTACGTTTAGTAGAGACGTGGTTTTGCTGTGTTGGTCCAGCTGGTCTTGAACTCCTGACCTCAGGTGATCCACCAAAGTTTTGGGATTACAGGCGTGAGCCACCGCGACGGAAAGTTTTATAAACCAGACAAAACTCAACGACTAAGACTTCTTAGAGTGAAAGGTTTTGATAGAATGTAGACTTCGTCTGAAGTTAGGACCCCAAAGGCACAACGGACATATTGTCAGCGGTAACTGAATATCTCCCCTGAGCAAACAAGCACTCGGGAGAAATCATTAGATCCGAGTTGGACCCAAATTCTTATAACAGCTAAAGGGCTTGGCAGTTTGTCCCCCTAAACTGTAAGCCACTTTTGGGTAAAGATCGAGTCTCCTTGTTGTGTAATAATACTCTGGGTGTTTTTCATCAGAAAAATCCCACATTTTTCCCCCTTTGGTTCCTTTCTTCATTGAACAGATTGTGCTGAGTGTTTGTGCCAACTACTGGACTGAGGAGGAATAAAATAGAATTTTTGCATTGAAAACACATTGATAAATTGCCTGAAGCATATTAAATAAAGCAGTTCTGGGTACATGGGATGGTGATCTTTGTCCGTGCGGGAAATTGATTAGAAGCTATACAGGAAATGACTCCTCAAATAATACACGCATTGAGAAAAATCGCTTACCGTCTGGTGCCTGGACTAAAGAAAATTTAATTACTTAGGAGATATGTGGGTAGTTTGCCTGAAAAAGACGTAGCTGTCAGTCATTGAAGGCCTGGGAGAGAGTACTCTGAAAGACAGAAAACCAGGGGCTTCCGGAGCAGTAGGAAGGGCTAAGGCAGGTCTTGTTGCTGCGTGGAATCATCAGGTCTGAAGAAGCCCAAAAGACGGCAGCACAATCCTCAGACACTTGGAGCTTAGGGGAAGAGTTTAGAGCTTCGAAATTGACAGCAGAATTGTGGAAGTCACCATTTACATCTTGAGGAGCAGCCATAAGGCTAGTTGTAACCTTAGACTAAGGGAACAGAGGCTCAAACAGAAAGCATGTAACTGTGGCCGGAAATGCTCTAAGGAAGATGTTGGTTTGATATACAAAGGTTGAAACAATTCTAAAGATGTGCATTTGCCTGTCTTTTTAAAACACTGTGTTTTACGGATTTTCCATACCCAAAGATTCCCTCATATTATAATAAAGTAACTGGTATGTTTTAAGTGAATAATTGGGCCCATGGTTCTAGAGCGGTTACAATGGCAAAGAGAGGGGCCACAGCAGGTCATAGAAGTGTCCAGAAATCCAGAGGAAGTCTTCAGAGAAAAAATGCTTGATCCTCTCAGGGGTGACAGTGGAAATCCGCTCAACCCTGCATTTACAAAGTGCCTGCTAGTATTGCAGTGAATTCTTTCAACAACTTTTTAAGAGCATACATATGTACCTGAGACATAGAAATAAACGATACATGGCCATTTGGTTTAGTAACAAAGTTAAACTCGTAAACAACAAATGTCAGATGTCATGCTAAAATTATGCACAAAGTACTCGGGGTGGTATACTAGTATCTGGAGGAGGGTGTTAAGAAATCAGGGGAAAGGTTTATAAACGAGATTATTTTATGTCTTAAAAGATGAGTAGGTGGGGCTGGGCGCGGTGGCTCAGGCCTGTAATCCCAGCACTTTGGGAGGCCGAGGCGGGTGGATCACGAGGTCAAGAGATCGAGACCATCCTGGTCAACATGGTGAAAGCCCGTCTCTACTAAAAATACAAAAAATTAGCTGGGCATGGTGGCGCGTGCCTGTAATCCCAGCTACTCAGGAGGCTGAGGCAGGAGAATTGCCTGAACCCAGGAGGCGGAGGTTGTGGTGAGCTGAGATCGCGCCATTGCACTCCAGCCTGGGTAACAAGAGCGAAACTCTGTCTCAAAAAAAAAAAGAAAAAAAAAGATGAGTAGGTGTTTGCCAGGTGGACGTAGTGAGGCAAGACTGGTAAGGAATGTTGCTGTCAAAAGAAGTGCATTTAAGGTAAAAATCTTCCAGTATTAATAAAACCTAGGGTTAAAGAGAAGAGAAACATAGAAAGAAAAATGAGGTTGGAATGTCAGGCAGGCTCCAGATCATAAAATGGTGTGTTTGCAAGTGCCCATGGTTCAATTTTCAGGAATTTCAAGAGACAGATATTAAACTCAGTCATTCTTAGCAAGTAGGTTATATTAACTTACTCTTAAACTATAGTACAAAGAAAAATTACTCAGAGTGGACCACTTCCTGACTTATTTTGCTACATTTACTGTTACCTATGTTGAGAATAATTGCGTGTATTGTCTCTATGTGGCATAAATACTACGTGATGGTGTGCTACTGGGCATTTCCTCCCAGCTTTGCATTCAGAGATGTCAAGAAGTAGCGTAAAACTAGCCAGGGCAGGAATATTTATGCTGTGAATGTTAGCAAACCACAAGTCAGGGCTACACCTTACCACCAAAACTGGCTTTCTGAACTGGCTTTTGATTGTTAAAGCAGCCTTGCATGAACTCATGTATCATGTGAGATTTTCAGCTTTTTCATAAAGAGAATGAACAATCTGATTTGGGTGAAGGAAAAGGAGACAGTCAGAATGACTCACAAGTTTGACTTGTGTAACAGAAGCAATGGTGGCGCCATTTATTTTAAGAGGACTCGAAGGTGGGAAGATACATAAAGTGGAAAAGATAATAAGGTTTGGGTTTACTGCATTTGAGGAGCCCATGTTCCATCCCAGTTCATTAGGCAGTTGGTTTTATGGGTCTGGAGCTCAAGAGAGTCTAGACTGTAGGTATGTACTTGAGTCACCTGCATGCAGGTAGTAGTTTAAACCATGAACATGGTCATGTTGCGCAAGGTGAGTAAGTAGCAAGAGAAGACTGCCAAGGCCAGAACTCAAGGAATATTAACATTATAAGGTGGGCAAGGAGAATGAGCCAGTAAAGGAGTTGATACAGCATGTCAGAGATGTCTGAGGACAATCTCACAAAAACGCTCCTGAGCTCAGTCGTCCTTTGAGAGAAGCAAGCTAGGATATAAACTGAGAATTTCAAAGCAGGAAGTAATATCAAAAAGCCATGGATAGATTACTGTTCACAGCAGAGTCCAGGGGACCTAGCAACAAGCTTCCTGAAAAAGAGAGATGGCGATGAGTACGGAAAGGCTTCAAGGAGAAACTGACCTTTGAGCTGCTCCTTTAGAAGATGTTTATTTAGCTGCAAAACCCCGAAAGCCCAGGAAGAAGGGAAGACAAAATGGGAAAGTATATTTTCCCCAAAAGATACGTTTGGTTAAAAAAAAATTGCCT